>JAZKJV010004705.1:0-742385 GCA_037367405.1 Ottelia alismoides
TGCTAATGAGGTGGTCTTGGAAATGATATGTGAGGATGATGAATAGTGATGTATGGTGATGATGATGAAATGGTGTGATATAAAAAAAACAAGGAAATCAAATATTAGATAATATAAAACAACAAGATAAATGAAGAGAAATACTTACCTGAAGTTCGCCGGATTTGCGGAGCAGCTACGCTGGACTCCTGTCGTCGCCTCGATCCGATTGGCGAAATAAAATCGAAGAGGCTACGCGAGCTCGATAGGGAACTCGTGACGCGGAGCGAAGCTCCGCGGATCTCGCCTGAAGGAGGTCGTCGCTTGAGGAAGACGCTTCGCCGCTGTCACCAACTCCACGTTTCAAGCTCTCTCCTTTTTCTATATGAATGGCGGATGGGGAAAAAATGTGGATGTGGAGATGATTATAAAGAGATGAATAATGGGAGTTAGAGAGGTGGTGGTGTTAAATGAGAAGTTAGATTATTGGTGGAGTTGAATGGGAGGTTATATGAAGAATATGGAGTGGAATGGAGGTTGAAAGAAGACTTGGAGGTTAATGGAGAAAGGGAAGTTATTGTAGAGAATGGGAAAAAATAAATACATAAATAATGATATAAAGTATGCTACTTTAAATACAACAAAAATAAAGAGGGAAAAAAATAGTGGTGAATTTACAAATAAATACATACAACATGTACAATTTTTGTTTACTTTTCTAATTTGTATTTTTTTGTCTTTTTAATAAGAGATATTTACAACGGAAAAATACTATAAAATAATATATTAAAATACAATACAATCATGATATTTTTGTATTTTTAGCAATTATGAAAGATACAATAAAAATTAAAGAAAAGAATGAATATACACAAGGTATACAATGTACATCTAGGTCCCAAAACCCAACTTTTGCAAACGAGCTCCGATTTTAATGAAACCACTTTCGTTGGATAGATAATTTTCTAACTTGAACTTTAAAAGTGAGTTTGGTGAATTTGGAGTTCATACGGAGCGGGAATTTAGCTTGGAAGTTGGACTTTACGGCTTTTTCTCTTTGAGATCTAGGAGCATTTATTTGAGGTAAAATTTATTTTATATTTTTGTATTTTTATGTACATTATTATAAACAAGTTAGAGAAAGAATTAGGCAAAAAGGAGTTGAAAATGAAATTATTAAAAATCCATGAAGTTTTGGATTATTTACAGGTATAAAACTCCTTTATTTTTGCGGCTTTTTATGTGTAATCTATTTTGTACAATCTAATATACAATAATTAGTGTGTTTTATTTACAAGAGTCATTTTGTTAATTTATGTATTTTATGGACATTTATTTGGGATTTTACTCATGGATTTTGCTAAGATTAAGATATTAAGATGATGAATCGTGGATTCATCAGTCTCTTCACTGAACGATCTGCAAATTAGAGTAAAGCTCTGGACTTGCAAAGTCATCCCAACTCCAATTTATGATATAAGGCTAAGGGAAGTAAGTGATGGAAGAACCGTTATCCAAGAGTGTGCATGCAAACGCGATGTCGTCAATACGACTTTCCACATAGTGATCACCCATGTCTCTCTTTTTCCTTGGTAATGTCTAATTCTTGAGATAATATGCTATGGCTACTGACAAGACGTGTGTATTCACATTTTGGTTCTCTTTTCTTCTTGCTAACCATAGTAGGTGTGCATCTCACCTTAAGGTATTTCTAGAATGTAGGATGGTTAGCCACATACTCATCAAATGACACCTTTATAGTGATATTTTCTTTACAAAACCATGCCATATCGGGTCATCTTTCCTGAATCTTTTTGATGTGCTTTCCTGCCGTAAGAGAACGGGGGAAGGGATTTAAGGTAGGGAAACAGAAGATGAAGAATCTGAATCATGAACAGAAAGATCATTCTTGGCATTAACGGAAATAGAGTTCTTCATACAAGAATCTTTTTGATGCAACATGGAATAAAAATCTAGACTATCTACCATAGGTTGTGGAATAGAAGCTGAAGTGGTATCCGCCACAATCGGAGATGCAATGTCCTCCATAGACTTGAAAGTATATCCATGCTGCCGATGCTGCATATGTGCTCTCCTCCTCTCGGCTCCCTGAGTAGAAATACTCAAATGGTGTTGATGGGGCTCCAAAATATGATGCCTCTCCTCCTCGTCATCTGAAGACTCCTCCGATAGAGCTCTAGAGACTCCCTCCTCATGTCCCGCGCTCGGTCAGGTACGGTTACGTTCTTCCGCTCCTGAGTAACACGTGATTAGCCTCGTCACACGAAAAGAATCTCATGTTCAGGTCTAAGAGATGTTGAATAGTATACCTAACCAAAGTGCTGCTGAGAACTAGATCGGTTCAGGCTCTTAGGGTTAGCATGAACTTGGGCTGGGATCGAGGTTGAGGATGCAGTCTACTCGTCTCGCCATCTGGATAGGCAGTTGACATCCACCCATAAGTTATGAATTTCGTTCTTGTAGGAACACAGCTCGTCGAGTATCTGCTGTTGTATGTCCACGGGACTAGACAAAGAATGAAGAGGATAAACCTGGAAAGAAGAACGGGAAGACTGGCCCTGCTGGCCAGGGGTACTACCTCTGTTGTTGTTGCTGCTGCTGGGGTGTCTGCTGAAATTGCGGGCCCTACTGGCCCGCCTGGTAATGGCCATGTCGGCCATACTGCTGGTGCTGTTGCCGTTGCTGCTGGGGTGGCTGGAATCCAAGGCTCTGCTGTGAAGGAGGGTGCGAAGGTGAATGCGGTGTTGTGAAAGGTCGGGGGACTCTGGTAGGTCTGTCAGCTCCCCTTACTTCCCTGCCTAGCAGGATCCTGAGTATACCATACTCCATTCACCTCCCAAATCGGTAGAGGTTCCTCCTAAAGTGTCTCTGCTAATGGAGGTGGCGTTGGAAATAGTGGGCGTAAGACTGGTCCTGCTCCCACGGTTGGGGTTGTCCTTACACCAACTGCTCATGAATATGGTGAACTCGGTACATGAGAGCAACGGGTGCAGTTACAGTAGGTATCCTTATCTTAGATACCTTCTCAGTCAACTCCTCCATTTGTTTTGGAAGTTTGGAGATGCTTCGATCTAACTCATCAATCCTCCTGTCAATCTTCTCGGCTACTACAAGCTTGTCCACAAGGAGTCCCATGTTTAGGGATCATGTCCTGAGAGAGATCGACTACAGCTGATTTTCCCCCTCTAAATGAGAGTGAACTGAGGGACGATGCATAGGCCCTGCTGGCCATCTATGAGAAACTAATTTCAGCCATCTACTCGAATACCTTCCGGACAGTATCTGGTCCTCATAATGTATAGCTGCCTCCACAGGCAACGCTCACTAAACCCTACATCTCAGGGTTGAGACCAGTAAAGAACGACTGGACTAAGATGTTGTCATCTAATCCATGACAGGGAAACTTCTGTATGATGTCCTTGAACCTTTCCCATGCATCACAGAAGGCTTCATGGGGTAATTAGGAAAAGCTCGTAATGAGCATCCTCATCATGTTAGTCCTGCTCAGGGGGTAGAACTTCTTCAGAAATAGGTCCTTGAACTGGGCATAAGTGGCGACTGTAACTCCCAAATTCTTTACCCAGTAGTCGGCTTTGCCACCCAAGGCAAATGGTAGTGTTGTGGGCCTAATACAATCTTGTCTAACATTAGGATGTCTAAGGTTAGCAAAGATGAGCTTGAAGTCCCTTAGGAATGAATATGGCTCCCAGAAACATTCCCATCAAAGTGTGGCACCAGGTTCAGAAATTGCGGCTTCAATTCAAAGTCAACTGTGGGTTCGGTCGGACTCAAATAGTTCTGAATTCTGTACTGTCTGGGGTTAAATGCCGCATCCATTGGTGGTTCGACCCCAATATTGAGCTGTCCTAACTGAGCTCTGAGTAGTTTGTTGATTCTCAGATGCAGCTAATCTGGCTAGTACCATTCTCATCGGGTCCTCGCTGTATTCTTCTTCCTCTTCGTTCTTCTTTGGAGGCATTTTGCTTGAATCTTCTTTAGGGCCTGAATCAACAATGTGGTCTTGATTAGAAGAGGATTTAGGTATGAAGATATTCTCACTGAGGCGAAGGTCTTCCTTGGTGAGGTGGGAGGAGAGAAAGGGAATGGTTTGAGAGTAACCATCTTGAGAGTGAGTGATCCTGGGCTCAAGAGGGTCATGAGTCCAGGTTGGCCCAAGTTGTGCTTGGACCTTTGAAGATATACTTCTTGGAGGGTTCAACGAGAGATTCGCAATGTCTAAATAAATATCCCCCCAATTAGTCATCTTCGATGTAAAAAGAACCGATTAGAACACGATATTCAATGAGACGATAGTTCTACAGTGCACGTGAATGTGCGGAGAATACTCACACAATACAAACACAATTCAAACCCTCAATTTCACCAACTCAACCCGTGATGACCGTAAAGGTTCGACCAAATTATCTGGTCAATTTTAATTGGTGATAAATGCAATCTTGGAAAGATTAACGAGCTGTTAGGTGCTCGTATTTTCCTACAGTCTGGCCCGGTTCTTACGACTAGTTGGACCTACTTTCAGCCAGTATAGGAGTAAGTATGGACCATATAAATACGGCTAGTTGTTCCTTGAGGACTAAGGCATCCTCTAAACCTCCCACTCTGCTAAGGAAATCCGGATCGTTTATCAGTTACCCATAGATTCACACTAAGAAATAGCTAATCGCCTAAAAAGAAAGAACCAGTAGTATGTAAGAAATCATGGCTTGGCTCTATCCTAGTATCGTCTCTCTCTCACTTGCAATTTTTTTGGATATTTACAAACTAAAAATAAAACACTAAAAATAAAATAAAACACAAAAATGTTTTTTTGGATTTTTAGTAATTAAGAAAATTAAAATAAAAAATGGAAAAATAAAAAATATGTACAATATATACAATGTACACCTAGGTCCCAAAACCCAAATTTTGCAAACGAGCTCCGATTTTAATGAAACCACTTTCATTGGATAGATAATTTTATAAATTAAACTTAAAAATGAGTTTGGTGAATTTGGAGTTCATACGACGTGGGAATTTGGCCGGAAAGTTGGACTTTACGACTTTTTTATCTTTGAGATCTAAGAGTATTTATTTGAGATGAAATTTATTTTGTATTTTTATATTTTTATATACATTTTTATGAACAAGTTAGAGTAGGAATTAGCCAAAAAAGAGTTAAAATAAATTTATTAAAAATACACGAAGTTTTAGGCTATTTACATGTGAAAAACTCCTTTATTTTGCGGTTTTTTATTGTTAATTTATTTTGTACAATATAATATACAATAAATAGTGTATTTTATTTACAAGAGTCATTTATTAATTTATCGATTTTATAAACATTTATTTGAGATTTTACTTGGGGATTTTGCTAAGATCAACATATTGAGATGATGAATCACATATTCATCAAAAAGGAATTAATCTTGTTGAGTTATCCTCCATCTTTTTACGATCGTATCTTAACGATGTTGCTTTATGATAAGGACATCGTTATATTGGATAAGATAAATTATTTACTGATTACAAATCATTATTGAAGACCGACATATGAGGCAACAAATTTTAGTAGAAAACAATGGGTTGCATATTCATGAGGCCCTAGGATTCTTTTATATGAAGGAGATACCTATTGGGAAAAATTACATAGAGAGAACAGAAAGAATATAAAATACAAAAAAAGAAACATAAGATAAATAGTATCTCAACACTTACCTCAAGTTGGAGCATAGATATCAATCATGCTCAACTTGGAACAACATCTCTGGTAAGGCCCTCTCGCTAGGGCCTTGGTAAGTACATCTGTTGTCTGATCTCCTGAGCTAACATGAGTAGTGGAGATGATATCCTTATGTATCATGTCTCGAGTGTAGTGACAGACTATCTTGATATGCTTGATCCTCTCAATAAGGATGGGTTATTGGCGGTGAAGAGAGCAGCCTGGTTGTCGAATTGGAGGTGCACAGGAAGAGGCACCTGATGAACTATGAAGAAAGGGATGCCTAATGTCCGATCTTGGAGGGCTTGAGGTGTCTGACAAGTGAGATCCGACAATCGTTGTGTCAATCGCTCTCAAGACAATCAATACCTGAACCAAGTGACTCAGTCAACAATCAACCGACAATGTATCATAAATCAATGTAAATGCATGAGTTAAAATGTTAACTCTACAAAATATGTGCATAGTGCGCAAGTATGTAGCGTATCGTACCATAGAGGGTAGAGGGGAATAGATAAAAGGGGAGTAGTCCAGCAAGGTATTTTTATGTTTTTATTTTTCAAATATTTTCTTGGGTTTTTAATTATATGTTTTTATTTTCTATTTTAGGAATATTTATATTGATTTTTATTTTAATACTATAAATATAATAATATATAAATATAGATAATGAATAATTATATATAATAGGGATATATAATAAAAGAAACTTGACTTTTTTGAAACATCAAATAAAGTTAAGAGTATCAAAATAAAATATTTTTGTGATTTTCACATTTTTCTTTATTTTAATTATTTTTGAGGAATTTTTTTAGAATTTTTATGGATTTTTAATAAAAAAATATAAAACAATACAAAATATATCTAATAAATAAGAAAAAGATCAATGTCTAATTTTCTGTAAATTGGCTAATATAAAGAAATTTTGAAATTTTAAAACACTTTTTTGGATTTTTTTAGGAATCTATTATGATTTTTTATAAGATTTTTCAATATTTTACAATTTTTAAGGTTGTGGTTTTATATTTTTGTGATATTTTGATATATGCTAGAATACTATATAATATAGCTATTTTTTGGGAATTTTTAGGAGGTTTTGAAATTTTTATATTTTTTCTAAGCTCAAATAGGGAAAATATGCTATATTTCTGGATTTTTATAAATAGAAAAATAACTTTAATTGCTTCAAGAAAAATATATGTGATAAAATAGAGTTCTAGGCAATTAAGGTAATATTTCTAGAATTTTTAGGCACAAAATGCTTTTAAAACACTTAAAATACATAAAATAATTTAATTCATGAAATAAAGGATCCAAATGCAATTTTCAAGAAGTTTAAATTTATTTCATAATAATATATTAAAGCTCGGTACTAATTAACCCAAATTTATCACATTAAATAAACACTAGCATGGGTATTTTTTTCAAATAAAACAACTTCCAGGATCAAAGACGTAAATATTACACAAGTTTTATACTTAATCCATAATTTTTGGTACCAAAATGAAATAAGGAGATCCGTGAAGGTATCCCGCAAAATACCCAAGCGCCTTACGTGTATGGGTACATGAGGTGACCTGACAAGGGACCTAAGTGCAATATTTAACAAGTCCAAGGATCCATATGCAAATATTACAAAATAATTACACTACAAAGGAAAATTTTAGGAGTAAATAAAAAATAAAAAAATACAGGAGGGTGAAGTTGCAAAATACCCAAAACCCCATGCGTCGATCAATGATTTAGAGCACTCCACATGTTTTCACTAAAGACGCATATGACGGAGATGAGTATATACCCCTTCGCGATGAAGGGTTCTGATTAAATCTAGTAGTCGACCTGATGGTGGTTGTGCCTCTCAATTGCACGACCAAGATTAGAACGGGAGTGCATATCTGATCAGACAGCCAAGGAGGTGGCTGTAAGAACTCACAAGAATAGCGGGAGGTTGCTCCTTCGATCTTTGATATCTCGCACCTCCGGGCTTCTTGTTCATTGCTCAGGAGTTCTACAGGTTTAGGGAAGTTGTTCACAGCTACTAGAACCTTCAAAAATGTTCAGGCCTCATCGAGAGGGGCCTGGAGCTCTGGGTTCGTGGAGGCATCTTGCAGGATAAATCACGACCCAGAAGAGGTCCTTGGAAGCTTGGACCTGCACACAAACAATCAGAAGTCGAGGGCAAACTACCTCGACCTCATTTGGAGTGGAATAAATTGAGGATGAAATAAAATGGATGTCCTCCAGTGAAGATGACAGAAGGAGGCTCGTGGGCTTGCTCTGAGTAAGATTTGGAGGATCTAGAAGCGTCAAGAGGTGAAGAACCTAAACAAAATTGAAGTGAGGTGGTCAGCGGAGTGAGGCACAGGTGTTTGGATGATGAACAGAGAGCAGGAGCTCAAGAGCTCCAGCAAACAGATTTTTAGGATTTGTTGAGTTTTAGATGAAATCAAACTGAACTAACTACAAGACTACACTAAGAATGAAAATACTGACATATCAAGATAAGAAAGGAGGCCTCGCATGGTCAGAAATAGGGAGCAGAACCACGCGTTGGATCTCACTAGTGATGGGTTGAATCGCCTCAACGAACTCTTCTCCTCACCTCAAAATCGGTGGAATTTCTTCCTGTCATAAAGAGCTCGCACCTGGGAAGGTTTCAAGGGGTTACGATGTAATTAGGAGGGACTAATTCAAATGAAGGCTAGAAAAAGTATTTCATAGCTGAGGTTAAGGGTTGATTTGCAAAGGGAATCTCAAAAGGCTCGATGTGGATTAATCAGATCAAAGACTTGGGTGAGATTTAGGGTTATTAAATCAATGACTTTTGTTCAGAATGCCAAGCCAGATGATGAGTGGATTAAGTGAAAAAAAGGCATAAAATCAGGGTCTGATACAAAACAGAAGCGCCTGGGAACTTGGGGAGGAGAGAGGGGATGTTGACTCTAGGTTAACAATCCATGTCCTGCGAGTGGTCCACATAGGACTGCTACCACTACAAGCAGACACGTCTTTTGCGATGGTTACCAAGCATCCCATATGCAACAAACATTGTCCACTTTGTTCAATGGAGACGATTGTGAAAGCATCCCCGATGCATGCGTATCATTTGACCAAAGGGGATGCAAAACTGTAGCATCCCCTATTCATATACGGTAGAGACGATCTAGGACTATCCATGTTGTGCATACTGGAAGAGCCAATCAATGGCATCCCTGTTAAGCAATTGTAGAGGGGATGATGTCAAACCGTCCCCTCTAGAAATCATTTGGGATGGTTCGTCACCATCTCCGAAGGCTCTCAGGTTTCAGCAATGGGTACATAAGTGCTTTGGGGATGGTTGAAACTGTCTCCCCTTGAACATGCGCCTGCCAAAGCTCCACTAGTAAGCTTGTCTCTGGTTCTCCCCGGGTAATGATCTATAGAGACGAGCACAGAAGCCCAATAGGAACAGTTGTAAACCATCCCTCTTGTCCTCACGAACCCTAAAAATGGTTCAGTAAGCAAACCTCGACCGTAGGAAACAGGTGTGACTGTCCTGTAATACATGTAAAAGGGACGATTCCGAACCCTCCCCCTCGGTTTTGCCCAAGGTTTTTGGTTACGGGGACAGGTACAGAAGATTGATAGGGACGGTCTTAATCGTCCCCCCTTGGATCCGGAAAACCCTCGTTTAATTTTGGGAATTAATGCGTAAATATGTAAATGTGTCTTTCATTGTAGGCGAGTAATCGGAATCAATCCAGAAATAACAACTTAATTAATTAATTCAATTCTAATTGAAGTGTTTTTATGTTTATTTAGCCTGAGCAAGTCCTAGGGTCGAACTCGAGGAGGCAAAGGAACAACCTAGTTAATGTCTATCAAAGTTCGTGCATGGTTTTTTAGGCAAATTTTTTATATTTTTAATGCAATTTTAGAATACAAATGAAAATGTGGCCAATTTAAGGACTAAAATGTGAAAAATGATCAAAGTGGTCTAAAAATCACAAAATTTGGCCGACATGTGAATAATGATGAAATGAATGCACTATACATTTTTTGAAATTTTCTAATGCAATATGAATATTTAATGGATTAAATGGTGTAAACAATGTGAATCACAATACTTAATTATAATTTATATTAAACTTATGTATTTTAAAGGAATAAAATTATTCAAGATAGATCAATATATGAACTATCCTAGAAAAATCCTAAATCCTAAAAATGTTGAGTTTAATACCTATTAACGACTAACTATTAAAATACATAAAATAATTTTTACAGAGCAAATGATGCATGCGAATGCAATTCTTTTTGGAGATAATATAAATAACAATTAGTTATACTATCCATGAATTTTAGATAATTTTCTAACCAGTGGTTACTTTAATATGATTCTCAGATAATAAAATGGGTAAAATATGTACTTTTCTAATGAAATAATTATTAATAATTAACCACTGATGATAAAAATATAAAGAGCATTCCACAACGTAGAGAATTAATTTAGGAACAAAGTGCAAATTTTTAAATAAGAAGTAGATGCAAAATTGATGAATCTGTGATTCATCACTCTTAAAGTTGAAAATAGAGCATTGTCCATGGGTATTTAGCATCATATTTTCCTTTATCTTGCATAAATAGCATTCATGCATCAATCCATAAAATATGCATCTTAGCATTCATATTTGCATTTAAATAAGAAGCCAATCCTTGTACAAAATCCACTTGTAAAATATCCACATATTTACTTGTATCTTATCCCCTCCAAATTGAAATAACACCTTCCTTATAGTGTGTAACACCATTAGTTAATAATATAGGGAAGAAGGCCAGAGCCCTCTCTTGTAAAATACCCAATAAAGCCCTAAACCCCCTGGACCTTAGAATGACCATATCTCTCTCTTACCAACTCCGAATTAGGTCTACTCACCTTCATATTGATACACATCCAGAGACCTTTAAAATGCGACTAATTTCATTCAATTCGGAGCTCGTAGGCAAAACTTGGGTTTTTGGGCCTCTTTGTATACTATACATATGCATATTAATATCCTTGTATTTTTGTATCATATTTGACCCCATTGCTGTTTTTCATCAACATGAAACTTGTATATCTCATCGAGATCTACAACTTTCATGTTTTGAGTTTTTTCAAATTCGGCCTCCTTCTCCCTCTAATCTCATATCTCCTTTCAGACACTCAGAGCAGGCCACGTGGCGCCCTCTGATTGCGCCACGCAGCCCGCTCCCTTTGACTCATCCGCCTTCACCGCCAGCCGTTGGATCCCTTCTTGATCCAACGGCCTGAGGATTTCCACATACACGCTCCCACCACCACCGTCTGATCAAGCGCCAGATCTCATCCAAGCCATCCGCTAGCGTCTCTTTCCCCTTGCGCCACGTGTCATCTTCTCCACCGTCCGATGGCTCGTATTACATCCAATCTTCACCATCCAAATCCGCGACCGACCACCTTCTCCGACCACTGACACCACCACGACGTCACCCACTCATCCCTCATCCTCGCCAGCCCCCTCAACTTCCATGACAACCCTCAATCTCGTTCCACGAAGGCCATGAACTCTACCTCGTCGCCAGCTACCCCGTCACCTTCACCCTATAAATCAGTCACCTCCGGCCATTTTCACCCCCATCCGCAACCACGGAGAGTGACTCCGAGCTCCCACCTTCAGAATGGTGATAGAAATTTGATCTTAGGTCGAGCGACGATCGAGAATACCTCCGGCGAGATCCACGGCCGACCACCGCCGTGTCGTAGCTCCTCCAAGGCACTGCACAAGCTCAGGTCCTCCTACCGGCCATCGAGCGAAGACCTGGAAGCTTCCCCAGAGCTTCTGACCCCAGGTAGACTCCTCCATCTCTCCTCCGATCTTCTTCTTCTTTTTCCTTCTTTTTCTCTAATTTAATTTGCCTTCTACGAGCATCTTCTTGCTCCGCCAAACATTCCCCGAGCTCCGTGAAGGAGCTCTGATCTTCGCGCTACCATTAGTCTCCTCCAACGAGGAACTTCACCTTCCACCGATGCTAGCTCCACCACCGTGGCGGAGCTCGATCACCGATCACCTTCACCGCTTCATAGGCCTCGCATTCCACTCCACTCCACTCCACGGATATTTTGCATGCTTCGGCTATCTTCTAACCCCCTGCAGGTATCATCTCTTTGATTGGTCGGAGACTTCACCGGCGCATCTTCGAGCTCCATCGCCAGTAGCCTCCAGGTCACTCCAGCCTCAGCCAACATCCCCGGACGCTTTGCCTCCCCTCCACGATCCTTCCGAGCTATGTCAGAGCCTCCAGCGTCCTTCGCCGACGACGAGAGGACGAGGCGGAGCTAGGCCAGCCTCGTCGGAGCCCATCCCTCTCCGCCGTAGGAGGCGGAGAGCCGTTGGGGATGACAGCTAGCAGTCGTTCGATCCTCTTGATCGAACGGCCAGGAGCCCTCCACGTTGCCTCGCCCTGGAGCCATTGGATCATCCTTGATCCTACAGACTTGATCATGCCACGTCGCCAACCGCCAGAGCATCCGAGGGCCGTTGGATTCATCCTGGTCCAACAGTGCTCTATCGTCCACGTAGCCCTCTTCATTGAGCTTCAAGGACCGTTGGATCGATCTTGATCCAACGGGTAAAGACACGCCACACGCCAGCATTTCATCACCGTTGGATCAGCCTTGATCCCACGATCTAGATCCGTCCACGTCGCCCGATCCGAGCCTCTTCCCCGACCACTAGGCTCGGATCATCCAAAGCTTCTTCAAGCCAGATCCGAACCTCCAGAGCAGCCCGAGCCTCGCTCCGAGCCTCCAACGACCTCCGAGCCTGGGACCCCCACGTAATCTGCACGTGCGTCTTGGGTTATTTGCATTGAGGCCCCTGAAGGTTTCCAGAATTACATTTGAGTCCCTGCTAGGAGACCCCACGTGAGGAGCACGTGTCTTGTGGAAAATTTGCATCCACCCCCTCTACATTATAGGTAATTGCATATTAGTCCATGTCAGCACATTTTATTTTTAGCAATTTTAATTCCTGTAATTGCATTTATACCCCTGTCTTTGCACTCATATTTAGGCATTCATTTCAATTCATTTTTCAGTTTTGAAAATTGCATTGTGTAGCTTACATTGTCCTCTTCATTATGTGATACTTGGCATATTTTTGTGATCAGTAGATTTTTCTATTAACTAATTGGTCAATTTTTGCTATATTTTGCCCATTTATGCTTCTTAATTGATAGTAATCTCTCTGTGACTCTAAAAACCCCAAAAAATCATATTAGATCTAGGATAATTAGATTGACATTGCATAAAAACTTCATCTCAATTGCATGCATCCCGAGGCCTAAATAATTCATTTAGTGATTTTCTTAATTAATTTTTAATAGGTCCATTTCACATCAAAATTTAGGTTTGATAATTTTCCTGGATTCCTCACCTTCAGACCTATCTAGAATAATTTTTATTCCCAAAAATATTATGATTTGATATTTTTTAAAATTAGTTTAGTGAAAATCACCTTGCATTTATTTTTAATTCACATAAAATTCATTTAGTGTCAGAAAATTCCAAAAAAATTAATGTAGCTTAATTTCATTCTATTTCATCATCTGGCCAATTTTCATAATTTTTGGACTTGTTTTGACCATCTTTCTGAATTAACTTGTAAATTGGTTGGATTGTGCACGTGTCTTGCATAAAAAACGTAAAAAGACCAAAAAATTTATTCCCTGAAGATCAAACCTTGGACTTTGCTAAAAATCTACCTAAGGAGACAGCTGCCTCCCTGAGTTCGACCTTGGGCTTGCCTAAGTAAAAAAATTGCCGCTCGAGATTAACTTGCTTTAATTAAAAGTGGTTTTTGATCCGCTCTCATTATCCGACTGCAACGAACATCATTAATTAATTTAAACATTAATTTGCTCGAATTAACAAGGGTAGGGGGAGCCGTTTCAAAATGATGCTGTTGCTAGGGAGACACTGTTTAGGTTAATTTGCAGTAATTTCTGAGTGCTTGATTTTCTGTCCCCGGGTAGTCTGACCCCCGGTTTTCTTGTGAATATTTTCTGTCTTGTAATTTTTTGTATTTTTTGTGTTTTTCTCTATCTGACCTCAAATTATTTCTGTGCGATGAACGCGAGGAGTCGGAGACGCTTCGAGGAATCGACATTTTAATTTTTTGAGTAATTTGAGAGGATTTGTAATTTTTATTTTTTCTTTATTTTTGCATTATTTCCAGCGGTTCCCGTTTGGGTTCTCGCGTGTGTAAAGATAGTGGAACCGTGTCCCCGTGTGCTGTGTGGATTGAATTGTAAATTAGGCTTGCACTAGCGGCTCCTTGAGCCACTCTAGGATTTTCTTGTGCTCGTAAATTTTTAGGACCACACAATACGCTTAAAAGACGCACCTAGACCGCAGATCTAGTCAAAATAACTTGTTCTTCACTCGCTAATAGAACTGCCCATCTAGGAGCGGATTCTTGTCGCTTGCATTTAAATATAGTATAAAAAAGATTTCAATTCTGTTTTGCATCCTGCATAAAGCGAAGGGATCAATGTAAGTATTTTCTACTCAGCATACGCATCATTGTTTTTCGTGCATCAGCTTTTCTCGATTTCCCCCTCTGTTTTTCAAACTTAAATTTAATTAGAAATTGGAGTGGACAATAGGCGTGCTGTGTGGTTGGACTAACAAGTGAGAACCTAACTTAAAACCGGGACTGCTAACATTATTGACCCAAAAAAATAATAAAATTAGAAAACCTGTTTGCAGGAGACTAATCCCCGGCCTTGTTTTTAGGCTGAGTGAGGGTACTTGAGTGTACGTGAACACCTTAAGGCAGAGCCCAAATCCCCGTCTTCGATATCACATTCCAAATAATCCTAGCAAATATCACAAGTTGAATTTATTAAGGTTCACTGACTAGTACCAAGTAGCCTCCGCCTGTCTCAAGTAGATAGGGGCAAAATTGCGATACTTCGGGACAAGCTGCTAGTAACCCCCCGGGGTGAAGTTCCGGCCTTGTCAACCTCCCTCTGCTTGCAGGTAGATAGGGGCAGGTCTTTGAATCCATCAACTTGGGATAGGAGCGAAGAAAGGAAGGACCGGCGGTATCTTAGGCGACATGTTACACAGGGAAGACGCATCCGACTCTGAGCAGACTTCCCTATAAGCCGCGTAATCCTTGCTATCTTGCTTGAAAAATCACACTTAAAAGTAACAAAATTAATTGGACTCGGTTTCGGGTCCTTCACTATGTTGAGTGTGAGCCTAGGGTCTTGGATTGAATTGTTTGCTTCAGGTAGGAGTCAAATCCTATCTTCACTTAGAACTCCCGAATCTTCTCGCCAAACCAAGATGAGTAACTGGGGGGATATCGACTCCTTATTATCCAATCTCTCTTTGAGCCCCCCACGAAGCTCTTCTTCATCGGCCCAAGCACAACTTGGACCACCCCAGACTCATGACCCTCTTGAGTTCTGGTTCTCTCACAACCAGGGTGGTTACTCTGAACCAACCCTTTCATCTCCTCTGAACTTTCCGAGGAAAACCATCACCTCGGTAAGAATCCCTTCCTTGATTTGTCCTCTGACGTAGACCATGTTTCATACCCAGGACTAGAGGACAAGATGCCACCTAAACAACCACCGCCGGATAAGGACCCGTTGCGACAAATTCTTAATCGCCTCGCCACAGCTGAACAACAAAATGCAGATCTCACAGCCAGAATGGGACATATCATTGCAGCAGGAGGAATCGACCGACCAGTGGTTGATGCCTACAACCCAACGGAAAACGAGATGCATAGTTGGTTGGCACCAGCAGTTCCCCCCGGAGCATTCGAGCTCAAGCCCCACTTCCTTAGCCTGCTACCGAAGTTCAACGGAAATTCCCATGAAGAACCATATGCCTTCCTCTGAGAATTCGAGCTGGTTTGCAACAACATTAGTCATCCTAGGGTTGGGCAAGACTACATCCGACTGAAGGCCATCCCTTTCTCCTTAGGAGATAAGGCAGCGCATTAGCTGAAGAACCTAGGGGTGATATGTACAACCTGGATGCAGTTCAAGGACTTATTCCTGAAGAAGTTCTACCCTCTTAGTAGAACTAACCAAATGAGAACAAAGATCGCTAGTTTCTCCAGGGACCCAGTAAACCATTCCATGAAGCATGGGATAGGTTCAATGACCTAATTCAGAAATGTCCTTGCCATGGCATTTCTAAGGCGATCTTAGTCCAGACCTTGTTCTCTAGCATGACCCCAGAGATGCAGGGGTTAGTCAGTGCCGCCTGTAGAGGAGGCTATCTAAACAAGAACGAGAATGCGGTATGGAAGATACTAGAGCAGATGGAGGAAACTGACAGGTCGCAGGCCACCATGGCCTATCAGTTGTCTCCCTCATTCCTATCCAACGAGATAACTAGGAGGACTGTAGCGGATCTGACAGAGGACATCATCCCCAGCATGGGGATGATAGCTGACAAGTTAACCATGGTCGAGCAGATCCACAAGAGGGTCACTGACCTTGAGTCTCTCTCACGTCTACCGAAGCAAGTGGAGGAACTTACTGAGAAGGTAGATAAGATGAAGCTACCTGCCCCTTCTGCACCACCTGCACCTGTACACCGAGTCCATCTTGTACAGGAACATGCACCGGGGCCTCAGAATGGCTGGGTAGAGGATCAGACTTACACCCAGCAGGACCAGCATGCATCCCTACAAGTGGAGACTGGATACGAGGAGCCTCCGCAGGTGTTCGAGATCAATGGGCTGTGGTACAACCGTGACCCCGTCAGTAGACAGTCGGGGATGGGGAATGGTCAGCCTCACCGACCTTCTCTAGCTTACCAGGAAACCAGCTCCATTCCCGCACCGCGCTTTGTTCAGTCCAGGCCCGAATGAGGGTACCAGCCTCAGCAGCACCAACAGCAACGCACATTCCACTCAAGCCAGCAGGGCCCGTCACTGTCTCATCAGCAGCAGCTGTATCGGCATGGCCAGCAGGGCAAGTATAGGACCTCATCCGCAAATCAGCATCAGCAAGCCCAGCCCACCGAATTGGAGTCCCTCACCTTGGCGATCCAGCCCCTGTCTGATAGGGTCCAACAGATCTAGAATGACTATCTGGATATGAGAACCGACCTGAATCATGTTTCTCGTACCCAGGATCAATAAATGGCACCAAAGACCCCAATTCCTGCCCAGGTTTAGACCAACCCGAACAGCTTAACTTAATGCCAAAACCGACCTCGTGATCAGGTATACTATTTAGATAATTCTTTATCTGAACATGAGATCCTTTCGTATGATAATGTGAACCATATATCCCTCAGGAGCGAAAGGACCGTGATCATACCTGATCGGGCACGGGCACTGAAGGAAGGATCCGGCAAGTCTCTACCTGAGGAGAACTTGGAGGCAGAAGAGGAGTAGCACTACCGTTACCACCACCGGTAGAAGAAGAGGACTTTTGGGTCCTCGAAGCAGCAATGAACTCGCACCAGTAGAGAGTCCGACGAAATCGATGAAGAGCCCGCACCTCCATCTGAGGAGGACCGTCTAGAAGTCGCGGAGATGCATCACCGGTTTTGCCACAGCATTTTCCTTTTAGTCAGAGTCAGAGTCCGAGTCTGTTTTAGAGTCTGAGTCTTGTACAGAACTTAGTTCTAGCTTTCAATGAAAACATTTCAGTTTCATAACCTGATTAGAGTCAATAATCCCTTCCCCCGAGCTCTTAAGGGTGGAAAGAGGAAAATTAAAAAAATCCAAAAAGATGACCCTGAGATGGTAGAATTTTACAACAAACATATCAAGGTCACAATCCCCTTTGGCAAATACGTGGAAATGACTCCTGCATTTCAGAAGTACCTTAAGGTGAGATGCACACCTACTAGGGTTAGCAATAAGACCAAAATCCGTGTTGAGAAACACGTTATGTCAGTAGCCACGACTTGTGCAATAAAGAACTCGTTTCTAAGGAAGCGAAGAGACATGGGTGCACATTATGTGGTGAGTCATGTCGATGACATTGCGTTTGCATGCACTCTCCTAGACATCAGATCCTCAATTAACTTAATGCCTACATCCCTCCATATATGGCTTAATCTCAGACCTCTTAGGAAATCTAGAGCCCTCCTGCAGTTCGTTGATAAATCAACCAAGAGGTCCCAAGGAGAATAGAGGAATGTTGTAATCAAAGTCGAGGGTCAAGAATACATGGTGGACTTCACTGTCCTTGATATGAAAACCCCTCGTAATTGGAGAGACTCCCAGATCATCTTAGGCAGGCCCTTCCTCAGGACAGTGGGGGCCTTGTTTGATTATAAGATCGGGAAGATCCAGTTCCAAACTCCAGGCGGAGATGAGGAATTTGAGATGAAGCAAACCAGATGGCAGAGACCGGATTGCAAATCCAGCATCGAGTACTCTTCAACCAAAGCAGACTGCGATCATGTAGACACAGTTGGGCCATGGGGACAGAACCCAGCCAGTACCGATGAGTCCCTCCCCTCCAGAGATGATCCCGTACATGAGTCAGTTTGCGAGGTCCTCAGAAATGAGTATTCCTTTGAACCTACATCTTCCTACATCTTCGATGACTTAGAGGCCCAGCTGGGCCTGTCAGTCCTTCCCTCTTTAGGACAATCAGAAGATGAGGATGACTAGTCGGACGCGGCTTTTGCCGATTGCATGGAGAACTTTGACGATCCGACTCCAGAGCCAAATAACTTGGTGGAAGCAATTACAGAGAAAGATCCAGCCACTTCCAACACCGAACCAGATTCGATTGAGCCAGATTTCCTAGACGATCACACCATACCTGAGCTAAAGCCTTTACCCACAACACTGAAATATACCTTCCTTGCGGGTCAAGAGAAGAAATATCCGGTCATCATCAGTTCGCGATTGACCGAGGAGCACGAATCTCGCTTGCTAGAGATCCTGGAGAAAAACCGCAAGGCAATAGGCTGGAGCATTTTCGATCTCCATGGGATAAATCCCGCCATGTATTCGTACCATATCTACTTGGAGAATGAAGCCAAACCCTCTCGTGAATTCCAACATCATTTGAATCCAAATTTACGAGAGGTAGTGAAGAAGGAGATAGAGAAATGGTGCAACGTAGGTTTCATTTATCCCATCTCCGACTCAAAATGGGTGGCCCCGATCCCTGTGGTCCCGAAAAAGTCAGGAATTCAGATAATCACCAACGAGGACGGAGAGGAGATCGTGACACGAGTGCCCACGTCGTGGCGCATCTGTGTGTATTACAGACGCCTGAATGCCGTGATGAAGAAGGATCATTTCCCCCTACCGTTCATTGATCAGATCCTAGAGAGACTAGCAGGGAAAGTGTTCTTCTATTTCTTAGACGGGTTCTCGGGCTACAATCAAGTAGCCATATCTCCAGAGGACAAGGAAAAGACCACGTTCACATGCCCCTTTGGTACCTATGCTTTCAAGCGCATGCCCTTTGGGTTATGCAATGCTCCAGGTACTTTTCAAAGGTGCATGATTGTTGTATTCGCCGAAATGGTCGGTGAATTCCTGGAAGTCTTCATGGACGACTTCTCGGTCCACGGTGATTCCTTTGATTCCAGTCTTAGGAATCTAGACTGAGTCCTCAAACGCTGTTGTGAGGTCAATCTGGTGCTCTCCTGGGAGAAAAGTCACTTTCATGGTGACGGAGGGCTTTGTGTTGTGGCACATCATCTCCAAGAGAGGAATGGAGGTTGACCCCGCCAACGTGGATGTGATCAGACGACTCTAGCCACCAACCAACATCAAACAATTGCGATCGTTCCTCGGGCATGTCGGATTCTATTGGAGATTCATCAAGGATTTTTGTAAGATTGCCCGGCCGCTAACTAAGCTTTTTGGCAAAGATATGGAGTTTGTTGTTAATCACAAATGTCTTGAGGCATTTAAGCTATTGCAAGGAATGATCATGGACGCCCCTATACTACAAGCCCCAGATTGGTCTCTACCTTTTGAGATCATGACAAACACATCAGATTTCACTGTTGGGGTTGTGTTAGGACAGAGGAGGGATGGCGTCCCGTTTGCAATCCACTACGCAAGCAAAGTACTTGATACCTCTCAGCGTAACTATACAGTTACGGAAAAGGAGATGCTTGTGGTAGTGTTTGCCATGGACAAGTTCAGATCCCACTTAATTGGATCCAAGGTAATTGTGTTCACTGACCATACGGCGCTATGATATTTGATGGAGAAGAAGGACACGAAGGCACATCTTCTTAGGTGGATTCTGCTTATCTAGGAGTTTGATTTGGACATCCATGATAAACCTGGAAAGAAGAATGTAGTAGCCGATCATCTCTCTCATCTTGAAGATATCAATACTTCCGAGGATTCACCTATTCGAGACTCCTTCCCTGACGAGTCGATTTTTGTTGTCGACTCACTCCCATGGTATGCCAACATCGTGAACTATCTTGTCTCCAAGAAGGTTCCCGAGGGTTGGCCCAAGAGCCACATCGACCGACTGAAGTCGGATGCTAGACACTACCATTGGGAGGATCCGATCCTTTTCTTTGAAGGACCGGATTGTGTCTGGAGACGGTGTATTCCTCAGGAGGAATACCAGAGTGTCCTTTCTTTATGCCACAGCTTGGAGGCAGGAGGACACCACTCCGGGAAGAGGACCGCATGGAAGGTACTTCAGTGTGGCTTTTACTGGCCGACTCTGTTTCGCGATGCCATCACCTTTGCGAAGTCGTGCCCAGTATGCCAAAGAATGGGAGGAACCGTTGGTTCCAAGGATGAGATGCCGATGCAGCCTGTCATCATTTGTGATGTCTTTGACGCCTGGGGCTTCGATTTCATGGGCCCATTCCATGTTATCCATGGATTCGAGTACATCCTTCTTGCGGTAGATTACCTATCCAGGTAGGTGGAGGTTATCCCGACCCGAGCCACAGACAGCAGGACTGTCTGTAAATTCATAAGAGAGCACATCATCTCTAGGTTCAGGATCCCCAAAAATGATGATATCAGATGGGGGTAGCCACTTTGTAAATCGGGAGGTGAAGAAACTTCTGAAGGACTACGGCATCGAACACCGTGTCGCTAGTCCTTACCACCCACAGACCATATTGCAAAAGCTTGTCCGCCCAGACAGGAAGGACTGGTCTCAGATCTTGGATCAGGTCCTATGGCGTATAGGACAGCTTACAAGACACCATTACGAACCTCCCCATTCCGAATGGTATTCGAAAAGCCGTGCCATTTACCCGTAGAACTAGTGCACAAATCATAATGGGCAGTCAAGAAGGTCAATTGGAACACACACCTTGGGCAGAAGCAGAGAGATATGGATATGAATGAGCTTGTGGAAATCAGAAACCACACATATGACAACAGTTTGGTGTACAAGGACAAGGTTAAGCGTTGGCATGATAGATTTATCAAACGAAAGACCTTTGTTCCTAGATAGAAGGTATGGTTGTGTAATGCTAGGATGAAGATCTTCCAAGGCAAATTGAAGTCCAAGTGGACATGCCCATTTGTCGTCCATACAGTGCATGATAGTGGATGTGTCGAGATCTCAGATCTCGCAGATGACGCACTAACATTCCTAGTGAATGGACAACTCTTGAAGCACTTCGTCGAATCCAACCCCCGCGACTCTAGTAATTCATCCCAGCTTCATTGATCACCATCTTGGACTATACTTAGGATGACCAGATCCTAAGTATAGGGTGGATGGGCCACTTAAGTCGAATCTCTGTACATCCTCCAGATCACATTGGTCCTCACACTCACTTCCGTCCTATACTTAGGCTAACCTGAGCCTAAGTATAGGGGGGACTGATACTTGCATTGTATATTCATCCACTTCTCCTCTTGACCTCGTCCGCCCCATTCTTGTTCTTCTTCTACACTTAGGCTGTCAGAGCCTAAGTATAGGGGGGCATGACAACTTCTTTACATTTTCTGTTCTCTTTGGCTCTCTTACGCTTAGCACGAGCTATGTCTTTTTCCTCGCTTTCTGTGCTCTGAGGACATAGCACACGCTAAGTATAGGGGGGCGTGTATATATTACATATATACTTTACCCATAGCTCATACTTTCACGTATCTTTGTATATATTTCGTAATAATTATAGGATGGGTAAAATTTGGAGAAATTTTTTTGTAAAATACATTTGTACAATCTGTATAATACTCTTGTAAATTGTTGTAACATAAGAGGTATACCAAATAATTGAAAAAAATGTGAAAAATTCAAAGGCTTCCTATTTACTCTTGCATATCATCTCTACATCAGAAAAGAAAGAAAAAGAGTCTTGCATTTCATTCATAGCATGACATTTGCATCTCATCTGCATATCTTGCATATGCAAGGTGAAAAGCTAGTGGGTTCTGAACCAAGCTATGAGTAGATGTTGAGGAAGGACTTGATTTGACCTTAATCCACCTAACTTCAGAGGAACTTTATAGGAACTGGAGTTAAGATTTCTCAGGTCAAGTGACTTAATTTCCCATGGGCCGAACTATGAGAATCCCGCCTTGGATGATTTAGCCCGCCACATGTCCGAGCAGCAGGCTACCATTCGACGGGAGATGGACGAGTTCCGTCAAGAGACGAGGGAGATTGTGAGAGGGAAGGCTTCCATACCTACCCAGATCGAGCCGAACCCGAACAGCATGAAGAGGAAGTCTGAGCAGGTAGAGTTCACAGAGACCACCACTCCTATGATTCACTTGGTGACATTTCTACATATCTGTTTGATGCTGACTTTGCTACACTTAGGAGCGGTAGGATGCCAGCAGGTGGCGCCTCGTCTGAGCGACGACTCGATGCTACTTCAGGAGCGCCAGGCGAGGAGAAGAGTGGTGCTGATGCCTCTAGAGATGATGACGGTGGTGCTGACGCCACCAAGGATGATGATCCAGCTGATAGTACTGAGGTCGTCGTTTCATCAGATGGGGGAGGTGGTACTGATGCCACCAGACGTGTTGTCGATCCAGAGCACGGTACTGATGATGCGGATCCAGATGTCGAGGGTGGTGCTGAGGCCACCATTTCTACTGCTGCTAGTCCTGTTATTTTTCCTTCTGTGCATATACCTCAGGACATTTCTCTGAATAAAGGAAAGGGTTTGATTTATTCCGATTCACCTGTGTTGTATGATGATGTATGTATGGATTCTGTCGTGTTTGAGCATCCTAGACCCTCTCCTAGTCCTTCATCTGAGAAGGACCCGGCAATCCCCTTCCCCCAAGCACTCCGCTTGGCTAAGGGGACCAAAAAAGACCAAAAAAAGTCCCACCAGCTAGAGTTCAGCCAGCATATGATGGACAGATTTCAGATACAACTGACTCTACAGGAGGCCTTGGATCACATCCCTCTCTTCTAGAGATCACTTAGAGACAGGACCAAAGTTCGGAGGAAGAGGAGGAACCATCAATCAGAGATCCATGTGCTCACTCTTGCCACACGCTTTACGATCCAGAACCGCCTGCCAGCCGAGAGTCCAGATGCAAAAGCCCCGTATGTCAGATGCCATATCCAGGAACAGAGGTTCGATCATACTCTATTAGACAGCAGGTCTTCGATCAACCTACTTTCGGCAGCCCTACTCGACCGTTTCGACTTGGGCCCTCTACGACAGAGCAGGACGGTCCTTCAATTTGCTGATCGATCTGTCAAGAGGTCGAAGGGGTTGCTGAAGGACGTTGTCGTCTCAATTCAGGGCCTGAAATTCCCCGTGGACTTCGTTTTGTTGGACAAGGAGATCCCTGAGTCCGTGACCGATACCCCCATCATTTAAGGACGCCCGTTCTTGGCCACAACCAAGGTAGTGTCCGATCATGATAACGGGAAGGTATACTTTCACGTCGAGGGTGAGAGTATACAAATAGAGATGATCGAGGAGACTAGAGCCAGAGATTTAGCTTGCTCCGAGCCGACTTCAGATTCAGAGCAGATGATAGAGGCAGGGCGAGACATCCACCAAGACTGTGACTTTATGATCACATATGACAAGGCAGTTTGGGCAGACCCAGTAGCACAGGCCATCCTCTCACCTTCAGAGTTTGCTAATGCATAGATGATAGCAGAGGAGAGCTTAGAGAGCGCATCCCTGGTCCAGGATACATCTCAGGCAGAAGAGCCGGTTCCTGATCATGAGGCAGATTTTTGTGATTCTGATGCAGATCCCTCGGAGTCAGATTTCGACTGGGCTGAGTTTAATGACTTGATACCGTGTCTAACTTCTATAGAGCCTACAGCTAGGGAGGAGGTTGATTCCGCACAGAGCAAAGACACACCAGTAGAGCAGCCTTCGCTAGATTCAATTGCGAGCGAGAGTTCTCATTCTCCCATACAGATTTGGCCGCATTCACTCAGACCTTTCAGAGTCCAGATCCACCAGTGCCATGTTGTCCAGAGCTGAAGCCGCTTCCATCATCACTGAAGTATAGGTTCCTTGCGGGTGAGCATGAGATGTACCCAG
Organism: Ottelia alismoides; assembly: GCA_037367405.1. Classification (NCBI taxonomy): domain Eukaryota; kingdom Viridiplantae; phylum Streptophyta; class Magnoliopsida; order Alismatales; family Hydrocharitaceae; genus Ottelia; species Ottelia alismoides. Next base: position 24,201 of record JAZKJV010004705.1, read on the forward strand.
TCATTATCTCAGCGGATTTGACTGAAGAGCAGGAATCCCGTCTGATGGGGGTTCTTGAAAAGAACCGCAAGGCGATAGGATGGAGCGTAGCCGATCTCCAGTGGATAAGTCTGGCACTGTGCTCCCACCATATCTATCTCGAGGAGGATGCGAAGCCATCACGTGAGTTCCAGCGGCGGCTGAACCCGAACCTTCGAGATGTTGTCATGAAGGAGACCTCTAAATGGTGGAGCACCGATTTTATCTACCCCATCTCCGACTCCAAGTGGGTCAGTCCATTGCATGTGGTGCCCAGGAAGACAGGCATCACCACAGTTGTTAGTGAGTCTGGAGAGGAGATCGCTACCTGGGTACCCACTTCTTGGCGGGTCTGTGTGGACTACTGACGATTGAACCAGGCCACCAAGAAGGATCATTTCCCCTGACCTTTATTGATCAGATTATTGAGAGGCTGGCAGGGAAGAGCCATTACTGTTTCTTGGACGGGTACTCCGGATACAACCAGGTGGCCATTGCGCCAGAGGACCAGGACAAGAATACCTTCACCCGTCCCTTTGGGACATATGCTTTCAGAGGGATTCCCTTTGGATTGTGCAATGCTCCGGTGACATTCCAGAGGTGCATGTTGTCCATCTTTTCGGACATGGTGGGGGAGTGCTTGGAGGTGTTCATGGATGACTTTTCGGTCTACGGTTACGGATTCGATTCTTGTCTTGACTGCCTAGACCGCATCCTCTAGAGATGTATAGAGGTGCACCTGGTGCTTTCTTGGTAGAAGAGTCACTTCATGGTGACTCAAGGGACGGTGCTTGGCCATATCATCTCCAATAGGGGCATGGAGGTTGATCCGATCAAGGTGGATATCATTAGGAAACTCAGTCCACCGTCCAACTTGCGGTAGTTACAGTCTTTTCTGGGGCACGTCAGTTTCTACCGACGATTCATTCATGATTTCAGCCGGATTTCCCGACCATTGACTGATCTGCTGACGAAAGACACCGAGTTTATTGTGGATGATAAGTGTCTAGCGTCATTTGAGACTCTCCAGAGTCTAGTTGTAGAGGCTCATGTCCTTCAGCCGCCTGATTGGTCTCTCACATTTGAGATCATGACGGATGCCTCTGATTTGCCGTATGGATCGTGCTAGGACAGAGGAGGGATGGAGTCCCCTTTGCTATTCACTACGATAGCCGGACTTTGGATGCCGCTCAGCGGAACTACACCGTCATTGAGAAGGAGATGCTAGCCGTAGTGTTCGCCCTAGATAAGTTCAGATCTTACATCATTGGATCTAGAGTGACCATCTTCATTGATCATACTGCCATCAGGTACCTCATAGCAAAGAAGGATGCCAAAGCCAGATTGACCAGATGGATCCTTCTACTCCAGGAGTTTGATATAGAGATTAAGGACAAGCTTGGAGTCAAGAATGTGGTGGCGGATCATCTCTCCCGATTGGAGTATCTTGAGGATTCTGAGCAGATTGAGCCTATTTGTGAGACCTTCCCAGATGAGGTGATCCTTGCTATCGCCTTTCTCCCATGGTACATCGATATTGTGAACTTTCTTGTTGTCAAGAAAGTCCCACAAGATTGGCCCAGGCAGCGACTTGAGACTTTCCTAGCGAAGGCTAAGTTCTACCATTGGGAGGATCCAATCCTTTATCATGAAGGAGGGGATAGTGTCTGGCGTAGGTGCATTCCTCAGGAGGAGCACCACAGCGTCCTCACTTACTGCCACAAGTTTGAGGCAGTAGGACATCATTCTGGGAGGAGAACGACACAGAAAGTGCGCCAATCCGGCCTATGGTGGCCTACCCTCTTCAAGGACTCTGATGAGTTCGTGAAGAGGTGTACTGATTGTCAGAGGATGGGCACTTGTGGATAGCGTGATATGATGCCGATGCAGCCCATTCACTTCTGTGATGTTTTTGACGCATGGGGCATCGATTTCATGGGTCCATTCCCTAGGAGTCAGGGATTTGAGTACATTCTGTTGGTCGTGAATTATGTGAGTCGTTGGGTTGAGCCCATCCCCGTCCGAACCGCAGATGCTAGGACTATTTGCATATTTTTGAGGAAGAATATCATTTCACGGTTTGGGGTACCTCGAGTGTTGATATCTGACGGGGGGTCTCATTTCGTCAACGACAAGGTAAAGGCCCTTGCTAGCGAGTTCAGCATAGACCATCGAGTAGCCACATCGTACCATCCTCAGATCAATGGTCTTGCAGAAGTGTCGAACATGGAGATCAAGACTATATTGTAGAAGGTCGTCCGCCCTGACCGAAAGGATTGGTCACAGCTTTTGGACTCGGTCTTGTGGGCATATCGGACGTCCTTCAAGACGCCTTTGGGTGCATCTCCTTTTCGCCTCGTTTTTGGAAAGCTCTGCCATTTACCTGTTGAGCTTAGACATAGGTCACTCTGGGCAGTCACATACATTATTATGGATCCAGTGAGTGTAGGAGATCAGAGGAGGGCAGAGTTAGCAGCCCTGAAGGAGCTTCGTGATGCAGCCTTTTCATGCAGCCTACAGTACAAGGAGAGAGTGAAGAAGTGGCATGATTCTCATATCAGCCATAAGCAGTTTGAGCCAGGACAGAGAGTATGGTTGTTCGATGCCAGTTGAGATTATTTCCAGGGAAGCTACAGAGCAAATGGAAGGGACCCTATTTGGTTAGAAAGGTACACGATAATGGGAGTATTGATATATCTGAGTTGTCTTCTGAGAGTACCTTTCGTGTTAACGGGCAGCGGCTCGAACCATATCTAGATCATGAGCCGCTGGTCGTTGACGTTTCCCCGATTCATTTTGTGTGAGATGTGGTCTCTTGACTCACATCTATTGCATCTGACGCCTGATTATCACTGCTCTTCCGGCTTGTATAGATCCAGTTGTCCATATCACACCATTCTTCAGTCCAACACCCCATTTACATCTTCAACGTTGCTATACTTAGGGTGCACTTTACCCTAAGTATAGGGGGTGTGAGACTTTTGAGTTTCTTTTGATTCATTTCTACCTCTGTTTTGCTGCCTATACTTAGGGATATTTTACCCTAAGTATTGGGGAGGTAGACCATGTACATTCTCCGCTCGGATTTCCCTTTGTGTACAGCCTGCTATACTTAGGATTACTTGATCCTAAGTATAGGAGGGAAACCCGAGATCTCTTGCATTTCTATTCTTTCATTCATCTTTGTATATAGCCTTCCTTTTTACTGCCCTATACTAAGCATGAGATATGTCTTCTTCATCGCTCTTGACTCTGAGGACATCGTTCGAGCTAAGTATAGGGGGTGTCGTATATTTCATATATACTTTAGCCATAACTCGTACTTTGTGTGAGTGTGTTAATAAATAAAAATGGATAAAATCCAAAAATCCATAAAAATTAAAATTTTTCCTTGTAAATAAAATTCTTTTATTGCACATACATAGCTAGTGAACAAAATTATTTTTGTAAAAATGTTTGTAAAAATCTTTTGTGTAAATAGTTTGTAAATATTTTCATATCACAATTATGTATATAGTACAAAATTTTTGTAAAATGTTTTGAAAAACAAAAGTTTGCAAAAACCTTGTAAATTTGTGTATATATTTTGCAAAACTTGCATTCATGCATACATCCATGTTTTCAAAACATTTTTCAAAAATTTTGCACATTTGTAAATATTTTGTAAATCGCATCTTTGCAAATACTTGTATAGTTTTTCCTAGATCATAGTTGACATTTAAACTAGCCTGGAATTAAATTGAAAAATGGAGCTTGGTTAAGATCTTAATCCACCTAATTCTAAGAGGAACCTTATAAGGCTTAGGGTTGAGACTTTTCAGGTCCATGGTGACTTAATTCTTTGAGTCCACTAGGCTATGATCATATGTCATCTCGATGAGCCTAAGTAGAACACTTAACAACACACACATGACTCTTATAGATAATGGCTTTACTTGGACCAGCACTTTACACCGAGCTCTCTACGGATGAGGTGGTGAGGAGGCAGTCTTCCTTGACTTGGGGTAGCATATGAGGGTAGTACTTCTAGGCGGAACCTCTCTTCTTCTTATAGTGAAGGAAGTGTGTCTCAACTTGGTCTGGTCGCCATGAGGTCTAACGACAGGAGTTGTGGGTTGCAATAATGCTTCAAAAGAGGGATAGTCTACTGGCTCAAGAGGAAAAACTCCTTATGTATATATGTTGCACTTTGTAGATATGTTGTATATATGCACATCAAAAAAATGCAAAAAGAAAAGAAAACTCCAAAAAAGTGGTGGGTCTGATAGAAAATGATAATCCCACCGGAGTGTATATAGTGCAATAAGCAAAGCTTGAGATCCATGTTCCATCTTATGAAGCTTGCAGCACGGAGACTTAGCTACACTAGTTGAGCTCCCAGGGATACATGGCTACACTGGCCATGGTCCATTCTCTTCTTCCCCCTCTTCTTGAGCCGGTTGAACTTGAACTTAGAAGGGAATACCCCGCTCCTCGAGGAAAGAGTGGCCAGACTAGGGTCTTAGAGTTACCTTGTTGGGGAGGGTTGTCATTTTGCTACTTCTGAGGTGGAGAGCGAGACCTCATTTACACAATGCAAGAAAAGATTCATGGTCTTCAGGGTTTGTGTATGTAGACTTGTTCTGATATGGATTATTGAGGAGTCTTGACTATAGATTAGTGGAACTTAGAGGTTGTTAAGTTTTAAACCTAAGTCCAAATAAGGTTCCGACACATTAATAATCCAAAGATCTGACTAAGCTCCATACTTCAATTTAATGAAGGCAAGTTTAATATTCAGCATTGATTCATTCATTTTTCCCCTCCTTTTCTTTTTCTTTTCTTTTTCACGTCTTTTTCAAATAAGTGTTTGCTAAGGGACTAGCAAAGTTAAGAATAGTGGGGTGATGAATCCCCATTCATCACTCTTTATTCTTTTATTTTAGCTAAAAACCTTTGCAAAACACCATGTATATGTTTGTAAATAGAATAATTTACCAAATAGCATGCATTGTGTAAATATTAAAAATTATCATGTATTTTATGCAAAAATAAAAGAATAAATAAATCAATAAAAAGAGAGAAATATTTAGAATAAATATTGAGTGACATGAACCCAAGGGACGACTCAATATGGGCCTAACCGCAAAATAAAAAAAGTAGAGAGAGATAGGGTAACTCAACCTTGTACATAAACCCCCTCTTAGTGTAAATATTTTATTTTCTAAAAATAAAAATAATTATGTGTTCCACATATGTTGTATATACTCATAAAAATAAACTAAAATGGGAAAAATAAAATAAAAATAAATAAGTTCTCTCTCCTCAGTGTATATATACGAGATATATAAAATAAAAGATATATTTATTTCACCCTTGTACATAATTAATAAAAATCAAATAAAAATATTTTTATATTCCAAATTTTATGGTGTAAATAAATAAAATATAAAATTGGGATAATTGTACATAAATAAAATAATTAAAAATAAAAATCAAAATACATAGGTACATATACTTGTATATAATTATAATATAATGTAAATACATAATTATTTTTTCAAAAAAATAAAAAAATTCACTAAAAATGCGTTGAAAATAAATAAACATTTTTTATTTTGTAATTATTTTTAAATAAAGTCATTTTCGATTTTATTTTGATTTTCCAAATCTTTTTCCAATGGAATTTTTCCATTGGTCCACGGGGGATTGTTGACCCCCGGTCAACTCCCCCTGGACCACTTTGCTTCGCGGACTACGTCCCAACCCGACTTCTCCCATTTATGCAGGCGCGATCCGCCTCCCATTTACCCAAACCCCGGGCTCCGATTGCAGCTTCTTCATCTGAGATTCACGCCCAAGGTTTATCTTAGGGATCTGTTGATAAACCAGCAAATCGGCCCTCTAAGAGTGCTGAATTAGCACTTGAAATCGTCATCGTAGCCGGGCCAATTCGGGTTCATCAAAGACCATCTCATTTAAATATGCCACTCAAAATCAGATGGTCGTAATTTTTTTTACTTGGCAAGAAACCAAGGTCGAACTCAGGGACACGAGCCTCTCTCGTATTAGTCAGATTTTTATCTATTTAACTAACTGTTGAGTGAGAGACAATATATGTCAAATTATGCATGAAGGACAAGGCAGTGTATTAAAGAAAAGTAAACATGCATTTTTTATTTATTTTTAATCATGCAAATAAATGCAATGCAATGCAAACAGGCCCTTGATTAAAAATCATGAGCGGCTTAAACCATTAGTTAATTTCCGACTTAAATGAAGCAATAACTCATTTGACATATACTGCAAGGTTTGTCAATAAGGCATAAAAGACACTTGATTTGTTTAAAGAAATACATTGAGATCACAATGTTAAACTAGGAGAACAAATATGCCATTAAAAAGTACGTCAAACAAGCTTTAAAATGAAACTGAAATTAACTCAATCGGACATACGAAGCTCAAGATATGCAAGAATTAAAGCAAGGGCATAACTAAAAGAAAACATGAAAACAAAATTACAAACAGATCCCTGGGAGGGACTAAAATGTAATAATGAAAAGATAGGGACCTTCCCTGTAAATAACCCACACGCACAGGGGCATTTTTGCAATTTTTAAAATCCACGAGGGTTTTAATGCAAATTACCCACTGCGCATGAGGTCTGCACGTGATCTGGACCTGAATGTAATATGGAGAAGTCGGCGAGGGCTCCCTGCAATTTGCCCAGATGTCACGTGATGTGCACGTGTTATCTCTAGGCTCGGATCAATCTGAGGCTCGGAGGAGGCCAGGGGTAGGTTCGGCTAGACTCGGACGTTCGAAGCTCCATGCAGGTTCGGCGTAGTCTCGGGAGAGGCTCGGATTCCCCTAGCCTTAGCTTCTGATGTTGCGGCTCGGAGATCATATGCGGCCGACACGTGGCCAATGGATGCCCGTCAGATCTAGCGAATCCGACGGTGTCTGTGCTGACAGCTGAAGACGACGTGGCTGAATGGGAACCGTTGGATCTCGAGGATCCAACGGTACCTGAAAGATGCGCTGATGGCGACGTGGGCGTTCCTGGACCGTTGGATGATCCCCTGGAGAGGGACATCCAACGGCGACTGCTAATCCTTCCTCCTCTGCGGCTGGCAGAGGAATCTGATCTCCAGCGATGGGGCTTCTCCTCCGCCGCCGTCTAGCTTGCTCGATGAAGGTCTCCAGAGATCCGTGGATATTGGGCGATGTAGCTGGAGCTCAGAGGAACCTTCCAAGCATCCTGGAAGTGTCTGATCACATCTGTAAGGCGGAGGCGGAGCTATGCAAAAGATCTCCGGCGAAGTTCCGACCATTGACATATAGAGGACCTACATCGTTAGTACATAGCCGAAGCAAAAGATGGGACACGTATATGAATGGAGTGGGAGCTCAGAGAGCGCAGAGGATGGGAGCTCAGGGCTCCTCCGTCGCTAGGGTGGAGGAGATGGGTCGGACGCGGTCTGGGGGACTGGAGGAAGAAGAGAATGGTCTGAGAGCGTTGCGTGGAAGGGGGGAGCGTGGCGGAGCTCGGAGGGGAATCAATGAGGGTCGAGAAGGTGGAGTACGACCTAATTAATTTCGAGAAATAAGAAGAAAATGCAAAGGAAGAAGAGGGGAATTACCGGAGGTTGGGCGGAGTGGGAGCTTGAGCTGGGCATCGCGGGTGATGCCCGGGTCTTCGCTGGACCCCGGCAGCTACTTGGGGCAGCTCGAGCGGTCGCAATGGCGCCGCGACACCGCCTTGTGTGGCGGAGGGTCTCACCGGGGAGAGAAGTCGTCTTCGCTCGATCCTTCTGCCTCCCCCTGTCACAGGGAGGCGGAGGAGGGCTGGGCTTCTGCCCGCATGAAGGTGGACAGTCGTTTCTGGAGGAGGAGGCGAAGTATTTGAAGGGCGAAGGTCGTGGTTCCGGTGAGGGGAGTGGTGACTTTAGTGGAGGATATGGCGTGACTGGAGAAGAGTCGTGGATCGTGGTTGAGCCTGCGAGGATGAAGGATGAAAGGAGACGGTCGTGGGGCAGTTGGCGAGCGGAGAGGTGGTCGGAGGTGGTCAAGATAATGGGAAGGGGCAAGTGCGTGCGCGTTATGGAGAACGTGGGCTAAGGGCCTGACCGGAGGTAGATGACAAAGCCTTGGCTGTTGGATCGTGAGATCCAACGGCTAGGGTTTGGGCGTTAAAGGGCGGTCAGGATGTAATCTCGATGGCTTGATCAGAAGGCGCACGAAGCGCCATGCGTCGAGTTAATAAGCAGGCGGCAGTGAGCGGTCCAGATCATATCTGGAGGATGGTCGAACGGTCCAAATCAAGGGCATCAAAGAACAGTGTAGATGATGAAGCTGGGGCGCGATCGAATGGCGCTCAATGCGACACGTGGCGCGATATGGTTAAGGCGCGAATGAGCGGATCATATCAGAGGCGAGGGAAGATCAAACGGCTGGGAATCAAGGCGTGCGTGGAGGTTATTTAGCTATTGGATCAAGAGGTAATCCAACGGCTATGGATGCAGGCGGATAAGACAAAGGAGGACGGGCCACGTGGCTCACCCAGAACGGGCCACGTGGCCCAATCAGGTTATTCTGATCTTCCAGCTGACTTTTGAAGGGATAAATGGTCGAATTTGAGAAAACTCAAAACATGAAAGTTGTAGATCTTAATGAGATCTACAAGTTTCATGTTGACCAAAACTGGAGATGAGGTCAACTGAAGTCACCAAATATTTTTAAGGATTTTTTTAAAGCTAAAAATACCACAGATTTTTGTTTTGCCATTTTTTTGTGGTTTTTAATTTATTCAAGACTCTGATAATTACAGGACATTATCTGGGTTTTATTAACATATAGCTTAAGCAAGGAGGTTAATAATTGGAAATTAAGATGATGAAATTGGGTTTCATCATTCGTGCATTAGATTGCGTACCCGACTCTCGTTTTCCTAAACCCCTACCAGTATATAGCTTCGCCTCCTCCCGCCATTCCACGCACCTTCGGCCCCCGTCTTCGATCCCCGTGACCTCCATCTTCTTCCTCGAGTGACAGCGAGTGCGGAGGGTGTTGTAGAGAGCGATTGGAGGTGTTTGCCCCAGGTCTGGCGACCCTTGTCGTCGAGCTCCGCCATCAGCATAGCCCGAGCCTGTGGAGGCGTCGCTTCATCGAGGCAAAGACCTTAGGAGAACCAGCAGCTCCAGCCCAGACGCGTACGACCATCAGGTAGCTTCCTTAGCTTCTAGTTCATTGAGTAGTTTTAATCTTTCATCTCTCGCTCCGCCAGCTCCGCCCCAGTGGCCAGAGCCTCGACACCTCATCCTCACCGTATCGATCGACGCCTCGACCCATCGTCACCCTTCCTCCACAATCTGATCACCTCGATCTTGGATATCCGAGCCAAGATCAGGTCTTGTTCCTTCCGCCACCTCCGTCGGAACCCCCCTTCGCCTTCCCACCTCACTTCTCTTCTCTTTTTCTCCAATAACCCATGTCGGAGTCTTCCTCCGAGCACGAGCTTTTATCTACAGGTGAATAAGCGCGAACTACCCCCCTCAGTCGCATCCTCCATCCTTCGCCGGAGTCACCCATGTCCCTCCTCCCTCGCCGGAGGATCTGACCGTGGGAAGCTTCATCGGCCACCGCCATTAGATGCGGAGTGACGAGGCGCGTCGAAGCCCCCTTACCGATCATCCATCAGACGTGCATAGCCGCTCCAGCTCACCGGCGAAGTTCACCCAAGAGGTGTTCTTCCATGCACCTTCTCCACCGTTGGATGATGCCTCACCATCAGTTATCATCCGAGCCGACCGTCGCCTGCCACTATCAGGCCGTTAGATCCATGATCTGACGGCCACGTGCACCCCACGTTTACCCTCATGCCAGGACCGTTGGATCTTCCAGGAGGCGTCATCAAGACCGTGCACATGCTAGCCACTCACCGCCTGACACGTCACCCTCGCGCGCCCTGTACGCGCTGTGGCTGGGTAATTTGCGCCCGACCTCCTGTATTTTATTTTGGTTTTTGTTTAGTCTATTAAATAAACTAGTACACTTGGACAAATTGCATGGTAGGACCTACAGTTTTTAGATATTACACTTTAGTCCTTACCGTGTGGATTCACGTGCTTCGTCACGTGAGGTTTGGGTCAAGGCTTGGGTTTTCAGACTGTTATGGAATGAAAGTTTAGTTTCAGATATTTGCATAAATACCCCAGTGCGTACTAGAATTATAACATGTGTTAATTTTGTGTGAAATTTGCATTGTACCCCTTCTACTTTCTGCACGTGTTTCAGTTTAGCCCCTGAAAGTTACTTTTCTTGCGTTCAAGTCCCTATGTGCTGTGGCTTTTATATTAGTTGAATAAAATATCAAATAAACTCCAAATCTTTTGAAATTTGGACATATGTCCCCTACTACTGTGTAAACATTTCACAATTTTTTTGGGACATTTTTATTACTGTTTGTTATTTTTAAAAAAATCAAAACCCCTATTTTTGCTACTGTTTGAATTAGAAAATCAATCAAAAATATAAAACCCCTCCAACAATTACAAAAAAATTAGTATTGCTTCTTGCAGTGTCTTTTAGCTTCAATCTAATTTTCATCTTGTTTGGATTTATGAAACCCCAAAAAAATATAAAACCCTAAAAACCTTATAACAATTATTAAAAATTCTAAAAAAATAAAAAAAAATGCAATTTTGATTTCTATAGCTTAATTTTTATTTCTATGTTTCATAAAAATTACCTTCAGATTTTTAGAGGCTAATTAGATATTTTTAATTAGCCTTTCAAATCTGGCTGCACATTAGTTCTTTGTTTTTACATTTTTCAATTTTTATAAAATCAACTAAAAATTATAAAATTCTGAAAAAAATTATCAAAAACACTAAAAAATATATAAAACACAAAAATAATTTTATTTGAATTTTCGGAGTTGTTTTGGAGTGTTTAATAAATTGTAGTTTGTGTGATTTTTTCCTTCTTTTTTTCTTTTCTTCATAATTTAAAATAAAAAAAATTGAAATTTATAAAATCCACCAAAAATCATTTTCTTATTTTATTTTTCTTTATGGCTACTTCGTAGGCTGATTTGGCCAATCCGTGCTCCTTGAGTTCGACCCTGGTCGCTATACCAGGTTAAATAAATAGCGAAACCGCTATTCAGATTTTTGATTGTTTTATCTCTTTTGGTGGTCTATTTTTCTTGATTGACTGAGTCTCTCTATTCGGGTCACAATGACACCGATTATTTTTACCTTAGCCCGATAGTGAGAGGTTATTTTTCGGTCATCACCTCCCTGAGTTCGACCTTGGGCTTGCCCAAGTAAAATAAATCTGCCGCTCGCATTTAATTGAACATTAATTGAAGTGGTATTTTTAACGAAGCCTTGATTACCCGACTGCAATGAATCTAACTCTTAATTTGACCATTAATTTGATTGGATTAACAAGGGTAGTCCGACAGTTCGTTAAAATGGTGCCGTTGCCGGGAAAGTGAGGTCGAGCCCCTTTAACCTTTAGGTGACAGCTGTTGGAGACGAGTTGTGGACGACAACATCAAAGGCAAGATCCGAGGCATCACTATTGCCGTGTCATGAGCTTCCAAGCAGGCTCGCTCAACTTCGAAGGACTCCGCCATCCTTCTTGAGGCCACGACGGAGGCCGCAAATCGCAGCCTCACCCTTCGGCAAAATCACAGGTAAGTATCCCTCTCATTCTCCTTGTTATTTTATTTATCTATCATTTTTTTCCGTTGTTGTTCTACACCAAACAACACCACCATTCATCATTCACTACCATCATTCATTATCATTATTTTAATTCATTTTTTTAATCATCATGGCCATTATCATCATACATCACACACACTACACCTTTATTGCATTTTTTATTTCCAAGAAAAAATATAAAAACAAAAAAATTACAAAAAAACACACAAAAAAATAAAAAATTGCAGCCCAGTGGTCGCACCGCCCTTGGAGCCGAGCCACCAGCCCGTCCCGTCACCCTCCATCTCCTCCTCCAGCAGCCAGCACGCCGCCAGGCCATAGCCACCCTCCAACGGCGGCGTGTCGCCCTCCGCCCACCGGTGCTCCCCCCAACACCCGACCACGCGCAGTCGTGCACCACTGCTAGCCGCCCCTTGCCGAGCTCCACCCACCGCCCTGACTGCACCCGCGCTCCAGCCCAGCGAGCGGCCAGCGCGGCCCTTCAGATCCAGCAGTGGCCGCCTCTAGACGCTCCCACCAAGTTGCAGCGGGCGCCGCCACGCGACTCCGCCACACCTCTGCCCGGTATCGCGCGCCATTCGTCGCGGTGCGTCTCTCCTGGCCGCGCACCCGCCGTCGACCGCACCGCACCAGGCTTCTACTCCGCCTGCGGCCACCTCCTCCATCACGCACGCTTGGTCTCCGCCAACCGCACACCACCCAGTCTCGCGAGCTCCGCATGGCCGCCGCCCGCTGCACGCCCTAGCCGCTTCCCCAAGTCGCTCCTGCCCTGGGCGTGGGGAGGTGGGTTCCTTCCTTGGAATCCACATTTCCCGCAGAGGTCTATTTCTTTTTTTATTTTTTATTTTGTGAAAATATCACTTTCACCCCTTTAAGTTCCTTTATTTGCAGAAGTGCCCCTGTGCACAGTTTGTCTGTTTAATTTCAGTTTTTGTATTACTAAGACACCCCTGCCTTTTAGCATTAATTTGGACAACCATCTTGCATCGTTTATTTTAATTAAATATATCATTTTGTAGAGCATCTAAATCTTTACCTTGTGGTTATTTATTTGCATTTTTGTGAGCATCAGACTATTTATTAAAAATCAGAGATTGAAAATCAGTGATATTTTGCCCATTTAAGCTCTGAAATTCGCACAGACAAATTTCTTGCTCTAAAAATTGTGAAAAAATGTAGATAATGCCTCTAAGTGCTATTTAATTAATGTATAAGTTTCATCGAAATTAGATTTGTTTTTGCATAAAATAAACTCCTTAGTGGTTTAGGTAAACGATTTTTAATTAAATCCATAAAGACCATTTTTTAGAAATTTCAATTCTCCTGGATTCCTTATTCAAGTATCTATTTGTGGTAATTTATTATCTGGATATTTTATTTCGTGGATTTATTAAGAATTAAATAATAGCAGTCACTCTGCTTTCAGTAAAAAATTCATAAAAATCCTAGAGTGACAGAAAATTCTAAAAAAATAAGTGTAGCTTCATTTCATCATATTTAACTTTCAGTAAATTTTTTTCATAATTTTTTCATTTTATTTGCACAAAAAAATGCATAAAAATCCTAAAAAGTTTGCATTTTTCATTTGTGCATTTTAAATCTAAAAATTCCAAAAAATACATTTTGCATTTGTTGTTGGATTAGGTTTTTTTGGAAAAATACAACTTGGCTGATTTAAATTAATTTCACAATAAAATATAATTTGTCTAAGTCGGTTATTTTCTTATTAACTTAATTCAATTCGTATTTTGCATTCGCATTTTTATTGCATAAAAAATTAAAAAATCCCACTTGGAAAACCGAGATCTAATGCATCTAATCTGATCCCGAGTTGTTCCTTTGCCTCCTTGAGTCGACCTTGGGGCTTGTCCAGGTTAAACAAACATAAAACCACACATTAAAGTTCATTCGATGATTCATCGATCCGTGTGGTTATTTTTTATCGATTCGGATTTATCTGACTGCAACGAAATCTTAATTTGATGCCATTAAAAAAGGTAGATTCCGGGACAATCAATTGTTTAGAGGTCTTCATGGATGATTTCTCGGTCTATGGCGATGGGTTTGATGCTTGTCTTGACTACCTAGACCGTATACTCCAGCACTGCATAGAGGTCAATCTTGTCTTATCTTGGAAGAAGAGTCACTTCATGGTGACTCAAGGGATGGTCCTTGGTCATATCATCTCCAACTAGAGCATGGAGGTTGATCCGGCCAAGGTGGATATCATCAGAAAACTCAATCCACTGTCCAATATGCATCAATTACGGTCTTTTCCGGGGCATGTCGGTTTCTACTGACGGTTCATTTAGGACTTCAGTCGTATTGCCTGATTGCTCACTGATTTGCTGACAAAAGACACCGAGTTCATTGTAGATGATAAGTGTCTTGCGTCATTCGAGACTCTCAAGAATCTAATTGTTGAGGCTCATGTCCTTCATCCGCCCGATTGGTCTCTCCTATTTGAGATCATGACGGATGCTTCTGATTTTGTCGTATGGGTTGTGCTTGGACAGAGAAGGGATGGATTGCCATATGCCATTCACTACGCTAGCTGGACTTTGGATGCTAGTTGTAGTCTTTGCTTTGGATAAATATAGATCATATATTCTGGGATCAAGAGTGACTATCTTTACAGATCACATCGCCATCCGATACCTCATGGCAAAGAAGGATGCCAAGGCTCGACTTACCAGGTAGATCCTTTTGCTCCAGGAGTTTGATATTGAGATTAAGGATAAACCTAAAGTTAAGAATGTGGTGGCAGATCACCTTTCCCGATTAGAGAACCTTGAGGAATCTGAGCCCATTGCACCTATTACTGAGACATTTCCAGATGAGGCGATCCTTGATATTGCCTCGCTCCCATGGTACACTGACATTGTGAACTATCTTGTCGCCAAGATGGTTCCCCATGGTTGGCCCAGGCAGCGACTTGAGACCTTCCTTGCGAAGGCCAAGTCATACCATTGGGAGGATCTCATCCTTTATCATGAAAGAGTGGATAGTATCTGGAGGAGGTGTATTCCTCAAGAAGAGCAGCATGGCGTCCTCACCTACTGCCACAAGCTTGAGGCAGGAGGACATCATTCTGGGAGACGGACATCGCATAAGGTGCTCCAATCCGGCCTTTGGTGGCCTACTCTCTTCAAGGATTCTGACGAATTCGTGAAGAGGTGTACTGACTGTCAGAAGATGGGTACTTGCAGATAGAGAGATATGATGCTCATGCAGCCCATTCACTTTTGTGAGGTTTTTGACACATGGGACATTGATTTCATGGGCCCATTTCCTAAGAGTTAGGGATTTGAGTACATTCTGCTTGTTGTGGATTATGTGAGTCGTTAGGTTGAGGCCATCTCCACCCGAACCGCAGATGCTAAGACTGTGTGTCGATTTTTGAGAAAGAATATCATTTCACGGTTCGGGGTACCTAGAGTTCTGATTTCAGACAGGGAGACTCACTTTATCAACGACAAGGTAAGGACCCTTACAGATGAGTTCAGCATTGACCATCGTGTTGCCACTCCATATCACCCTCAGACCAATGGTCTTGCTGAAGTATAGAACATGGAGATCAAGACTATCTTACAGAAGGTCGTCCGCCCAGACTGAAAAAGGATTGGTCACAGCTTTTGGACTCGGTCTTGTGGACCTATCAGACTTTCTTCAAGACACCATTAGGGACATCTCCCTTTCGTCTCGTCTATGGCAAGTCATGCCATTAGCTAGTGGAAATCAAGCACAAGTCACTATGGGCAGTTACAGAGTTATTATTGGATCCCGAGAGTATAGGAGATCAGAGGAAAGCAGAGTTGGCAGCTCTGGAGGAGCTGAGAGATACAACCTTTTCGAGTAGCCTACAGTATAAGGAAAAAGTGAAGATATGGCACGATTCTCATATCAGCCATAAACAGTTTGAGCCAGATCAGCATGTATGGTTATTTGATTCTAGGCTAAAATTATTTCCAGGGAAATTACAGAGTATATAGAAAGGTCCATATGTGGTTAGAAAGGTACATGACAATGGAAGTATTGATATATCCGAGTTGTCATCTTCCTCTACCTTTCGAGTTAACGGTCAGTGCCTAAAACTATATCTAAGATCATGATCCGCCGACCGTTGACGTTGCCCTTATTCATCTGGTATGAGATGTACTCTTTGACTCACATCACCTGCATCTCATACATGGTTATCACTTCCATCTTCCACTGTATAGATCCATATGTCCATATCATTTATTCATTCATTCGTTATGTCTATCACCCCGTCGTCATCTTATGATTTTGCTATGCTTAGGATGCACGTTATCCTAAGTATAGGGGTGTGCACACACTGAGTTGTCTTATTCTATGATCCCCTCTTCTGTCTCTTCTTCTTGTCTATACTCAGGGTATTCTACCCTAAGTATAGGGGGAGACAGACTGAGCTGTGATTTGTTTACTCTCTTTTCTTCTTTTCTTCTTTTCCTTTTCTATTTTTATTTTCTACCAAAAAAAGGTGTCACCCCTTGTTGTCAGTCTTCT
This sequence comes from Ottelia alismoides, assembly GCA_037367405.1. NCBI lineage: Eukaryota > Viridiplantae > Streptophyta > Magnoliopsida > Alismatales > Hydrocharitaceae > Ottelia > Ottelia alismoides. The sequence continues at coordinate 40,460 of JAZKJV010004705.1, forward strand.
ATACTTAGGACTGTCCTAAGTATAGGGGGTGTACACCCCGTGTTCTTCCATTCTTCGATCCTCTCCATTGTCTCCTCTTCTTGTCTATACTTAGGGATATCTTACCCTAAGTATAGGGGGAGATAATCTGAGTACGATCTGTTCATTCCCACCCTTGACCCTCCCTACTTTGTGTGCAGTCTGCTATACTTAGGATTATTTGATCCAAAGTATAGGAGGGACGGTCAACTTCTCATTCGTTCATTCATTTATTCATGCGTTCGTATATTCTTTAGACTTGTCTATACTCAGTACAAGTTATGTCTTCTCTTTTCTCTCTGATCTATGAGGACATAGCTCAAGCTAAATATAGGGGGGTCGTATATACTACGTATATACTTTAGCCATAACTCGCACTTTCATGTTTTTATTAATAATTATGGCTAATGACACTAATTAAATTCATTAAATTCATTAAAAATCTTAATAGAAAATGTTATTTATTCCTCAAATTCTTTTTGTATATACTGATTAAATAAATCAGGTAAAAATGTTTTTTTTGCAAAATGTTTGAAAAATAATTTGAAAATCTCTTTGAAAAATCTTTTGAAAACTATTTGGAAAACATTTTGTTCAATATTTTCAACCTTTATAAAAATATTTTGTTTGAAAATTTTATTTTCTTTGCGTGAAATAAAATGTTCGAAAAAACTATGTGCAAATGATTTTCAAATATGTGTACATGTTTGTAAAATTATTTGTAAAAATTATTTTGGACTATAGTTTTCAAAAATTATTTGAAAAACCTTTTCAAATAAGTTTGAGGAATATATACATCACACCAAAATCCATCATATATATTTATAAAATTGACCACTTACCCCTTGTGAATTCTTAAAATCCACTTCTTGTAAATATAAGATGCATCTCCTTGTAAATATTTGTACCTAGTTTTTAGCCAAAATCTTTACCTTTCAAAAAATTCCAAAAACATTTGCAAAACTAAAATCCAAAAACATTTAAAAAACCTTTTGAAAATACCAAAAATGCATATGCATCATCTTTTCAAAATCCATAAAAAGTTCAAAATCTTGAAAATTGCATCACAAAAATATTTTCTGCATTTTGCATAGCATTTGCACAGCATTAGCATTTTTCGGATTGAGTTTGATAGTTGAACAAGTTTAAGTAAAATCCAGAGATTAGAGCTTGGTTGGACCTTAAAAATCTACCTAATAACAGGAACCTTATAGGAACTGGAATTGAGGTACTTCAGGTCTAGTTGACTTAATTCTTTGAGGATCACGAGACTTGGTTCAATGAATTCTTGACTGCCTAAGTAGAGTATTTCGGAGCACACGCACGACTCTAGTTGATATTGACCTAACTTGGACACCTACACCTTTCACATGGCTCAACTCAGTTGGAGTGGTGAGGGGGTTGGATTTGCCGGTATGAGACACAACAAGTGGAAACATTTGTCCTCCTCTAGGGAGGGAAGTGCACCCCAACCCGTCCAGTGATGAGGATTTCTAAAGACAGGAGAGTGTGGGTTGCAGTAAAGCTTAAAAAGAGGGATAGTCTACAGGATCAAGAGGAAAAACTCCTTATGTAAATACTGTTGTGAATAGTATTTCAAAAAAGAGAAAAAAAGAACTCCAAAAAAGTGGACATGCCTATATAAAAATAAAATACCTACCAGAGTGTATGTATGTTGTATAGTCAATAAGCAAGCTTGATCATCAAAGTCAAATTATGTGAGCCTGCAACTAGATGACTTGACTACACTGGTTTTGCATCCTAGGATGGGTAGCTACACTGGCTACCGTCCATTCTTCTATTCACCCCTCCTCTTGAGCAAGTGATGAATCTCGTATTCATCATGCTAAAATTGGTCATGTAGGCTCCGTTCCCCATCATTCACCTGTAAATAATCATTAATAGAGCATTATTAGCATTCATACATGTGTCAATAATATTTGCATGTCATTAAAAATCCCAAGTGTAAATTAGCCCAAAAAATCGCTAATTTCTCCTATTTATAATTAATTCATCCTAACTCCGATTGACCCCAGATCACCTTCATTGTGTAGATATTACTAACTTCATTAAATAAAAAATACAAAAAAATTACTAACCTCAATAAGTGGCAAATAATCCCAAAGTCTAATTTCACATCTGACAGACTAAAACGAGCATATTCTCCCTCATACAATGTCCGATTCTGGTCTACTCACTTTTAAAGTACTCCATTTTCAAATTCCTTCAAAACAAGACCAATTTTGTAAAATTCGGAGCTCATATGTGAAAATTGGGTTTTGGGCCTCTTTTGCGCATTTTGACTTTTTCCTATTTTTGACCTGAGTTTTTATGTACATAATTAATCCTTTTAATTTTATTTCTTTTTTATTTGTGTTCTTTGATGAAAGTTTTATTAAGTGACATGAAAATCCAAATCCAGATCAAAACTGAAATCAAAGAAACTGACCAAGTCCAAGCGTTCGTTGCAAGTCTGTACAAAATTTGTGTGTTTCTGACTTCTATTTTATTTTCCTAATTTCTTAATTACTAAAAATCCAAAAAATAGATCAATGTGTAATTAATTTTTTTTTATTTTATCGTATTTTTTTCTATAATTTTATCCCCTCTAAAACCACCAAAAAATTATAAAACCCCAAAAACCAGGTTTTCTATACACATGGAGAACCACCAAAAATACCACTTCTCACAGATGACCTTTTTTGCTCACGGGTTCTTCATAAAAGTTGTAGATCTCGTCGAGACAAACAACTTTTGTGAATAAAATTTTTCGATCCGAGGTCTCCTTCTATTTCTTTTCTATTTTTCTTTGTCTTTAATTTTTGAAATTTTTTAGGGCGCCACGTGACAGCCCCTGGGCGTGCCACGTGGCACCCTCACTTCTCTCCCCAGACCCCTCCCCCAGGTCACGTGCGCAGCACGTGACCCTCTTCTTCCTCAGCCACTCACACCCAGCACCCCCCCTGCCGTTTCTCCTCCTCCCTCGTAACCGCCGCCATCACTCCTCCTCCCACCATCGACCATCACTCTTCCCCGCAGCCGTTACCCATCTCCCCGCCTATAAAGCATCCCCCTTCGTCGGCTCCAAAACCCATCCGCCATCTCCAAGGAGTGAAGAAGAAAGCCACTAAATAGGGGCGGTGACAGCGTCCCCATTTTCTCATCGTTGAAGCTTCACCTCCAAGCGTGATCCAAGGTGCTCTCCTTGCACCTTGTCGTTGCTCCAGTCATACGGGCGGTCGAGCTTCTCTCCTTCTTCATCGGAAGAGAGTTGAGCCACGACATCGGAGTAAGCCCCAGCTCCTCCAAACCCAAGCGAACCCCCCCTCCGCCTTCTCTACTAAGGCCTTGCACAGGCTGGAATCCCACTCCCTGCCTTCGCCCGACCGTTGAACATCACCGCCTCCACCCTCGCACGCCACCATTTTTTTTGCTTTCTCTAACCCTTACAGGAACACGGAGCTCCGCTCCTCTCTCCTCCACCGATACGCTCAGCCCGCCCGCCGCACCCTCCAGCTTCTGCCGCCATCGGCACCGCTTCGTCTCCGCCCGTTCAGCACCTCAGCCATAGGCCACCCCCTCGCAGACCTCGGCGGCACCTCCTCCCCCACTGCACCTTTCATCGCTCGGCCGTGTGTCGGCCGAGCTCCGTCGAGCCCCAGCAGCCGCTCACCACCATCCCCAAATCGCGGTGGGACCGTCATCGCCATCGGCTTCGCCGTCCTCCGCCACAGCGAGGGCCCCGCCCGCCACCGCCGTCCGCCTCTTCCTCCACCGCACAGCATACAGCTGCCGTTGGATCAGGCATGAGCCCTTGATCCAACGGCTCCAGAGCAACCACGTGTCGCCCCATGCCTTCCTCCAAAGCTCGTGGTTCGGAACCCCCGAACCATAGGCTCGGCCACCCGAGCATCCAGGTCCGGTCGCGAGCCTCTGCTTCGTCGACCGCACTTGAGGCTAGGCATCCGAACCTCAGGCTCGGACGCCCGAGCCACAACCGCGCCCACCGAATCTCTGGGCGCATGCGCAACGCACGTGCACAGCTGGGAAAATTGCACTCAAGCCCCAAAGGTTTCTGAAATTACAAAAAATACCCCTGCCTTGGGTAAATTACAGAGGGGCCCCTCAAACTCTTATTAATTATAGATAAGTCCTCTTAGGGTCCTATTTGCAAGAAAAACTTTATTTTATTTACATTTTAGTCCCTGGAATTTTCTTTTGGCATATCTTTTTCATACGAACTCCGTTTTGAGCATATAATATGTCATTTTGAAGCTCTTTTTATGCTCTACAACTTAGCATCACTTGTAATCAGATCTGAAGTGGTTTATTGTCAATTATTATTTGAGGATCATCATTGACTTTTGCAGACTAAGTTTGACACCACCCAGATATAATGAAGAGTCTGAGTCTGAGTCAGACAGAGAAATGACACCAAGACACCAGCCACATTTGCCCACAAATTTCCCTGTTTTTAGTCCGAGTCCGAGTCCTGTAAAAAAAATTTTCATTCAATAAAAGTAATGTTTTTGATCACAACAAGTCCATCCCTTTCCCCCGTGCTCTTACGACAAGAAAGAAGAAAAACATAAAAAACCAAAAAAATGATGAAGAGATGGCCCGCATATGTAAGGAAAATATTAAGGTCACTCTGTCCCTAGACGAGATGATAGAAAGAGACTTGGCTTTTCGAAAATACCTTAAGGTGAGATGCACACCAACAAGGGCCAGCAAACAGACTCCTAGCTGAACAAAGAAACACATACTCTCAGTTGCCACATCTCGTCTTATAAAAAATGAGATGCCAAGGAAGAAAAGAGACATGGGTGCTCACTTTGTCACTAGCCACATCAAAGAAATCAAGTTTGCAAGAACATTGTTAGACAATGGATCATCCATCAATCTCATGCCCACAACCCTATATGAGCATCTAAATCTAGGTCCTCTTAAGCAATCTGCAGCTGTACTTCAATTCGCAGACACATCAACTAAGTGACCTAGGGGCGAGATTCGAAACGTTGTCATCAACATAGAGGGACAAAACTACCCAGTATATTTCACAATACTTGACATGGATGTCCCTAGAAATTGGAAAGACTCCCAGATGATACTAGGGCGACCCTTCCTTAGGACCGCATGAGCTATATTTGATTACACATCTGGGAGAATCCAATTTGGAAAAGTGGAACTGAGAATGAAGCAAACTAGGTTTCAAAGACCTGACACTGAGTCGAGCACTAAGTCTGAAAAATCAGAACCCGAGACTGAATATACAGTAGCAACAGTTGGGCCCTGGAGTCAAAACCCAACCTCTATAATAGACTCAACCTCATCTGAGGACGTAATTGTTGATGATTTAGTCTGCCGGCTCATTCATGCATCTATCTATACTCTAGGAGACTCAGAGGCCCCTCTGGACCTGTCAGTCCATTCTCCTTATGGACAATCCTTGAGTAAGGTACACAGATCGAACGCGGCTTGCCACACCACATTCCATCATTAGGGATCCGATCCCAGAAACAACCACAATGGTGGCCAATATGGATACACTGCAAGCATCCACATCACAACAAGAAGCATCACTGAGGGGACCAGATTCGAGCAACATCATTGACCTTCCTGAACTCAAACCATTTCCCCATACACTTAAGTATGCCTTCCTTGCAGGAAAAAGGGACAATTTCCGGTCATTATCAGTTCACATCTGACCGAAGAGCAGGAGATCCGTCTGCTTAATGTTTTGGAGAAAAACCGCAAGGCTATAGGCTGGAGATTGTCTGATCTCCCAGGGATAAACCTAGCCCTGTGCTCACACCATATTTACCTGGAAGATAATGCTAAACCCTCCAGTGAATGCCAACGTAGATTGAATCCAAACTTACGGGAAGTGGTTAAGACTGAGATCGAAAAATGGTGTAAAGCTGGGTTCATATATCCCATCTCCGACTCCAAATGGGTGTCACCTTTGCATGTAGTCCTGAAAAAGTCGGGAATTCAGATTATCACCAATGAGGAGGGAGAGGAGATCACGACACGGGTACCTACGTCGTGGCATGTCTGTGTGGATTACAGGCGCCTGAATGCCGCAACAAAGAAGGATCACTTTCTGCTGCCTTCTATTGATCAAATCCTAGAGAGATTGACAGGGAGAGAATACTTCTATTTCCTAGACGGGTACTCGGGCTACAATCAGGTAGCCATCGCCTCCGAGGACCAGGAAAAGACTACTTTTACATGTCCTTTCGGCACATACGCATTCAAGTGAATGCCTTTTGGGCTTTGCAATGCCCCCAGCACCTTTCAGCGATGCATGATTGCGATTTTTACCGACATGGTTGGGGATTTTCTGGAGGTCTTCATGGATGACTTTTCGGTACATGGTGATTCATTTGATGTTTGTCTTGCGCACCTGGATCGAGTCCTCCAAAAATGTAGGGAAGTGAATCTGGTGCTCTCTTGGGAGAAAAGTCATTTCATGGTGAAAGAGGGCATTGTATTGGGGCATGTCATCTCCAAGAAGGGAATGGAGGTTGACCCTGCCAAAGTTGATGTGATCAAGAAACTAGAGCCACCCACAAATGTGAAACAAGTACGGTCTTTTCTAGGGCATGTCGGATTTTATAGGAGATTTATCAAAGACTTTTCAAAAATTACCCGACCGTTAACTGACCTTCTTGGGAAAGACACTGAATTCCCGGTCGATCATAAGTGTTTAGAAGCCTTCGAATTACTCAAGAGGAGAATAATTGAGACTCCCGTCCTACAAGCCCCCGACTGGTCTCTTCCCTTCGAGATCATGACAGACGCATCCGATTTTGCTGTAGGGGCAGTATTAGGACAACGAAAAGATGGAATCCCGTATGCTATTCACTATGCAAGCAAAGTTTTAGACCCTACTCAGAAAAATTACACTGTGACCGAAAAGGAAATGCTTGTTGTGGTTTTTGCCTTGGAAAAATTTCGATCAATACTTCTAGGATCTAAGGTGACAGTTTACACAGACCATTCAGTCATTCGATACTTAATGGCCAAAAAGGATGCAAAAGCACGACTATTGAGGTGGATACTATTGCTTCAGGAATTTGATTTGGAGATTAAAGACAAATCTGGTATTAAAAATGTCGTAGCTGATCATTTATCACGGATCGAACATAACAAAATCCCGGAATCTGAATCCATCCGTAAAACCTTCCCAGACGAGTCAATTTCTGCTATTGACTCACTTCCTTGGTATGCTGACATGGTGAATTATCTTGTCACCAAGGAAGTTCCTCAAGGTTGGCCCAGAAACAAAATCGATCGACTCATATCTGAAGCGAGACACTATCATTCGGAAGATCCGTTCCTTTTCTTTGAAGGATCGGATTGCATATGGAGAAGATGTATTCCTCAAGAGGAATACCAAAGTATCCTCAATCTATGCCACACCTTGGAGGCTGGAGGACATCACTCTGGGAAGAGAACAGCTGAGAAGATATTGCAATGTAGATTTTACTGGCCGACCTTGTTTAAAGATGCTTACAGTTTTGTCAGGTCGTGCCCGGTCTGTCAGAGAATGGGAGGAACCATTGGTTCCAAAGATGCCATGTCTATGCAACCAGTGATCATCTGTGATGTATTCGACGCATGGGGCATTGACTTTATGGGCCCATTCCCTAATAGCCAAGGATTTGAATATATTCTTCTCGCGGTTGATTATTTATCTAGATGGGTGGAGGCTATCCCTACTCGAGCTGCAGATAGCAAAACTGTTTGCAAGTTTTTGAAAGATCATATTATTTCGAGGTTTGGAATTCCAAAAGTTTTAATATCTGATGGGGGAAGCCATTTTGTCAATCGGGAGGTGAAGAAGTTGACTAAGGAATACGGCATCGAGCACCATGTCGCTACTCCTTACCATCCACAATCCAATGGCATGGCTGAGGTGTCAAACAGGGAGGTGAAAGGAATTTTACAGAAGCTCGTCCGCCCTGACAGGAAGAACTGGTCCCAACTCCTGGACCAAGTTCTATGGGCTTACCGGACGGCTTATAAGACCCCATTGGGCACCTCCCCATTTTGAATGGTATACAGGAAACCATGCCATTTGCCCACAGAACTCGTGCATAAATCAGAATGGGCAATCAAAAAGATTAATTGGAACCGTCACCAAGGAAAGAAGAACCGAGAGATGGATTTGAATGAACTATCTGAAATTAGAAATCATGCTTATGAAAATAGCACCATTTACAAAGACAAGGTAAAGAGATGGCATGACAAGAACATTGGAACCAAGATCTTTGTCCCAGGGCAGAAAGTTTGGCTATTTAATGCAAAATTGAAAATTTTCCAAGGGAAATTGAAATCAAAATGGACGGGACCCTTCATTGTAAGAGAGGTACACAATAATGGGAGTGTTGAGATCTCAGAGACCGCAGATAGCACGCAAACATCTATGGTAAATTCAACTGCTTAAACATTTTGTCGAATCCAACGAGCAATTAGTACAAGTTGAACAGATCTCCTTCACTCAGGGCATAGATTTTGACGAAAAATTTGATCTGCCCAGATAGCACACCTCTCTGGAACCTACACTCTTCTGTATATCCATCTACCCGCTCTCGATCCCCGATACTTAGGGGACCGATTTCATTGTTTATACATCACTTCTCCTCTTTTTGTTTGTAGGCCATCTATACTTAGTACGAGCTATGTCAACATTTCACTTTGTGCCATGAGGACATAGCACAAGCTAAGTATGGGGGGGTGTTTGTATATATTTTATCTACTTTATCCATAGCTCGTACTTTAATCATTTTTATCTAACTTCAGGGATGGGTACAAGTAGTGTGTATAATATCTGTTTCAAAAAAACACCAAAAAAACTTTTTGCATAAAAAAACATCACTTCATCAAGCATTTCATGCATTCCTTGGTTGATTCATTCCTGACACATTCACCTCACTCAAGGTTTGAGGATTTTTGAGGACACTTGATTTCTGAGATCTTGAGATTCTGAGTTAGCCTGCCTTAGTCATTAGGGTTGTGAACTTAATAATCCACACTTCCCTAGTTTGAAAGATTTGAGCGCTATATTGCACTCTTCATCTCTACCTTCAAAAAGAGTATGATCAGCACAATCACTTTCACAACTACATGATTGATGAGATGAGTTGAGATATCACTTGAGGAACTAGGACTAGAGATTTGAGTTTAGACCTGATCTGATGATATTCGAGGATGGGATAAAGTTAATGAAGGCTTCAGAAAACCTGAGTGTCGGCAAAAATCTAGCCAGTATGTAAGCAAGATTCATATGCTATCTTTTTGATATTGACCTAAGTGCCAGGGTGTGATGAAACTTAATGAAAATTGTTGACCAGTGTGCGCCAACTTTTGGTAAAAGCAGTGGAGCTAGCCAACCAAAAAAAGAAATAGAAATGTCAAGAAAATCTCTATCATCCAAAGTCAAATTCTAAATGAGCTTCCACCAATGGCGAGCGCTCCCAAACATTTTCAAAGTGTCCACTTGGACCAAGTGCTAATTAGGACCAAGGAGTCGGGCTGACACCACAAAAAGGGCTCTGCATCGTAAGCGATACAAGTCTGGGTGTCGAAGGTATCTTAGATACTCAAAAGAGACACACCCCGGCGTACTCCCAGAAAAACAAGTGCAGACGACTCCAAATTCTCTTGACGGACACATTGATCAACAAAATAAAATATACTTGTGTTGAGTAATAAGGCACTCGAGAGGCACCTTGTTCCAAGGTGAGGGAGAGAAACTTCGACACAATCCTTGCCCTCCATCATCTGGCCGTCCATCTACACTTTCAAGTCTGATAAACTAATGAGACAGTTGACTGAAGCAAGAATAGACTTATTCCCTAGTGTTGAGGATTAGGTCTAGAGGAGGATCTTTGGGACTGGAACTTTGAGTGATGCCCCGACTCGACTCTCATGAAAAGCAGTACACTTAAGTTCATATCCTTATATTATATATACAAAAAGAGAGTCTGATAATTAGAGAAGTTGGATTCCTTTTGATTAAAGCTTGGTTGAGCACAGAAATTTAGAATAACTCAAATTAAGGGTCTTCTATGAATTAAGCCTTGAAAATTCACATGCACAGTCAGGAATGTATTCAACTAAGTCATTCATTCATGCTCGGGGACGAACATGGTCTAAGTATAGGGGTATGATGAATCCCGTATTCATCATGCTAAAATTGGTCATGTAGGCTATGTTCCCCATCATTCACCTGTAAATAATCACTAATAGAGCATTATTAGCATTCATACATTTGTGAATAATATTTCCATGTCATTAAAAATCCCAAGTGTAAATTAGCCCAAAAAGCCGCTAACTTCTCCTATTTTTAATTAATTCATCCTAACTCCGATTGACCCCAGACCACCTTCATTGTGTAGATATTACTAACTTCATTAAATAAAAAATACAAAAAAATTACTAACCTCAATAGTATCAAATAATCCCAAAGTATAATTTCACATCTGACAGACTAAAATGAGCATATCTCCCTCACACAGTGTCCGATTCTGGTCTACTCACTTTTAAAGTACTCCATTTTCAAATGCCTTCAAAACAAGACAAATTTTGTAAAATTCGGAGCTCATATGTGAAAATTGGGTTTTGGGCCTCTTTTGCGCATTTTGACTTTTTCCTATTTTTGACCTGAGTTTTTATGTACATAATTAATCCTTTTAATTTTATCTCTTTTTTATTTGTGTTATTTGATGAAAGTTTTATTAAGTGACATGAAAAACCAAATCCAGATCAAAACTGAAATCAAAGAAACTGACCACGTCCAAGCGTATGTTGCAAGTTTGTATAAAATTTGTGTGTTTCTGACTTCTATTTTATTTTCCTAATTTCTTAATTACTAAAAATCCAAAAAAATAGATTAATGTGTAATTAATTTTCTTGTATTGTATCGTATTTTTTCTATAATTTTTATCCCCTCTAAAACCACCAAAAAAATTATAAAACCCCAAAAATAAGGTTTTCTATACACATGGAGAACCACCAAAAATACCACTTCTCACAGATGACCTCTTTTGCTCACGAGTCCTTCATGAAAGTTATAGATCTCTTCAAGACGAACAACTTTCGTGAAGGAAATTTTTCGATCCAAGGTCTCTTTCTATTTCTTTTCTATTTTTCTTTGTCTTTAATTTTTGAAATTTTTTTAGGGCGCCACGTGGCAGCCCCTGGGCGTGCCACGTGGCACCCCCACTTCTCTCTCCAGACCCCTCCCCCGGGTCACGTGCGCATCACATGACCCTCTTCTTCTTCAGCCGCTCACGCCAGCGCCCCCCCTTGCCGTTTCTCCTTCTCCCTCGTAACCGCCGCCATCACTCCTCCTCCCTCCATCGGCCATCACTCTTCCCCGCAGTCGTTACCCATCTCCCCGCCTATAAAGCAGCCCCCCTCACCAGCTCCAAAACCCATCCTCCATCTTCAAGGAGTGAAGAAGAAAGCCACTAAATAGGGGCGGTGACAGCGTCCCCATTTTCTCATCGTTGAAGCTTCACCTCCAGGCGTGATCTAAGGTGCTCTCCTTGCACCTTGTCGTTGCTCCAGTCATATGGGCGGTCAAGCTTCTCTCCTTCTTTGTCGGAAGAGAGTTGAGCACGACATCGGAGTAAGCCCCAGCTCCTCCAAACCCAAGCGAACCCCCCCTCCGCCTTCTCTACTTCGGCCTTGCACAGGCTGGAATCCCACTCCCTGCCTTCGCCCGACCGTTGAACATCACCGCCTCCACCCTCGCACGCCACCATTTTTTTGTTTTCTCTAACCCTTACAAGAACACGGAGCTCCGCTCCTCTCTCCTCCACCGATACGCTCAACCCCGCTCGTCGCACCCTCCAGCTTCGGCCGCCATCGGCCACCTCTTCGTCTCCGCCCGCTCAGCACCTCCGCCATAGGCCACCACCTCGCAGACCTCGGCGGCGCCTCCTCCCCCACTGCGCCCTTCGCCGCTCCGCCGTGTGTCGGCCGAGCTCCGTCGAGCCCCAGCAGCCGCTCGCCACCATCCCCGCAGCGCGGCGGGACCGTCATCGCCATCGGCTTCGCCGTCCTCCGCCACAGCGAGGGCCCCGCCCGCCACTGCCGTCCGCCTCTTCCTCCACCGCGCAGCATACAGCTGCCGTTGGATCGGGCATGAGCCCTTGATCCAACGGCTCCAGAGCAACCACGTGTCGCCCCACGCCTTCCTCCAAAGCTCGTGGTTCGGAACCCCCGAACCATAGGATCGGCCACCCGAGCCTCCAGGTCCGGCCGCAAGCCTCTGCTTCGTCGACCGCGCCTGAGGCTAGGCATCCGAACCTCAGGCTCGGACGCCCGAGCCTCAGCTGCGCCCACTGAAGCTCCAGGCGCACGTGCAACGCACGTGCGTAGCTGGGAAAATTACACTCAAGTCCCAAAGGCTTCTGAAATTACAAAAATACCCCTGCCTTGGGTAAATTACAGAGGGGCCCCTCAAACTTTTATTAATTACAGATAAGTCCTCTTAGGGTCCTCTTTGCAAGAAAAACTTTATTTTATTTACATTTTAGTCCCTGGAATTTCATTTTAGCATATCTTTTTCATACGAACTCCATTTTGAGCATATAATATGTCATTTTGAAGCTCTTTTTATGCTCTACAACTTAACATCACTTGTAATCTGATCTGAAGTGGTTTATTGTCAATTATTATTTGAGGATCATCGTTGACTTTTGCAGGCTAAGTTTGACATATCTGTGCCACAATTACCTTGGAAAAAACTCTTTTGCAGGAGCATGGCTGAGGACTTTACATTGAATAATTCCCTTTGAATCATTTATTACTATATTTGGGGATTTAAATCACAAGAATTTTGAGGATAAATCCTATACTTTGATATTCTCATTTATTGGAAGTAGGATAATTTATCCCTCTTACGATTGCAATCTGAGATTAATTTGAATATTTTTCTTGATCTATATCGATTGATCTGTGATAAAATTCGAGGTCAGTGATTATTATATTTTGGAGCAAAAATCTTAATCGCAGATCATGGGCTTAATAGTCTATTTATTTTCTTTGCATTGCTTCTCCATCATTGCATTGTATATTTTATCAACACAAAAATTAATCGAGTATAAATTTGATTATTTAATTTGATTTAAGACCACGTAACTAAGAATCGTTGTTCCCTGTGTTCGACCTTGGTAGACTTGCCAAGTAAAAAAATACTCCACAACATTCAAAGCTTGTGGTTTTTTATCGATCCAAATTCGCCTCCTCTACTATGACTTATTTCACATTCTTATAGAGGCGAATTTAACGTTCATCAGTTGGTTGCCACTTAAACTTAGAAGGGAATACCCCGCTCCTCGAGGAAGGAGTTGTTGGATTGGGGAATCATTGGGTTGTCTTGCTGAAGAAGTTAGTCTCTTTGTCATTTCAGTTGGGGAGAGCCACTATCACTTATACTGTACGAGTCAGACTCATAGTCGTAAGGGTTTGCATATGAGTTGAAATATTCCTAACCTGGCTATTGAGGAGACTTGAGCAGAGTGTTGGGATTCTCGAAGGCTGTTGGATTTCAAATCCGATTCCCATTAAGATTTCTCCCGTCCTGAAATTCCAAAGGTCCGACTTAAGCTCCAAACTTTGATTTTGTGAAGACAAGTTTGATAATTAAACTTAATCTAAATTTCTTCTTTTTCTTTTCTTTGTTTTTCTTTTTTTTTACACTTATTGCATAAGTGTTTGCTAAGGACCAGCAAAGGGAAGTATAGGGGGACGATGAATCTACATTTTATCATCTTTATTCTATCATTTTGGCCTCAAAAATCCCCTAATTCCTGCATTTTAGCATTCATGCATGTTTGTGTAAATATTGTATAAAACACTGTTTTTAAAAGCCAAAATTATAGAATAAAGAAAAGAAAAGAAAGATAATAAAATATTGCAAATATTTTATGACCCGAAACCCCGAGACCTAGGCATCTGGATGACTAGGTCGACAAGGAATAAGTAGGGGAGATAAGGGTCAGAAACCAATAAAAATGCCTTTTATTTGTTTCATTCTTTATTCTTTCTGGGACCTAGTTTTAGTTCCACTTTTTATAATTCAAATAAAGAAACTGTGTACATGAAAGTTGTAGATAATTAAATATAGACAAATACAAAATTGATTTCACACAAAAAGAATGTATAGATAAAAAGTTATGATCTGGATAAAATTCCAGAATCCCAACTTCCTAGACCTGTATCTCTCAAAAAAAACTCGAAATGTATCAAAATCACCTTTAATTGTATATATTTTTAATAAGCTATTTAATGAAGGTGGTTTCATATTTGTTGGAGCTACAATCTGGAAGTTAGGTTTTGGATCCCTATTGTATACTTATACTGATTAAAATATTCATTTTATTAATTTCATTATTTTTTATAAATTTTATATTTTTATAATTTAGTAAATATTATTTATAATATATATGTGTATATATATATGAAAAGTGGAATAAAAACTTAAATAAAATACAAAAATAAAATACTTATACAAAACACATAGGTATAATACCTGTAAATATACCTATATAATCAATACATCTATTTATTTAATTATACAAAATACATCATAAAAATAAAATAAAAATATTTTTAAGTATATAAAATAAGTTATAAATATATAAAATAATAAACCAAACTAATAAAATTAAAAATACAAAATAAAAAAATTAAAGTATATAGATAAATATACCTATATAGGCCATGAAAGGTAACTTGTATTTTTAAATCTCGAAAAAATAAATAAAAATCATAATAAAATACTTCATAAAATAATAAACATTTATTATTTAATAACCTAAAAATAATTAAATAATTTGCTATTTTAAAAGGAATTAGCAAATCAATTTTCCAGGCTTTTCCCTAGTTGGTCCACGTGGACCAACCAGGTGGGTCGGACCGTTGACCGCAGGTCAACTGTCTGACCCCGCCTCCTGCGGTTGTCAGAACATTGGTTCTCCCCTGATTTCGCGATTTTTTGAGGGTCGGTCCTTTCACCCATTTGCATCGCACCCTTCTTGATTTTTGCTCCTCGTGGATCCACCTTACACGCCTAGGTCTCTCCTCGGGGAATGCATCACTGCTCCGCCGGATTTGCCTCGTTCTCTCCAGCCTCCCGTCAACTCATTCAAATAATACCTCCAACTTCCCATTAAAACTTGAACCCCTTTTGGACCAGCTTCTCTCCGCCTTTCGTGCTCTACCGCAAGAAGGAGGTGACAGCTCCTTCTGCAGGTCGTTAGGAGGATTGAAGAAGCGACGAGGCAGCTCTACCTACCTCCGCCGACCACCGGCATTGAGGTTTCACCTCAGGTGATTCCCACCTTCGAGATTTCATCTTTTCTTTATTTCTTTTGCGTTTTTTATTTGTTGTCTACGTAGAATCAAAATCCCATCATCCTTCTTGTGTTTTATCCATTCGATCCCAGAATCGACCCCTTCACCGGAGCTAGCTCCGGCCGGCCGCCATTTTGCCATCCCCCGTATCCATTTGCTTCGCCAACCGTCGAGGCATTTTGCCCTCGACGGTTTAACCATTTCTTGCAGGTATTGGGAGCATAACGAGAGCATGGGGCTCATTTTGGTCGCTCGCCAGGGTAACTGGAGCTCCCTAGTTCCACTGCCATCTCGCTCGAGCTCCGGCTGTTGCCGGAGGATTTTGGAGCCACCAGCACCGAGAGGAACACGCCAGGAGTCGTCCCGACCATTTTGGTGATCGAAGAAATGCTGGAGGATGAAGATCAAGGTCAGGGAAGGTCGCTTCGCTAGTGGCTCTTCCCTGTTCTTCCTTCTAAGTCCTCCGCCGTCAGATCAAGGCTGGATCGTCTAGGCATACAACAACCGTCCGATCGAGTCCCCTGCCAGCCGTTGGATCATCAAAGGAGCATCTAATCCTGGCCACTGATTGCAAATCGTCACCGACCGTTGGATCTTCGACACGTGGCAAGTGAAGAAGCATAGTTCATCGGATCCCCAGGCTCTGGGCATTTTGCAACCTTGCCCTCACCAGTTTTTGTATTTATTAGATAGTATTAGAACTTTCATTTGCAGATATTTAATTTTTGTAATATTTGCGAAAACCTCCCTGAACTTTCCTGATTTACAAATAGGTCCCCGGCTACGTCACCTCACGTGACTCGTGCACGTTGATGAGGTCTAAAAATCGGTTTCGCAGCTTTCTTTTATTGAAGAAAATAGTCGGTTGTAGCCGAACGCTGCGAAACAAATTCTATTCTTAAACCTACCAAACAAATACGGTTTTCTATCGGAAAAACCATTCACTAATATTTTACCAGGCAAGTGTTCCTGGGTCGAACTCAAGGAGGCAGAATAAATTCCCTAGATTTTTATTTTCGTAATCTTATTTTTAATTCTTCTCTAAGTCAAAACGCCTTTTTTATTGATTTTTATTTTTATTATTTTTATTTGATTTTATTATTTTCAAATTTTTATTTAATTTCAAAAAGGGATATTTTTCAAAAGATTTACTTATTATATAATAGGTGGATATGATATAGGTGATACTATATAATAGGGTGATCGAGGTTCGAGCCGCGAGCTCGAACTACACAAGAAATCAAAACAAATCAAGACGGCTTTCGATGAAATCAAAACACGTCGAAAACTCGTCAAAAAGCCACGAAATTTTTATACTAGGTAGCTGGGGTAGTTGTGTAACTACCCTCAAGAAATCGTCGCAATCGGAGGTCACAAGAAGAAGAAACAACCCCTACACCCCAGGGGCATAAGCGCAAGAAAAAACTATATAAAAATGTTTGCAATCTGGTCCACAAGGACTGATCTGAAGAAAAAGTAAACAAAGTTTTACATTTAGGTCCCTGCGAAGGGACCTAAATGCAAATATGAAAACCTTGTGAGGCGGAGATAAAGAACTGGAAGTTGGCTGGATTTAGGATGCAATTTGCCCACCGTTTCGATTTGGACGCTTGAGATTAGAAGATCACGCCTCGATCGGACGCGCCTGCTTCTGCCACGTGTCGCAAGCCTGTAAGTCGGGTGTTCTTGGGCGGTTCAGGCAGCTGGCGACGACGCCTTCTTCTCCGACTTATTGCAGCCGATCGGCGATGGCTTTGGCACACCTGCGGGGCCAGAGGGGTGGCTCCTCCACCCCTCGAGCTTGCCCGCGGAAGGGTTCCGGCGGAGGTCGCTCCGAGCAACCGTGAATCGGCGATGAAGTCTGTGGTTCCGTCCACCTGGAGTTGTTGCAGTTCTGAGAGTCCAACCTTGGAGATGGATTTCACTGATGCTCGAAGGTCCCCAATGGCGAATAAAGGCCTTGCGAAGCACCTGGATCTGCAATGTACACAAGCATATGCTCGATTCGTATCGAATCGGCCAACAGATGAATGATCTTAAGCTCCAAAGATGAGAAAAATTTAGAGTTTCCAGCCAAAGCAATCAGAGACGTGAAAAATGGTGATGATTTGGAATCGATTTGGAAGCGAAACACGAATGAATCGAGAGGGATTTCGATAGGGCGGTTTAGCCTAATGATTAAGCTTCCTAAAGAGGCGATTAGCGTTGCTAATCAACGCACGAAAATCGAGAGAAAATTGAAACGAAATGGACGAAAAAGCATGTGGGAGTCTAGGTGTATTACCTGGACGAAGAAGCTCGACGGCGGCTTTTGACCGGAGCGAAACACGGCGATTGGCGGCGATGCAAGGCGGTGCTCCGCCTTGGAACCTCCTCCGATCTTGCTTCTTCCACGCGAGCTGGCTTGCAGGTGTTGTCACCACCGGAGCTAGGCGCAGCGAGGTGGAGAAGGTGGGGGATCGGGTAGACTGGAGCTGGGGCTTCAGGCAGTTGGAGAGTTAGTTGGCTATGACGACCTTGGAGGCTATTTATAGGAGAATTGGCGTGGGCTCCAAGTCGGAATCAATGGTGGCGATGGAGAGGGTACTTGGGGGAAGAAGATGGAGGATCTAGATGAGTCGGAAGCTTCTGGATGGTGACGGGAAAAAGGCTTGAAGGTGGCCGGTTGAGCAGGTCCGGCGTAACCTCTTCTTGAAGGAGATGACTCCAGGTGCTCACACGTGTCAGCACCTGGTTTATCCAGAGCTTTATTTACTTATAAATTAGGTATAAAATAGTAACTTACATTATTTTAAATAGGTATAAATACAAGAAAGTTAAATAAATTAATTTTATAAATTATGGTATAAATACTTTTAATAAATAATAAATATTATTCAAAATATAAATATTTTATTAATAAATATGTATTTATAAATAGGTTTTAGATTTTTAATTTAATAAATAATTAAGTAAAAATTAATTTTATATTTTCTTAATTATTAGGGTATTAAATAAGGTTTATACAAATTTTTATGGATTTTTATAAATTAATTTACATATTTTAATAAATAGGGTTAGTATCTAAATAGGTCATTTATACCTATATTTTAAGGTTTTTGATTTTACTAAAATAACAAATAGTCTCCAAAAATTATGAAATAATTTATGGTGAAACTACAAGATCATGAAATAATTTAAAAATTATAAAATTAAGTAAATGATAAATAGTATGTGTTACATAAAATAAATAGCCCAGAAACCCCTTTGTCTTTTGGTCCCAAAACAGACTTTTTGCAAACGAACTCCGAAATCGATGAAATCACCTTTGTTAATTAGAGAATATTATTTTATGAACTTTAAAGGTGAGTAGAGTGAAATTGGAATTCGTATGAGGAAGTTAAGATGTTCGGAAGTTGAGATTTTGACAATTTGTAGGCTGAGTTTCTTGGCATATATACAGGGTAATATTTTTAACTTATTTTTATATTTTTATATACATTTTTAGAAATAATTAGGAGAAGAGTTTGGTGAAAAATATGTTCATTTGAAATAATTAAAATTCTTTGAAGATTTGTATTTGTTTTATAAATAGTGAAAGTTGTATATACATGTGTTAGATTATTTTTCTTTGGTTTTCTTTCCTTATCTCCCCCTACTTATTGATTTGTCGACCAATCCATGCTGACTTGGTCTCGGGGGTTGGGCTATAAATATATCTTACAGCTATATTTATATTTTAAGTCATATTGTATATATATATACATATATTCAATCTGCCTTTTTCTTTATTTTTCTGGTTCTTTATTTATTTACATGATTTTAGTGGTTAAAAGTGAATATATTTACACATGAATAGTGTTTTGTTAAAATATGAAAATTAATGGATATTTACATGTATTTGTTAAGGGTTTTAAGACAAAATGCGACAGAAAAGTTGAATCATGGATTCATCAACCCCCTATACTTAAACTTTGCTAGTCCCTTAGCAAACACTTATTTGAAAAAGTAAGTGAAAAAGAAAGAAAGTTAAAATGAATTTGTTTTCCTAAACCAATTCATGAGAACAGACAATGGACAGAGCTCGATCGGGCCTGAAACAAGCATTTTGTCGGAACCTTAACTAGGATTAAGATTTTATCCTCAACAGTCTTTAGGTTCCATAATCCTTACTCAAGATCACTTCATCGGCTAGTTCAGACTCACTTAGTCATATCGCAAACTCTATCATCATTGAAGTCAACTTGTACAGTGTGTGAATTGATTTAGCTCTTCCTGCTTAGAGAACCGAAGAAACCGTCAATCCCGGCTATACACTCCTATGGCTTCCTCATCCCGCTACTCTTTCCTCAGGGAGGGAGGTATTCCCTTCTGAGTTCAGTTCTGCTATGTCCACAATCGAATATAGGGAGAAGTTAGAAGAATGAGAAAAGAAGTGGAGTGCGATCAGTGTATACGCATCTCCTTGTGAAGCCCAACCGGTGTAGCTGAGTCTTCACTAAGATGTGCAGGCATATTTGGTGAAAGCTTTGACCAGTTTGGTCTTATTTGGTGGCTTCTGTATTGCTTTGACTTTGTAATTTGCTTGCACTGCATTCATCTTTTTGTGCCTCGACGGATATAGCATCTTTTTAGTCCGTCCATTTTTTGAGGTCTTAGAAAAATTGTGTCAGCAGATCCTTCCCTCATCCGAAGCAACTATAGCAACCCCAATCTCTCCCGTCTTTAGACGTCAATGCCGCAAAGATAAGGATAGAAACGCACTACCAAGGTGTACTGCCCTTCGGAACTCCATGCGAGTTGAGCTAAGTACAGAGTGCATGTGTTCAAGATTGGTTCACTGGTGTAGAGTTGTATGGATGACTCCAAATGGTCTACTTAAGCTCAGATGACTTGATTTCCTGAATATGGTCTTACGGAACCCAAAGATTTTAAGTCACCAGACCTGAAGAGTCTAAATTCCAGATCCTAGTCAGGCTCCTTACAACGAGAGTTAAAAGCCGTAATCAAGCTCCATCCTTTAGACTAGACTCAGTCCTTAGTTCCGGAAATCAAACTTATTCTGAAAAATGTGAATGCAAATGCAACCATGTTTTTGTGAAGTATATTTTCTGAATTTTACTCATTTTTATGGATTTTAAGGATTTTGTAATTTTTACGAATTTAGGACTTTGTATTTTTATGGATTTTTTTATGATTTTTATAAACAAGGTTTTATTCACAAATTTTACAAGATATATTTTATTCAAGTTAAGTGTCTAATGTATTTTACAAGTTTTATCTACAACGTATTTTACAAGGGTTGAATGGTTTTTATACATGTTTTAATAAATAGGATTTTAAATAAGTATTATACAAATTTTTAAGTACAAATTTTAAATACATATTTTAATTACAAGTTTTAAGCATGTTTTTACTTATTTACCAGGATTTTATAAATAAAAGAGTGGATTTTAAATTAACCCGTACCTACTTTTTTATGGATTTTATAGATATAGAAAATACATAAAAGTACGAGTTATGGCCGAAAGTATATATACAATATATACACACCCCCCTATTCTTAGCTTGAGCTATGTCCTCATAGCGTCAAAAGAGAAAAAGGAGGACATAACTCGTGCTAAGTAAAAGTGGATGAAAAAGGATATCGATTACAAGTCAGTCAACCCCCCCTATACGTACGATCAGGTCATCGTAAGTATCACGGGAGAGCAAAAACGGGATGACTGAATGAAAAGGATAAATAACGAAACTTCAAAAGAAAAAGAATACGAAATCATCGAAATCACTCGGTCCCCCCTATACTTAGGATAAGGCATCCTAAGTATAGAAAAGAGTGTAGCCAAAAATTGGGGACCAGTGATTCGTGAAAAAGAATGGCTATACCAAAGAATCAGTACAAAAAATAAAACGTAAATCAGCGGGCAATCTGTCCCCCCTATAATTAGGATCTGGTATCCTAAGCATAGAAGACGAGAAAAAACGGGGACGATTGTGGTCTACGAAGAATGTACAAGTGTTGTGAATCTCCAGAATGGCTTCAAAAGAATTTGTACAGGAAGAAGTGAAGGAATGATCATGATTCCTGTACAAAGTAGATCACTTCAGTACGAGCCAGATGATCAATAGTCTCTACGAAGTGCTTCAGCATCTGCCCGTTAACCACGAACGGTTCTGCACCAGGTGACACATCTGATATCGCAATACTGTCATTGTCGTGCACCGTTCTGACTATGTATGGTCCTTCCCACTTGCTTTTCAATTTGCCGGGAAAAATTCTCAACCTTGCATTGAACAGCCAGACTTTCTGCCCAGGGACAAAGCTCTTGTGCCGAATATGTCTGTCATGCCATTTCTTCACTTTGTCCTTATATATTAGTGTGTTCTCGTATGCTTGATTTCGAATTTCTACCAGCTCATTCAGATCTATCTTTCTCTTGGCTCCTGCTTTCTGTGTATCCATCAGTATCTCTCGGATTGCCCACTCAGATTTATGCATGATCTCTACAGACAAGTGGCACGGCTTTCCATAAACTAGCCTGAATGGTGAAGTGCCTAAGGGAGTCTTATATGCAGTACGATATGCCCAAAGAACTTGGTCTAGAAGAAGTGACCAGTTCTTCCTATCCTGTCGTACTAGTTTCTGGAGAATTGATTTCACCTCCCTATTCGAGACTTCAGCCATGCCATTCGTCTGCGGGTGGTAAGGAGAAGCTACTCTGTGATCGATGCTATACTGTTTCACTAGCTTCTTCACCTCCTTATTAATGAAATGGCTACCCCCATCAGAGATAAGAATACGAGGGATCTCAAACCGCGAAATGATGTGTTCCCTTAGGAACTTGCAAACGGTCTTACTGTCTGCGGTTCGTGCGGGTATAGCCTCCACCCATCTGCTAACATAGTCTACAGCGAGAAGAATGTACTCAAAGCCACTACTAGAAGGGAACGGTCCCATAAAATCTATGCCCCATGCGTCAAAGATCTCGCAGATAATGACGGGTCGCATCGGCATTGCATCTCTGGCACTGACTGTCCCTACAGCTCTCTGACAATCTGGACAACTCTTCACGAATGTGCAAGCATCTCTGGTAAGAGTTGGCCACCCTAATCCGCTCTATAGTACCTTCTACGCTGTCCTCTTCCCTGAATGAAGTCCTCCTGATTCTAGAAAATGACACAAAGTGAGGACATTATTATATTCCTCCTGAGGAATACATCGCCTGTAAACACAATCCGGTCCTTCGCGAAAAAGAATCGGATCCTCCCAATGGTAGTATCGTGCCTCGGAAACTAATTTCTCAACTTTGTTCTTCGACCAACCTTGATGACTTTTCTGTGTGACCAGAAAGTTCACTATGTCTGCATACCACGGAAGTTCTGTAACCGCAAAGATGCTCTCGTCAGGAAATCTCTCTGCGATCTCTGGCGTGTACTCATCTGAAGGATGATCTGACTGCAATCGGGAGAGGTGATTAGCTACCACATTCTTTACTCCAGGTTTATCCTTGATATCCAAATTGAATTCCTGAAGTAGAAGAATCCATCTAAGAAGGCGTGCTTTGGCATCATTCTTTTCCATTAAAAATCTGATAGCTGAGTGATCAGTGTATACTGTGATTTTTTAGCCAAGCAGATATGATCGAAACTTGTCTAATGCGAACACTACTGCCAACATCTCCTTTTCTGTCACTGTGTAGTTTCTCTGAGCATCATCTAAGGTTCTGCTGGCATAGTGAATAGCTATCGGAAGTCCATTCCTCCTCTGCCCTAATACAGCCCCGACCGCAAAATCTAATGCATCCGTCATGATCTCGAAAGGTAGAGACCAATCAGGCGGCTGTAGGACAGGAGCACTGATTATCTTTTCTTTTAATGTGATGAAGGCATTAAGACATTTGTCATTTAAAACGAACTCGATGTCTTTGCCTAGCAATTCAGTTAACGGTCGGGCAATCTTGGAGAAATCTTGAATAAACCGTCGATAAAAGCCGACGTGCCCCAGAAATAACCGTAACTGTTTGATGTTGGATGGTGGCTCGAGTTTCTTGATGACGTCCACCTTGGCAGGGTCAACCTCCATGCCCCGCTGGGAGATGACGTGCCCCAACACGATCCCGTGAGTAACCATAAAATGGCTCTTTTCCCAGGACAGAACGAGATCTACCTCACAACACTTTTTCAGAACCTGGTCTAGGTGCGCTAAACAATCGTCAAAGGACTCGCCATAGACCGAAAAATCATCCATAAAAACCGCTAGAAAATCACCGACCATGTCCGCAAAAATAGCAAGCATGCACCTCTGGAAGGTCGCGGGAGCGTTGCACAATCCAAAGGGAATCCATCTAAAGGCATACGTGCCAAACGGACAAGTGAAGGTGGTTTTCTCCTGGTCTTCAGGAGCAATTGATACCTGGTTGTATCCGGAGTAACCGTCAAGGAAATAGAAGTAGCCCTTCCCTGCCAACCGTTCTATGACCTGGTCTATGAAAGGCAAAGGGAAGTGGTCCTTCTTCGTCGCGGTGTTTAGATTTATGTAATCAACACATACTCGCCACGACGTGGTTACTTTCTTTGGAATCTCCTCTCCACTCTCGTTTCTTACCATCTGAATTCCCGACTTTTTCGGGACAACATGTAATGGGCTAACCCATTCGGAGTTGGAGATGGGATATATGAACCCTGCGTCGCACCATTTCGTTATCTCTTTCTTGACAACTTCTCGTAAAACCGGATTCAGCCTACGCTGAAACTCTCTGGAGGGTTTGCTGTCATGATCGAGATAGATATGATGTGAACACAAAGCAGGATTAATCCCGTGGAGATCGGATACAGTCCACCCAATGGCCTTGCGGTTTCTTTCTAGAATCTCCATCAGACGAGATTCTTGATCATCGGTCAAAGTTGAGCTGATAATGACCGGAAACTGTTGATGTGGACCCGCAAGGAAAGCATATTTCATGTTTGTTGGCAAAGTTTTAAGTTCTGGCAAGGTAGTATCTAGATCTGCCGAAACATCCTCTGTATGTGTATGGGGATCTGTATCGGTAGGTGATGTGTCTGCATTGTGATTATCTACCATCTCAATGTGCTCTAGAGTCGGACTACATAAGATGTTCAAGACATCATCCGACTCCTCAAAATGATCAGAAGAGAATAAGTCAGCTAGATAGAATTCTGATTCATCTGAGACGGAGGAATTGTGTAAAGTTTCTGAATCTGAAAGATCTGCATTGATTTCATCAGAAGTCTGATCCCTTTGGTTCTCATCATCCAGACTGAAATATAAGGTCCCATCGGAAGAATTACCTCCTGAGGTCTCGGACCCGTCTTCTGTTAAACATTCTTGGGTCTCTACCTGATATCTTTCGAGATCGTCAAGACGAACCTCTTCCATGTAATCGCAGGAGGCTAAAGAACTCAGAAAATCTGAAGATGCATCACTGAAAGTGTTCGATTCTCTCGCCATCTCTATATGTACCTTTTCGCCCTCGGCGCGAAAAGATACCTTCCCTGTATCATAATCGAAGAGGGCCTTTGTGGTCTCTAGAAAAGGCCTCTCGAGAATGATCGGGGTAAGGTGTAACTGTGCAGGGCAATTCATATCTAGGACAGTAAAGTCCACCGGAAATTGCAGACCCTGCACGGTTACGATAACGTTCCTAAGTATACCCTTAGGTCTCTTTACGGATCTATCAGCAAACTGAAGGATCGCACGGGATTTGTAAAGAGGACCTAACTCGAGCTTCTCGAGTAAGGAAGCGGGTATCAGATTGATCGAGGAACAGTTATCTAATAGAGTGCGATCGAACTCGACTTTTGCGATCTCGCATCTGACATAATGTACCCCTGAGTCTTTCTTCTTCTTCAGAAGCTTATTCTGTATCGCACAGGATGTAGCCTTAGTCAAAACATGTTTTTCTGTTCGGGATCTCTTTTTCCTACGCGTGGTGCATCTGTTTTTCAATTGATTCTTGAGCGTAGGAAATTGATCTAAGGCATCATGGAGAGGGATCTTCAGAAAGATGTGATCTTTGAGTAGCTTTTCGATCTGTGGAGATTCGAGATTATTTTTGGTCTTTTTCTTTCCTTTTCCAAACAAGGCAGGAATAGAGTCAGGAGTTAGAAAATCAGAAGTTTTATTCATCTCAGAATCAGCATTTACATCGAGAGTCTCAGAATTATTTACAAAACTCTCTAAAACAGGGGAAGAAATGTTTTTGTCCGGGCTCTCTGCCTGCTCTGGCGTGATATCATCGTCTGAGTCGCCAGTATCCATATCTGATGAGTTGGCATTACTCCCGTATCTTGATTCTGCGTCCTCATCCTCTTGCGGTTTCTCCTCCTCGGCATCTGGATCATGCTCGTGCTCCTCTGGTGCCCTCTCCTCTTCTCCAGCAGGTGTTTGCGATGATCTACCGCTCTTGAGACGAATGAAGTTAGATAAAAATTCAGGAAACGAGATCTTACCTGAAGTATCTACCTGCTCTGGATGCCTCCTCTTGTTGTTCGGATTCATCTGAGGCTGGGCTGGAAGAGTGGTCTTCGGCACGGTTAACTCGTCCAGACGACGGTTAACCTGCTCCATCTCTGTATTATGCACGATCTGGAGCGTACTGAGCATGTCCATGATCTGATTGAGTGCATGAGCATGTGAAGACATCTCTGGTTCGGTGTGGTGGCCCTGGCTCGCTCCTCTCTCCTGCCTTGGCATGAATTGCTGAGAGGTGGAAGGCTGGGAGTAGCGCTGAGATGTGGAAGAAGACTGTTGCGGCTGCTGAAAAGAATAATTCAGTGAAAACTGGGTAGGGTGCTGATATGCATGTTGCGGTCTCTGATGGTAGACATTCGGATGAGACTGCTGCGGCGTGAAGCTCTGGCGGTGCTGAAATTGCGGACGTCCATGCTGCGGATGACCGTACGGCTGCTGCTGCTGATGATTCGGTATACTCGGCTGCTGCACCGGAGTATACCAAATCCCGTTGATCTCGTAAGTGGATTGTTGCTCTACCTCCATCTCTGCAGTGCTAATGATCAGGCCGGAATTGACATGAGACTGATCCTCATGCCAATCAATCTGCGGAATTTCGGGCTCGCTCTGAACGTAGTGTATCTGACGGGTGGGTGGAGCGGGTGCGATCCTCCGTGTTGGCTGTGCGTTCGAAGAAGTCTGGCTCTGCTGGTACTGGATCTGAAGATCAGCGACCTTCTTCGATAGATCACTCAGCTGCTGAGGTAGAGATGAGAGTTTCTCCAACTCTCGCAGCGGCTGTAGGTCTTGGACCTGCTTGTGAATCACGTCCACCAACGTCAACTTCTCGCTAATAAAGCCCATGTTGGTGTTGGATTCAGAGTCTGATATATTCACCACCTTATGATGCTCTCGGTGATGTGGTGGCTGCGGGGCTTTCTGAAATGCCCGAGTAGAGTCTACAACTCTCGAGTTCTCGACCATCCCTTCGAAGATGGCCCAGACTGACTCGGCGTCCTTGTTCAAGTAACTACCGCCACATGCAGCACTCACGAGCCCCTGTACTTCCGGCTGGAGTCCTCCGAAGTAGTTCTGCACTAGCACCTTCATCGGGATCTCATGATGCGGGCATCTCTCCGTCAGGTCTTTGAATCGATCCCATGCCTCATGGAATGATTCGTTCGGCAATTGCGTAAAGTTGGAGATCTGACTCCTCATCATGTTCGTCCTTCCTAGAGGAAAATATTTGCGCAGAAAGGTGGACTTCAGGTCATCCCAGGTGGAGATTTCTCTTCCCAGATGGCTCAGCCAATAGAGGGCCTTATCGGCTAAGGCAAAGGGGAAGGCTTCTAGGCGTACGGCCTCCTGCGTCACTCCTGGATAACAAGCCATTCCGCAAATCATCTCAAACTGCTGCAGAAACGTGAACGGCTCCTCTGAGGCATTCCCATAGTACTTGGGAAGCAAGGAGATGAAGGACGATCGAAGTTCGTATGGCCCTTGATTCGGCGGTAGCCGAATCCAGTGATGGAGCGTTCGAGCGCCCGGGTCATACTCATCCCGTAAAGTTGCGGGAACCGCAGGCGGTAAATGGTTCCCGGCCCCTGCTCTCAGTGCGACTATTTCAACCTACAGTTCAGTCTGAATTCTATACTGTTCTCGAATCTGTAGATTCATCTGCTGAAGTGTATCGAGAATGCCGGTCGTAACATCTGCGTTCAGCTCCGGTCTTCCTTCCTGGTGTTCCCCAGCTGGTGGCCTCTCGTCTGTTGCTGGTCCTTTCCCGCGAGCCATATGATCGTCTGTAAAGTGAAAACTCTCGTAAGAACTCAGCGAAAAATACCCAGGAAATCTAGATGATGTATTGAGGCAAGGGTCTGCCTCAATGATCTGGCCAGGAGGTGAGGGAGTCTGGGTCTGACTCACCTCGAGATCGGATGGGACCGGCTCGGGAAGAGGGTCATCCTGAGCCTGTGAAGACATACGCTCGACGGTGGACGGTTGAAAGCTCACAGAGTCTGAGCTGAAAAGCCGTCGAGACGTCATCTTCGATGTCAAGAGGAAGTCGGGAGAGCACGTGTACGATTCAAATGAAAGAGAAATACGAAAGCCGCGGAAAACTCACGCCCCGCAAACAAACACAAAGCAAACCCCGTTTTCACCAACTCAACCCTGATGAAGACCGTAAGAGTTCGGTTTTTTTATCTTTTCAATTTTAGGGTTGTGATTAGCAAGCGTTTCGATTACGCGGGCTGAGTAAGCCAATAGGTGCCCGATAGTTTCCCCGAGATACTGGCCCGAATCCTTACACGAGACCGCTCGCACTCAGCCAGTATGGGAGTAAGTACGGACCGTTTCCGGCTACCCGTGTTACTTGAGGACGGAGCCTTGCGCAGTGTCCTCTAAACCTCCCACTCTGCTAAGTAAACCCGGACCGTTTCCGGCTACCCGAGCTTACCCACTGAGGAACAACGATCAAATGTATGGACCCAGTAGTATCCCGCAAGAAATACGGGGTTTGGGCTCTATCCTTAAGTGTCGGCTCTCAAACTCGCGCACTCTGAGAAATGTGCGGGGGTTACTCTCCCCAAATCACTTGAATTGATTTACGGTTTTTGGTCAGATATTTTTAGCAGTCCCGATTTTAGTTTTGCGATTTTTATGGTTTTTTCAGGCAACGTCTATTTTTTTATTTAAAAACCCTAGAGCAAGCATCTAGGTTGCAAGTCCTAAAACTAGCTACGCGGCACAAGCAGATAGAGTAAAAAACCTAAGCAAACATCTAGAAAACCGCGGAAAACCAATGATCGATGAAAAGCCGCGGTGGGTACCCTGATCCTCGGATACACGGTATCCGGCGAATCAGGCCCCGAGAAAAATGAGATTTTGCTTTATTACTAATTACAACTCTCTCCCTTTCTCTCTCTTTTACAAATAAAAGGATACTAACTACTTTGCTCCTCTGCAGTCGACTCGTGAAGAAGAAGCCGACCTCTGCTCTTTCAACTGGCTTGTCTTCCGAAGAAGCCGGTTGATCCTGCAGGCCCTGCAAAGAATGTTAGCAAAGAAAAGCCGATCGAGAAAGCCGAGAAAGCTGTAAGAAAACAAAAGAGAAACTCAGAGAAAAAGCCGTACGAAAAACCGTACGAGAAACGAAACAAAGAGAAGAGAAAAAAATAAAACCACAAAAAATGAAAAATCAAAGGAATCTAACGCCTCCCCGGCAACGGCGCCATTTTGATGAGGTCTACAAATCAGTTTCGCGGCTTTCTTTTATTGAAGAAAATAATCGGTTGTAGCCGAAAGCCGCGAAACAAATTCGATTCTTGAACCTACCAAACAAATACGGTTTTCTGTCAGAAAAACCGTTCACTTATATTTTACCAGGCAAGTGTTCCTGGGTCGAACTCAAGGAGGCAGAATAAATTCCCTAGATTTTTTATTTTCGTAATCTTATTTTATATTCTTCTCTAAGTCAAAACGCTTTTTTATTGATTTTTATTTTTATTATTTTTATTTGATTTTATTATTTTCAAATTTTTATTTAATTTTCAAAAAGGGATATTTTTCAAAAGATTTACTTATTATATAATAGGTGGATATGATATAGGTGATACTATATAATAGGGTGATCGGGGTTCGAGCCGCGAGCTCGAACTACACAAGAAATCAAAACAAATCAAGACGGCTTTCGAAGAAATCAAAACACGTCGAAAACTCATCAAAAAGCCAAGAAATTTTTATACTAGGTAGCTGGGGTAGTTGTGTAACTACCCTCAAGAAATCGTCGCAATCCGAGGTCACAAGAAGAAGAAACAACCCCTACACCCCAGGGGCATAAGCGCAAGAAAAAACTATATAAAAATATTTGCAATCTGGTCCACAAGGACTGTTCTGAAGAAAAAGTAAACAAAGTTTTACATTTAGGTCCCTGCGAAGGGACCTAAATGCAAATATGAAAACCTTGTGAGGCGGGGATAAAGAACTGGAAGTTGGCTGGATTTAGTATGCAATTTGCCCACCGTTTCGATTTGGACGCTTGAGATTAGAAGATCGCGCCTCGATCGGACGCGCCTGCTTCTGCCACGTGTCGCAAGCCTGTAAGTCGGGTGTTCTTGGGCGGTTCAGGCAGCTGGTGACGACGCCTTCTTCTCCGACTTATTGCAGCCGATCGGTGATGGCTTTGGCACACCTGCGGGGCCAGAGGGGTGGCTCCTCCACCCCTCGAGCTCGCTCGCGGAAGGGTTCCGGCGGAGGTCGCTTCGAGCAGCCGTGAATCAGCGATGAAGTCTGTGGTTCCGTCCACCTAGAGCTGTTACAGTTCTGAGAGTCCAACCTTGGAGATGGATTTCACTGATGCTCGAAGGTTCCCAATGGCGAATAAAGGCCTTGCGAAGCACCTGGATCTGCAATGTACACAAGCATATGCTCGATTCGTATCGAATCGGCCAACAGATGAATGATCTTAAGCTCCAAAGATGAGAAAAACTTAGAGTTTCCAGCCAAAGCAATCAGAGATGTGAAAAATGGCGATGATTTGGAATCGATTTGGAAGCAAAACGCGAATGAATCGAGAGGGATTTCGATAGGGCGGTTTAGCCTAATGATTAAGCTTCCTAAAGAGGCGATTAGCGTTGCTAATCAACGCACGAAAATCGAGAGAAAATTGAAACGAAATGGATGAAAAAGCCTGTGGGAGTCTAGGTGTATTACCTGGACGAAGAAGCTCGACGGCGGCTTTTGACCGGAGCGAAACGCGGCGATTGGCGGCGATGCAAGGCGGTGCTCCGCCTTGGAACCTCCTCCGATCTTGCTTCTTCCACGCGAGCTGGCTTGCAGGTGCTGTCACCACCGGAGCTAGGCGGAGCGAGGTGGAGAAGGTGAGGGATCGGGTAGACTGGAGCAGGGGCTTCAGGCAGTTGGAGAGTTAGTTGGCTATGGCGACCTTGGAGGCTATTTATAGGAGAATTGGCGTGGGCTCCAAGTCGGAATCAATGATGGCAATGGAGAGGGTAGTTGGGGGAAGAAGATGGAGGGTCTAGATGAGTCGGAAGCTGTTGGATGGCGACAGGAAAAAGGCTTGAAGGTGGCCGGTTGAGCAAGTCCGGCGTAACCTCTTCTTGAAGGAGATGACTCCAGGTGCTGACACGTGTAAGCACCTGGTTTGTCCAGAGCTTTATTTACTTATAAATTAGGTATAAAATAGTAACTTACATTATTTTAAATAGGTATAAATACAAGAAAGTTAAATAAATTAATTTTCTAAATTATCTTAAAATACTTTTAATAAATAATAAATATTATTCAAAATATAAATATTTTATTAATAAATATGTATTTATAAATAGGTTTTAGATTTTTAATTTAATAAATAATTAAGTAAAAATTAATTTTATATTTCCTTAATTATTAGGGTATTAAATAAGGTTTATACAAATTTTTATGGATTTTTATAAATTAATTTACATATTTTAATAAATAGGGTTAGTATCTAAATAGGTCATTTATACCTATATTTTGAGGTTTTTGATTTTATTAAAATAATAAACAATCTCCAAAAATTATGAAATAATTTATGGTGAAACTACAAGATCATGAAATAATTTAAAAATTATAAAATTAAGGAAATGATAAATAGTATATGTTACATAAAATAAATAGCCCAGAAACCCCTTTGTCTTTTGGTCCCAAAACCGACTTTTTGCAAACAGACTCCGAAATTGATGAAATCACCTTTGTTAATTAGATAATATTATTTTATGAACTTTAAATGTGAGTAGAGTGAAATTGGAATTCGTATGAGGAAGTTATGATCGGAAGTTGAGATTTTGACAATTTGTAGGCTGGGTTTCTTGGCATATATACATGGTAATATTTTTAACTTATTTTTATATTCTTATATACATTTTTAGAAATAATTAGGAGAAGAGTTTGGTGAAAAATATGTTCATTTGAAATAATTAAAATTCTTTGAAGTTTTGTATTTGTTTTATAAATAGTGAAAGTTGTATATACATGTGTTAGATTATTTTTCTTTGGTTTTCTTTTCTTATCTCCCCCTACTTATTGATTTGTCGACCAATCCATGCTGACTTGGTCTCGGGGGTTGGGCTATAAATATATCTTACAGCTATATTTATATTTTAAGTCATATTGTATATATATACATATATTCAATATGCCTTTTTCTTTATTTTTCTGTTTCTTTATTTATTTACATGATTTTAGTGGTTAAAAGTGAATATTTACACATGAATGGTGTTTTGTTAAAATATGAAAATTAATGGATATTTACATGTATTTGTTAAGGGTTTTAAGACAAAATGCGACAGAAAAGTTAATGAATCATGGATTCATCACACGTGGGGTGAGGGTATTTTGTGCGGGGACCCTCGCTATTTATAATATTTCTGTTTAGTCCCAGAGCTTTTAAATTAGGTATTATCTTTTTGGTAAAATTGCACTTTAGCCCTCATGTTTTTGTTATTTGCCATTAGGTCCCTGCCATGCACGTGATTACCACGTATGTCTGTGGGAAATTTGCACGCATACCCTAAGTTTTTGCTTATTTCTGATTAGTCCTGGAATTTGATTAATTAGTTATAATTTTCTGGAAAAATTGCAAGTTGACCCCCCGGACTTGTGCTTATTTACGATAATACCCTTGTCATAATTGAATTTTCTTATTATTTCTAGTATTTATTTCATGCATATATAAAATTCGAAAAATGCCCAAAAAATAGCATAAGTTCTTGTTGCATTGCATTTCCACGCTATATTTTTATTTTGCGTTTTTGTATCATTTTAATATTTATAAAAATTCAAAAACATGCATTTTCATCTCTATTTGCATTAGAAAATACCTAAAAAATATAAAAACTCTTCGAAAACTTCTCAAAAAAATATATTTTGCATATTTACGTGTGTTTTATATTCAACCCAAAAATCACTAGAAAATACAAAAGAAAACTCATAAAAATAGCAAAACCCCTAAAACCTTTATAAAAATATTAAAAATTCCTGAAAAATCTTAAAAATCTGATTTTAATTTCTAAATTTTCCTTATTTTATTGTATTTATTTTAAAATTAATTTGGAGAATTTTAGCTTCTGTTTGATATTTTATTTCTCCATTTTAATTTCAGAATTGTATTTTATTCACTGTTTTCAGTTTTTTTGACATTAAAAATACCAAAAATAGCAAAAATGTAGAGAAGTCACCAAAACATTAGAAAAATATAAAAAGCACAAAAATATTTATTTCCTGAATTTTGCTTATTTTTATCTATCTTTATAAATATAGTATCTCTCTTTTCTTTATTGTATTTTATACTTTGTTTTATAATTCAAATGAAAAAGAAATTATAAATATATATATATAATATAAAAAGAAAATAAAAATCATAAAATTCAAAAATCAAAATAGAAAAATATAAAATCAAAAATTAAATAAAAAAATAGAGAATTAAAAACCCACAAAATAGCATTTATAGAGAAAAACATCACATTCATTCTTGTGCATTGATTTTACCCAATCTGTCCTACTTGTTCCCTGTGTTCGACCTCTACATACTTGCTCCTATACACATCTTTTATGTAGAGTTATAATAAATTTTAACTCCGCATCTTGCTTGTCATTGTTTGATCATCTGTTGTGGGTTAATTGTTGACTGAATTCCGAATTTCATGTGGTCGCCACAGCGACTGTGTCTCCGCCCTATGTGAGACATATTTAAACCGCCCGACATTCCATGTTCATCACATACATCGTTTGGAGATGACATGGCCCATCACAATTCCTTCTATTACCATGAAGCAGCTCTTCTCCCTTGATAGAACCAAATTATCTTTATGACATCTTTGTTACTCAGTCTAGATGCGCAATACAAGCATCAAAACTATCACTATATATCGAAAAAACGTCCATGAACACCTCAAGAAAACTACCCACCATGTCGATAAAAACATCCAACATGCACCTTTAGAATGTAACGGGCGCATTACATAATCTAAAGGGCATCCGCTTAAAAGCATAGGTGTCGAACAGACATGTGAAAGTGGTTTTCTCTTGATCTTCAAGAGCGATTGCCACTTGGTTGTACCTGGAGTACCTATCTAAGAAGCAAAATAAGTCTTTTCCTACCAACCTTTCAAGAACTCGATCAATAAAAGGCATAGGAAAGTTATCCTTCTTAGTCATTGAATTCAGGAGCATGTAATCAACACAAGCACACCATCATGTTGGTGCTCAAGTAGAAATTTCCTCTTCTTGGTCATTAGTAAACATTGTAATTCTGGATTTCTTTGGAACTATGTGCAATGGTCTAACCCATTTTGAATCAGAGATGGGATAAATGAAGCTAGCCTCACACCACTTCATTATCTCTTTCATGACTACCCGAAGATTAGGGTTTAACTTTCTCTGAAATTTGTGGGGCGATTTACAATCATCTCTAAGTAGATATGATGTGAACGTAAGGTTGGATTTACCCCTCGGAGATCAGAAACATTCCAAACAAGAGCTTTGCGGTTTTTCTCTAGAATCTCTGGCAAGCAAGATTATTGATTTGTAGTCAATCTACTACTGATGATGACCGGATACATATTCAGCTCACCCACAAGGAAAGCATATTTTAGATCTACCAGAAGCTGCTTTAATTCTGGTAAATTCTGAGTTGGCTTCTCAGACACTTTGGAAACTGAACTGGTAGGTGCATGCCTTACTGATAATACAGTGTTGTCCACCTCTATCACTTTTGTCTTAGACAATAAAGTACTGAACATATCTGCTATGATTTCTTCTTGATTGATTTGGCATGAATATTCTTCAAATAAATCGATCAACACTTCTGAATCCATCTCCCCATTGGTAAAGGAATTAGAATAGAATGTGCTTTCTAGGTCCACCTCTGGGAAGATGATTTCCTGTGTCACCATATCATTCAGTGAAATGCATGGTTCTCTGATCTGTTCAATAACATCATAGTCTTTTTATAGGCGATGTTGGATCGCTTCTCTCAGATGTGCTCTCTACGGTTTTCTACTCAGCGATCATGTTCAATGTGATCATATCACTACATGAGTGGAACGTGATCTTTCCAAACCCACAATCAACTACTGCTTCGGTTGTTCGAAGGAACAACTAACAAAAAATAATCATGGTCTGGAGTAATGGTGCAGGAGAATCCATGTCCAGGACAACGAAGTCCACTGGGAATTTCAAGTCCTGCTTGGTTACGATAACGTCTTCTAATAAACATATGCGTCTCTTGATGGAACGACCAACAGATTGAAGGATCATGCATGTAGATTTAAACAGACCCAACCCAAATTCTTGAAACAATGAGGGTGGCAAAAAGGTTAATGGAAGACTCGTTATCAAGTAGAGTTCTCTCAAATATTTGATCAAAAATTTCACATCTGATTAAAGGTGTTCCCTTATCTTTCTTCTTGGCCGAGAGATCATTGATCACATTCATGGTAGCCAAAGTCAGGATGTGTGTCTGTACTTGCAGGTATGATACTTAGATGTGCATGCCACTTTCAATCCCTTCTTCACAAAAGGCATATATTCCATGTCTTTCAATAATGGCATTTAAAAAAATATTATGCAAGATCTCAACAATGACAGGATCATACAATGTTATTTTAAATTTTATGAATTTTTTAGAATTTTCATTGCATCTGAAAAAGGGAATATTTATAGATTGAAAAGCAATGCTCTTATTTACAACTGAATCATCATATACAATTGGATGACTAGAAGGGTTACAATCACCCAATAGAAGGAAAGGTAAAAACAGGAAACTCGACTTCGTCGATCAGCACAGGATCAACTACTAGTGTGGCTTTCTCTTGGCTTGCTCAGCTCGACCTTGGCTTTTATTCTATTTTTGTTTTTTTTCTTTTTACTCTTTTTTGGTATTTTTTATCTGGTGTGGCTCATCCTTCTCCTTCTTTTTCACTCGACCCTACTGCTGGATTGACTGATGCAGAAGATGACGATTCACTAGTTGAAACTTTATTCTTCCCCTTGGTGGTTGCATACCACTACAAGGTCCTACAACTCCTGAGAAACACAATGTTAGATAACTAATAAAATCATTGATACCTAACTCGGTGGGAACGAGCGACACATTGCAAGTTACATGCTTCTTGCGCTTTAAATTGTTAGGGTTCACCTCAATCTGCACGGGAATGACAGTCTTTACGATAGTGAGAACATCAAGTTTCTGTCTCATCTCCTCGAGGCTCTTCACCAGCTCAGCCAAACAATCTAAGGATGGGTTGATGGGCGTTGCCTCTGAGGATTCATCGTGCTAACCACGTTGAGACTGATAATGATGTTGTGGAAGCTGAAACTGATTATTCTACGAAACATGCTGAGGAGGATATTGCTGGTGATAATATGGAGGAGGGGGATATTAGTTGTAATGACAAGCTATTATGTGCTGCTGATGAAATTGATATTGCTGATATGTCGGATGATGGTAACTCAGTTTCCATGTGTTAGCTTGGGGGTGGAGGCTGGTGACTGAGGCCGATGCTGGACAAACTTCCCACCATGAGATTGGTGGTACGGTCGAATGGCATTGAATTGACCCTATTTTTGTCTGCACGGATGGGTCAATTGATGTTCATTACTCCGTGTGTCATTCACCTACTGAATTTGGGGTGGAGGTGGGAACAACATCTCGAGAAAATACTGGAGCTTAGGGTGGTACGCAATCATATGATGTTGTAGCTGCGTTGACGGTGGTGCATGCTTAGGGGCCTGCATGTAATACATGTGTTGGATGGACGACGGCTGCCCTGAACTCTGCGATGGGGATTCTTTCTGCTTAGCAGATGTCATGGCTGATGGACTCACGGGATTTTGATTTGGAAATAAGAGATAAACCTATAGTTAAGAATGTGGTAGCAGATCATCTGTGTAGAATCGAATGCACATATACTCCGCTAAGCAGTGTACCGACTACACAGATCTTTCATGATGAATCTATTCTCAGTGTTGTTTCTCTCCCCTGGTATGTTGATATTGTGAACTATCTCATTATGAAAAAGTTCCACAAGATTGGACAAGAGTAAAGAAGGATCATTTTTTATCTGATATTCATTTCTACTAGTGGGAAGATCCAACCTTTTCAGAGAAGGTGTGGATTGCATTTAGCGTTGGTCTATTCCTCTGGGGGAGTATATCAATGTCCTCGAGCATTATCATAAGATCGAATCTGGAGACGCCATTCTAGAAGCAAAACGATAATGGAAGTATTGCGGTGTGGCCTTTGGTGGCCTACACTATTCAAGGATGTTGTAACTTATGTTAAAGGCTGCATTGATTGTCGGAAATGGGAGGAACTCGCAGTTCCAAATATTTCATGCCCCTCAAATTTATTCAGATCTCAGTTGTTTTTGATGCTTGGGATATTTACTTTATGGTCCCATTTCCTAACAGTCAAGGATTTGATACATCCTTCTTGGATGTTGATTATGTGAGTCATTGGGTGGATGCTATCCTGCTCGATTTGTCGATAGTCGTATCATTTGTCACTTTCTCAAAGGGAACATTATTTCACGATTTGGGATTCTAAAGATTTTAATTTCAGAGAGGGATAGATATTTTACCAATAAAGAAGTCAAGAAACTTGTGAAGGAGTACGCCATTTATCATCATGTCATGTCTCCTTATCACCCACGATCCACTGTCCTGGTCGAGTTACCAAATAGGGAGATCAAGACAATCTTACGGAAATGTGTTAGGCGAATAAGAAGAACTTGTCTCAGTTGCTTGACTCAGATCAATGGGCTTATCGAACCACCTACAAGTCTCCATTGAGTATTTCTCCATATTGTCTTGTATACGGAAAGCCACACCATCTACCAGGAATTGATTGACAAAACTTTATGGGTAGTAAACATATATAATTTAGATTCATAACAAGGTGGTCAGAATCGAAAGGCTTGTCTGAACAGACTCCTGGAATTCCGAGATTACGCATACGATAACAACCAAATGTACATGGAGAAAGTTAAACGCTAGCATGACAATAACATCAGCAGAAAGTCTTTCAAGCCTGGACAGAAGGAGTGGTTGTTTGATGCGAAGTTGAAGATATTATAGGACAAATTGAAGAGTAAATGGATAGAGCCATTCCTAGTTAGAAATGTGCTTGACAATGGTAGCATACTAATATCCGAGTTGTCATCTGACACACAACCATTTGTGGTCAAGGGACAGCTGCTAAAACCATATTTACTACATGATACATTCTTGTTTGTTGTCAATTCAATCAATGTGATTTTTGAAGAAGATTTCCCAACCGTAGCATCCAAAGATCCATATAGTGTCCCTAACATAATTTTGATTAATTCTTTGTTTTCTATTCTTTTTCATTTTTTTTCATTCTTCCATTATTTTATTCATCCAATTCATTTGTGTCATACTTATGATGATCAGATCCTAAGTATAAGGGGGATGAGTGTATTTATTTACTCTTCATTATTCCATCGCTTGCTTTCTAACTTATTGATAATTCTTTTCTATACATAGGATGTTTTACCCTAAGTATAGAGGGAGGCAAGCCAAGTCGTTGATTTCCGTGAATAATAATCCGAGATCATCCCTGCTTTGTGTATAGTCCACTATACCTAAGATTATTTGATCCTAAGTATAGGGGGGATAATCAACTTTTTATTCTTTATCCCAGTCGTTGTAGTATGGACTTTTCTATACTTAGCACGAGTTATGTCTTCCTTTTTTCTCTTTGATCACTATGAGGACATAGTTTGAGCTAAGTATAGAGGATCATATATATGATATGTGTGTTTGTGTTTTAGTCATAACTCGTACTTTTATATTTTTAATAAATATGACTAAAATGCTATACTAGGTAAGGGTTTACAAATAAATCAACTGTAACGAATAAACTCTTGTTAATATGT
This sequence comes from Ottelia alismoides, assembly GCA_037367405.1. Lineage (NCBI taxonomy): Eukaryota > Viridiplantae > Streptophyta > Magnoliopsida > Alismatales > Hydrocharitaceae > Ottelia > Ottelia alismoides. Next base: position 79,247 of record JAZKJV010004705.1, read on the forward strand.
ATATATTTTTTTTTGAAATTTTTTTGAAAAAATTGATTTGAAACTACTTTGCAAAATGATTTGAAAAATGTTAATAAAATATCTTGAAAAAAAATGAAAACATTTGATAATCTTTGAGAAAAATATTTTCAAACCATTTGAAAAATAATTCCTTTGTATAATGTTTGTAAAATTATTTGTAATTTTTTTTTGAAAAGTTCTTTGTAAAATTATTGCAGAATAAATTTTCAAATGTTTGACAAATGTTAGAAAAAATGTGTTCAAATTATTTTGAAGACCTTGTATATACCCTTGCAAATTCTTCAAATAAAGCTTGTGCATACTTATACTAAATTCTTTATAAATTGGTATAAAACATGTATATAACATACACAAAAATCCTAGCAAATATGTAGAAAGTTTTGTTAATATGTAAATACATTTAATCCACCAAACCTTTTAAGGAATCTCATAAAAATTATAAAATAAAAAATCCTTAAAAATTGAAAAATTTCAAAACCCCATGATTTTTTTCAAAACTCAGTGAAATTTTGTAAAACCTTTTGAAAATCCTATAAAAAGTTCAAAACCAGAAAATGTTTTCACAACATATTTTCCGTATTGCATAAATATTTTCCTGAATGATTTTGACGATTGAACAAGTCTAAATAAAATCTGAAGATCGGAGCTTGGTGTAGACCTTAAACCACTTAACTTCACAAGGACCTTATAGGAACTTGAAACAAGACTTTTCAGGTCAATGAGGCTTAATTCCTTGAGTCCACACGACTATGTTCACATGTCATCTCGATTAGTCTACGTAGAGTATTTCGAAGCACACATATGACTCTTGTTGATAATGACCTAACTTAGGCACCACACTGCACTTGGCTCAATTCTGAGGAGGTGGTGAAGGTAGGATTCTTAGTCTAAGTAGTTTGAGGAAGCACACATGTGGAAACATACGTCGCCCCAATATGTGGCCAGTGCACCCCAACCCGGTCAAGTGGCATAGATGTCTAAATATAGGACGTTGTGGGTTGTAATAAAGTTTCAAATGAAGGGATAGTCTACTAGCTCAAGAGAAAATTTTCTTATGTAAATGATGTTGTATATAGTATAAAAAATGCAAAATCAAAAACTCCAAAAAGAATAGACGGGCAAAATCAATGAAAAATCAATCCCGTCAGGGTATGTGTTAGTAAGCAAGGCATTATGCTTCAAAGTCAATATTTCAAGGTTGCCTGCAGCTGGAGACTTGGCTACACTATCAAGCTCCTTAGGATATGTGACTACATTGGTCACAAAACATTCCTCTATCAGCCCCCTCTTTTTTAGTTAGTTGTACTTGAACATAGAAGATAACACCCTGCTCCTCAAGGAAAGAGTAGCTAGATTAGGGGATTATGGTTATCTTACTAAGGGAGATTGTGCCTTGCCATTTCTGATGAGAGGAGCTACATTCACTTACATTGTACAAGCAAGAGTCATGGTCATTAGGGTTTGTGTATGAATAGACCTATTCTAACCTGGCTATTGAAGCGACCTGAACAAAGGATTGTGGAAATTGAGGGCTGTTAAGTTTTAGATCTGATTCCCAATAAGGTTCCGAACAAATTAACAATCCAAAAGTCTTAATTGAGCTCCAAACTTTGATTTTATAAAGACATGTGCAAAAAAATCATTATCATCCGAACTTCTTTATTTCCCTTTTCTTTATTTCTCTTTTGCATCACTTTTTCTTATAATAAGTGTTTGCTAGGGACTAACAAAGGTAAGTATAAGGGGGCGATGGGTAGCCATTCATCAAACTTTATTCTCCAGTTGTGTATTTAAATCCTTGTCAAAACACCTGTAAATAATGTTAACTTGTACACATTAACATTCATTATTTATCTTTAGATATTACATAATCATCTATATTTAAATTCAAAATAAAAGAATAAAGAAAAGGAAAATAAAATAAATGAAGTATCAAAGATATGAATGACCATAAATCCAGAGACCGAGTCAATATTGACTTGGTCAACAAGGAGTAAAGTAGAGGGATATAAGAGACAAGTATTGTATATAACACCCTAATTATTCATAATATAAATACCCATTTTAACTAATTTATTCTTCACATTACACACTACAGATAACAAAATGTTCAACATGAAACTTGTACATATTAATATATAAAAAAGTATAAAAATAATTTCCAATAAAAATAATGCTTAGTGTAAATGAGACATACAGATAAAAAGCCGCAAATCGAACGTCACATATCAATATCTTATCCATATAAACTCAAATTGAACGAAACTCACCTCCATTGTATTTCAAATTAAATTATTTATCTAATGAAAATGGTCTCATTAAAAATGGAGCTGAGATATAGAAATCGGCTTTCTGGGATACCATTGTACTTTGTATCTATATAGAATATATTTATATATTTTATTCTTTACATTTTTACTCCCATTATATTTTTAAATAATTGTATTTATTATCTAAAATATATTAAAATATAAAGACAAAAAATACACTTAAAATAAAGAATACCTTCATAAAATATATGTACATTATAGCTATAAGACATATACATGTATTTATTTATGAATGTAAATAACATCAAAAAAATAAAAAAAACATGTAAATATGTATTTAATTAAATTATAAATATGTGAAATATGTAAATATGATAATAAATGTTAAAAATATGAAACAAAAATATAATACATAGAATATAGATATTTAAATCTATAAATATACATGTAAAAATTAACACCTAATAAATTAAGTTGTAGAAATAAATAAAAATCATGATAAAATAGTTTAAAAAATAAGAAACATTTTTCATGTTTTCGGTTTTAATTAATAAAATCATTTATTATTTACAATTAAAATAATAAGAAATTTGATTGTTAATTTGTCCTGACTTGGTCCACGTGGACTAATCAGGAGCCAAGGAAAGTTGACATGCTAGTCAACTATCTGACCCCTGTCAGAGCTCATGAGACCTCCTTCTTCTCCCACTTTCTACTCTTCCTCCATGCATCATTTCACCTTGAGCACCTCACCTCCTTGTTCCTCCTTCAACCCTCTTCCACGCCCACTCCATAGCATCCACCTACCACTTCTCCTCTACCGCCATCCTCATCACAAGATCACCGTGTCCACTGTCTATAAATAAAACCCAACTTCTTCTTTTTGCTTTTTAATCCCTCTTAAGCCCATGTAACCTCAATCCCAACAACAAGGAGACTCTTGGTCCCCATCTCCAATTTTATGTTATTAGCTTCAATTTTGCGGTGAGAGGATCCCTCTTGAGCCCCCCAGTTGTTTTGTGTAAGTTAGACCTCTAGAAGAACCATCTGGGAGTGGAACTGATCTCAAGAACTTGGTCCCCTGAGCCCGAAAAAGGAGACCCCTCCAAGCCTCCTTCGACGAGGCCCGGAGCTGATTGTGAAGTCTTGTAGGTACGATAGGTTTCCAAGAGCAAGATGAGATCATTAGAGAGGTCGGAGGACATTTGAGCACGAAGCAATCAATGATTGAAGGAAGAACATGGAAGTACTCTTCCCTATTTTTCCAACCATCCCAAGCACCGACTGATCAAACATCGGGGCCCGTTCTAATATGGACCCTTGGATATAAATGAAGCGGTACACTCTCCTAACTATCAGGTTCAAATGGGGTGTGATGTGGTGCAATCCTAATCATTCATTAGCGCCTTACGTCTTCATCACGCGCACCTCTGGATAATTATCGCAAGATACCCCACACCTTTATGTATTTCATTTTAATATTATAAATATTAAATGTAGTGTAAAATTTTAAGGTTTACAAGTAAGGCATTGTAAAAAATGCATGTAACCCTTTAAACTTTTATGGATATGTTATGGAACGATGATTATTTTCATGTATTTGCGAAATAGTTCCTTACAGTTCAATAATTTATTTTTGCATGTTTTGTTCATATTAGATAATTTCTTTTATTCAAAAACTATAGAAAAATTAACATAGATGCTCATTGCCATGCTTGATGACATATATTTTTTGTTATGTATTTAAGTCAACTTTTTATTTATAAAATACAAAGCACACATTTTATTCCCTGCTTAGACCTAAAAATACATAAAAATTATAAAACCTCTTCTAAAAAATCAAAAAATTATGTTATTTACATTATTATATATTATAACATATATCCAAAAATCATTAAAAATACGAAATACAGAATATAAAAACCACAAAACCCTAAAATCCTTATAAAAATTTGGAAAAAAGCTCTAAAAAATCAAAAATAGTTATTTCTCTTTCTGAAGTTTCATTAATATATATATATCATGTATTAAGAATAGTTTTGGGTTTATTTTAGATTTATTTATATTTATTAAATCTAAAATACTCTTGGATGAGTATTTTGTTCACTCTTTTGCTATATTTATTACTTTTAAAATACCTAAAATAAATAAAAATTATCAAAAATATGAAAAAAAATATAAAAAATCCAAAAACATTCTATTATTTTAAGTATATTTTAATCTATTTATAAATATAAATAACTATATTATCTATTATTTACATTATACTTACATAATATCTATAATATATATTAGAGGAAAGGGAGCCTACTTTGTGAAGTAGGCAACTTACCTACTTCACCTTCTTTTTTTTTGCAATTTTTTTATTTTTTTTGAAAATACCACCGTGGATTTTCATAATTATATCCCTCTAATATGTCATTCAAATTTCGTCAGAAACAGAGACTCATACAACCTCCATTCAGACAATCATTTTTAGCGGTAACAGATTTGTTGTATTTTATGTTCTCGATGGAGGTCATAGGAGTCTCTGTTTCTGACGAAATTTGAATGACATATTAGAGGGATATAGTTATGAAAATCCACGGTCGCATTTTTCAAAAAATAAAAAAATTACAAAAATAGAACGTGAAGTAGGTAAGGTTACCTACTTCACAAAGTAGGCTCCCTTTCCTTTATATATTATATATATATATCTTATATTTAAAATGAAAGAAATTTAAAAATTTACAAAACTAAAAAGGAAATAAAAATTTAAAATTTAAAATAAAAATATAATAATTAAAAATATATAAAAAGTTAATATAATTAAAAACCCACATAAAAATAAGAAAAAGCAAGAAAAATAAAAAATCATTAATAATTAGCAATAAATATTGATAATTCTTACCTACATCTGTTTGCTCACTTAGTTCGAACTCTGCACTACTTACACATATACACACTCATTGTAGAGTTATAATAATTCACACTTCACTTTATTATCCGCTTATCTGTTTATGGATTTATTGTCGATTAATCTGAGATTGATCACCACAACGATTAGGGTTCCAGCCTTGGGACTCTAGATCGATCTTTTGATTCATCAGTTACCTCCAACTCCAAGTCCTTAAACTCTAGTTGTTCTATAGGAACTTCCAGGTTTCGAGTGTCGCTCCCTTTACAACATATGTGATGGATCCCTGATGCATTTCCTTTGTTCCTTCATTTTGTCTAAATTTTGAGATAAAGCACTATGTCAATTTGCATTAAATATAATTTTTTAAATCATGCTCATGGATAAGAAGTGTGCTTTTAACACTAATATGAACAAGTTAAATGAATGAGAAAAGAAAAAGAAAGGTTGTAAATATGTATATATGTACATACTTAACCCTAAACCCAGAGATGAAGTCTGTACAAGATTGGTCAACTAACTATAAAGTTGGGAGAGATAGGGGAAATACAAAGAAAATACTAAAAAACTAATTTCCTACCAAAAATATTGCTCAAAATAACTTGTATGTATTGAACAATCTTCCATATTTTCATTTTATTTTAGATTGACTTGATTCTTTTTCTAACATGTATATAAAAATACAAAGGAAAATGTAAAAATATTACATGATTTGTATCATAAATAAATGCCTATAGATCTTGAACAGAAAAGTCATAAAGTCCAACTTCCTGGCTTAATTTTTCTACTCTGTATAAATTTCAAATTGATCAGACTCACTTTTAAAGTTTAAGTTATAAAATTCTATCTAATGAAAATGATTTCATTAAAATCGGAGCTAATATGCAAAAGTTTGATTTTGAGGCATACATGGTATGTGTAAAATATTGATTACTATTTTTTAACCACATCAATACTGTACTATTTTCACTAATGTGTGTTTTTATCTTATTATATATAATTTATATTATTTAAATAAAATAACAGTCAAAATCAAAATTAAAATGATATTATTTAATTGGGATAAAATAATGAAGTTATTACACATATCTAATACACCAATACTGAACTTGAACATATCTAAAATTAAGTCATGAAAATGAGATTCTAAAATATAATAAAATTATATTTAGATATGTTAAATCATACCCTAAAATTATAAGAACATCAAATTAGTGCATTTATATCTAATATGCAAACAGATAAAATTATGTATAATATTTGTTATAGGTCCGATATACTTATATTCATGAATATATATCCGGTTATGTTAATTTATATGCATTAAACATGTATCTATATGTATATATATAAGGGGACATGGAGCCTGCACCCTGGGGTGTAGGAAACTCCCTGCACCCACCCCTATTTTTCGATTTTTTTTGGATTAAAAGTTGGGGGGATTTACTTAATATGTTAAGGGGAATATGTGTTTTAAGTTTCATTCAAAACAAACATTCCTAACACGTTCATCTAGACAAGGTCGATTTCAGCAATTCCGAGACCGTTAAAATTTGGTATTCTTGATGGAGATGATAGAAGTCTCGGATTAAGTTGAATTTGGAATGACAACATGGTGATACATAGTGATCTAAATTCCTCAAGGTTTCATTTCAAAAAAATCAAAAAATAATGAAAAATTAGGCCGGGTGTAGGAAGTTACCTGCACCCGCCGAGGTAGGCTCCTTTTTCCCTATATATAATATATGTACTTTATACTTATATAAGTCTTCTGTTCAACGAAAGTTAATCAGCTACCTTGTCCGTGTCAGCTCCAGGACGCCTTCCCATTAGCCCATCCTTCTTTGGGATGTTAATCTACAGACCGAGAGTCCCTTCCCCCTCTTCTCAACATTTCTTCCCTCTTGCTCTCCCTCTCACGTTCTCCCTCTATCTAGATCCATCTTCTACATGCCATCTCTAACAACCAGAGTCCAGTCGTTGATCATCCTAAGACTAATTTATATTTTTAATTATTTGGATGCCTTGAACCGGTATTTTAAGATTGAGTTTAACCCAGTTCACTCGAAAGTGAGCTGCAACTAATTTTAACAATTATTTAAAATTAAATAAAATATTAAATTAATTTGGAGTTGAAACCATGACCTTTCACTAACAATCATAAACTTCTAATCATCTACATTATCATGACTCATGGAATTTTTTATGTATACAGTCAGATATACATATACATTGATTGAGTATTTTATATACATGTTAAGTATATTCAAGTGTTTTTATATAGGGTTAAATGGGGCTGCCCCCTGGGGGAGCTAACTTGGCTCCCCTCATGGTATTTCACCCGCTTTTTTTATTTTTTTTTGAAAATTTCTTCCGTGAATATTCATCACCATATCCCTATATTATGTCATTCAAATTTCGTGCGAAACAGAGACTCCTACAGCCTCCATCCAGACATGCATTTTTTAACGGTAACAGAATTGCTAAAAACGACCCTTCCAGATGGAGGCCGTAGGAGTATCCGTTTCACGCGAAATTTGAATGACATAATATAGGTATATATTCATGAAAATCCACGGAAAAAATTTTCAAAAAAAATAAAAAAAACGGACGAAATGACGCGGGGAGCCAAGTTAGCTCCCCCCCATTAGGGCAGCCCCATTGTACCCTTTTACATATCTTTGATTCATTCCCATTTGACTTGTCCATTTTACCCATTTTTTCCACCGGCTCGATTTAACTCAATTTCATTCAACACATCCAATATCATGTATAGGATTTTTTTTACAAACATTTACACGTAAAACCTTTAGGACCCGTTCGGTTCGGGAATAAGCAGGAATAAGGATTGAGAATAAGGAGAATAAGTGTCTATTCTTTGTTCGGATGGAGAATAGGAATAAGGAGAATAAGGTGAAATAAAGGTAGGTAAGGTGGGATAAAGATATGATAAGAGTGAAATAAGATAAAATGAAGAGGAATAACCGTACCATGGGAAACCGTGTCGGATGGAGAATAGGCCCCATATTCCAGGGCTTATTCTCCAAACGAACAGGCCCTTAGTTATTAACCATTACATATCATAATCAGATGTTAACTTCCTTCAAATTCTCTTAGGTATTGAAAGTCTTTAAATGTTGATATTTTTGCACTTTGAAGCATGTCACATTTATAAATAACTTTCATTGGTCTAAATTATATACATTCCAACCCCTCCTTCCCTTTCCACTTCTCTCCCACTGTCCTGCATAGATGTGATATCGCTATTGTTAAATTAAGCTTCAATCCTAATCTCGAGAGCAGCGCGACGCAGTAGATGAGCATGTATCTAGAGAGCGGTGGCAGCCCGAGGAAGAGGCTGAGGAAGTCCTTCTCCGATCCCGAGGAGGAGGATGACACCGAGGAGTCCGGTGGACAGTGCGATTCCGAGGAGAGCTCCTGCTCGGCGGGTCGGTTCTCCAAGGACGAGGGCTACGACCTCTCCATAATACGCACACCAAAGAACATACAGAGCTCTGCTAACCACTCGGCCCCCTCCCCTAATCCACCCGCTGTCGTCGACACCCCCACCGAAATTCCACCAAACCCTAACCTTAATTCTCCCTCTCTCCCGCTCTCCTCTCCTATCCTCCCCGCCATGGCCATGGATCTCCCGCCGTCGCCGGAAGAGCTGGCGGGGAAGAAGCACCCGCGATCTCCCCTAGGCGATGGCGAGGATTGCGACGAGGGATCGCGTCACCCCAAGCGCCACAATCACATTCACGATCGGGACGCGGGGGAGGCGGAGGACGCTCCTCTCCCTGCAGTCCTGATTCCGTTGGTATACGTGGCTCCGGGGCCCGTGGATGATGAGAGAGAGGAGGGAGAGATCTTCGAGGACGAGGAGGTGCCGGATTATATGGTTTCCGATCATCTGGTTTGTCGCCGACTTAATCTCTTTGAGTTCGAATTTTTTCTGGGGGTTCGGATTGGAGATAGGGAGTTGAACGTAGGGGGAAAAGTTAGTCTTTTTTTACATTTCCATTGTTTTAAGCCTTGTTGTGATGATTTAAGTTTACTGGTATTGATGCTTGGTTCTGTTGAATTACAGGGAGTAGCTGCTGCAGAGCATCGTGAGGAACAGGTGGCGGTGCCGAGTTGTGCTGTCTTGGAGAATGGGAACGTGATGAATGATACTGATAATTGTGCGAGAAAGCATGACACTGTGCCTGTGGCAGCATGCGAGAATTCAGAGGAATTGCGAGGAAGCTGCATGAGCGCATTTGTTTCCAATGATGACGAATGCGATGCAAGAAGAGATGGGTCACGGTTAGTTGACTCCGATGGATTGAGAATGATGGATACAAAGGTAATGGAAGGTACCATACCAAGAAACCAGAAGGAGGTTGACGGATGGAAGCTGCTACACGAAGTCTCGAGGGGCGTGAGTTGGAGTGTTGTCGACAATGGTAAAAGTTCTGTATCTCCAGAAGGTAATTGGGGAAAAGATAAGTTGAGGGAACAATCACCAGGGCATGGAAAAAAACGTGATGAGGTCCGGGTCGTGGAACGATCGATGTCTTGTGACATAAGGGAGGGACATCATGAACCGGAACGGCTGTCTTATCGTGCCAACTCATCTGACATTTTTGTAAGAAGGAAAACTGATCCTGATCCCGAGAGGCGGTCTCTGTATAAAGGAGAGGAATTGCGGGATGTCGGAGCTCCATTCAAGGATGTGGAGAGTAAAAAAGTTTGCGGAGGAGAACGAGAGCGTAGTAGTAGCCGCAGTTGGCATGAGAGATTGGAGGGTAGACACAACAGTAGAGACAGGAACAATGAGAACGACATAGACAGGAGTGGTGACTACACTAGAGGAGACAGAGAAAGGAGGAGGGATGTAATGAGGGAGAAGGAGAGGGATGGTGAACAAGGTAGACAACGAAGCATGGAACACAGCGGAGATCGCAAAAGACAGGATCATGAAAAAGGAAAATACAGTGGAGATCGTGAAAGATGCAATGAGGATCGTGAAAAGGAAAAACACAGTGGAGATCGTGAAAGATGCAGACAGGATCAGGGAAAGGAAAAACACAGCGAAGACCGTGGTAAGGAAAGAGAGAGAGGCAGGGACAGGGAAAGAGGTAGAAGCAGAGAACATGACCGTTGTAATGAAAATGATATGGTGAGGGATCACACAAGGGAAAGGGGTAGAAGTAGGGAACGCAACCGTGACAGCGAAAAAGAAATGGCGCGGACTAGAGATAGGGAAAGGGGTAGAAGCAGGGACCGTTCTAGAGATCGTGCAAAAGAACGGGATCACGGCAGAGAGGAGAGGGACCGCGAGAAGATGCGTGTCAGGGATGAGACTGGTGATAGAGCAAGGGCTCGTGAGCTCTATGACAGGGATAATGATCGGGGTAGGGAAATGGATAGGGAAAGGGATAGAGGATCGCACAGAGAATCGGATAGAGGCGTCACTCGTGTCAGCAGACAGGCTGAGAGAGGTGGTAGTAGAGACCGAGATGATCGCAGGGATACACGCCATCCAAAACATGATGAACGAAGCTATCAAAGGGACAAGTCTGATGCCAAGGAATCATACAGACATAAACACGATCTCAATGTTGAAGAACCATCATCAAGGTGAAGCAGTGGAATATTTTATTATCAGTCAACAATATTTGCAATTTGTGGATTTTTTGTTATTTTGTTCTCATCTCTGAATTATTTTTCAGGAAAGTGGAGGAAGATTACGAAGAGGAAGTTGAGATGCAATTGGCAGAACAAGAGGAAGAAGATCCAGAGAAAATAATTGAAGAGAGCCGGAAAAGGAGACTAGCTATTTTAGAAAAGTACAAGCAACATCAGTCACAGCAACATCTTCAGCCTGACAATCAGCAAAAAGGTTTTTTTTTTGTCAAAAGGGATTTCATATCCCCCCAAATCTTATGTTTTATGAACTGGGAACTTATGTTTGCAATGCAGAGGACAGTCCAGATGAGTCAGCTGAAGGAACGAACACACTTAGTCATCTCAATATTCTGGATCAACCTGAGGGAATGGAGGAGAAACATGATTCTTCTGATGATGTCGCCGATATCTCTTTCTCTGTAGGGAAGTCACCTCCGCAGAACGGGGCTTCTGTTCCAGAGAAATTAGCTGCTAGTGGCCTTGGTTATGGCACTCCAAAGGTACGGATTATGAGTGCATTTCTTCGTCTTTTCCCTAAGATTTTATAACTTATACATGCTGTTGATGTGCGTAGCCCAATCTTTTTCATCCAAAAGTCGAGTGGTTTTTGCCAGTTTAATTATGAAGTTTCTTTTGTTTATTCAGAGTGAGAAATCGGCAGACATGTTTTGTGATGACATTTTTGGGGAGTCACCTGCAGGCGTACGCAAACCGGTAATCTTAACTTTGAATATGTTGAATTTTGTGCATTCAATTGTATATATCTCACTTTGCTCCATTTCATGAGCCTCACTGATCATCCTTTTTCGTTTGACGATTATGTTGCATATACATATTTTTTGCAGGGAAAGGGAGAGGACATAGTAGTTGATAGAAGTGGTGTTCATGATAACTGGGATGATGCTGAAGGATACTACAGTAAGATTTCTAACCATGCTTGCTCCTTTTCGTAATGAAGGATATATTGTTTTATGCATTTTCTCGTTTGCTTTGGTTGGAGATCTCGGTTTTCTCGCTTCTACTCTAATCTTTTTCTGATTTCAAGTTCAGCCTACAGATTGGGTGAAATTCTTGATGGTCGATATGAGATTATGGCAGCACATGGTAAAGGTGTCTTTTCAACTGTTGTTCGTGCAAAGGACCTAAAAGCCGGAAAGGGCGATCCCCTAGAAGTAGCCATAAAAATAATACGGAATAATGATACCATGTGAGCAATTATAAATTTCTACTTAGTAATGTTACTTATGCTGTAAGTACACTTCCACTTGCTAACGGCATTTTTCTCCTTATATTAAAAGGTTCAAAGCTGGCTTGGAAGAACTGGTTATTCTGAATAAGCTTGCTGGAGCTGATCCTGAGGACAGACGCCATTGTGTGCGATTTTTGTCAAGTTTCAAGTATCGGAATCATCTTTGTCTTGTTTTTGAATCTCTTCATATGAATCTTCGTGAAGTATTAAAGAAATTTGGTCGTAATATTGGCCTGAAACTAACTGCTGTAAGGGCATATGCAAAGCAGCTTTTCATTGCGCTGAAACATCTCAGAAATTGTGGTGTATTGCATTGTGACATAAAGCCTGATAACATGTTGGTAGGTCTTTTGCTCATACGCTATACAGTATATACTTTAAATTCTATTTTCTATATAGTCAACCCATTTAATCTGCTGGAGACAGTAATCATGTATATATTTTTTGAATGTAACTGAAGTAACTTGTGCAGGTCAATGAAGCAAAGAATGTATTGAAGCTCTGTGATTTTGGCAATGCTATGTTTGCCGGTAAGAACGAGATCACACCTTACCTGGTTAGCCGTTTCTATCGGGCACCTGAAATAAGTAAGTATTTGGGCAGTGGCTTGTTTTTATCTCTGATCTAAGTATTTAGGCAGTGGCTTGTTTTTATATTTGATCTTCGATGTCTGCATATTGTTATTTCAATTTGGGATTTGTTTAGCTTATTATTTTTGTCTACAGTTTTAGGGTTGGCATATGATCATCCCATGGACATATGGTCTGTTGGCTGTTGCCTGTTTGAACTTTATATCGGAAAGGTTTTGTTTCCTGGTCCGACTAACAATGACATGCTCCGGCTTCACATGGAACTGAAAGGCCCTTTTCCGAAGAAGATGCTCCGAAAGGTGATGAATTTTATTAATATGCGTTCTTGCTATCTATTTCGGCTTTTCTTGGACTCATTTTTTGTTCTATGATTACTTTCTATTATTTACTCTAGTAATGGTTTGAAACCAGGTCTGATCATGTATATTCATATGATATTCACTCTCTACGGAAAATAAATAAGTTTTCTTCTGAGATTGTCGATGTTCACTTTGACAGGGTGCCTTTACTGAACGACATTTCGATCAGGACATGAACTTCCATGCTATAGGTGAGGATCATGTAACAAAGAAGGTGTGTGCATTTGAGATTGATTATTGTTCATATTACCATGATCTTCCCTTGGATGTAACATTCCATTCAACATTTTTTTGTAGACTATAAAGAGGCTACTTCTTAATATTAAGCCAAAGGACATCGGTGCTCTCTTTACTAGCTTTCCGGAAGAGGATCCAAAGATGTTGGCCAATTTCAAAGATCTGTTAGAGAGAATCTTCGTCCTAGATCCTGATAAAAGGATCACCGTCTCTCAAGCATTGAGCCATCCATTCATCATGGGCAAGTGATCGAGATGATGATTTTCTGAGTGCGGAAATGCTGTTTTTAGTTCATAATATATTTTTTGGCATTAATCTTTCTCATCCTCCCTGCATTGGATCAAGATCATGGACTCCTTTTACCATTGGCCTACAAAGCATTGAAGAGAGGGTGTTTGATTTGGAGACGTCTCTACCTGGCGGTCTTCATTGGGATATGTCTGTTCTATTGTAAGACAACTCGCCAAAGGCGTTTTCATCTCTTGTAAAGTGTTTCCATTATGGACTTAGCACTGAATATAGAAGTCATTCTCCTACTATTCCAATGGATTCTGAGCTTTCTTTAGCTTATTTCGCTGTGTGCAAATATTAGTATTATGGTTGTTGACTTTCAAGTGTTGGCTGTCGTCTGAAAAAATGGTTTGATTATGCCTTCACGTTTGTTGCACTTTAAGCTAAATTTGTTTATTTTTCACTATTTTGATGGCCCTCTGATTCTCTCTGTCATTGACTCTGACAATAACCTTTTTACTCATAACAAATACATGACTAGTTCTTTACTTGTAGCATCTATTGTGTGCTGGGGTGGCTAATGCTTTCTTTCGTTCAGGGTACATTGCAAGGTTATGAAGATTGCCATGCGTGCTTTAGATGCCTCAGCTGAATGAAGGTATCCTGGTTTGTTTGCTGGGCAGATTACTGTGTTTGACAGTGTCTAGAACTAACAGCTTAAATAACATAGAGTAGGCAAAAGCCCATCTTCTTGGCGCATCTGCATTTCTAACCCTGACATTTGACGTCAAGTCATTTATGAAAATATGTATATAGAAGTTCCATGTCATTGTTTTCGTTCATACTTTTTAATTGGATGATGAGATTTTCTGAAATCTGCATCAAATTTAACTTTCATTTGACATCAAGTCTTCCTTTAATATTTAAAAAAATATATTTTTTCATCCTTTAATGTTTATAACGTCTGATAAATGTTTTGATGGTTCTCGAGGCTTGTGACATTCTGGACGGTTGGATGCTTGCAGCGAAGGGTTTCAAATGGTATGCGATTTTATCACTTTTTTGCATTTTAGAATTATGTATGTTTTAAATTCTAAGAAGGAGATATTGGTATTGCATGAAGCTATAACTGTTCGACATGCTGGCATTTTTTGACTGTCAATTGGGCTTTTTTTGTAGGAAGAATGTTTATCTTCTGGACTTCTGGTATGTTTGTGTTCTTTTTGTTAGTGTTTTTGCTGCACTGATGCCCATATATACAATTATGGTTTTCTATATAACTCTTCCATTTATTAGTACACTGTTTAGTTGTCATATTTAGGGAACAGTTTTTTAAATCCTCTAAGTTTAGATGGATATATGGTTTTTTTGCAATCTTCAACTGAAGTGGGTCTACTATCATCTTTTTAAGAGAATGAAATTTGAAAAAGGGTAAATTACAATTTGGTCGCCATCTATGGGTCCGATCCCAGAATAAGTCCGAACTTTAAATTGTAACGATTTGGGTCCCAGGGCCATTAATGTAAGGAACTTTTTGAGGCTAATGACGGGTATGACCTTGTTTAAAAGTTGGAACCCAACCCCCATTCTCTTCCAACAAGGGCATATTCGTCATGAACCCCAAAATTTCCATTTCCTAAATGGTCCTGGGACCCGAATCGTTACAATTTAAAGTTCGAGACCCATTCTGGGATCGGACCCATAGATGGGGACCCAAATTGTAATTTACCCTTTGAAAAATACGGAATTTATCACAGTGAATTTTTACATAGCCACCCTTAAATTCATGTCCTGTTACACCATAACCCCTGTAGTCTTTGTAATCACATTGTCCCAGGGTTTTGTCTTGTGTGGTGGTAAGTCTTAGTAAGGTTGCATGGTTCACGGTGTAATGTTCAAGGGTTGTGGTGTAATCTACTATGGTTTTGGTGTATTTGGACAAGATTTTAGGTGTCATGATGTAAAAGCCCCTTGCAATACATGGGTTTCTCTATGCTAAATTAATTTGATCATGGAGATCACATTCCTTTTCAATTGGAGGCAGAAAGATTGGAAATGAGTATTTTCCATGCCAGCAACTAACATGCTATCATATCCCTCAAATGATTGCAATATCCAGACAACTTGGTGCTTCCAAAACATTAAGAATAACGTCAAATACACAAGTCAGATTGATCAGACACGAGGATTTTTATATTTAAATGCATTTATTATTTACAACCCCAGATCAAACGAACTTATTCAAGCATTATGGGCCATAAGACAATATAATTTTTCTTCTTCTTTGTTATGTCCATGATAGTGTAATTACGGATATTATGGATTCCTATTTTGACTCATTTTTATGTAGATATACATAACTTGATGTAGCTAACTTATATAATTATTAATGTAATTATATGTTAAGATTTTAAATTGACCCGGGAACGAATAAAAAAGGAGTTTTGGGAGGTGCAAAATGATGTTTTCCAAGGAATCCTGTAAATATGTGATTTGTTTGGGTGGAGATTTGAATGGACATATGAAACAAGATGCTTTTGAATTTTCATCTGTACAATGTCGCCATCATTATGATGATAGGCATGAAGAAAAGATTTCTTTATTTTTGTTGTAGCATATAGCATCATGTAGTAAATCCTTTCTTAAAATAATCGAGACGGGCGTTTGAATACTTTTCAAAATGATTTGATACATAGGTACATTTTATGAATGGTTTGCTTGGAGGAGAAGAGATGGACGTTGCTGCAAAGATTACACGGTCATGCCAAGTGAGCGTAACTAACCAACATCGTTTTGTTTTGGATGTTACAGAAGAAGCAATCAATTTATACGGAAATAAAAACAAAAGGCCAGAAACTTAAAATGAAAAAAAGAAATCATCAAAGAGAAGGTTTTAGGGAATGCTCAATGGGATCTTATTGGAATACATCGACAAGATGTTAACTTAAAAAAGAAGTTGTGTTGAAATAGTTACTAAAATGGTTTTAGGCTCTGGAGGATGTGCTCTGGGTTGAAGTAGGCTTCATGGAATAAAGGAATATAGGACTAAATTTGGAGTAAAAGTGAAAGAATTTCAAAGCTTCGACCCCTACCCTAAATGGAGCAGAGGAAAGCTTAACAGAGAGCATTAGAAGACAAAGGAGGGAGCAGAGAAAGAAGTTTGTAAAGTGAAGACGAAAGCTTGTATCAGTATATCAAACTGGAATCAATGGAAGTTATAGGAATTACTTTCAAGATAGCTAAGCAATATGGAATAGAAGGTGAGATTTTTTTGTAGTTTTTTTAATGCACCTTACGGAGTTATTTATTTATTATGGTCTTGTGGTAGTGCAGTGTGCCTACCACCCAAAAGACCAAGGTTCAAATCCCCCTTGGGCTGCGCTACATAGCCAACATCCAGCGTAAATAGTCGAATCTTTCAACATGGATTTGAGCAAGAATTCATGTAACCGACCCTACTTATAGTTGGAGAAGGCTTCACCATTTTTATGGCGAAGTGAGAAATTGCAAGGCAATTTTGATAAAAGATATTGTGATATCCTTATAGAGAACAAACACTATATTCAAAGCTGTACAAACTATGTAGGTACTAATTTAATGAGTTGTATCATTTATTGAACAAGTTTCAATAGTTTTTGAGAACCAGTTTGGTTTCATGCTTATTAGTTTACTATAACTGAACCGATATTCCTCTTCAAGAATTCGTTGGCAGTTTGTAGTATGAGAAAGTCTTTCATCTGGTCTTTCTTGATTTCTAGAACTTTTATGATACTGTACCGAGATAAATTATGGGAAATATTGTAGAGAAGAGAGAAGTTGTGCATTTTGTATGTCAACTTGATAAAAGTTCTGTATGAAAGTTGTCTTGGTATATCATATATGTTTTTTGCCCTGTTATTATTTTAGCTAAATTAAAAGAGATTTAAATGAAAGCTTTAACAACAGGGGGGGGGGGGATTTTGGGGATTCTTGACGAAGTAGATTGAAGGTAGATTTGGCCTTCCAAAACGGGAAAAACCATGACGAATCATTTGAAATGCAAGTTCAATGGCACCGAAGTGAGACGTGCATGGCTGAATGAAAGATCTGTATGACCATAAAATAGCCTGTCTGAGAACTGCAACTGGTTTGACAAATACTTTTGCTACCGGTATGTTTTGTACTATGGATAAGCTGAATGTTTATATACTTTTTACCTTAATTATAGAATAATTAAAAAGAACATATGTGGGAAGTTAGTTATCTTGGTACATTTTTTTGCCGACTGCATATTAAAAGATATTTGCTGAATTAAAAGACAGTGTTAGATGAAAACTTTAGCAACAGAGGAAGATTCTGTGGTTCTTGACTGGAGATTGCTTGGTGTAACGGAATCTCAATCAAATTGATAATCATATCAATGTTATATTTTCTTTTCTTTTTATTTTGATTATCTGAATATTTAGGAGCTAATACCATTCTAATGCCCCTTTTCACCATGCATAAATTAAACCAACAATTGAGATGAGCACAAAAATTAAAGCTTCTATAAAGATGGATATACCCAATACATAAAAACTCATGGCCATGGATAAAGAAAGACCATTTCAACATCGAAATAAAAAAACTAGAGCAAATATGTAATAGCGATTTCAGAATTGTACCCACGCATCTCCCATGGATTCTATACCCGATTCATAGCTAGAGAACTTCTATGTACCTTCACTATTGGGGTAAGTAGATTTAAGGTAGATTTGGTCTTCCAAAAAGAAAAACCCAAGACGGATCTTTTTAAATGTAAGCTTGACATCACATAGATGTGACTTGCATTCTTTTATGGCAGCGGGCCAGCAGCTATAGACATGTGTAGGGAATGTGTAGTACTTAGGCGAAGTTGCTCAAGTAAATCTACATTAGGACTGCAACGAGAGTATTCAGTCTAAATGTTTGCCTTGCATTGATATAACCTCCCCCATTCTCGATGAGAATATTTGGATGATGCTGACATTTAGGAAATATTCAACAACAACAAAGCCTTTTCCCACAATTAACTAGGGTCGGCTACATGGATTCTTCGCCTCCATTCAGATCTATCTTGGGTCAATCCCAGGCTTATATCCAAAAAACTAAGATCCCTTTGTATAGTCTCTTTCCTACACTTCTTGGACCGCCCTCACCCTCTCTTAGCCGGCTCAACATCCCAACACTTGCTTCTCCCAACATTTATGAAATATTGTGCAATTTAATTATTGAAGTGCTGAATTTTTTCCGGGCTTAACTTTGACTACCTGAAAAAGACAGGATCTCACTGAGACCGTCTGCATTACAAAATGGGGCTGAAACCTTAATAAGCTGGTGTTATTTTATCTAGTTAATCTTGTAGTCATTTTTCCTTTAAAAAAAGGCTTGTAGCCATTTTTGATGCAGCGTGGACCCAACGGATAGGGCCGAATTTTTAGTTAATTTTAATGGTCAATTTTATTTACGTTTATTTAAATTATCGTATCTCTAATTAAATAATTGAGATCGCCTGTGATCTCCAACAATTATTTGTAGATTTGATTTTAAATTTGGTCGGTTAATTGGTTAGAGACGGTTTAGGATAATTGGTTGTCTATTTAAATTATTTCTATTTTTGTAATGTCATCCCTCCTATATAAAGGGATGAGGGTCCGATGTTTTTGGTCAGTTCAGTTTGATTAAAATATTGAGATTTATTTCCCTCTATCTCCCTCCTTCTCCCTCTCTCCCCTCGCGATCTCCGCGTTCTCTTCCTTCAACCCCGCGCTACAGGCGTGTTCTTCTTCTTCTCAACCCTTCTATTTTCTTCTACCAAAACTCCACCATAAAAAAATTATTATTTTCGTCGACGTCGAATCCCGTTTGCATCATTTGGTATCAGAGCATGGATACTGAATCGTCCCTACGATTCGACGATCCCGTCGCGTATTGGAAGGTGCAATTTGATTTGAGTTGCCTATCTCCTGATTCGCGTACACGCGCGCGACGACACAAGTTCAAGCGACATCTTAATTCAAGCATTAAAGTCCAAGAATGGCTGGATGCGCAAATCGACGAAGATCTAGCCGCCAACAACGAGAATCTCGCCGTCCACGATGAACCGGCCGCTGTCCAGGCCATTTCGGAAGAAAAAAACGACGAAACAGTGGCTGTCCCGGAGGTTTCAGATCAACCGCCATCACCAACGGCGTCCCCGATGGCAGCCCCAGCGCCCCTAGCCGTTCCCCAGGTCGTCCAGACCCTCGCCACACCGCTGGCGGTCCCTCCCGCAACCCAGGTACCCCCTCCCTTCCACGCCACTGCCGCCAGCCCCGTTCCCCTTCCCCATCCCGCGCCCAGTGCTCTGCCGTCACCATCGAAAACACCCCCGACAAGTACCATTCCTCCACCAGCTTCCCCGCGGGAGACCCCCGCCAACCCCGCACCCACGGCGGTACCCAGCCAGGCCCCAACCCCACCGCCGCTGCCGCCACCCTCGCGACCTCGCCTCACCCTCGCCATCCTTCCCTTCCCCGATACCTCGCCTCGCTTTCGGCCACCACAGGGCCGCACCTCCCTCACGTGCGAATCCCAGCACCTCCGCCTTCCCCCAAACATTGCCCTCCCGCATACACCCCACCCTCGCCGAAGTAACCACCACTGCTTCTGCGCGCGAGGCGCGCGCAACCATGTCGCGAGACCCGCATGGCCCCCGCCAGCCCCAGGCGCCGGCATCTCAAGGCAAGGCCATCATCGCCGCCGCGGATGGCCGCTCGATCCAGACGACCGCCTCTATCATCGCCGCCGGAGATCCAGCCCAGCCCATGTGCCAGCGCCCCGGGTCGAGCTCAACGCTTGTGCCGTCTGCAACTTCCCCCCTTGGCGGCGCCATCTCCGACATTTGAAGAAAAAAAACCTAACGAAGGGCTCAATCGGATCCCCTGATAGTAGGTATGATATATTCTGGAAATATTACAAGCAGCCCCTTCCTCACAAGATAACTTATTAAAAGGGCCAATTGAAAGTCAAATTATATTATTGGTATCTTTTAAGTGAAGGGGTAGAACATTTGCAGACATGCCCCTCAGTGGAAAGAAATTATAAACGTAACATTGAAAAGGATCTAATTGGGGAGTTGAAGCTGCCATGTCAAGATCGAATTCTCCAACGGTGCACCTACATCAAGCAATTCATCGGGAGACGAATTTTTAAAGCGGAGGAGAGTTGATGCAGCGTGATGCAAAATAGGTTTCGGCGCGTCGACGATAATTAAAATAAATTGGGCGGTGGAGTTTCGGTGGAGAAAAGGAGGGATTGAGAAGAGAAAAACTCGTCGGTAACGAGAAGACCACGTTGAGAGAGGAGAGAAAATAGAGAGGGAGATAAAATCTCAACTTTTCATTAATACTTCCACCCTTAAAACAATGGACCACCATCCCTTATATAGGAGGGATGTGATTACAAAAATAGAATTCAAATTTAGAATTGACAACTAATTCCCCTAATTTGACTCTATCTAATTAACCGACTGATTTAAAATTCAAATTTGAAATTGGCTACTAATTTGGAGATCTCACGCGATCTCGTTATTTAAATTAAAATTGCGACAACTTAAAACCGTAGATAAAATTAACGACCATACTCTAAATAAATAGACAACCCTATATGTCGAGTCCACGCTGCATCAACTCACCTCCGCTTTAAAAATTTGTCTCCCGACGAATTGCTTGATGTAGATGCGTGCTGGAGATTTCATCCTTGAATTGTAGCTTCAAATTAGGTCTTTTTCAATGTTGCGTTTGTAGTTCTTTCCAATTGGAGGGTGTCCCTGCAATTTTCGTACCCCTTCATTGTTCCTTATTTTTTTATCACTTCTGGCCTTTCTGCAATTAAGGGGTTCAGGGGATTTTATTTTGCAATTTTTCCCACTCAACCTCAAATCCCTAGAATTAAGGGATTCGGCTCCTTTGGTTGAAACAACACCCGATAGGGTTTCTCCTTCTTCTTGGCATCGGCGGCGCCTGCGGGCTGCTGTGGAGGGTGGTCGTAGGGGACCGCGGGAACCGCGGAGGGGGATTGCGGCCGAAGGTGGCTCTGGGGGGTGTTGCCGCGGGGTGGTGGCGGCGTGGGGCCACATTGCGAGGGTCTGCGCGTGGGGAGGGGCCGGTTTTGGGCAGGCACAAGAGTTAGGAGAGGTGAGGCGCCGGGGGCGAGTGGGTTCCGGGGAAGGGGAGGCGCAGGGGGTAGCAGGGAGGGGTGGCGCGGTGTGGAGAGGGGGCACAGGGGTGGGAGAAGGCGCGGGAGGGGGGGAATAAAGGCAGTGGCGAGGATTTTTGGAGGGGAGTTGAGGTGGCGTTGCGGGGTGTTTGGAAGCGGTGGCAGGGGGCCGTAGGGGGAAGGGGTGGCGGGGAAGAGGGAGATGCCGGGTGCGGGGGAGTAGCGGGAGGAGGGCGTTGGCAGTGAGGTCTGGCTGGGGAAGGGGATGACGGCTGCAAGGGTTAGACGAGGTAGCGGAGATGGGGAGGGTAGGGGAGTTACCTGGGTGGCGGGGGTTGTGCCGGGGCGGTCGAAGGGACCAACGGGACCGATTCCGGTGGCGGAATCAGATCTGGGAGGTGCTGGACAGCGGGCGATTCGTCTTCCACGGCGACTTTTTCATCGTTAAAACGTGCGGCAGCGGCTTCGGCGATTGAAGGCTTTGATTGGGCGTCGCGAAAGGCCTCAAAGTTAGCCATTAGATCTCGAAACATGGAATGGAAGTTGGTTTGCAAATCACGTAGCATGTGCTCCGTCTCCTTGTTGTAGGCGTCGATGGTGGAGATGGCTCGTCGTGTTTGTTCGGATGAACGATGGAGTCGGCGCGAGCGTCTGAGCGGATCATCAGATCGTGAGAACGATCTATAGGCCATGCTCTGATACCAATTGATGCAAAATAGGTTTCGGCACGTCGACGATAATTAAAATAAATTGGGCAGTGGAGTTTCGGTGGAGAAAAGGAGGGATTGAGAAGAGAAAAACTCGTCGGTAACGAGGGGTTGAAGAAGAAGAACCGTGAAGACCACGTTGAGAGAGGAGAGAAAATAGAGAGGGAGATAAAATCTCAACTTTTCATTAATACTTCCACCCTTAAAACAATGGACCACCATCCCTTATATAGGAGGGATGGGATTACAAAAATAGAATTCAAATTTAGAATTGACAACTAATTCCCCTAATTTGACTCTAACTAATTAACCGACATCCCTTATATAGGAGGGATGGGATTACAAAAATAGAATTCAAATTTAGAATTGACAACTAATTCCCCTAATTTGACTCTAACTAATTAACCGACTGATTTAAAATTCAAATTTGAAATTGACTACTAATTTGGAGATCTCACGCGATCTCGTTATTTAAATTAAAATTGCGACAACTTTAAAACGTAAATAAAATTAACGACCATACTCTAAATAAATAGACAACCCTATATGTCGAGTCCACGCTGCATCACAGCGTGGACCCAATGGATAGGGCCGAATTTTTAGTTAATTTTAATGGTCAATTTTATTTACGTTTATTTAAATTATCGTATCTCTAATTAAATAATTGAGATCACCTTTGATCTCCAACAGTTATTCGTAGATTTGATTTTAAATTTGGTCGGTTTATTGGTTAGAGACGGTTTAGGATAATTGGTTGTCTATTTAAATTATTTCTATTTTTGTAATGTCATCCTTCCTATATAAAGGGATGAGGGTCTGATGTTTTTAGTCAGTTCAGTTTGATTAAAATATTGAGATTTATCTCCCTCCTTCTCCCTCTCTCCCCTCGCGATCTCCGCGTTCTCTTCCTTCAACCCCGCGCTACAGGCGTGTTCTTCTTCTTCTCAACCCTTCTATTTTCTTCTACCAAAAATCCACCATAAAAAAATATTATTTTCGTCGACGCCGAATCCCGTTTGCATCACATTTTTGTATCCGATGGCCTTCTCTGGGTGATTTCACTTATGCAATATTTACATATACGTTGCATAAACTATTTGATTGTGATATACATAGATTTTGTGTAAACCATTTGTTTGAGATATGCTTAAAGAAACTGCACTATGGCCATGAGACATTATTTTTACTCTCATATACTTAAAGAAACTGCACTATGACCAGGTGAAAGATATTATTAGGCATCAAAATTTATACTTTTTTTATAACTTGTTTGCTTAGTTGGTGCTCGGAGTGTATCATGCTCAACATGTGAAGATAGGTAAAAACATAAGAGATTTTTACCTGGCAGACCCTATAAACTTTGCCAATTACATCCACGACCTTTGAAACAACCTAATTCCCCCCTCGACCTCGTAAACATGCCAACTCTTACCCCATGAACCCTCCGAGTAATCTGTTTGAAGCCCGTGGTATTCTTGGAGTAATTTACAAGGTTGATGGGGTAATTACATTGTGCAAAAAGGTCATAGAAGTAATTTAAAAAGTTTATAGGGTCTGCCGGGTAAAAATCCCAAAACATAATTGTGATGATTAGTCATTGATGAAAGGCTGAATGCACCTTATGCTCACGGTTTGTGGTGAAGGGACCTATTGTTGCTTATCCCACCTGGACTTCATGGTTTATGGTGAGATCTATTGTTACTTTTCCTACTTGAATTTTGTCCTTTATAGAACAGTATAGCTTACTGTACCGCATGGTGATTCATAGTTCTTCTTGCTGGAACCCATTGTACCCCATTGACTATCTTTCTTGGTTGCTGATCAGCTCACCCTAGAATTCTTTTGAATGATTTTCGTACCCTCACCTGTCTGCTTCTGTCACCTTGGAGTTGATTTGAGTATATGTGCCACTGATTTTCTAGTCATAGTAGATGAATGCCATAACTTAGCCATAATCGGTCTCGAGTCCGAGTAAATTGAGGAGGGTTGCACGGTAGCCAACAACCAACATAAGAGAGACACATTCGTAAATAGGGTTCTTTTTAAGAACGCTATTTAGGAATTTGTCTCAAAATAGTTCGGGCCTTTTCAGCATGGATTTAAGCAAACATTTAGATTTTGTTAGATTTTGTTGGGACATAGTTTTTTTCTGTTTTTTTTCGTTTTTCTCCTCTCATCACACATGCTTTCAGAGTGGGGGTGAGAGGGTGGCTCGAGGCTCTGATGCGAGGTTCTTCCGTTCTGCCTGGGAGGAGTTGGGGATTTCCTTGTTGAGCTGGAAGATGATAAAGCATTCCATGGAGATTGGCGGCCTGGGGACGCCTAGCCGTTAGGAGATGAACCTGACGCTATTTGCCAAATGGGTCATTCGTATTTGGGGCAGTGGTTCGGATTTAATGTTTACTTTGGTGAGGATCATCTACATGGTCTTGACTGGGTTGTCTGCGTGCTACGCAACATAGGATGGTCCGTTCATCGTCGATTTTTTGGAAGGTTAATTGTACCATTTTCTCGATTTTCTCTTCGTCATTGAAGCCCGTCTTTGGCAATGGGTGCAAGCTTTTGACGGGATAATTGGTCGAGTTTCGGGGGCCTTTGTGATGGATTCCCTTGGTTGAATATATTTGTTGTTGACCATGGATGAATGTTGTAGGCATGGTTGATGGGATCTGCTCCCTCAAGTTCTGTTATGATCTCTCTGATTAGAGAGTAGTGGAGTTTCTTACGATGGCTTAATTATTTTCTTCTCTTGGTGGTCTATCCATTGGGAAAGATCATTGGGCTTGGGATGATGGGATTTTTTCGATGAATAGGCATACAAGATGTTGTATGCTTTGATGATCATCTGTGGCCCTGGGATTGCTTCCACAGATCAAATGTACGCTTTGGGATGGGAGATTGTGTTGTGGGTCAATATATTTGATTAGTTGTTGAGGAGAGATCGGGTCATGCCCGGTGCTCGAAAAAGGTGAGGTTCATTCAAGGCGTGGATGGAACATGTCAGCGGTGTGCTGAGAGCTTAGAGGATGTTAATCGTCTTTTTTACTTGCTAGACTTCGAGGGCTTGTAGGGTGGGAATTCCTCGGTGTAGTGGCCTTTGGGAGTGGTTCTACCTTCTGAGAATCGAATGGGCGCATCCAATGGGGAGACGACACATACTTTGATGTGATTTGGGCGATATGGTTGGTGGCGAATTGGATGATTTTTTGCAATGAGAGATTTTGTGTTAAAAATGTCTAAATCACGACAAGCTTCTAAAGGAGGCATAACTTGTAACTATGAGCTTAAAACTATGAATATAATTTTTTATGGTGTTCTTTACGATGTGCATCCTTTTTCCTTAAAAAAAGCCACGATGTCGGGAAATTATTATATATCTAGTGAAAAAATAATTGGAGAGAAGTTGCCAAGAGG
This sequence comes from Ottelia alismoides, assembly GCA_037367405.1. Lineage (NCBI taxonomy): Eukaryota > Viridiplantae > Streptophyta > Magnoliopsida > Alismatales > Hydrocharitaceae > Ottelia > Ottelia alismoides. The sequence goes on from JAZKJV010004705.1 coordinate 105,090, forward strand.
GGATGAGGTTTTTGACCCAACTCAATAAGGATATAATAGTTAGCTGTGAAGTCCCATATATATTGAATGAAGATTAGGATAAAGATGAAATCCTCGCAACGAATATTCATTTAATAAAAGAATTTAGCCTCCTTGATAATTCTCGAAGTCTCATTTGGCTGGGTCTCGGGAAAGGAGGCGTTATGTCGAGTCTGGAGAAGAAAAAGGTATCCTTCCCCTTCGAGAGGACGCTTGGCATGTCCTTTGTTTAGAATGTCTCTGGCCTCGGTTCACGAGCTTAGGGTGTTTCCTGTGTTGATCCTACTCAACCTCCACGTTGATTCTTTTTTGAGGCATGCTTCCCCTTTACTCCTCATCTTATACCCCCAGCCCTTTCTAAAGAAAGCTCCTCTTGACGCCATCAATATGCTTCTCAATCTTACAGTTACTTTGAAGACAAATATGTAGAAACGTGGTAGAGTTGACACCAAAGAGAATCAGAGAGTCGATGTGCGGTATATGCACTGTTGTAAAAGTTGGCCTACTTGGCCAACTGGTCGAGTCGGGGGGGGGGGGGGGGTAGCCGACTCGACTAGGCCTGGTCGACCATTAGTCGGTCAACCCGACTAATCGGGCCGACTGGTCGGCCGAGTCGACCGACTTTTACATAGAGTTTTTTTTTTAATTTTTTTAATTTTTTGATTTTTTAAAATCAAACCTATTTACTTCCCATGGGACTCCCGGGTTTGATGCCACTTTCCACTTCCCTCTTGAGCCTCCGATCAACTAGGCTTGATATTACTGCTTTCCCGCTCACTTCGTAGCCAAGTCGCCAACTCTCCTTCCTTGCATCAGCCACCAACCAAACTATAGTATAGTGAGTGACCTTCCCGTTAACTTTGCGAAAGGAGCGAGTCAGCTCAAAGAAATTGTGTACTTTACGAAACTATAGAGGGTTCTCTTAGGGAAATAGTATGAGATGAGCCCGAAAGAGGAATTAATGAAACGACATCAATTCAAACCTTGGGCCGCTGGGACATCCGAAGAGGGTGTGCGAAAGATATCCCATGAGGAGAGACTTTATGGGATAAGGTATAGGACTAAGCTGACCAACCTCACTATAGCCTGCTACTTAGGGAAAAGAGACTAGGTTGAAGATTCGATGTGATCACCAAAAGCCTAGACTTCCAGACCCCTGTAAGCAGTTCTTCTCGCAAGTTCAACTCTCTCTTTGACGCTCACCCGCACTGACGCTCATCTAGGCTTTGCTATCTCACAACTCCTTTCCTGCTGGTAGAAGTGGTGAAAGTTCGGGCAGTCCGGAATACAAGGATTCTACTGTGCCGTACAACCATATAGAATTCATTCTTCTGGACATGCTTCCCGCCCTCAATGCAAAGATAGCCCCTTTCCTGATTGATGGTCCACGTTCCGTGGGAAGCTTCTCCCGCTGTGAACTCTGCTCCCTTCCGCAGATAGCCTTTCTTCATCTTTCTATGGAAAGCCCTGGCAGAAGGATTTGCCTGCCCTACTATATAATAAATAATCAGGGGAAAGATTTGAGCTTTCAATGGCTTGACGGCGGGCGGGGAAGAGGTGGCCAGCCGCCCCGAGAAGGAAAGGGAAGGATCCTCTCTGTCGTGAGGCCTACTCGCCAAACCAAGCCCGCCGTGATCCTCCTTCCAAACCCCCAAACCACTCGCTTTGACGGCACACTTCGCTTTGGTCCTCCGCCGTCTCCCAGTAAGACCTCTCCCTCCCGATAGGACCCAAGAAAAGAATCAGACCGCTTCGCATCACCATTCTCCTATTGCGTTAGACGTGACATACTGATCGAAAAGACTGTTGTTCTGCTTCAGACTTAGGGCGAGCTCTTTTCCAGAAAGAGTCCTACCTTAACTTTAGCGACGTAGGCAAATCTGTGGCATGCTCAACTACCATCGGGGAAGTACTGAAGCTGCATTTTCTCTAGGCTCCCCCTCGGCGAAAAAGATCATCGAGGCCCTCAACATTCCCCCGGCAGCTGGCACACGCACTCTAGTTCCTTCACTTGGGACAGAAAGAAGAGCGGGCTATCGCCCTTCCTCCTCATGACCACCTGAATCTTGCGAAATCGCCATGAAAAGAGAGTTTTTCAAGAGGGGAAAGAGAAAGCGATTAGACTTTCAATATATGTTCTAAAAGGATAGGAAGGCCAGGAGTACGGGAAATGAATGCCCAGGATGAGAAGCAGAAGAGTAGAAGCTGCGGAGCGAGAAAGATGAAAGGTCCAAGCCAACGGCGGGATTTCCGCCACGTATTTATGGTCCCTGAAAAGAAGGAAAGGTCTAGCCGCCTCGCCAGTTCTCATCTCATGCCGCTGCCTAGGCTTTGATGAAGGACATGCTAGCCGAATTCGGACTCTTGACTTCAGTCTAAAGATGTCTGAGGGAAGAAGACTCTTCGAATGGGCATTCTTTAGAATTTCCAAGTACTACCGCCAATTCCGGGTCTCTGGGAGGTGGCCGACCATAAACCTGGGGTCAGTGGATGAATGCCAGTTAGTATTGAACCAGTACTCCGCTATTTCTCGAAATGCCGAGGCCCCACTTGGTCCAAGAATGGGGGCGGAAAGATTCTAACCCCCCCCAAAGCCCCAACCCCCATTCCCCCCCATTCGAGAAGAAGGAAATGAAGAACGGGAACGAAACGAAATAAAGCTTTTCGGGAGGATGAGCCTCTTCATTATCCGCGTATGGTTTCTTTTTCTTGGGTGCTCATTTTGTCTGGTCTTTGAGTTTCATGATTCTATCCAGCGGATGTGGTTATTGGCAAGAACTTTTTGAATCTACAAATGAAAAGTGGCTCATGCTACTCAGCCTAGGGCCTGAGCATTGTACAAGGACAGGACCATCTTGATGTCATAGCACAATCCAGAGAGTCAAGATCAAGGTTCATCAATAGAGGAGAAATTGGACTTCCCTGCTATCGTCCAGGTTACGACCCGATCTCTTTCTCTTCGACCCAGGGTCGAGTAGTTCAGCGGCTGACCAACTCTTCCAAAACCCTTCGATCATGGGCTAGAACTTCCATCAAACCCTCCTTCTTGCGACGAAAAGAATAGCTTAGACTCTGATATATCTATCCGAGAGTCCCACATACGAGAAAAGGTCACAAATGGAGTTGAACCAAGTAACATTACAAAGGCATAATGATAGTAGGGTCGGGATATCCCCGCCCTCCAAACCGGACGTGAGGGTCTCCCCTCATCCGTCTCTCTGCGGGGGAATCCTTCGTCTTGTTTTCTGTTTTCCATCCTATTTAAAACCCATCCTATTTAAAACCGAACAAGGGTCCAAGCTTCTTTCTTCATAGAAAAGCTGAGTTCTGGGATCCATTTTCATGTCGACAAAATTTCAGAATCCAGGGGCAGAATGAAGAAACCCCCCTAGAAAACCCCCACTTCTCCGCGTACATTCACCGCCTTCATCACAACTTCTACTTATTCCCCACGGAAGATCGGTGGAAAAGAAAAAGATTAGGTGACGAATCCAAACCCGCATCAGCCAAACATAGGTACTGGACCCGGCCCTTATAGTGACGTGCAAGGACTTTCTCTCGCTAAATCTCGACTTTCCCCTGTCCCTCCTCTTCCTATGGGAACCGGGTCTTCTTCACTCCCCACTTCTGGTCTCTAACTCTAGTCTTTTTAGCCCTAGCCCAACTAGCCTCGGACGTCCCTTAGTACGACTGGGGCTCATCAGCCCTTGGATTCGACTTCGAAATAGTCCATTGCTTCGAGAAGTGAGGGTGCGTTGCTGTCTTTCAGTCTGGATTTTGTATAGAATAGATAGAATTGATGATCGTGCTATAATCTCAAATAGCTCCTTTCTTTCTTCCTTCATTCTAGCGTTGACAATCCATACTACTAAGGTAGTCCTTCCCGATCACACTGGAAGGGCCCAACTAGAATATTTGGAAAAAAGTGATCTATTAGAAAAAAGTTCTATTCCCTCTCTTCATCCCTAGGAATCCTGTGTAGGTGAGGGTAGGCGAAGAAAGATGTATGGAAGTGAGAAGGGAAAAATGCGAGTGAGTCTAGGGAGACAACAACTAGTTAGCCCCTAATATTAATTGGGGGGGACCGGACTAGTTCAAAAGAAGAGTGGCAAGAGGTAAGCATTCAAAGCAAAAGCAGTTCATAAGACCTGGATATGATTATATACCTGAATTGAGCTGGACTGGTGGATTATTAGCTAGTAGAGCTGAAGAGTTGGCATAATGAATGCAGTTGTAGGCTCATTAGCTCGCTTCCACTCCGAGGGAAACTAAGCCAGCCCTAGCGAAGTTCTTGGGACTTTGACTTTCGTCTGCATCGTCAAAACTCTGAATTGAAGTTCGGCATTTAGCAAGAAGGCCACCCCTCCGCCGCCAGCTGCTAAAAAATGGGTGAGCCCCTATCTTATAGTCCGTCCTCTTAGCTTAAAAGAAAATAGAGGGAGGGAGGAGAAGAGAGCAGGTGGAGAGGATTCAACCCAGAAAGTGAGGAATGAAGATTCAACGAAGCTCAACTGGCAGGAACCCTCTATAATACCCACATCTCAGAGAGATCTGACCACGGAAAGGGAAAGCTAGACTGGCATTACAATAGTGGCCGATACAAAGTGACACGAAAGAGACTAAAATCAAGAAATATGGATAACCAAGAAGAATGATGGGCGGAAAAGTCTATAGCTCGGAATCTCAGAAAGGGGAGGATGCGGCGGAAAGAATGAAATGCTTTTTTTTGGCATGCTCCTCAGATTTACGGATTCGCAGGGGGCTGTTCGCCCGCCCTACTCTGTTTCCTGACAATGCAACTCACTTCGGATATATTATGAGGAATTCACATCTTTTTACAAAAAAGAAGAGAAATGGAGGTATATATATACAACTATATGAATAAGTATGTAGCACGCTCTAGACTATGAAATGTATCCCAATCAACCTTTTTTGATGAATTTCAATTCATATTAATAGTGAAATAGCCTGTCAGGAACCAGATTTGAACTGGTGACATGATGATTTTCAGTCCTCTGCTCTACCAACTGAGCTATCCCGACTCGACGTATGCTTAATGTTATATTTAAAGTCAATTACTCCTTTTGTTTCATTATAATAGTATAGAAATGTTCAAATCTATGCAAATATATAAGAATATATGTATAAAAAATGATTTATATTGCAAATATGTAAGAATATATGTATAAAAAATGATTTATATATTATAAATAAATAAAAAATTCAAAACTGACTAATGGCCGACTAAATCTGATTAGTTGCCCGACTGCTGATTAATCCTTAGTCAATGACCCCACCGACGGAGTACCGACTACCGATTTCTGCAACCTTGGGTATATGTTCAAGGCGGTCTAAAATGAGTATACATTATAAGCGGTGGAGCATGCTGTGTTATATGCAGATTATGTTGTATGTAATATTTTACCAAATTTAATTTAAAATAAAATAATAAAGTCAAATATTAGAGATATATATTTTAAATAAATATTACATAAATGGTATGTGAAATATAAAGCATAGACAGTAAAGTATGATGTGATTTAAAGTGAAGTATTTAAAAAATCCTCCATTTAGATAAAAGAGTTGATCATAATAAATCAACCAAGTCTCCTTGACGTCACACCCTTGTTTCCCTAAAAAATAACAACTCAACCATAATAATTGAGAATGTTATCTCAAATAGAGGTTTATCTCAAACAAAGGTTCATACACCAAACTTCCTCTAAAACTGATCGAGCAATCAAAGTATTTCGTTTTCTTCTATATGTGTCAGTTCATCTTTACTTAGCACCCCGAAGATTCCATAACATTCATAGTGCCTACTTCCACTCTCTAATTCGATTGCATCTTTAGTATCTTAAAATCCTTGGAAACATGCAATCACCACATAGATTTTAGTGGCACACAATCGACAGAGTCGATCAACAACATGATTGAGACTAAAGCAAAGATTTCTTAAAGGAATCTGTATAACATGGACCTATTACTCACATAGCTTAGATACATGGAGCTGGTGGGACGTGCTTACAGTGTCTTGTCTGCATCGAATGACACCTCTTCTTTCCCTGTTCAGTTGAAAAGAGGTGTGGGCGGCATCCCATGATTCAACTGCCAATTGGGTTTTTTTGGAACTCGATGGATATGTTGGGGAATGCAAGTGGTCATACAAAGGTTTGGGTGGCAGACATTTTTTGGTCCATGTGGCTTGCACGAAATGGGAATATCTTCCGTTGAGAGACAATGCATATGGAAAATATTATAAAGCATGTGAAAAATTTAAAGACCTTTTGGTCTATGTAACTCCTTTTTTGATACTTAATTTGAATCAATAGAAGCTTATGGATGGGGGTCTACACGACATCACACCCTCTTTTTCCTTAAAAAACATCATAGATTCATAAGTAACGATGAAAGGAAACAACAATTACAAGGAATCAAATGCAAAAATAATAATAATGAGATAATGTCTTTGTCGTCAAATTGGAAATAATAATCTTAGCAAGAAAACAAGCACACTAATTATGAATGTAAATGCTAGATATCCAATAACTTGAAATGGAAGAAGTTTAAATGACTTTGAGTTACTCTTGTGGTACAGAGTAGCTAAGTACATTTAAAGACATCAATTGCCATAGGTTTCAATCTAGTAAGCACTATAGCCTTTTTTGGAAGGACATCAAATTGGAAATAACTTTTTGTCTTGCAACTACATGCCTCTAACAACAAATATTATGAACAAAGCTTGTTGCAAAAATCGATCGACTAACCCAATTTCGATAGACTAACCCGATTAGTCGGTTCAATTAGGCCAAATCAGGCTATAGTCGGTTGGACCCGACTAACCAACCGAGTAATCGTGTTAGTCAGCCGAGTAATTGACCGATTCCTCCTTTGAGATTTCGCTAAAGATGTCTGGAGCTAAGACCCGGACCCGATTACTCTATTGGGCTTAAGTGGGGCTTACTGTTCGACAGTAAGCTGCTGCCCAATTTCTTTGCTTGCGTGTCTCCTTCAGTTCTCCTCTTGCATTCGAGCACCCTCCTCGGGGCTCCTCTCCTCCGTAATTGATTGCCGGAGCCTCCGCCTCCGCGTCGCCAACGTCAAGGGAGGTCCTAACGAACAGTGGTGCCCTGCTCTGACCCTATCCAGCCACTACTAGTGCCACAATGTTAGGGTTTTGCTGTCTACGGTTAGGGTTTTTGCTTTTCGTTTCTCTTTAACTCACAGTGAAAAACAAAATGATGTGAATTTTTCTCTTTGGTTAAAACAATTCAGTGACAAGTTTGGAGAGATGTGTAGTCAAAGTTGAGCTCTTCTTGTGATATCTCCTTACATATCATGTTGTACCTTTTTCTGATGTACAACGGAGCTTACTTATAGTCTTGTTTAGTTTTTAGGATTTTGTAAGAAATGTGTCATCTGTGATTACCTTATTATGCAAAGAATAACAGTGATAGTAGTTAAGCTGCATCTGCATGCAAAAACATTGGACTTAAAATATCTATAGGTGCCTTTTTTAAGCTCCTATAATTACGAAAATTGCTAAATCTATGTAAAAATACAAGAGTATATGTATTAAAAATAATTTATATATTTAAAATATTAAAATAAATAAATTTAAAATCGATTAATTCCCGACTAAATTCGATTAGTCTCCCGACCACTGATTAATTCTTAGTCAACGACCCAACCGATTGAGTACCAACTACCGACTTCTGCAACCTTGGAACAAAGAATTATTATTATTCTAGGCATGCTCATGTATGCCAATAGTCATTGTTGTAAAAATCCCTCGACTAGCCCGACTAGTAGGTCCAACTAGTCTAGTCGGTGGGGTGGCCGACCGAGTACTGACTAATTCCGACTAAGGCCAACTAGTCGATCGATTTTTGCTTGGAGATATCATTTATTTTTTATTTTTTAAAGCAAACTTATTCTAATATGCTTAATGTTTTATTTAGATTCAATTTCTTCTTTTGTTTCATTATGATAATATCAAAATGTAAAATCTACATAAATATATAAGAATATACATAGAAAATGATTTATATCTTTAAAATTATTAAAAAAAATCAAAACCGATTAAAGCCCGACTAAATCTGATTAGTCGTCCGACTGCCGATTAATCTTTAGTCAGTGACTCAACCGACCGAGTACCGACTACCGATTTTTGCAACCTTGCCAATAGTGATCCGGCTTATACAACAATACCTTATTTCCAGCATTTCCAACGGCTATTAAGCCACCACCACAATTGAAGTCAAGAAATAGGGCACAATACTTTATCTCCAGCATTTCCAACGGCTATTAAGCTACCGCCATAACCGAAGTCAAGAAAATAGGGCATGATGTCAACTTTTAAACTGCTTTTTTTATGGCAGGTGAGTTAGCAAGAATCTGGGCATCATGATTAAATTTCAGAAGAACTCGAGGTGACCAATAGCCGTGAGAAAAAAACTCAGGGTTACCAGAGTTGGTGGCGATGGGAGGGGGCAGAGGTGAGCGGCAGCAGTGAGGCCCCGAGGCTGGTGAGTTGATTGGCGAGTAAGCGATGTTTTTTGGGTACATGGGCCAGTGGAGACAATAGGGTTTAATCGTGATTGTGGAGGGAGGGGGGTCCAGCTGAGTAGTCAAGTCGGTAAATGGGTCTCGATAGGCGCGGTTGGATAAACCGCCACACAAGCGGTATATGCAGGTTGAGTAAGTGCATTTACCCTTATATACACCACCTTTGGTGTTTACGAGTGCTAGGCTTGCCGCCTCTGCATATGTGGTTGCGGAGCTGTTTTTCTAAACACTGGACATCATTGACCTTAACAATTACATCAGACAGTTTACCTTTAACAATAACCTTGATTTTTATCACTGGCAACTACCTTTCTAAACTTTCTTACCGTACCTAGAGAAAGGACTCATCAATGGCATGTCAATGTACACCAAAGGCATCTGCATTTGCTCAGTACTAATGTTTCTCTACACTCCTCATCCTCATTGTTTATATTGAAAGGCTTGGATGTTGAGTTCTTGCAGTCCATCTTTCAGATATTCACAAGCATCCGTCCTTGATATGCCTTGCATTCTGCCCCGTAAATGAAAGATCGGGTCATCATCTTACTGTAGCATAAGTATCTGCAATGAGTCTGTAGGTGTCTTGGAAGCCCAGTAAAAAGCCGACAACATGGCCAGTGCTAGCACATATGTTGTCAAGACAAATAGCATTGACGCCAGTGGACAATGTCCCCTCCCAAGCTGCATTCTACCACACTTTGATAGCATGATCACCATCACAGAAAATGGCATTATTGTAATGCATTTCTTCATGTAAGACAACCACACCCCATAAACCTCTCTTCCTTCCACATGGACTGGTCCAATATGTCAAGCTTTGGCAAAATCTACCTTCCGTGTGAATCCCTTCAACCCATCCCTCTCTCAACTTGAGATCACCTTGCTATTCATCATCAATTATCTACTAATACTTCACACATACAAAGGTAGACTAAATTAGGTTTACTAGATCATCCAGAATTCTTTGCAGTTGCGTGGCTAGGGCCTTCACAACAACCATGAGGATTGAGTTGGATATAGTAATTGATGTGCAGTTCTTAACTCTTTTTGGTGAGTTACAATTCAACATCTAAAAACAGGGAAACATGCTCAACCTCTTGAGTCTTGAAACACGAGTTTTCCTTCATAAACTTTGAGATTGTCTGCATCACATCTTCCTTCACAACTCCTTGAAACTCTTTGTAAAAAAGATGGGTAAGCTATCAAGACTCGACGACCATGCTTGCTTTATGGGAAGCCTTGTGTTGCGAAGAATCCTCCAGCAGCTAGGGTAGCACACTGGACACCTCTCTGACAAGACAAGATCTGAGGAAGCTCCTGATTCTCTCCAGTTTTTTTTAAAATATCCTCACACTAACTATCCCCAACAGTGGTCGAATTCAGACCTGCATCCCGTTATCTATTGTCTGACCAGCCTACACTTGATGATTGAGGTCTGGCAATCCAGACATTGGACCTGTTCATAACAATCCTAGGCCCAATTTCCTTGTCCATGCCCTGAAAGTAGGATCACCTCTCGACACTCCCACTCTCCCTCGCTATCATCCTCCTTTTTCGACTTCCAATCTCTAACCAGCCCTCATCTACACCCAAATCCAGATTGGGGCCGTCACACACCTCCATCCATCGGACTGTGTCTCTTGTCCCCCCCCCCTCTCTGTGCCTGTCCCGCTCTTCATTCCTGGATGGAATACAACCCAGGGAGGATTCAATCATAATGGGGAGCTATCAAACACCACAAACTGTTGAGATACGCCTGAATCGTTGAAAAAAATAAAGTGCATAAATTAGCTTATGACACTGCATAATTGCTAATACATTGTCGTTATGATGAGAATTTTTTGTTCTGTTGCATCAACAATTTTAGACCAGCGAACCCACTTCAATGCATGGCCTCAAATTTCAACGAAATTCGGTCAAATTTCTGTCAAATATCAATATCCAGTCGAAATCGAAATTCGACCGAAATGACCGAAATATGGGGGTCCTAGTACAAAAAATGACCGAAATGATCGAAATTTCGATCGAAATTTGACCGAAATTCCATCGAAATTTTGTTTTGGTCGTCACCGAAATGGTGACCGAAACCAACATTTAAGGCCTTGCTTCAATGATCTGTTGGTAGTGCAGTATGTCTATCACCCTAAAGAATAGAGTTCAAATCTTGAGGTGCGCACATGTGCATATTCCCCCCTTTTGTTAAACAAATAATTTTAGATCAACTTGTCATGAAGATGTAAAACTAAAGTTTCTTGTAATTTTTTCATTATAGTTGAGTTGAAGTATAGTTTTAGGCGTAACTTGTCATGGTCAATTGCTCAGTCATCTTATTTTGAATCTAAGTTACTTGAACAAGAAGTTTGTTTAAACTGTTTGAAAAAGTTTTCATCATTCTCAGAAGTTTGAAGTTTCAACATTTTAGTAACTTGTTGGATCCTTCTTTAAACAGATCATGCATGAGAATTTTTGACAATCATGTTGTGTGTATGTTTTATAGAGCTATGGAGAAGTTTGAAGTTTGAAGCTTCAACTATTAAAGCCATTCACTTGCTGAGGAGAATGTGGGAGTATTGGTTATATGCGTCACTTATGTGGGAGATGGGTAAATGGATCCCTTCAGGATCCATTTACAACATCCATGAGTTTAGTCTCACATCTACCGGTTATGTGATGTGACGACTCAGTAAGGGCTATATAAGATTCCCCTCACCCCCTGTATCCAGAGAGAAAAGCAATAAGCTATCAGCCCGGTGAGGCGTTCTCCCGTGGTTTCATCCCGCTCCTTAGGAAGTAGGGTTCCACGTAAGATCCCGTCTTCTTCAATGTTTAATTATCTTTATTTATGATACGCTTCTGCATTCCTATTTTCTAACATGGTATCGGAGCGGGTTCGATTCTCGAGGATGTATTTTGTATTTTTTTCGAGATTCGATTTTTTATTCTATGTTCTTGAAGAGTTATTCGTTGAAGATTGTTATGTATATATTCAAGTTCGATCCAACGTTCTAGGATTCTATTGAAATCCTAATTTCTGCTCAGCGATGTCTGGAACCATCATCTCCATCTTGCACGACGGCGCATCTCATGCGGTTGCTCTAGCCGCCATGTCTTGCGGCGGCCGTGGCTCTCCTTCAGCAGCCCTCCTCTCTAGTCAACGTGCACCTCTCATACAAGGCTCCAAGCATCCACATCCAGCGGAGAGCTCCACCATCTTGCACATAACAGATCCAGGCGTAGCTTCGCCCTCACCCAACCGAAGGAGGCAGCGCACGATCTTCTGATCGTGATGCATTCCCAGTTGCATCTCCGGGCCACGAGAAACCTTCCTCGTACAGACGACGCCCCCAAGCTCCAGGCGGAGCACTTCCATCATCCTCTCTAAGCGCAAGCGGTGCGATGCCATCTCCATCGAAAAGTGCAGCCCTAACGAGGCATCTCCAGGCGGCTTCCCTCCGTGCATCTCGAGTCCAGGGAGCTCGAAGCTCCCATCGCGCAGCGTCAGGCGACTACCTCCTCGATGTTGCTCTCCAAAAGGTTTCACACACTCCCCCATGCGCCACGACGACCTTCCTGCCGCGAGCGCACCATTGTTGTCAACCTTGAGCAGATCTGGTGCCTCATCACCCTAGACGAGGTCTTCGTCCACAATTCCCTTGACACCTACGTTATCGGGTACGTCATCGTGCTCCAAAGAAGCCTTGCAGCTGCACGACACGAGGACCATGTCGCGACGTTCAAGATCCAGTCGGGTCGAACCTATCGGCGAGCCGTAGCCCCATCTCTTGGCTACGATCGAATAACAGATACCTCATGGCGGCAACTCTAGCGAAGACGAACGTGCATGCGCCACCCTCCTGCCTTGTCAACGCACCCTTGTCGAGGCGGCAGCGGTCCGATTCCCCCCGTGGTGATGGCACCACCTCGCTGCAGGTCCAGGCGGCCCATCGCATCGCTCCTCCGATCTCTCCCAATCGGGCGACGGAGCCCCGATCTCTCCTCTAGGCCTTCCTCGATCTCCAGGGCGACGCGTCCCCATCTTCCAAGAAGCATCGGGGGTGGCATGGCTTCGACAGAAGAGGTTCTCAAATGGGAACCCTAAATAAAGAAAAAGGGGGCCCCAGTTGGGCCGTCAGAGTTCATTTTTTGAGTTGCATTGTTTAGGGCCATGTGTGGTTTAAAAAATGCTGTAAAAGCTCAAGTGGGCTATGACTGTAATAAAAAAAATAAAGAGGAAGGGGATTCTGTTGCAGTCTGACCAAGTGCAAAAAAAGGGAGAGGCTGCAAGTTCAAAAAAAAACTTTTGAAAAAGGCGCATACAAAAGAAAAGCCGTAAGAAGAAAATTTTGCAAAAATATGAGTCGGCTATATATAAAAAGGGAAATAGCCAAAATGATTCGAGAAAAACTTTTTTTGATAAAAAAAAGAAAAAGCGATTTTTTGAGATCGGTATTTGTGATGTTTTGTTATCTCCCCGTCTTTATTGTCTTCTCCCAACTTTGTCGATACCATTGATTTCCGACAAGTATGGGAGAAGGGGAGAGTATTACGTAGAGTTACAGGTCGGATCCAGATTTCGGATTATTCAAATTCAGATTCTCCAGACCAGTCAGATTTCCAGCTCTATAGTTCAGATATCCAGACTCAACGTACAGATTCCGAGTACTCAGTTTCAGACACACATGTATGCGGTCTTTTCAAATGTGCACACGTTTGCCATCTTTTGTGTAGTCCCCATCTTGTGTTTCGGTCAGAGTTTTCATGTGTTCCATAGGGACTCCAGATGTTTTCATGTGGTTTCATAGGGACTCCAGAGTAGAGTGCCATTCTCTGTGCCAGATGGGAGAGACCCAGTTCTCCGACGAGGAGACTTCTTCAAACTCCATTCTCAAACGATCATGAACTCCAGTACGAGATCCTTCTGAGGTTCCTATGAGAGAGAACCCACTTTGAGGTCCCTATGAGAGAGACCCATCTTCAGAGATATGCGTATGGATAATTAGTGGCATCCTTTATTCGACCCTCTTCAGAGATGGAGCAGTTGTCCACATGTTGTGGCAGGCTAGAGTTCTCTGCGTAGAGACTCATTTCAGTTGCAGTGACTCTAAAAGGCGCAATACATAGTACATGCTCTCCGACGAGGAGATTCAGTTGACTCACTCCAGCTCGTTCGCTCTCCTCACCTGTACGTCATGAGAAGCAACGCCCTTGACAACATCCGACAATTGTGCGCGTTGAGTTGATATTGTTTGTAGTGTCTTGTATTGTGAGTTGAGATTTCTTTCTGTTTGTCCAAGCTGAACATTGCATGCTCCAGCTTGAGGGGGAGTGTTGGATATTGGTTATATGCGTCATTTATGTGGGAGATGGGTAAATGGATCCTTCCAGGATCCGGTTTCCTCATCCATGAGTTTAGTCCCACATCTACCAGCTGTGGGATGTGGAAACTCAGTGAGGGCTCTATACGAAGCCCCTCAGTTTAGTCCCACATCTACCAGTTGTGGGATGTGGAGACTCAGTGAGGGCTCTATACGAAGCCCCTCACCCCCTGTATCCATAGAGAAAAACAATAGACTATCAGCCCTGTGAGGCGTTCTCCCATGGTTTCATCCCGCTCCTTAGGGAGTAGAGCTCCACGTAAAATACCGTCTTCTTCAATGTTTTATTATATTTATTTTTGACACGCTCCCGCATTCCTATTTTCTAGCAGAGAACAATGGAGATTTTTAGAGCTAAAAGGAAGAATCTCCATATGATTTTTATTGATTTGGAGAAGGCTTATGATTCTGTCCCACGGGAGATATTGTGGAGAGTTTTGGAGAAGACACATGTACCTGCTCTATACATTAACCTCATAAAGGATAAGTATGATAGGGCTTCATCTTATATAATGATCAACTCTGGAAAGACTGATTATTTTGACATCAACATTGGTCTCCATCAATGTTCAACTTTGAGTCCATTCCTTTTTACTTTGATTATGGATGAGTTGACAAGTCACATTCATGATGAGATACCTTGGTCTATGTTATTCGTCGATATTGTGTTGATTGATGAGATTAGAGATGGAGTAAATGAGAAGCTTGATATCTGGAGACATGCTTTGTAGACTAAAAGATTTCATATAAGAAGGGCTAAGCCTGAATATATGGAGTGTAATATTGATAGTAGCAATGTTGAACGAATCGAGGTGAAGATTGGTGACGATAACATTTCGATGAGAGATTCTTTTAGATACTTGGGATCTATTTTGCATCATGATGGGGAAATTGATGGAAATGTTACTAATTGAATAAATACAGGTTGACAAAGTGGAGGAGCATCTACTATCCTCCGTGACTAGAAAATTCCTTTGAAAATCTAAGGAAAGTTTTACAAAGCAGCCATGAGACCTGCTATGCTCTATGAATCTGAATGTTGACCTGTGAACCATAGACATGCGCAAAGTATGACAATGACAGAAATGAAAAATGCCAAGGTGGATGCATGTGCACATACGTAAAGATCGGATTCGAAATGAAGTAATAAGAAGGAAAGTTGGTGTAACTCCGATCGAGGATAAGACGCGATAAACCGCTTAAGGTGGTTTGGCCGTTTGCAAAGGAGGTCGGTTGATGCACCAGTTAGGAGATGCGAGTTTTGGGATGTTGAGCCAGCTAAGAGAGGGTGAGGAAGGCCCGGGAAGTGTTGGAATGAGACTATAAAAAGGGATCTTTGTTTTGGACCTAAGCCCAAGAATGACCCAAGATGGATCTGAATTGTGGCAAAGAATCCATGTAGCCGACCCTACTTAATGTGGGAAAATGCTTTGTTGTTGTTGTATGATGTCTGTTTTGACATCTATTACATGCATGCTAATAGGAGGATCGTGTTAGAAGGAAAAAAGGGTAATTCTCAAGTTCAGTGATTATCTATGAGGCAAAGAGTTGCAGCCATTCAGCAACACCCTCTTAAGGGACTTAACATTGGGTGGATTAGCATCTCTCTGTGGGTGCTTCTTACCTTTCTCTCGAGGGCATCCAGTCTTCTCCAGCCTCATGGCAGCGCTTTCTGTTCAGGATACCTCTGTTTTACATGTCCATCTTCAGGACACCGGTGAAGGATGAGAAGCGACTGGATGGAATGAGAAGAAGATTGCTGCTTACGGAAGTCCAGGAGGGAGATTTTCAATGAGTCTCAAATGACTAAGTAGGTGTTACAGATCTCGGATGAAACATTGACCTGTGTGGAATGCTATTGGAGGGTAATGGTGGGTGCTTTATTTTTGGACTGGGGGGCCAGATCCCCTGGAAGACTACCTTTTTCTGGAAGGGTTTAAGCGGTCCAGGCGACTGTATATGCCTATTCGGTACCCCTACCGAAGCGTATGTCCAGTATGCCGTCATTATGCGTTCTGAATGCGCTTGCTGCGGACTGCATAGACCGCACCTGGGGCCATATATGGTATCTATGCGGTGCATATGGTCGTATATGTGGTGCATATTGTCATTTATGGATCCCAATATGGTCTAATAGTAGTGCAGTGTGCCTATCACATAAAAGATCATGGTTCAAATCCCGGAACGGGCACCTATGCATGTTTCTCCCTCTTGTTTCCGAAAAAATGGATCCCAATATGTGAGATTTGAAATACCCTTCACTGTAAAAAGTTCATACATTAAACATGGGGGTAATATGTCAAAAATGTGATGTATTTTTAACATTATTAATTTAAATAGGGATTTTTACCTCACAAACCCTTTGTAAATTATCTTCTGGACTTTTGAAACAACATAATTCCCCCCTCGACCCCGTAAACATGCCAACTCTTACACCATGAACCTTGCGGTTAATCTGTTTGAAGGTCGTAGGGGGTTTTTGGGGGTAATTTACAGGGTTGATGGGGTATGTTGTGCAAAAGGTCGTAGAGGTAATTTAACAACTTTTAAGGTTCCTGGAGTAAAATCCCATTTAAATATTACAAACCGCATAATCCACACATACCCCCATATTCTACTGCACATTTGGCATGATCGCTTTAGACTGCCTGATTGAACGAATGCTCCAAACTGTTTGATGCATGTAGTTTCTGGTGTGGCACTGTTTATGAAGCAAAGGCTAGGAAACGGTCGGGTTCGTAGGTTCTGTTTGGATGATCGGTTGGTAAAGAGGGTGGATGGGCAAGGAGATTCCACTTCCCATTGCTTGCTTGCATGGAATGCAGTTACCTCGTCCACATTTAATTAACACTTGTCGGACCAAAGGGCAGAATGTTCCACTTGTTGGTCCTGCTATGAGGGGGTATGATGCCGTGAAGGAAGACATACTTAGATATTTGGAGTTCATTAAGTATTTTCGGTTGATTTGGAAGGCAGATACTCAATATTTGTCTGATGCAAAGAAAGAGTCAAGAAAGTTTCCAGGAGTAGGTGGGAATCCATTTGGACAAGGGAGGGGTGCTGATGAGGATGTTGACCATCTTCTTTTAGCTACTCTGTTTGGCTAGTGATAGGCAGTTCTTGGATTGGCGTTTCAGGTTTTTATATTTTTTTTTGTAGAATTTAAGATTGTGATGCATGGACGAGTAGCATCACTGGAAGGCTGCAAGTAGTACTCAACCTTTAATTGTGCGTTATACACTGTGAAATCATAGGAACTGTGGTTTTTAGAGAGATATTATGTTGAGAATGTTTTATCTTGTGCTAAATCTTTGTACTCGATGTGGATATAGTCATGACAGATAGACGTTGAACGCTAGTATAGTTGAACAGGTTCATTGAAGCAGAAAGAGAATCTCTCTAGGTAGCTTGGACCACCTGTTTAACTTCTCAATCCTGTCCACCAAATATTGGTCTATATCATTGAAGATTAAACGTCAGTCAGTCATGGCTTGCAAAGTCATTGCAAAGTTCTAAATCATGCTCCTAATACCCTGATTGACTTGTATATCCCTGCTCGCCTGGGGCTAAGTCCATGGAATCATCTCACTACTAGGCTCGTTTTTCCTTGTTCTGACTGTCGGTGTGCCAGCAAAAGGTGACTAAAGCTTGTTAATGATTAAACTTGAGGTCGATAAAAAAGGCCAACAAGAACCGAGTTCTTAGTGTGATCTGCAGTCTATTCAGAGTCCTATGTTCTCCAGCCATCCATTTTGCATCACCAAGAATGAGTAGGCTGTGTTACTGCCTTTGTACCCATTCCAACCAGACTGCACGAGAAGTACCAATCTATAACTTAATTTCAGCAGATGTTGCTATCCGAAGGAAGTTATTCCCTTGAGTCTGTTTCCAGTTCCACGATCTGTCACTAAAACCATGTCAACACAAGGGACCTTTGATGATTACATTCGGTAATCAATCACATCCAAGTTCTGCACGGGTGTTGTAACAAGATTGGAATAAGAGCGTGCCAGTAAGATCATGGAACCTTACTGCTTTTTTTACTTCTACTTTTCCAGTCTGTTTTGTTCATTGTTGAAATTGTTCTGAAGAAGCTTTCATTCTATCTTCTAGGAGCATAAGGCTTGTTTTGTGAAGAGCGAACCACCTAAAAGTGCATTCTTTATTTAACTCCATAAGGTTTTTCTATGAAAGCCAGGGGTCAAATTTTGCGAATTTTCTTTTTGGAAAGCTGCTTATACTATTATAGTTTGTTGTCTAAGTTCAATCACCCCATCTTCTGCCTTCTGAGGACTGCATTTGCCCTCTCTGTTGCACTTCTCAAAAAGTGGAGTTTCTTCCTTTTTTTTCAACATGTATCTTCCCGCACGCGTTAGCTACTGGTCACATCCTTGGGTAGTCATCAACGCCATGCTTTTCTGGGATTGATCGCAAATGATCAACCAAGGAAAATCTTCAGATATGAAGCAGTGTGTAAGAGTTACTGGAATGGAACCAGTTTTTCGTTTTCCGATTGTAAAAATATGAAGTGTTTTGCGGTGTTCAGAAAAGTTTGCGACATTTTTTCTCGCCTTGCATCTCTAGGAGCGCTAGTCCTTCAATTTTAATTCCTGGGTTACTGGAAAAAGAATATACTGTTTGTTAATGTTGCCAGATTAATAGGCCTTTCTTGAATGGATGAAGGTGAAAATTAGTGGTTTTTTGGATATTGTTTTGATATTAAAATATGCATGTTCATGCTATTTGAGTTTTAAAGTACTAACATGCACATTGGAACTTTTGAAACATGAAATGTCCCACATGAAACCCATAAAGAATGCAATGACCATTTGACACCCTTGCTGAAACCTAGCTGCATGAAACCGCCAGTAGGTTCACACAACTCTTGTCGTTAATAAATCCCCTATTCATCCGATGACATTGGTGACCCGTCGGTTGCTCTCGTTGAATGGAAGTTGTGCTGCATTGACATTGCTGCTCATCTCTCTGATTTTGATGAAATCTGGAAGTACTTGTATCACTTCATCGACCAAGGTAACAACAGCTAATGGTGAGACGGAAGAACGGGAAGCAAGCGGGATGGGCTGTGCACAGAAGGGCAAGCGATGGGGGATAGTAGAGGTGATTTATTTACTACCATCTAGATGCTCGGATCCATCAAGAAGGCAAGGCTTTTGTATCTTGTACAATGCTGGATTTCCTGTATACCTTATCCTTCCACAATATTTTCTCTGCTTCAATCAACCGTTATAGTAAATGTTTGTGATATATGCATCCTCTTGAGCATACATCGCAATCATTTACTACAACAGTTAGATTGGACTGTCGCTCCACGCATAAAAGTGGTCCGACTATTTAGTGAGTCTCACAAGGCAATGAAGCGAATATGAGAAGGCTTGATGGGGCTCGGTAAGAGGTATAAGTTGTGGAGTAATGCTTAAAGCATTACTTCATATACATATATGCCTCGTGATGTCCATTCGTTGTCGTTATTTTGTCTGGTCTGGCCCTACTCTGAATTCAAGCCCATGTTAGTTGAACCGGTCTGGGTCATGGGTCGGTTGTAACGAAAAAATCGTAGCCCTCAGCCTGGTCTAAGTTCCATTAAATTAAATTGGCTCAGGCCGGGTCACCTCTGACCTGTTGTTCAACCCTAGGTGGAGGTGGTTGTATTTAAGGTGGGTCTGTGGTATGAAATGGGTTGCAAATGATTATGTTGTGAAAATTTTTATGATGCAAACATTCCATTTAAGGAGCATGCAAAAGGAGATCATAAAATCTATGTAACCATAAAAGAAAGAATTCTTGCTTTCAAAATATTGTGTATTATACAAATCAGCCCAATGAAGTTTCATTGACATTTGGAGGAACCCAAAAGTCTCTCATGGGATACATTTTCAAAATCCGATGATACTTCCCAAAGTTCTTTTCTTGCACTAATCGTACTCGAAATATTAGACTGAGTATGTTAGGTGCAATATGCATATCTTTTGCAAAGTTGTGAGGTGTATTCTGCATGATAGGCTGAAAACAAAGACAATCGATGTCAGGTATATTGGAAGACATTGACTATTGCCTTTTGTATTGCAAATGTTTGATGTATCACTGTTCTTTATGGAGGGATATCTACAATGGTAAATTACAAAATAAGAAAGATTAAAATGATTGATAGGTATATTGATATAAATATATTTCGGATCTCAATAAGCTCGCCTGCCGGTAAAATGTGAAGGAAGCTATTATTGGAGATTGTATGACGCCTCCTTAGGAATAAAGACATAACCCATAAGAATAGATGGCCTATGATGATTGATGTTAACAAAAGAAACAAATGGCAATTTATCAATTATCTATGCTCGATGTATTCCAATAGAAAAAGTAAATAAAATTTTGAATGCATCCCTCGAAAGTACTCATTGAGAGCAGACTTTAAATTCCCGTATAAAAAAGATTAATTCTAAGTTAATTTGAGAGTTGAATTTCGAAGTGATCTTTCGTTTGTCCATTTCTTATCCAGGTAAACGCTATAGCAACATGCAAAAGTATCTCTCCCTCCACTTTATTTATTCTAAGATAAATATAAAAAGCACGTCTGTTCTGGTTCAGCTATGGAACAACTTACCAAGACGATGCTTATTCCACCCGTTGAATCAATGCAGAAAGGAAAGTGCTTATTCACTGTCTAACTATAGACCTTTCGCAAAGCTATGCGTATTTGACTACAATTACTTAATAATAATAAAGTACTGATCAATTTTCCAAACGTCTAAAACATCAATCACGACAAATCCCTACAACAATAAATCGTCAATCCAACACCAAAATAAACAAACAGCATACCCATCAGCTTTCCTAACGGAGAAAATAAACAATTGTCAGGGGTAGGTTGCGTCGAATTTGTTGACGAGGGGCTAGGCTGATTTGGATGGAGGGGACTTGTGAACTACTATTTGGGACCTGACCACAAACATGAGGAAGTTTGAAATATTTTTTGACCTCATTTATGAGATTACGATTTTCGAATGCGAGCCAACCTCAGTTCCTCCAGATAAGGAGCCTGAACAATACATTAGAGTTTCAGTTGAAAACATGCCTTGATTGGTTGGGGAATATGTCTTGGAATAAGGGGCCAATTCTCCTCCCGACACGGTTCCCAGTGGTACGACTATTCCTCATTATTCCATCTTATTTCACTTTTATTCTTATCTTTATCCCACCTTACCTACCTTTATTTCACCCTATTCTCCTTATTCCTATCCTCCAATCGAACAAAGAATAGACCCTTATTCTCCTTATTCTCCATCCTTATTCCTGCTTCTTCCCGAACCGAACGCACCTTTAGGGTTCGTTTGGTTGCAGGGTTAGGCAGGGTTGGGTTGATCCAACCCGGATTACCCATCCAACCAAACAACCCAATCCTCCTCACAGTTTACTATTCACAGGGGTACCTCTGCCCAACCCAACCCTGCCCAATCCTGCAACCAAACGAACCCTTAGGGTTCGTTTGGTTGCAGGGTTGGGTTGGATTGGAGTATCCCTGTGAATAGTAAACTGTGAGGAGGATTGAGAGGGTTGGAAGGAGGGGTACCCCGGGTTGGGCCAACCCAACCCTGTCCAACCCTGCAACCAAACGGAGCCTTAGGGTGCGTTTGGTATGCATGTTAGAGTAGGGATGAGTATTGGGTTGGGTCGGCCCGACCCAACCCAAAGCCCAGCCCAAAAAGCCCAGCTCGACCCAGGCCCAAATGCATATAGGGTCGGGCTTGGGCCTAATATTTAGATCCAAAATTTTTTTGGGTCGGGTTCGGGCTTGGCTTGGCCCAAGGGCCTGGCCCAAAGAAGGCCCGCACCCTTTCCCACATCCTACATGTATGAAAACTACCAGCTACTTCATGTGCACTCCCTTCTTGTATCTTGTCTGCATAAAATGTTTATAAATCAAGAAAGTCAGGTGTGTGACATGAGTTGATGATCATTGTGTTTCAATTAAGAATTAATTTTCCTTAATTAGTATTTGGTTTAGATTCTTTTGGTTATTCTTGAATTTGTTAATATTATTTTCAAACAAAACATTTTTTATTATTGTACCTTTACCCAATATGGGCCTTATGCCCATTTTTTATCGTCGGGTCTGGTGCACCTGTTGTTGTTAACTGGGTAAGTTTATTTCACTCTTTCAATTTCTATACATGAGAGACATTCATGGTATCTAGCATTGAGTGCACATGTGTAAAATGATAAATCTTCGGATTTGGTAGAGTTGAATTTTAATTGTTTCACAAGTATTATGATACATGTTTTAAACAATTTTGGCTTGTGTAAATTGAGTTGAGATTAACTTGAAAAAAAGATTCAAAGTTACAATATCTAATTGGTGGAGATGGGCCAGCCCAGCCCAAGCTTGACCCAAAGGAATTGGGCCGGACCTGGGCTTGGGCCAAACAAAAAAATTATGGGCCTAAGCCCGGCCCAAGGCCCAAATTTTTTAAACGGGCTTGGGCCTGGGCTTTCAAAGCTCGGCCCAGCCCGACCCATGCTCATCCCTAGTTTAGAGTGGGTAAAACTGGTAGAGGGTAACTCGTTTTCGTGTTTTGGTGTTTTGATAGAGGGTTAAACTGGGGGTGCGTTTGAAGTGGGTTTGTTGTGATATGATAGTATTGAAGTTTGAAAAAGTGTAGTTATTGTGATGCGATTGTATTGAAGTTTTGAAAAGTGAGTAGAAGTGGACTAGTTTATAAATTTTATATGATATGATGGTATAATATTTTTTGATAGAATTAATAAAAAAAGATTGATTTATTTAATATTTAAAAAAGAGAAAATGTGGGGTCCACATGAGAGAGAAAAGGAGTGGGTTAAGGGTAGAGATGAAAACGATCGAATACGGATGCGAATATAGATATAATCGTATCCTTATCCATTTTAAAATACGAATACGAATTCAGATACAAATATTAACGGATGTGAAAAATGTGTTACCATATCCTTAAAAAAGAATACGAATCGGATACGAATAATAACATAAAATTTTAATAGATTAACTAAAATATACATGTTTAGGATGGTTTACACATAAAATCAATATACCAGGTATAGTAATTTCATAACAATTAAATTAACAATGGTGAATGCAATAATAAAATATTGTTACACATAGTTATAAATAAATATATTACTATACTTATGTACGAAAATGAATATACGAATACGAATGTGAATATTAGCGAATGTCAAAGTGATATATGTATTCGCATCCATTTAAAACGAATGTGAATATGAATGTATATATATATATATATATAAGAGTGATCCTATGAGAGCAAAAAGTTGTGAGAACATGAGAGGGGCGTGATTCTGGATCACACGATTCACCCAGGAGAGAGAGAACTGATTCATGTGGTCTAGAATTTCACCCCTCTTATGCTATCACAACTTTTTTGTTCTCATAGGATCACTCCTATATATATACACACACATATATAGGGAAAAATGGGGTTGCCCCCGCCCCATTTTTCCTCAATTTTTTATTTTTTTTGAAAAATATCACCATATATCTTCATCCCTATATCCCTCCTATATGCCATTCGAATTTCGCCAGAAACAGAGACTCCTACGGCATCCATCGAGATGGTGTCGATTTAAAAAATCATGTTACCGTTAAAAAATAACTGTCTGGATAGAGGTCATAGGAGTCTCTGTTTCTGACGAAATTCGAATGACATATAGGAGGGATATATGGATGAATATAAATGACGATATTTTTTGAAAAAAATAAAAAAATACTGAAATAAGGGTGGGGGCAGCCCCATTTAACCCATATAATTAAATGGGGCTGCCCCATGTTGGGAGCTAACTTGGCTCCCCTGAGCTGTTTCGCTTGGTTTTTTTATTTTTTATGAAAAATTCTTCCGTGAATATTCATCATTATATCCCTATATTATGCTATTAAAATTTCGTGCGAAATAGAAACTCCTACGGCCCCCATCCACGCAGTCATTTTTTAACGGTCACTACCACAAAATTTACATATATTGATGTTTTGAAACATCTTCCTATGTTATTTCAAACATCAGGAGACCAATGTTCGTACGTTAAAAAACGTCCGCACCAAACGTCTGGTCTGCCTTGTCGAGATAGGTTTTAGAAGACGTTTTATAAGAACGTCCACACACCCACATATCCGTAGACATTTGAAAAACGTCTTAAAAAAATCTTTGAGGAATATATTTAAGAACGTCTACAAATTAAGTAATTATACATATGTTATTAAACGTCTACGTAGGATCTATTTTGGCATATATAATTGGTTGTCCAAATCATGTTTTATGGTCGTTTTTTAATACCATCTACAAATGAATTATAAAAGCAGACGTTATGTAACATACATGTATAGCGTATATAGGTGTTCTTAATAGCTGTCCAAATTGTTTAGGTGTAATTATCTATGTACGGGCACACGATCAATCAAGATTTACAAGTTTTTTTTAAAAGCCTTATTAGTATGCAAAATATGACATTGCATAAAAATCAAATGTTACCATTTTCTACTCGATAGGAAAAAGGTAACGCGAGAAAATAATTACAACTGTAGATGCAAAACGACCAAATTCAGAACATAGTCATACATTCGGATATGAGAATAAAGTTGAGTATCAATCTAACTACAAGAAACTCCAAAGTTTTGTAAGTACATTCACCAAAACAGATCAAAAGAACATTAGATATATAAAGCAAATCAAAATCTCTAAGAATCTTCTTCTGTTTTTGCATCGGGATCAACACCACCAGATCTATTGTCTCTTGACCGCTCTTGAGTAGCATCTAATAAAGAAGAAGTAGATTAGGCTTGGTTAAAAAATATACATTACAATGATCAAGCTTTTAAAAATAATTACCAAAGAATGTAAGTGGAGCGAGTGGCGATGGCGTCCCATCTATTAACGGGCAGTTCTTAAAATATGATACTATTCCTGCCACTATTTTATCTTGAATTCTGTCGATGTCTTCTTATTAATCATGTGTATGTCTGACTTCAAATCCAACACTTCTTGTTGAAGGGATGCCACATTCTTTTCATATTCGACCTCTATTTTTCGTCTTTCTTCCGCCAACCTCTGTTCAAGTACATTCTCTAAAATAGATGTAGACCTACGACGTTCTCTTCCTTTAGGCACATGTCCTTTCTCCCTACCAATGAGACAATCAGATCGTCCTTCATTATGAAGTACGATATTAGTTTTTTCGGCATCAGTAGTGGATCGTCCTTCTGCATTGGCCTTTGCACGTATTTCTACCATTATAATCTATAAAATAACACAAGAGTAAAAAAATATTTTATATGGATAATTTAATGTATATTATTCATCTAGACAACTTACGTATGTTTGTTTAGCTTCAGGTATTGACCAATGTTCGTGCTGCCCTACAATTTCATCTAACGGTGCCTTCCCTAAGTCAACACTAAACTTTGTCTTCATAAATAAGAGTATCTCTCCGCATGGTTGACCATCGAGTTCATCACGAGACTTAGGTGATAAAAAATTAATGTAATTACAACAATTAACATATCTTACAAGAGCTGACAGTAAAGAAAATTACTCACTATCTCTTGCCGAATGATTGTGTATGACTTTGATCCATTCATAGAAAGATTTTTAACAATGTTTATACATTTGTCCTTATTCTTCTGAAACCATTCCTATTTTTTACAAAAAGATTCCACAAAAAATATTTTGATAGTAATTATAAATGTAAAATTATCGTCTAGCAAAAAAATGTAATAGACTCTCAATTAGAAACTTACTTGATGATCTGGCTCTGTCCATATTTCAACCATGACATTCCAAAGTTCAATTGGCACATTTTTGGGCCTAGTTGTATCTCCTTTCGCTTTCCATTCTTTCTTTAGTTGATATCGATGCTCCCTAAGATTCTTGGCTAAACGTCGAACAATTGCTTCTTTTACTCTTACATCAGTATCAAACCCCTCAATATCGACAAAGTTCTATATCAAAAATTACATCCTTACAGAAGTATAATAATAACATTTTAAAAAAACACAAGGTCAATTACACACCTTGATTCGATCATAGGCACCACGGAGATCAGCATCTGTTAAGGCTCTGAAGTCTGCCACCAATGGGACATCCTCCCCTACCACTATCCTACAAATATGTTGCAGGTCTCTTGCTTGTTTGGCGTCCAACGGTCTACCTTCTTATGGGTCGATACGAATAATCCGCTTATGTCCAGTAGCTTCCACATGCTTGGACACATTGATACCTCTTGATTTCCTTCGACGCACTATATTTAATATAACAGAGTTCAAGAAATAATTTAAGTTTAATAATAAAAAATTAAATTATGTACCTTTCTTTTGAGAAGTAGGCAGTTCTTGATTTGAGTGTAGTGAAGTAGACATTATAGGTGCAAAAAAATGCTCGGACGGTAATGCCGGTGTCGGTGGTGCTTGAGATTGATTACGAACAACATATGTCGATTGGCTACTCCTACGATTATCTCTCTTCTGCCTCTTAGCGAATGGGAACGACGAAGACATTCTTAAAATCTAGACTGTAGTGTTTGGATTAGTTTAGAGTTTAATTACATCCTAAGATCAAAATAAAAAATAATAAACAAAATAATAACAAACAAAACACTCTTGTTATCTTAAAATAAACTGCAAGAGAAAAATACGATAGCCAATTGATTTTATGTTTCATTCAGGAAATATTTTTTTATACCAGTAATTCCACACGTCATGCAGATGTTGCTTTCCTTCTACAGAATTTTCATATGGCTAATGAATATCGTTGTTGAGATACAATTAGGTTGCTCGCAAATCAATCCACATTCATACACTACCACAGAATTTAAGTGAAAATTTACTAAAAGAGATAACGCTTATTAAAATTAACTAAAGAGAGAAATATGGCAGCCAAAAAATGCTTATTAAAAACGTGAGTGACTATTCTTTTTGCTTCTCCATCATCAGCAGATTATCTGGGCGCTGTTAGTCTGGATGGTCATGAGATTTTCCTATAGTTTTTATGAAATGTATATTCTGAAAAAGGGTGTTTAGGGATTTAAACATCCTTCTTCATGCATGGATTAAAAGTATGTATATGCATTATAATACAGTAATTACCTAGAATGATGGGTAAGGATTGGATCGGAGGCAAAGGAATCGCTCGTGTCCAGATCGTCTACTATAATGCAAACCCTGTGTTCGATGAACGACTGAGGTGGAATCAGATCTTCGTAGCCTTGAATAACATCGTGGTGCTCGGGGAAGGGCTGAGTCATCGATCTCCGTAGCCTTACAGAATTTCGTGGTGCCAGGGAAGGGCCGAGTCGTTGATCTCCGTAGTCTTACAGAACTTCATGGTGCCAGGGTAGGGTAGGGCCGATTCGTCGATGGCGTTGGAGAAAGGTCGGAGATGCAACAGGCAAGGGCTGGACAAGGGTCGTTGCACGACTGGAGAAGGGCTTGAAAGGGGAGAGGGTAGAAGGCGTCGTTTGGTTTTTAGGGCATCTGTGGATGGTTATGGTTTTTAGGAGTACGCGGGGAGATTTTAGCGCACATTTGGAAAAGTTGAAATTCATGCGTGGACGTTAGTATAAAACGTCTCCAAAATAACTTTAGGTAGATGTTTAAATTACGCCAGGAAAATTCTTTTATTTGATCGATGTTAATAAAAAACTTCTACTCACAACATAATCTAGGTGGATGTTTTTAGCGCTTGAACGTCGACCCAGGTTATGTTTGTTGTAGTGGGTAGCAGAATTGCTAAAAATGCCCCCTTTTGGATGGAGGTTGTATGAGTCTCTGTTTCACGTGAAATTTGAATGACATAATATAGGGATATATTGATGAAAATTCACGGAAGAAATTTCGAAAAAAAGGGGGGCGAAATGATGTGAGGAGAGCCAAGTTAGCTCCCCCTATCAGGGCACACCCATTTTACCCTATATATATAGGAAAGGGATCCTACTTTGTGAAGTAGGTATCCTTACCTACATCACATCCATTTTTCGCAATTTTTATTTTTTTTGAAAAATACCACCGTGGATTTTCATAATTATATCCCTCTAATATCATTCAAATTTCATCAGAAACATCCGGATGAAGGGCATAGGAGTCTCTGTTTCTGACGAAATTTGAGTGACATATTGGAGGGATATAGTTATGAAAAATCCACGGTGGTATTTTTTCAAAAAAATAAAAAAATTTGCTAAAAATGGATGTGGAGTAGGTAAATTCAAATTTCGTCAGAAACAGAGACTCCTATGCCCTCCATCCAGGACAGGTAAATTACATCAAATATGAGACCGTTAAAATTACATGATCCGGATGAAGGGCATAGGAGTCTCTGTTTTTGATGAAATTTGAATGACATATTAGAGGGATATAATTATGAAAATCCACGGTGATATTTTTCAAATAAAAAAAATAAAAAAATTGCTACACAAAGTAGGCTCCCTTTCCTATATATATATATATAGGAAATTTATCCAATGCGCACAGGGCCCATTTGAGTTTCGGTGCGCACCATTTGTTGGCCATACACGTGTATTACCAATTTAGTGGTTACCTATTTCGAAGGATGTTGTTTTTGGAAGGAGATTAATATGCAAAGCGATGTAACAATAAGTGATATTCCAATTATATCACGTCCTAAAAAATAGGAAGATCGTTTTGGAAAGAAAACATTCGAATCGATTATTTCTTGCTGAAAATCGAGATCCAAATGCTCATGTCAGTAATATATATATAATAGTCAAGTAAATGGTTGTTGCGAGATCAGTAATATCCCAAACAACGGTTAGTAATATACATTCATTGTATTACATGGTGCAGAATTCGGTAATATATATACAATGGACAAGTAAGTGCTTGTTGTGATGTCAGTAAAACCATAACCAATGGTCAGTAATTTCTATATGTATTACTACTTTGAATAGAAGTCAGTAATTTCGACACAATACTCACGTAAATGGTTGTTGTGAGATCACTAATATCCAAACAACAGTCAGTAATTTACATAACCAATGGTCAGTAATAGCTACTATGAGATCAGTAATAACAAAGTTATGGTCAGTAAGTCATGGGCATTGCTCAAGTCATGGGCATATCCAATGGTCAGTAATAGCTACTATGAGATCAGTAATAACAAAGTTATGGTCAGTAAGTCATGGGCATTGCTCAAGTAAGTGCTTGTTGTGATGTCAGTAAAACCATAACCAATTGTCAGTAATAGCTACTATGAGATCAGTAATATCAAAAAAATGATCAGTAATTTACATTTATTACTATCATAGTGTTTGGATCCTTAATCATCCGCGTGGAATCATTTATTTGAATTGTTTCTTTCCGAAACCGTCTTCCAATTTTTAAGGACTTTGTATAATAGGAAATATAGGATTTTTTTAAAGCCGACGTAGCCTATAATTAGAAATATAGTTATGGTTAATATACGTGTAAGGCCTAAAACGAGTGCTCATTGAAACGCTAATGAGCCCTGTGTGCAGTGGATAAGCCCTATATATATATAGGGTGCACTTGAATTGAGGTGGCACCTTTCCTTGGTTATGGAAAGGTGTCGTCTTAAGCTGTCGAATGTAAGATGAACGGATGAGATGAAAACCACCTAGTGGTTTTGTTTAAAACTAACCTTCCTAATAAAGGGGTGCATTAAATAAATGACATATTAAGAAAGTAAAACGTCATTGATCCTTCTAAAAATAGTCATATTATAATAGATTTACATAAAATTAAAATCTAAGTAGAAGAAACCTTTACATAAATTTGAATATAGTTATACATCTATCATCAAGCTTGTTAAAAATTTAGATACTTAATTTTACATTGTTAAAAAAAATAATACAAAAGAATAACATATTTTACATATATGTCTTGTACATTTTACATTCATTTGGATGCATGAGAATAATATTTCTGCTGAATATTGACAAAATTCTATATAAAGTATTGATATTATATACAATATTTGTTAATTCTAAATTACTAAACATTTTTTATTTGTTAATTTGTTAAACAAAACAAAAAAGTACACATTCCATTTGATTTGTGTTTTATTGAAATCTCAAATTTGAAATAAATCCTAATATGAATAGAAAAAATACACTATATATATTTATTTTACATAAACAAAGACAATTTTACAAAAATGGATTATATTTTACGAAGATATTATAACATTTTGTACTTTTGTAATGACAATTTGTATAATATTTTACAAAAAATGATCATATTTTACGTAAACAGAATATATTTTACAACAACAGAATATATTTTACTAATTGCTAATTC
The DNA here is from genome assembly GCA_037367405.1 of Ottelia alismoides. Classification (NCBI taxonomy): domain Eukaryota; kingdom Viridiplantae; phylum Streptophyta; class Magnoliopsida; order Alismatales; family Hydrocharitaceae; genus Ottelia; species Ottelia alismoides. The sequence goes on from JAZKJV010004705.1 coordinate 135,384, forward strand.
TCTTGTCGATATGTATGTTAAGTCTACAATTGATGTATTCATTTTCACTGATTTAGGAAGTTTGTTAGATTTACAATTGTTCTCTATATAATACAACTAAATAATTTATTTTACAGATAGCGAATTCATTTTACCGAAACTTTGTGATTATACTAGCTTCTTGTGTTAAAAATTACATCTATTTTGCGTATTAATTTAGTATTATATATAAAGTGCATTTATTTTACATTCCGTGAGTTATTATCTAGATATAGATCAAGAAATTAGGTTTACATGGAATTCGTCTTTTTCATTTATAAATATATTAATATATATAAAATGACAAAAAAATTGATGTAAAAATTCTTATGTTGATATTTACTAAATATACCTTTTTATCTTATTTTACATTTAAAATTTTTTATATAGTATTTTTTCAGAATTTCTAAAAAAATATAGCCAATATAATTTATATAAAGAAATTATGTTATCTAATAAAAAAGTATAGTAACGATTTTGTATATGACAAAAAATAACTGAAGATTCTGAATGCAAATGCCGTGAAGTTTGGTTTGTGTGTACCAAGAAGCATACACAAGAAACATTCAATAAATCAAAATCTGACAGCAAATATAGCTATGGGTAGGGATGAGCATTGGGCTGGGCCGGCCCGGCCCAGCCCGAAGCCCAGCCCAAAAAGCCCGACCCGGCCTAAGCCCAAACGAACATTGGGCCGGGCTTGGGCCTAATTTTTAGGCCCGAAATTTTTTTGGGTCGGGCTCGGGCTTGGCTTGGCCTAGCCCGACCCGGCCCACGGGCCCGACCCGAAGAGGGCCTGAACCCTTCCCATATCCTACACGTATGGAAACTCTCACCTGTCATGCACACTCTGTTCATGTAACCTATCTTCATACAATGTTTATAAATCAAGAAAGTCATGTGTGGGACAAATGAGTTGATGATCATTGTATTTTATTTCAGAATTAATTTTTCTTAATCAGTCTATGTCTTAGATTCTGGTTGTTATTCGTGAGTTTTTAGTGTTTATTTTTTCTATTATAATATTTTTTATTATTGAACCTTTACCCAATACGAGCATTATGCTCATTTTTTTTAACATGTATTGCATGGTGCACATGTTGTTGTTAAATGTGTAAACTTGGTTCACTCTTTCAATTTATGTAATGAGAGACGTTGATGGTATATAACATTGAGTGGAGTTGTATAAAATGAGAAATCATCTCCGGTAGAATTGAGTTTTAGTTGTTTCACAAATATTATGGCATATGTTTTAAATAATTTTAGCTCGCCTAACTTGAATTGAAATTGTCTTTAAACACAAACTCAAAGTTAATAATATATACGGGGTTAAGATGGGTCGGCCCGGCCCAAGCCCAGCCCATAGGAATTGGGTCGGGCCTGGGCTTGGGCCGAACCAAAAAAAAATTTGCGGGCCTAGGCCCGGCCCAAGGCCCAAAGTTTTTAAGTGGGCTTGGGCCTGGGCCCTTCAGGGCCCGGCCCAGCCCGGCCCATGCTCATCCCTAGCTATGGGATAGCAAAAAAAATTAAGAAATATTGATGAAATCAAAGACAGGAATTTGAAAGCATTGATAATAGGAAGAAAAAAACATATACTATGATTGATCTTAAAAATGAACCTGGTAAGCCATACTGATGAGTGCGATTACATAGTATTGCCTTTGAAATGGAGAATATAGCTAACAATGATTGAATCGGAATGAACAAAAAGGCAATTGATGTTTTTGAGTAAGAATTAATTACCAAAAAATTAATATTTCATTCATTAATCTATAATTAATTTGTAATTTAAAATTTTATATTATTTCTATATTCAGTAAAAATGGAAACTACCACTTACTTTTTAAAAATGATTACGAACTTCTCGACAACCTAAAAAGTGGGATTTTTAAAAAGATCAACTACAATATTAGGAAAGTAGAAATAGGAAATATATTCTTTTAATAATATTAAAGAATACCTAATTTGATATAAAACGAGAAGAAAGGGATCGCATATCGACGACGATAACGAAGAAGGAGCTCTTCTAAGAGAACGATTAAGGGGAGATGATGCATTCACAAAAGCATCTACTAAGGAGGTAGAGTGACAGCCGGCGACGATGGAAGAGATGCAGTCGTGCTTAGAGGAAACCAGACGGGAACAAGACGACGATTCTGACCAGGATAGTGACGGTACATGTTTAGAACTCCAGGTTCATCGTCAGAAATCAAATTTCAAAAGTTAGTAAAAGTTCAAAGTAAATAGAAGTATTTAATAGTTTTTTTATAAATTATAGTTCTCCTAATTGAAATGAACAAAAGGAACAGACCTTCCAGTTATCAAAACAAAAGAGGTGTCCGATGAAAAGGAACTTCTGAAGGGTGAAGATGATTTTGGGAGTATGCAAATTACTGCTTCTTTAATATAAAATGCATAATTATTTTAAAGGTAGTTATTCATGATTCATTGCAAGCACCAAAATCATATGCGGAAATATTTTTTTATGTCTTTACTTACAAGCAAAGGCTATGTACATCACAGATGTTACATTGAACATTTTGTGCATTTCATTGATAACCATAGACCAACGCCCAAACAACAAACACTTTTGACAAAGACTGCATTTGTAAAGCTAGTCAACATTGGACATGTTGAAATTCAACGAAATAATCTTCAATGGTTCGTTGAATAATTTCAAGGTAGGAGAAATTTCAGATTTGAAATAAGGTTGTGAGTTTCAGTGGTGAAGAGGTGGGAACAATCTTGGGCCTACCTAGCTCTGGTTTCTCAATCACAGTCAGGGGTAGACATCTTCAATGGAAATCATTCATTTCACATGAACTGTTTGAAGAAGGAATGGTTTTCAATAGAAAGAATTTGATCAGCATTCTAGAAGATTATTACAATAAGGATGATGACAACTCAATCTCTATTTATGTAACATGTTGATACTTTTGATGTTTGCCACATTCCTTTTCCCTGACAATTCTTATTCTTTTCCAAAAGACTTATTACACTACGTAGAATCCCTTGAAGATACACGATTCTTTTACTGGTCTGTCGCTATTGCAAGAATGATATTATTCAACATGGATGACGTAGTGAGTAGAGTTCAAAAGAGAAGAGCTGGTTCATCAAGGGTAACACTAGGTTACCTTACAGGATGTGTTTCATGTTTATACGTGAGTTCTTTGATAATATTTTTTATTGATATGATCAATAATAACAACTAATACAACATCTGGATCAGGTACATATAATGGAGTATTGCTGCAAAGACCTTGTGGTGAGCAGAGATAGGAGACCACGGATTAGGAAGTGGGTTGGTCCAATAAAAGGGATTTCCAGATCCCTGGTTTCGATCAGCAGTGAACATGTAATTAATGTAATATGAAATATGATAGACTGTGTGTTTAATAATTTCAATAGTTTAAAGACTATGTCCTTTTCTTTATGTAGAAATTGTCTGCTTTGCAAATACAAAAGAATGAAATAGTTAAGATAGGAGCAGACGAATATGTTTTTCCATTCGAGAAATTTATCATATGTGGTTTTACAGTGAGGAGACCACAGATTATGATAATGAACCCCATCCCAATACCACAAGATATGTCGACAAGGAAGGGAAGGCAAAAGATAGATGAATTGTGTGTCAAAAAATCTGTTGTTAGTGTTCCACCTCGAGACGTCGTAACAAAAAAATACCAAAAAAATATGTGTGAAGCATTTGCCTTTGAGATAGAGGAGCTAAAGGAGAAAATTAAAGATATGAGTAAAACGTATAGAAAAAAGGATGCAAAATACATAAGAAAGACTTCTGAATTGAAGGATGAGATTGATAAATTGAAATATGAGAATCTGGAGATGCATAAAAAACTAAAAATATTTCATGTTCATGAGAACATAAATGTTGAAAAAATAATTTTCAAGCAGTATATACATTAGAAAAAAATGAAAGTGCTATTGAAGGTAACATTGATAACCATCATGGAGACATGTATGCACTGACAAGCAAGGTAGCTGATATGAAAAAAAAGAGTTTTAGAAGATAATGACTCAGATCTTGGTGAAAGGCTTGAAAATTTAATTTCAGAAATCTGTGATGAACATACAATCGAGAAATCCTAAGATACAAGTAATAAAAGATCAGCTATGAACATTGACATGCCTTCATTTGATTTGAACATTGGTGACAATGCACATTCAGAAAAATGTGCAACCAGAAACTGCAATAAAGAAAAGGAAAAAAGATAAAGTCACAGCGCAGCAAAGTTCTATAATTAAAAGATTGAAAGAGAGAAGATGAGCCAAAAAAGCTTTACAGGAATCTATGAAGCAAGGCAAGGATGAGCAAGAAGCAAAAGCTACACTCGAATATCACAATATTTGTGTAGAGAAGAAAAAGGAATCACCCGTGGATGATACAACAAGTGAGATAAGCCAAAAAATATATTATAACTTATTTTATATTCATTATATGCATGACAAATAGAATATTGATTTTTACTATGGCATAAAAAGCTTTCGAGATTCTGTATGTTTATAATAGTAATTGTTTCTAACATTGTTTTTAATTGATTGAATGAGAATCAATACCTATACGATCTCGTGACTGATTTCATTGGTTACGAGAGAGTATAAGAACAAACGAAGAAAATAATTCAAGAATTTCTACGAGATCCTGCCGACAAGTAAGAATTTTTATCTAATTTCAATAGTTTAAGTTAAATATTTTTAACTGTAAAAGAAAAATATTATTGAAAAATACTTCGTTCAGATTGAATGCAACATACTTTACTCCGGGGAATCAAAGTTGTAAAGGGAGAGAGATCCATAATTTTTTGTACGAAAGAATGACTGAAGATTCGGTACGTATATGTATATTAATTACTTTTTAAAATTTATTTACGAATCAAGTGTTTTTGACATTACAGATAATAAACATGTTTATAGACTTGCTGGAACATAAATACTGCACTAAAAATGATCATGTTCCGTATCTCTTCACACCAATATTCCAAATGGTGAGTTTCTATAAACAGATATTGATTTAAAAAAACACAACATTAAGTATCATAATATGTTATCCTTAATTATATTTTCAGCAATATTTTGTCAATCTTGTGGTTAATGCTACCGAACACAAATTTGATAAACTCGAAGAACTATATGAAGAAGGAATACATATACCGGAGCTGGAGAAGATTTTCATAGTTATTCATACAAGAAACCATTGGCGTCTTCTTGTCACCGATTTTATGACAAGAAAGTTTCTTTCATACAATTTTATGAAAGGAACAAGATTCCATAAGAATGATATATTGAAATGGATATGAGATAAACAAACTTTTATATTTTATTAAATAATTTATTTCAATGGTTATTTTTTTTATGTTTGAATTATATTTCAGCATGGTTGGATTTCTGAGTATTTCATGGACAGCTTACCAGACGAATGCCTTGTAGGATGGGAAATCATATATGTGCCAGATTGCCCGCAGCAACCATCGCAAAGTCTTGACTGTGATGTCTACGTCATGAAAATGATGGAGTACATGTGCGAAGAGAGGGCGTTGGATTTCAATTACGAAGATATTGACAGATTTATAGCTGAAATAGCTTCAACATTGTTAACATGTGGTCACATTGAGAACTCAACGACACAGTGATGAAACATGACGGACATAATATAAACTCACCTTAGCTTTTCTGCAGTTTAAATTGGATCTATCTATTGTTGCAAGGACTTGAACATGTTATGTTACTAGAATTTATGTTTCAACCTTCTTCTTTGAATCGAAACACTTACTTTGAAGTGCATGATTATCCTATGTTATATTTATGCCAATGGCCCGTATTTTCTTAAACAAATTTAAAAGTTTTTAATGTGTTACTGAACATTTACATGTTTGACAGACAGACAAAGTATGTATTTTGATGGTCGAAAATGTATATATGTGACGTAAAAGGTTGTAAATAGTTTTAAAATGTGTAAATCATTACATAGATATGTAAATTATTGCATAGATGTGTAAAATATTGCCTACATGTGTAAACTGTATAGCTTGACTTTAAAATAAAAGTAATATGATACTTAAAATACAATAAGAATTCATATTACCTAGATCTTGTACAATAAAGATTCATATTACCAAAGTGCTGGAAGGTATTCTTGAATGTTACTATAGATTGTATGGGTAAAGATTGTTGTTAATGAAAACTTTAACAGATGTAATGTCGACATATATGTATATTTGGTAAAATATTATATATAGTTGTAAAATATTGCTACAAAATGTAAATTATTGTATAGAATTGTAAACTGTAAAGCTATGATAGTAAAATAAATGTAATATGACAATGAAAGGTCTTCTTGTATGTTAATGATTCACATTGCAAGGACTTAACATGTTTGTTACTAGAATTTCTGTTTAAAACTTTTTCTTTAAAACGAAACACTTACTTTGAAGTGCATGATTATCCTAAGTTAAAGTTATGCTAAAGGCCCGCATTTTCTTAAACAAATTTAAATGCTTTTGATGTGGTACTGAATATTCACACGTTTGACAGGCAGGCAGACTATGCTTTTTGATGGTCGAAAATGTATGTATGTGATGTAAAAGGTTGTAACGAGATTTAAAATATTGCATAAATATGTAAATCATTACATAGATATATAAATTATTGCATATATATGTAAAAAATATTGCATAGATGTGCCAACTGTATAGCTCGACTTTAAAATAAAAGTACTATGACACTTAATATACAATAAGAATTCATATTACCTAGATCTTGTACAATAAGGATTCATATTAGTAAATCGCTGAAAGGTATTCTTGAATGTTAATATAAGTGGTATGGTTAAAGATTGTTGTTAACGAAAACTTTAACAGAGGTATTGTCGACATATATGTATCTTTAGTAAAATATTATATATAGTTATAAAATATTGCTACAAAGTGTAAATTATTGCATAGAATTGTAAAATATATAGTTATGATAGTAAAATAAATGTAATATGACAAAGAAAGGTCTTCTTGTACGTTAATGATTCACATTGCAAATGCGCTGAGAGGTCTTCTTGTATGTTAATATAGGCTACATGTGTTAGGATTGTTGTTACGGAATATTTAAACATGTAGTATCGAAATGTTTCTATATTTTGTAAAATATTGCATATAGTTGTAAAATATTGTAAAGATGTTTAAATTATTGCATATCTAGGTTATTAAAATAATTGTAATGTTACACTGAACGATCTTCCTGTACTTTACGCATTCACATTACTCAATTGATGAAAGGCAATCTTGTATGTTGATATAGGTTGTACGTGTAATGATTGGTGTTATGATAAATTACATATATGTTAACGAAATGTATGTATAATTAAAATAAAGCCCTAATAAACACTCGAAAGGGCTTCTTGTACGTTACATATTCAAAAAAACCGAATCATTAAGGAACTAATAAAAAGAATGACACATAGATTCAAAAAAAGTGACTGAACTTATAAGACTGAAAGTTCATGTTGAACGATAAACATTCACATTACAAAAAGCACTGAAATGTCTTCTAATATGTTACGAGTTCACAATAGCAAAGTTCTGAACTTCACTAATAAAAACTACACAGTATTTGTTATCTATAATAACTGAACAAGGTATAACTAGCAACAAAAAATACAGATAATATCAAAAACAAGGACTGAAAAATAGATAAAGGAGCAAGCTCCAATGACGTCGCAAACCTTTCCGTAAGATGCAAACCTACATAAAAATTGGATATTAATAGGAATATAATAAACAATAGTTAACTGAATTATATATAAGGTACAAAATCCTATATGAAAAGAAAAAAACGTAAAATCCTACATGAAAAGTATTTCAGAAATTTATGCTGATGTCGGACCGTCATTGCCTTCGTAAGTGAGAAAAAGATTAATGAACTGATACCAAAAATTAATCAATAAAGAATGTTAAAAACTTACCAGACATCGTAGAGTTGTTATTAGGACAGTTTCTGGAATCGTGCCCAACATTGTACTTGAGGCAAGATTTGCATTATCGACCTCTATTTCTTCTCAACTCAAATTCAGATCTAATACGATTGCCAACACCCTTGGGTCTACCACCACGACCACTTCCTTTCGTTCTCGCAACGTTTGGTTCTTTAACACATGGTTCAATAATGAGATCTGGATCATTTGAAGTGTTCCCGGTTGTAAAGCTAGAAGAAAGTTTGTTACTTATCATAAGATCAATATTGCAGCATAAATCACTTAATTTTTCTTTAGCAGATAAGAATATGTCCTCATCCTGATCCATGAAGCTGAAATAATATACGAACAAAGCTGATTCAGATGTGACGACCTTTCTTAATGTGCAACTTGCACATAAATAGGATAATTTCTTGATTTTTTAATGCTCCTTGTCCACCTTTTCAATATATATTCATGATTCATAAGCTCCACATTCTGTATTTTCAATACTGCAAGTATGTGCCTACATGGATATCCAAAGAATTGCATATTCTTGCATTCACAAGAAAGAAATCCGCTTGGCATAGACGAAGAAACACATAATTCTTCTTCGGGTTTCCCAATATATGGCACAAAATATTGACTGTAATCTAAAGAGTTCGACTGAATTTGAACATTCTAAGTCCTTTACTTCATTCAATTCAAACCGAAATTTGTGTAATATGAACTTAATGTAAACATGACACATTTGTTCCTCCATCTTCTATTTGAAATTTATTTTTGGAGTGTATACTTCACTAATGTTATCCATGTCATTCTCTCTTTCTCTACGTCGTTGAATTGTGCTTTGAAATCTACACACAAATTCCAACAAAGAGTTATGTTTAGTGGCGTGGTGTTGTAAGAAGGCATTCATACTTTCACTCCTCTATGTACTGTGTTGACCAGCCAAAAAAATCCTTAATATATAAACTAATCCATTTATATCTAATGCTATATTTCTCATTCAACCATACGTTTGATTATAAATCATATTGATCAATAACCTTGCATCAGTTTTGCTCAAATTCACTTATAGTTATACTTTTTCATACAACTATGGATAATGCTGAAAGGACTTCATTTATATCTTTAATCTTTCCAAGCTTACTTTTAAGCTTAGCCATTATATGTCAAGTGCAGAATTTATGAACAGTATGTGGAAAACAATTCCTAACAACTGCACAAATTGTCGGGTCTTCGTCTGTGATTAAAGAAATTGGATGTTTTTTCATTACTTCATGAAATATCTCAAATAACCACGAGAATGACTCGGTTGTCTCTCTGCTCATGAATGAATTTCCAAAAAATATTGTATAACCATGATGATTAACCCCACAAAAAGATCCAAAAATCAGATTGTATTCATTGGTCCTATATGTTGTGTCGAATGATATTATATTACCGAATAATTTGTAATTTTCAATAGAGGCACTATCAATCCATATACACTGAGTAAGTATGTTATCATCATCAGTTGTGTAAGTATAGTAAAAATCATGAGTAGTTGCCTTACAACTTTCAAAATGCTCAATTAGTATGTGGACATCCATCCCAATACATTGTTTTTTTTCTTTTCGATTTAAGTTGTAAATATCTCTAAAAATACTGTCAACTTGACCGCTGGACATGTTTATGAACGCTGATTGTTTGGATACAGGTATGTTCACATCATTGATTGACTTCACTAGCATTTTTACAGCTTTTGAAAAACGTCTATTTGGTCTGAGGTATCTACGTTTAGATAGAGAAACAAGATTGTGATTGTGTCCTGGTTCAAAATTAGAAACAATCCAATTCTTGAGATCAGACCTAAATGAAACTGACATGAAAGCTTTGCATCCAGTCTGGGATAATTCAACGCAGCGCTCCTCCTTGAAAAAAATGCAATCATCGCTATCATCACTTCTTGCATTGTCGTTGATCAATGTTTTGTTTGTACTTTTAGAAAATCCCTCTTTCCAGCAAACAAAAGATTTGAAGATAATTATCCTTTCCTTAGAAATCTTATCTTTACCAACCCCGGAGCTTGCTTTCCTAACATTAAATCCAATTTCTGTTGCATATGTCTCGTAAAATTTATACACATCTTGAATAGATCCAAAAGTTTGGCCTATATGAGATGTAAGAACATTGACAGTTTCATTGATTGTGTAATCGCAATCTGGTAGTAATTTTAAAATTTGAGATGTATTAGAAACTAATAATAAAAACGAAAAATCTCATATTATATAAAAAGATGTTATATAAAAATACAACCTAACAAGAGAGGAATAAATTTAAAACTATATGTTTAAAAATATAGATATCGTAAATAATGAATATATATATTATTATTGTAAAATGTATTTCTATATTGTAAAATATAGTTCATGATTGTAAAATAAGTTATGATAAAGTAAAATATAGAGATCATTAAAAAATTGTAGTGAATATATGTTAAATTGTACCGTATATGAAAAATGTATAAGTGATATAGAAAATCAGGTTAAAGTATTTACGCATCTTGAATAGATACAAGAGTTTGTAATATATGAGATGTATGAACATTGATAGATTCATTGATTGTATAATCAAAATCAGGTAGTAATTTTACAAAAAAGCTATATTGTAAATTGTGGCACAATATTGTAAAATATGGATTGTGATTGTAAAATATAGTTCTTGATAGTAATATAAGTTCTGTTATAGTAAAATATGTATAAAGAAAGTATGGAATTTGATTAAAATATAAGTTCATTAACAATTGCATTAAAATGTGGTACTATATTGTAACATATGGATCTTGATTGTAATATAAGTTATGTTAAAGTAAAAATATAGAGTTCATTTGAAAAAATGGATTTAAGAAAATCCAATGTTTGTTTATTGAAAAATAAGTAATACTTTAAGATACTATGTAATTTAAAAGTAAAATATTTATCTGATAAAGGAAAATTGAGATATCATTCGTAAAAGTAACATGTATATATGTAAAATCATATAATATATAAGAACTATGATGCTTTGAAAATCTTTAGCATTCAGAATACCTGATTGATGCGAATTATGATCAGTTCCTTCCAGAAGTCCATTAACTTCACCATCTTCGACATATATCTGAATAAATTTATATATTAATGCTAAAAATGACATCCGAAAATAGAATACAATTACCTGAGATATTTCTCTATTAAAAGAACAAGTTGATCTTTCATCGAAATTCATTGAAGATCACAATGGTTGATAAGAAATAGTTGAATAAGAACTAGAGAGAATACAATTACTTAGGACATTTCTCTTATAAAGGAACAAGCTGCTCTTTCATCGAAATTCATTGAAGATCACGGTGGTTGATAAGAAATAGTTAAATAAGAACTAGAGATAGGCAGAGAAATGTTCGAAATCCAAGATGTCGAAATGGGAGAAGATGCAGTTTAAGAAAAATGGAAATTTAATGAGAAAATAACTAATGCGCTAAAAACGTGGGATCCGACTCATTCATTAAAATATCGTCATTGATATGATACAGTAAGTTTCTAAAAATAGAATTTAAACCATTAGACTATTAGTGGTTTTGACACTCGGATGGTAATTTTTAAGAGAACCGTAGATTGCAATCGGACGGGTAAAGAGGCTCGCCGCGCGATGATTGAAAAGAGGCGCCACCTCAATTCAAGTTTTTCCTATATATATGGGTTAAATGGGGTTGCCCCCTTATGGGAGCTAACTTGGCTCCTCCCGCATTATTTCGCCTATTTTTTTATTTTTTTTGAAAAAAATTCTTCCGTGAATATTCATCACTATATCCATATATTATGCTATTAAAATTTCGTGTGAAACAGAGACTCCTACGACTCCATTCAGACAGACATTTGTTAACGGTAATAGAATTGCTAAAAAACAACCCTTCTGGGAGTCTCTGTTTCGTGTGAAATTTGAATGGCATAATATAGGGATATATTGATGAAAATCCACGGAAGAAATTTTGAAAAAAAAAAAGGACGAAATGGCGCGGGGGAGCCAGGTTAGCTCCCCCCATGGGGGCAGCCCCATTTTACCCTATATATATGGGTTAAATGGGGCTGCCCCCAGGGGGAGCTAACTTGGCTCCCCCCGCCCTATTTTGTCTTTTTTTTTAAATTTCTTCTGTGGAATTTCATCACTATATCCCTATATTATGTCATCAAAATTTCGTGCGAAACAGAGACTCCTACAACCTCCATCCAGACAATCATTTTTTAACGATAACAGAATTGCTAAAAATGACAACGTATGGATGGAGGTCGTAGGAGTCTCTGTTTCGCTTGAAATTTTAATGACATAATATGGGATATATTGATGAAAATTTACGGAAGAAAATTTTAAAAAAAATAAAAAAATCGGATGAAATGGGATGGGGGAGCCAAGTTACCTCCATATATATATATATATATATATATATATATATATATATATATAGGAAATTTATCCAGAGGGCACTGTGCCCATTTTATATAAAATGAGCCCTTATTCACATCCGTTGGATTAAATCATGCGATCCCATGATTATAGGAACCACGATTGTAACCGCCATTTTTGTAAAAATGAAAATTAATTACATTCCTTAATTAGCAAATGAGTCAATTTTTCTCGCGTCATTTTCTATCGAGGAAAAAAACCCCTTCTTGTCATTCGCGAGAGCTTCAAGCGATTCTTTTCTCGTAATCTGGAATCAAAGGTACTTTGATTTGCAACTTAAAATTTTTTTTATATTTTTCGTTACATGTTTTCGTTTCTAATATGTATTTAATAGGTTTGTGTATGAATAATTCGCGAGTAGATTTTGATCTTGATACGTATGATTCAACGATGAAAGACGACTTTGTTCATGGTTCAGAAAGTGAAGATTATTTATGTGAATTAGAAGATGAAGGCAATCTTTTCGATCTGATTGATGTTCACAAGAACTCTGGAAGATTAGGTATTTTTTATATATTTTATGTAATCATATGAATTTTATTTTCAAGTTGTTCATTGTATCATTGAAATTTTGAAATTTGTATCATCATCAAATTTAAATAAGGTCTAGTATTATATAAGCATCTTTTAAGTATCTGTAAGATCTCAGAGCAAACAAGTAATATCTGTAAGATCAGATATCGTAGCACATGTAAACATCAGTAAGATTTTATATGACTTAAGTAATATTTTTATTTTCGATAGTAATACTTGCAAAAGAATCAGTAAGCACTAGTGTAGCACATGTAAGTATCAGTAAGATTTATTATGACACAAGTAATAGTTTCATTTTCGATAGTAACATTTGCAAAAGAATAAGTAAACTCCTATGTTTCAGATGTATCAGTAACATATATTGTATCACGAAGTAATATTATCAATCTCATTAGTAATAACTGCAAAAGAATAAGTAAGTATCAGTAAGCTATGTTATGACACAAGTAATATAAAATTCAATAGTAGCATTAGTGTAGCACATGTAAGTCTCAGTAAGCCTTATTATGACATAAGTAATATTTTCAGTTTCGATAGTAACTTTTGCAATAGAATAAGTAATCTCTTATGTTTCAGATGTATCAGTAAGTTATATGATATCACGATGTAATATTATTAAACTCATTTGTAATAACTGCAAAAGAATACGTAAGTATCAGTAAGCTATGTCATGACACACGTAATTTACATAAATTCAATACTGATACTTTAAATACGTAAGAATACGTAAGTATCAGTAAGCTATTGTATTAGTAAGTTATGCAATATCATGATGTAATATTAGTAAACTCATTAGTAATAATTGCAGAAGAATACGTAAGTTCAGTAAGCATACTGATGCTTTAAATATGCATACTGATACTCTTTTTATAGTTTATTCTTTTAGTCAATGATGAATATGAAAGCGTTGAAGATTTAAATGATGATGATTCTCCTATATCAGCTGTTGATCCTGCTATTATCCCTCGAGAGGGTCTCTCTTTCTCAAACCTAAAGGAATGTGAAATGTTTTATGAGAAATATGCTACTGAACTTGGCTTTAATATTAGGAGGAGTAGCACCAAATATTGTTTTGATCGAAAAAACAAAATTAAGAATCTTTCTTTTATAAAATATGTTTGTTGGAAGGAAGGACAGTATGTTCAAAATGCCAAAAAAATAAAGATATCATCGAGCCTGTCAGTGGTAGACGCAGAAGCTAATATTGATGGAATAGACAGCGAGGGTAGACGATGTGGAATAAGCCGTTGTGGTTGTAAGGCAAAGTTGTGTGTTAAATTAAATCAGATATCTAAACAGTGGGATGTGGTCTCATTCGTTGAGGAACATAACCATAAACTTGTTTCTCCAAGTAAGAAAAAGTACTTGAGACCGAATAGGAGAATAACTAAGGCCACAAAAAATCTACTAGCTTCTATGTCTCAAGTGAACATCCCTACTGCCAAACAAATTGCTTTTTTGGACAAACAAAGTGGATCTGACGAATGCATTGGTTCTATAGCCAGAGACATATACAATTTGAAGCGTGATCAGAAGAAAGAAATTGAAGGTCATGATGCTGTTATGTTGTTGGAACATCTTGAATATTGCAAAAGCATTACACCTGAATTTTTTTATGTGTACAAGCAAGATGAGGATTTGTGTTTAACTCATTGCATGTGGATAGATTCTTATTCTATGGAAGATTATAAATTGTTTGGAGATGCTGTTACTTTTGATACAACATACGATACAAACAAGTATAAGCTCATTTTTGCTTCTTTTTGTGGAGTTAACAACCATAAACAGATTGTATTCTTTTGCAATGCATTCTTAATGAATGAGATAAAGGAGTCTTTTGTATGGCTTTTTAAAAATTTTCTGATGGCTGTTAATGTCGCTCCCAAGACAATTATTACTGATCAGTGTCCATCCATTAATGCTGCTATAAGAGAAGTCTTCCCCTCTACCAAACATAGATATTGTGGTTGGCACGTTACAGCTAACATGAAGAAGAGGATTGGTTTAACAAAGAAAGCTGATATAGCAATTCCTGCATTGAATAAGATTATTTGGGGGGCAAAAAGTGAACAAGATTTTGAAGCTGAGTGGGACAGAATAGTTACAGAATGTAATTTAGACAAAAATAGATGGATTAATGTTATGTATCGTATTAGGAGAAAGTGAGTTCTTATTTACATGAGAAGATATTTTTTTGCTGAGATGAATACAACACAGAGGAGCGAGAGCATGAATTCATTCTTGACTAACCATGTCAATCAGCTGAATAGTTTATATGAGTTCATGACTAGATTTCAAACCGCAGTTGAAAGAATGAGAGAGCATGCTAATAGGATGAATAATGAAAATGAGAATAAAATTCCTAAGTTGGCTACGCAGTGGAGCATTGAAAAACAATTTTCTGAGCATTTCACAAAGACCGTGTTTTATATGGTTAAGACAGAGCTTTTGGAAGGTATTGAACTAAATGTGATTCCATTTCCTTCTGTTGATGATGTTATACAATTCAGAGTATATCCTATTGGGAGGATTGAAGATTTCAACAGAGTTACTTTTCATACTTGTTACAATAAATTCAAATGTGATTGTATGAAAATGGAATCAATGGGTATTCCTTGCAGACACATTATTAGTGTTTTAAAACACACTGGTGCGTTAGACGTTCAATCCTCTCTTTTATTGAAAAGATGGAAGAAAGATATCAAGAGAAATGGTTACTACCCACTTTATAGGAGGAGAACAGTGCAAGATGATAATAGTCAATTAAGGGTATTGGCAAATGAACTTATTAGCGAAGCTGATGGCAACAAAGAAGTATATGATTATATTAAGAAGGTCCTTATAGATGCTTCTGAAGGAGTCAAATCTATTAAAAGCAAAAGGATCATTGTAAATGTTGAAGATGTCCATGATGTTAATGAAAAATGTGATAAGACAGTATTTGTTGTAAAAGATCCTAATGTAGCAAAACCAAAAGGGTCTGGAAAAGGTGGTAGACCAAAGGGAAGCACTAATAGATTGAAATCAATTAGTGAAGAGAATTCGTCAAAGGGTAGACAATGCAAATTATGCCACAAATTCAATGCAGGACATGATTCAAGGAATTGCCCTTCAAAATCTTAATATAATGCATGATGGTAAGAAATATTCTTATGCATATGGTTTATATATTACTTTTAGTATATTAACGTTCTGATAACAATATGTATATTTTTTCCTTTACACAGTTGGTTACATTATCAATGAGCTGATATTTGAAAGTTTTGAAGTCAGATGTTATTCAAAGGACTGAGAAGACTGATGGTAAGAAATATTCTTATTCATATGGTTTACATAGTACTTTTTGTATATTAACGTTCTTATAACAATATGTATATTTTTTCCATTACACAGTTGGTTACATTATCAATGAGCTTATATTTGAAAGTTTTGAAGTCAGATGTTATTCAAAGGACTGAGAAGACTGAATGTAAGATAAATTCTTATTCATATGGTTTATATTTTACTTTTAGTACATTAACGTTCTGATAACACTATGTATATTTTTTCCATTTCACAGGTGGTTACATAATCAATGCAGCTGATATATGAAAGTATTGAAGTCAGATGATATTCAAAGGATCGAGAAGACTGAAGATTATTTTAGCATACCCCATTGCACTTTATAGAAGAATTCCTTTTTTTTATGTTCCCCTTCTTTGTAATCTTTCTTAATTGTGTACTATACATCAAGTATGAAGTTGTGTGTTTATGATCTGGTTGTAAGTTATTTTCTATTGTTCAATTTCCATTTGTAATTTACAAGTATGTATAAGTAAGTTGGTACTTTTCAATGGTCTTGTAAGTATGAATCATGTTTCAGTAAATTTCGTGAATGAATCAGTAAGTTATGTCTCTCACATGTTTTAGTAAGTTTGGAACATGTATCAGCAACTATGAAGAATGAATCAGTAAGTTAATTTTATTAATCAGTATATATTACCCATATTTCCTTTGACGCATGCATCAGTAAGTATGAAGCTTGTATAAGTAAGTTTGTAAAGGACATCAGTAATTTTCATCATTATAAACGTAAGCACTTGTAAGCACTTGTAAGCGATCGTTAATTAGATTTAGAAGATTTTTTAAGCATTTGTATCAGTAAGATATTAGTTTATTCAAGTAATATTTCCAAAATCAACCTTAAATTTTTATGTAGTATATGTAAGTAATATTAAGTATTAGTAAGTTTTTATGTAGTATATGTAAGTTCTTGTTGTTCACTTTTCGTTAGTAATTTACAAGACTGTATAAGTAAGTTGGTACTTGTCCATCATCAGTAAGAATGAATCATGTTTCATTAAATTTGTTATATAAATCAGTAAGTTCTTGCATGTGACATGTTTTAGTAAGTTTGGTATGTATTAGTAACATTGAAGAATGCATCAGTAAGGGGTTTTTATGTATCAATATATTTCCCATATTTTCTTTGACGAATACATCAGTAAATATGAAGCTTGTATTGGTAAGTTTGTAGAAGACATCAGTAAATTCATCACTATAAAACGTAAGTATCAGAAACATAGATAATAACTATGATTTTTTGTATCATATATAACTATAAGTAAGTTACTAACATGTCACAAGTACTATTCTCAAAATCATTAGTAAATTATTACGTATCATTTGTAAGTATTAGTAACTTATAGCATAATATATTTTAATCCGTAAGTTCTTAGCTTATTCAAGTAAGATTTTCAAAATCAACTTTAAATTCAAATAGTAGTATATTTAAGTAGTAGTAAGCTATACAATACTCAAGTAATATTGTCTAAAGCAATAGTAACTTTTTTATTTAGCATTGTATGTATCAATAACTTAATGCATATGTAAGTATCAGGTAGTAGACGAATGTATCATCTGTAATAATTTCAACAATCAACAATCAACAACCATCTCTATATACATGCCTAAGATATCAAATTTCTTAGACATCTGTAATAAATTTCTTTATGATATAGATATACATCTCTATATCAACAATCAACAACCATATGTAATAAATTTTCTCATTCATAAAGAATTTCATGTTCAAAAGAAAGATACTACATTTAAATTTTGAACAGTACATGTACATATTTACATCATCTCTATATACATGTCTAAGATATCAAATTTCTGTTAATCTTTCTTCTGAACACTTGTAAGTAGTATAGCTGCTATCTCCGCACGAAACTTGGGGATATCTTCGTTTCGGAACACTGGATCTTTTCCTTTGCAAATAAATTCCATATACTTCATTACATAAACCCCACAATCAATGGAATCACTTCGCTGCATTGGGATTCCTTTTTTTATCTCTACTGGCCACTTTTCAAGGTGCTCTCCAGTAAATAGCATGAAGTATTCTGCCATCCAATCAACCTAAGGGTATTGTTAAAGAAATATGTTAGTAAAAAAATATATCAAAAATGGATGTATCACAAAATTTTATATCTTTTTACCCATTTTCTAACATCCATGAGGTGTTTTTTCATCCCAGCAAGTGAATTGTATGAAATGAATTTCTTCTCATCAAAATCAGCCACGAGAAGATGCCAATGATTGGAGGTGTGGATTACACAAAAGGCTTTTTTTACACTATCAAACATTGTTCTTGTGCATGAGAACAAATTATTTAGAGGCTCATAATCTTCTTCTGTTGCTTCTTTCACAGTCTTTGGGAGCAATTGCTGAAATGAATAATATTTAGTTAATATAATTTAAATTAAAAACAAAAAATAGGTAAGTACTATTACCATTTGAGCCGTATTTGCAAAAATAAATGGGCATTCCACATCACTTTCTTGATATGATTTGTAAAGCACATCCATGAACATGTCCAAAATCACATCTATGACCATTTTGTTATAAAGTAGGTCTTCAATGTGTATTCCATTGCAAAAGTTGTCTCCTGGACCATGGTAAGTTGCTCCCATACTGAAATGTAAGTTAAGTTGTAACATTACAAAAAAATCAACATAAATATATCATGAAATGGCTCTAATAAATTCATTAAATCTCCCCTTGGCGACAGGATCCTTCAGAAATTCATGAATGGTTGCCCTCTCTGATTCAGAAATTGCATCATATCCAGCGTAATCAATGCGATTTAAATTGTAAACCTATAAATAAATTTAAGAAATATTATCATTTTTTGTGTCATTGCATCATTGTAATTTCTTACTTTTGAAGCATCAACAAAAGAATTTAAGCATTTGTATTTATGTAAGCATTTGTAAGTATCATTAAGATATTAAAACAACATAAGTAATATTCTCAAATGCATCAGTAAGTTCTTTGTATCATTTGTAATATTCATTATCAGTAAGTTCATGTACATTTTTAAGTCATATCAGTAATATCTCAAATACAGGTAACTTTAAAGTCATAGTATATTTTTATTCATTATCAATTAGTAAGTTAGATGCATGTACCAGTAAGTTCATGATGCTCACCGGTATCAGTAATTATGATACTTGAATCAGTAATTTCATGCTTCACAAAAGTATTCGTAAGATCGTAACACTTATCAGTAACATTGAAGAATGCATTAGTAAGATTATTTAATAAATTAGTAACTATTTCCCATATTACATTTGGAGAATACATTCAGTAAATTTGAAGGTTCTATCAGTAAGTTAGATGAAGACATTAGTAAGTTCCATCATCTTATCAGTAACTTTAATATCAGTAATTTAGATGAAGACATTAGTAAGTTCCATCATCTTATCAGTAACTTTAATATTTAAACTTAAAATAACATTAGAGTTATGGTTCTAATATTGGAATATGTATCAGTAAGATTCATTCAGTATGAAAATTACTCACCCTATATTTCTAAGTTCGATAGTAACTTATTAAGTGGTGATGAATACTCATTCATCACTCTTTATTCTTATATTTTAGCTACAAAAACCTTTGCAAATGCATGTAGATATGTGTAAATAGGAATAATTAGCAAAAGCATGCATTGTGTAAAATTCTATAATTAGCATGTTTTTGTGCAAAAATAAAAGAATAAAGATCAAAAAGAAAAAGAGGGAAATATTTAGAATAAATATTGAGCAACCTAACCCAAGGGAGGGCTCAGCATGGGCCTGACCGCATAAAAGCCAAGTAGAGGGAGATAGGGGCTCATGTGTATATATTTATGTAAATAAAATAAAAATGTTTTCCTCACCCAAAAATATGCTTATAAATACTTGTATATACTTATAAAAGATGAAAACAAAATAAAAAGTTAAAAATCAAAAAGATTAAAAATACCCTTTCATCATGTACATAGACCATGCCTTTATATATTTATTTAACCTTGTAAATAAATAAAGTTATTTTTCCAAACTTTTTGTAAATATTCTTTGTTATATATTGTAAATAAATAAAATAAAAAGAATCAAAACAAAAATCAAATAAAAATCACAAAATTAAAAATACAAAATACATTGTACATATACCTTGTATATAGTTATATATATCTATTTATTTTACTTATGTAGATAAATAATAAAAATAAAATAAAAACACCCTTTTATTCCTTATTTTATTCTATAAATAAATAAAATATAAAATAAGGATAAAATTGTACAAAAATAATAATTAAAAATCAAAAATTAAAAACCTACATATTGTATATATACCTATATATAGCTATATATTGTAAATACCTTATTTTTATTTCCAAAAATTAATTAAAAATCACTAAAAAATAGAAAAAATTAAAAGAAAAATATTTCATGTTTTGACTTTTCCCTAATTCGGCCATTTGTTATTTTTTATTGAATTTCTAAATCTTTTACACGTGGCCTTCACCCATTGGCCCTTGGGATTGTTGACCGCCAGGTCAACTGCCCCCCCCAGGACCACTTCCCACGGGTTATGCGCCCGACCCGACTTCCCCCTATTTTAGCGCCTAAACCCGATTAACCCTCGCCTAAACCCAGGGTCCGATTCCTTCTTGATACATCCGAGACCCTCGCCGGAGCCTCCACCTCGAGATCCGCGCTCCAGGATACCCTACCCGACCTCTTCTAGCCGGACCTGCACACATATATAGCTCGAGCTCCGCCACCTTCATTTCCATCTTTGGCTCATTCGCTCCATCCCCCGTGACCTCCAGTGCTCGAGCGTGAGTGACAGCTCGCTCCAGGTGCTGTCGCAGCGAGGAGAGGGGCCGGATACCACTGATCCGGTGAGTAGCTCCGCTGTAGCTCCGCCACTGGTGCGAGCTCCGAGCCTCGGGCCCAGACGTCCCTCGAGGCTACGACCGGGAGCTTCCCTAGCTCCAGCCCAGTCTGTTCATCCACCCAGGTAGTCCCGTAGCTCCCCTATTTAGTCTAATTTCCGATTAGCCCCAAATCGCGCCGCCATCGATTTCCGCTGATTCCGACCGCCTCCCCTTCCCGTTCAACCATCGGAATCCACCAACACCTCCGCCTTCCTTACGTGCACCTTCTCCGCCCCTCCGTTCAACCCAGCTCGCACAGGAGCTGGGGCTCGGACCCCTTCGCCGTCGCATCGCCGGGGTTCGCCCGCACCGACGCACTGACCACCCCCACGTCGCCTAACTGGGTCGAGGCACTTTGCCCTCGACCCGCGAAGCTTCTGAACCGTTTTGCAGGACCAGTGGAGGCCATCTGAGGCCTCTCGACATTCAGAGAGGAGCTTCAGCTCCGCCACCCTCGTCGGAGCTCATCCGAGCTCGGCTGGGGCATCGGAGACCCACAGCAGCTGCGCACCTTCACGCCGGAGCTCCTCCGATCTTCAGGCGCAACAGAGGAGGCCGGAGGCGCCTTCACGAGGCCGGCGAAGTTCGCCGGCCATCAGTTCATCCAGCACCCTCCAGAGCCGTCGGATTAGCCTCCCGCTCCAGGTGCCATCCTGACCGTTGGTGGCTGGAGCCCCCTTTGACGTCAGATCTGAGGCGAAAGATCCAGGCCGTCAGATCCACACGTGTCCTGGCCTGGACCGTTGGATCGAGCAGAGCAGCAGCAGCGTCGTGAGCCGCCCCATCCTGGACCGTCTGATCGCCACGTGGCGGCCATCCATCAGCTCCGCTTAATAAAGGGTAAATTACCCTTAGGCCCTTATCTTTCGTTTATTTCGTATTAGTCCTGTAAATGTTTAAATACGTTGTGTAGTTTTAGGCTAAATTGCATAGAGGACCTCGAGCTTATCTTATTTGCACTTATACCCCTGTCTGTGTGAGCCACGTGCTTCGTCACGTGTAGTTTTGGGATATTTGCAGTGTATGCCCTTGTTGTTCTGGTTGTTCTGAAATGAATGAAAACTTCTTAGTATTTGCATTTACGCCCCTGTGAATGGTTTTATTCCGCATGTGCGTTTATTTGTGGGTAAATTGCAACTGAGGCCCTCGGACTTTTGGTACGTGTTACCAATAGGTCCCCGGACCTTATTTTTATTACATATAGGTCCCTGAGTGCCCCAGGCACGCGCCTCGCGCGTGTTTTGCTGGGAATTTTGCACCGGGACCCCCATAACTTAGGGTATTTGCATTTCAGTCCCTGTGCACTGTACCCTCTTGTCATTTTTGAATAAAATATCAAATCACCTCAAAATTCGACAAAAATTTGACACATGGCTCCTACCATGGTGTAGGATTTTTGTGAATTTTTGAGGATATTTTTGATTTCGTTTGTTATTTTTAAAAATTCAAAAATCATCATTTTTGCTACTGTCTAGGTTTAAAAATCCCAAAAAAATATAAAAACACCTCTAAAAATTCTATAAAAATTTGGTACTGTTTGTTTTGTGTTCCTTGATTTTCTAGCCAATTTTGGCTATTTTTCATTATTTAGAAACCTTAAAAACTTAAAAACACCTAAAAACTCATAAAAATTCTATTAAATAATCTAAAAACCCAAAAACAATAATTTTGGTACTTAAATTTTCCTTGTTTTACCTAGTTTACAGGAAAAATACCTCCAGGCCCTTTTGAGGCCCTTAGATATTTTATCTAGGGTTTTTGGGCCTGGTTGGAAAGTACCTTGCATTTTTGTTACTGTTTGATTTTTAGAAATTAAAATAAATATCAGAAAAATCCCAAAAATTCACCAAAAACACAGAAAATTATAAAACACATAAAAATATTTTTGTTTGAATTTTTGCTTGATTTTTGTTGCATTAATAAATTGTTGAAGTGTGCTTATTTGTGTTTCTTTTATTTTCTTTACATATTAAAAATCCAAAAAAATATAAAATTAATTAAAAACCACTAAAAATATTTTCCTCTTTTATTTTATTCATTTTTACTACTTCGTAGGCCTTCGGCCAACCCGTGCTCCTCGAGTTCGACCCTGGGTGCTATACCAGGTTAAACATATAGCAGGACCGCTTGCTTTGTTTTGATTGATTTGATTTGTATCGAGTGGTTCGATTTTTCTTGATTGACTTAGCCGAGTGATCGAGGTCGCAACGACCTATTTCTGTACCTTTACCTCTGTCGCTTGGCCGGTCATCAAGTGTCATTATTTTATAACAACATAAGTAATATCCTCAAATGCATCAGTAAGTTCCTTTGTATAATTTGTAAGAATCATTCAGTATGAAAATTACTCACCCAATATTTCTAAGATCGACAGTAACTTATTAAGTGTCATCTCTAAGTATCATGTAAAGAAAGACACTAGTAACATTATATGTATCAACAGTAAGTTAATATGTAAGTATTTGTAATTTAATAATTGACAGAAGTAATAATATATAAATGAACAGTAACTTAATATTTAGCATATGAAATTTATTAAACTACCATTATTTGAATGACACTAAATAAAAAAATTAAAATCAACAGTATATGAAAAGTATGGTAGGATGATTTCATACCTCTGATAACCCTAATTTCCCCAAGACCCGGATGAAGGTAATAAGACAAGGGTCGTTGCGACCCGGATCTCAGAGGATGAGTATATCAAGAAAAATCAACCACTCAAAACATGTAAAATCAATCAAGCACAAAATCAGTGGTCTAGCTATGAGATTAACCTGGTATAGCACCCAGGGCCGAACACAAGGAGCACGGGTTGGCCAGAGGCCTACGAAGTAGTAAAAAGAAAATAAAATAAAAGAAAAGTATTTTTTAGTGGTTTTTAATAATTTTTATATTTTTTTGAATTTTTAAAAAGTGAAGAAAATAAAAGAAAGCAAATAAAAGCACACTTTAGCTAATTATTTAAAAGCACCAAAAATCAAGCAAAAATTCAAGAAAAATTGTTTTTATGTTTTTTGGGTTTTTTAGTGTTTTTGGTGAATTTTTGGGATTTTTATAAGGTGTATTTTATTTTCTAAAAATCAAACAGTGCTAAAAAGACAAGGTACTGTCCAGCCAGGCCCAAAACCCAAAGATAAAATATCTAAGGATCTCAGAGGGACCTGGAGGTAATTTTCCTGTATACTAGATAAAAGAAGGAAAATTTGAGCACCAAAATTATTGTTTTTGGGTTTTTAATTTATTTATTATGATTTTTATAAGTTTTCAGGTGTTTTTGAATTTTTAGGGTTTTTAAGCAATGAAAAATAGCCAAAATTGGCTAGAAAATCAAGATACACACAAAGAACAGTAACTAATTTTTTTAGATTTTTTGGGGGTGTTTTTATATTTTTTTGGGATTTTTAAATCTAGACAGTAGCTAAAATGAGAGTTTTTGAATTTTTAAAAATAGAAAATAAAATCAAAAATGTCCTCAAAAATTCTCAAAAATCCTACAACATGGCAGGAGCCATGTATCAAATTTTCATCGAATTTGGAGGTGATTTGATATTTTATTCAAAATCCAAAAGGGGGCACAGTGCACAGGGACTTAAGTGCAAATACCCGAAGCTCTGGGGGTCCAGGTGAAATTTTCCCAGCAAGTCACGCGCGTGGCGCGTGCCTGGGGCACTCAGGGACCTTCTGGTAATAAAAACAAGTCCTAGGACCTTTTGGTAACTCGTACCAAAAAGTCCAGGGGCTATGTTGCAATTAACCCACTAAAAGGCGCACATGCGGAAATAAAACGTTCACAGGGGTAGATATGCAAATACCAGAAAGTTTCTATTCATTCATAAAGCAACCAGAACTACAGGGCTAATATTGCAAATAAACCAAAACTACACGTGACGAAGCACGTGGCTCATACATACAGGGGCATAAATGCAAATGTAAACAAGCACGAGGTCCAATGTGCAATTTACCCTACGTAAATAAAACGCAGAAAATATTTACAGGACTGACACTTAAAACAGAAACTAAGAGGGGGCCTAAGGTAATTTACCCCTTTATTACGTCGACGGCTGGATGGTGGACGCGTGGCGGATCTGACGGCTCTGGTCTCAGGCGCCTCTCTCCTCTTCCGCACGTGGCCGATCGACGGCGCAGAGGAGGGCACGTGGACGATCGAACGGTGCGCAGGTGCTGGTGCCTCTCTCCTCTATGCTAACGGTCTGGATCGACCCTCGAGATGATCAACGGTGGCTGCTCCTCGATGAATGAACGGCGACGATTGAAACTGGAGCTCTGAGGGCTATCGGACGGTGATGGAGGACCCTCGAAGAACAGGTGGCCGGCTAGGTTCGCCGGCCTCGTGCGCGTGCTGTGGTCCTCCTCAGCTGCCTCTGAAGATCGGAGCAGGTCCGCACTGGAGTCCCGCAGCTGGTGGTGGTCTCCGATGGCCCAGCCGAGCCCTGGAGGGGCTCCGGCGAGGTTGACGGAGATAAGCTCCTGGCCTGGATGTGAGGGGGCCTCAGATGGCCTCCTTTTGACCTGCAAAGTAACCCAGAAGCTTCGCGGGTCGAGGGCAAAGTGCCTCGACCCGATGAAGCGGTGTGAAGGTGAACTGTGGGTCGGGGCGAGCGAGCTCCGGCGAGCGGAGGACGGTGGAGCTCGAACCCCAGCTCCTGTGCGAGCTGGGATGAACGAAGGGGCGAAGAATGTGCGCGGAGGGATGGCGATGGTGAGCGTAGGTTCCGATGATCGAAAGGATGTGCGATATAGCCGGAATCGACGGAACTCGGCGGTACTATGATTTGGGGGTAACTCAAAATTAAGCTAAACAAGAAGGCTAGAAGGTTACCTGGGTGGTGTGGAAGGCTGTGCTGGAGCTTAGGCAGCTCCTGGTCGTTGCCTCGAAGGTTGCCAAGGCCTGAGGCTCAAGCTCCTGCACGGGGCGGAGCACGGCGGCGCAAAGTCGCCGGATCAGTGGTCCGGCCACCCCCTCCTCACTGCTACAAGGGCAATCGCGAGCTGTCACCTCAGGGATTGCTATGGAGGTCACGGGACGAAGGGTGGATAGCCAAAGATGCATGAAAATGGGGGCGGAGCTCAGGCTATATACGGCTAGGGGTCCGGAAAGATGGTGATCGGGCGAGCTCAGGAGCGCGCGGATCCCGAGGGAGCGGCTCCGGCGAGGATGCCGGATGCGAGTGGAGTGATCCGGACCCGGGATTTGGGGGGTTGGCGATCGGGTCATCTGTGGAAAAATGGGAGAAAACGGGTCGGGCACAGAGGATCCGTCTCTGGTGGTCCTGGGGGGGAGTTGACCGGGGTCAACAATCCCCCGTGGACCAATCAGAGCCCGCCAAGCTTTGAATTTTTATTTGATTTTTTTGGGCCATAAAATGACCGAATTTTCAAAAACTTAAAACATGAAATATTTTTAATTTATTTTTTTCTATTTTTTTTTGTGATTTTTAATTAATTTTTGGAAATAAAAATAAGGTATTTACATAGTATAGCTATACATAGGTATATATACAATATATGATTTTTAATTTTGATTTTTAATTAGTTATTTTTATACAATTTTATTCCTATTTTATATTTTATTTATTTATAGAATAAAATGAGGAATAAAAGGCTATTTTTGTTTTATTTTTATCATTTATATACATAGAGGAAATAATTAGTTATGTACAACTATATACATGGTATATGTACAACATATTTTTGTAATTTTAATTTTGTCATTTTTATTTGATTTTTGTTTTACTTCTTTTTATTTATTTTATTTACAATATATAGCATAGAATATTTACAAAAAGTTTTGAAAATAATTTTATTTATTTATAAGGTTAGCTAAATATAGGAATATGGTCTATGTACAAGGTGAAGGGGTATTTTTGAATTTTTGATTTTTTTTAAATTTTTATTTGGTTTTTAATAGTTTCTAAATATATACAAAATATGTACAAACATTTTTTTGGGTGAGGAAAATATAATTTATTTATTTACATAAATATATACATATGAGTCCCTATCTCCCTCTACTTGGCTTTTATGCGGTCAGGCCCATGCTGAGCCCTCCCTTGGGTTAGGTTGCTCTCTAAATATTTCCCTCTTTTTCTTTTTTATCTTTATTCTTTTATTTTTGCACAAAAACATGCTAATTATAGATATTTACAAAATGCATGCTTTTGCTAATTATTCCTATTTACACATATCTACATGCATTTGCATAGGTTTTTGTAGCTAAAATATAAGAATAAAGAGTGATGAATGGGTATTCATCAACCTCCAAAGCTTGCTCTTTGTTGTCTTCAATCTTTGGAACTTCATCTTCATCTTCTACCGTCATCACTTCTTCAATATTCTTTTTTTCAAGCTTTCTTTTTTTCCTTACTATTTTCCCCTTCATTGGGATGGTTTGTGCATTTTCTTCTTCCTTTATTGCTCTTCTAGACTTGACCCTTTTCGATGTGCTGCTAGGAGTAATAAGCTTCTTGCTTCTATCCCTCTTTGGAACACATGGTTTAATCTTGCCACGATCTTCAGAATCCTCCTCAATTCCAAGATCAAAGGATGGTGATTCGATCTTTTTTGTGATATTATTTTGTTCTTCTTGATCACCAACCTTGGTTGTCTTCTCCTCTTGTTGCTTTACACTAACTGATTTTGCAAAGAATTCCTCAAACCATTGCTTTAGAATAGAGATTTCGACCTTCAGCTTCTCATTCTCCCTCAGTGTATTCTCATATTTTTCTTTCATGTTTTTGTACTCATCCAAAGTGGGCATCTGAGAAATGAAACTCTCCAAATCACTTAATTTCTTCTTGTATTCTTCACATTTACACTCTGGTGTATTTTGATGTTGAGCAGTCTTCAAAATTGATGTCATTTAACAATCATCAAGTTGCCGTTGTGGTGGTACAATGACACGCAATGCATAAGCAGTTGAGATGAAACCCTCTGTTACGAAGGTTTCATAATCAAATATGAATTCAATTGGGTCTATCTTGAATAGCTCTTTTTCTTCATAGTCTAGCTGGACAACAATCTAATGCAAGGAAATATATTTAGCCATCAATCAAAATTCATTTTAATAAAAAGTATCACTTCAAGTTAAATTAATAATGACAAGCATTAAGATTTGTAAATGTATCAGGCTGTCAGTAGATTTGAAATCAGTAAAATTGACGCATGAAGTAAAATTGAAGTAATCAGTAAAATTCTTTAGTTATTAGTAACTTTTTTCAATATCGCATATTTCATGAATGCATCAGTAACTTCATAACTTGTATACGTACGTGAATTGTTCAAAACTTGCATTAGTAACTTGCATCAGTAACTTGCATCAGTAACTTCCAAACTTACTTCAGTAAGTATTTGTGATTTATTGATAAATATTTTCAATATCGCTTTTTTCATGAATGCATCAGTAACTTCAAAATTTGTATTTGTACGTGAATTGTTCAAAACTTGCATCAGTAACTTGCATCAGTAACTTGCATCAGTAACTTGCATCAGTAAGTTTCAGAACTTGCATCAGTAACTTCAAAAATTATATTCAATACTTGCATCATTAACTTGCATCAGTAACTTGCATCAGTAACTTTCAAAACTTGCATCAGTAACTTTAAAAATTATATTCAATATTAAAATCACAAATGAAAATGTAAATAAAATTATGTTAACTGATCTTCATTAAAGTTCATGAATTGTTCAATGGTGACTTTACAAGGAGTTGACCATTTCCTAATTCTCGGTAAGAGATTTTGCTTCAATGCATGTGTTGGGAATAAGTGCTCCAGAGCCCATGCCTTAAAATAATTTAACATAATTAAATATTTGGTAAATATTTATTAAAAGCAAACTAGTAGTTAGAGATTAAAAAAACTTACATATAAACACACTGCACATCCAGTTAAGTAGCCAACTGTGCCCTTTCCCATCAGATGATGAACGCTTCCTCATTTTTTCCACTATGTCTTCCAAGCGTTGCATTATCATAGTCCCAACTGCATTAGACCAATTGAAGAAACGTGTATCTTCAATTGAATCTATGTAATTTAGTAGGACCTTTGGGATGCAGAAGTTCGTTTCGGGGAATAGAAATGTACAAAACATCAATGATATTAGACATCTTATGTACATTCTATTTGAATGATCATCTTCTTGAGATCTTAAAGATTCAAGCATGTCACAAATGTTATGACGATTCAATAACATGCTTGGTTGGCAAAATTGCTCTTCGAATGAACTTGGCCATTCAAACGAAAAAACCCTTAGTTGTATAGGAAATCCTGATGAAGGCAACCCCAAAATCAAGCCTATGTCATTATCTGAGAATACGAGTTCTTTCTCTCCGAACTTGAAAATCCGATCTCCTTTATATCTTTGAACAATAAAGTCCAATACTTGATAATTGATATCAAGTTTTGTAATTGAAACCAATCTTGAGAAAGCGGATTTATCGATCAACTCCTTATGCCTTCCACTCAACTTGTTGTTTCCAAGATATTGTTACAAATTGCTTTATGTAACATCTGTGTTGGACGCAATATCTCGCTGCAATAATGAAATTATAACCATTTAAAATTTTGCATATAAAATAGTAATACTTGCGAAAGAATCAGTAAGCACTAGTGTAGCACATGTAAGTATCAATAAGATTTATTATGACATAAGTAATATATTCATTTTCGATAGTAATATTTGCAAAAGAATAAGTGAACTCCTATGTTTCAGATGTATCAGTAAGTTACATGGTATCACGAAGTAATATTATCAATCTCATTAGTAATAACTGCAAAAGAATAAGTAAGTATCAGTAAGCTATGTTATGACACAAGTAATATACATAAATTCAATAGTAGCACTAGTGTAGCACATGTAAGTCTCAGTAAGCCTTATTATGACATAAGTAATATTTTCTGTTTGGATAGTAAATTTTCCAATGGAATAAGTAAGCTCCTATGTTTCAGATGTATCAGTAAGTTATATGGTATCACGAAGTAATATTATCAATCTCATTAGTAATAACTGCAAAAGAATAAGTAAGTATCAGTAAGCTATGTCATGGCACACGTAATTTACATAAATTCAATACTGATACTTTTAATATGTAAGAATAGTAAACTCCTATGTTTCAGATGTATCAGTAAGTTATATGGTATCACGAAGTAATATTATCAATCTCATTAGTAATAACTGCAAAAGAATAAGTAAGTATCAGTAAGATATGCAATATCATGATGTAATATTAGCAAACTCATTAGTAATAATTGCAGAAGAATACGTAAGTTCAGTAAGCATTCTGATGCTTTAAATATGCATACTGATACTCTTTTTATGGTTTATTCTTTTAGTCAATGATGAATATGAAATTATAACCATTTAAAATTTTGCATATAAAATAGGCTTTTCTTAACTTACAATCTTAGTGGATATTTTCTAACCTGGCAATGGTTCTATCTTTGCATCATCCTTTACATTTGCAAGACTCAAAACTGATGCTCTTTCTACACAACACAAAAGTTTGTGAATAGTAAGTTATGATATTAGGTATTACCATTTTGTATGTTAATATGCAAACTTACCAGTTGTAATTTCAGTAGTTTTATCTCCTTCAAAGCTTGTATCTGCATTAAGTTACTTGTTAAGAAATAATTGAATTATATTATATATTTTAAATTAAAAAATAACAAATTTACCACTTGCAGATTCCATAGATCCTTTTTTTACATCTTGCGGTGTTCGTCTCTTGTAAGAAACATCAAATGTTTTTGCTTGTTCCATATGCAAAATAGTAAATGAAATACTAATATCAATTACTGATATAACAATTTTAGTGATTTCAACAGGAACATCAAGTATTAACTAATTTACTGAACCATAAATTTGAGATATATTCAATATTTCTTTGTTAAGCTTCATTAGAATTAGGGAATGGTAAGATAAAAATGCAACCGCAAAAGTAAAAAACTAGACTTAATTGTAAAGAATTAGTAAACATATGTATGCAGCTATTGGAAACATCTTTCTCAATATGTAATATGCATGCAGCTATTGGATTCATACCAAAGTGTTCAAAGTTGAAAGGATTTTTGTTCGTAACCCTAATACGTATAATTCCCAAAAAAAACTCATTTAGGAAGTAACCTAGCATTACAATGGAAGATGACGGTTGTTAATCTTTCACTAACCGTGTCTGACCGTGTTTAGCCTTCTCCGCCCTCGTTGCAATCGTCGAGAAGGTCTTCACTGCTCCTCCGCGAACCGAGCGCTCTCGCCTGAAGTAAGTTTTTGAAAGTTAACCTATCTTGTGTTTTATGATAAGGCGGTAAAAAGCAATTTATTGGAAAAATAGATTATAATATCATGATGGTAATATTATATATATGGCAAGTAACTTTTGTACTTATACAGGTAACTTTAAAGTCATAGTATATTTTTATTCATTATCAATTAGTAAGTTAGATGCATGTACCAGTAACTTCATGATGCTCACCGGTATCAGTAATTATGATACTTGAATCAGTAATTTCATGCTTCACAAAAGTATTCGTAAGATCGTAATACTTATCAGTAACATTGAAGAATGCATTAGTAAGATTATTTAATAAATCAGTAACTATTTCCCATATTACATTTGGGGAATACATTCAGTAAATTTGAAGGTTCTATCAGTAAGTTAGATGAAGACATTAGTAAGTTCCATCATCTTATCAGTAACTTTAATATCAGTAAGTTAGATGAAGACATTAGTAAGTTCCATCATCTTATCAGTAACTTTAATATTTAAACTTAAAATAACATTAGAGTTATGGTTCTAATATTGGAATATGTATCAGTAACATAGAATTAGGCAGCAGTAACTTACAATCTTTAATATGTAATATTGATGTATCATTAGTAACTTTCTAAATCTTATCTATCAGTAATGTTCTTACTTCTTAAGATTATTTGTAAGTTCGTAACACGTATAAGTAACATTGAAGAATGCATCTGTAAGTATATTTAATGTATCAGTAACTATTTCCCATAGTACATTTGGAGAATACATTCAGTAACATGGAAGGTTCTATCAGTAAGTATGATGAAGGTTTCAGTAACTTCCATCATTTTATCAGTAATATTAATTTACAATTAAAAAAACAAGAGTTATTCTTGTAATTTTGGAATATGTATCAGTAACTTAGAATAATCAAGCAGTAAGTTTACTTTATTTATAAGTAACTATATTTAATATAGAATCTTAGAAGCGATAACATATTTGTTCTTAAACGAAAAAAATAAACGATAAATCATTTCAAAATATTTGAAGCGATAAACTATTGTTCTTAATCCAACAACCAAAATTTTTCTTACTATTAGTACATGTAAATGATTTTTCAAAATGTTCTTCAAAGACGACTTTACATAAAAACTTACTGATTGCGAAGATGATATTTTCAAAATGTTCTTCAAAGACGACTATACATAAAAACTTACTGATTGCGAAGATGAAACGACCTCAAAGCGACCTCGAAGATGAAGGCGTACGAAAGAAGGTTTTGGCTTTGTTTGATCGCCGTTCTTGGTAATAAGGAAACGCGATTTTGTTTTTGTTAATTTACCGCCCATATTTCTCGCGATATCAGTTATTGTATTCAAAATATGCCATATTTGAAATTATCATCGAAATTTTATTTAGACCTCACGATTTTAATCGGACGTCTACAATTAGGGGCCTATTAATTGCTAAATGGGCACAATGCCCTCTAGATAAGCCCTCTCTCTCTCTCTCTCTATATATATATATATATATGGACCCTTTCAAATGAGGTGGGGTCTCACCAATATTGTGGTGAGCCATCAATCGGATTCGTCGGATCACAATCTGACGGTTGCATCAAAAATATTATCCAAAAGGGTATTTCTGTCATCTCATTTTTTTGTAAATTCGAATTTCATTTAATGGATTTGAATTATCATTTAATGTTTTCTGGATTTGGTGTTTTTGAATCATACCATAACTGGTTGTTTTCCAATTTTGCGCTGAACGAATTAGGTTCAACCATATCTTTGTAAACGTACGCGAGTTTTTGTGAAAATGTATCTTCTTTTTGTAATTTCGTTAATGATTTGTTTTTCACATTTTTGTTTGTAAATTGGTATTTCTGTTTTGTAAATGGGTACATTCGTTTTGCAAACTCCAATGAATTTTTGTAAGAGTAATTATCCTCTTTGTAAACTTCGGTCTTTTTTGTAAACGTATATATTCATTTTGTAAAATTTGTGTGATCTTTTGTAACTGTATTGCGCATTTTTGTAAAGTTCCTGGAGAGCTCTGCAAAATAAGATAAATCAACAATGAAATTTGTAAAATAGTGAATCAATATGTAAATCGAAAGGTCAATTATGTAAATTATTAAATCACAATGTAAATCCATACATTACCTCACAATCGCGGCCACAACCACTTCACAACCACGACGTATGCGTCACCGTCATCGATTACATTACCTCCACATCGAGCGTCGTCATCCTCATCATGGATCTGGCCTAAATCTGTCGTGAGGAAGATATAGATTGAGCATATCTTCATCGACACCGTGCACGTCATCGGGATCGTCGATGTCTTCTCCATCTCCTCAACATGGCTCCTTCCTTCTCCGCCCTCCCTCCGATGTTGCCACTTTCGTGTAGATCAAATTGTCGCCGTTACCAGATTATTGCCGTCGTGGGAGGAAGAGAGAGACTACTAAATTTAGGTTAGGATTTTGATCAATATGAATTCGTTTGTGGAGACAATTTAGGGAAGTGTCGTTACATTCTAATTTTAGAACATGATAATGACCTTTCAATCAATTAAATAATAGTAATAACTATACAATTAATCTTAACCATCGGATTGAATATAAATGGACGTGATTGTTGGCTCACCATAGTAACGGTGAGACCCCGTCTCATTTGAAGTTTCTCCTATATATATATATATATATATATATATATATATATATATATATATATATAACGAATACGATAGCGGGTC
Source organism: Ottelia alismoides (assembly GCA_037367405.1). Lineage (NCBI taxonomy): Eukaryota > Viridiplantae > Streptophyta > Magnoliopsida > Alismatales > Hydrocharitaceae > Ottelia > Ottelia alismoides. The sequence goes on from JAZKJV010004705.1 coordinate 169,644, forward strand.
GGATGCGAATATATTTACATTCGTTTTCTTCCCTAGTTAATGAGGTCCCCACTACCCGAACGGGGTCTTATGCTTCATAGTTATCCAGATGTATTCAGACCTATTGGGGTAGGTTATATGCGGTGGTGAGACAAACCATAGAGGTTGCAGAAGAAATCACGACGACTTATTCTCCATCACTACTGAGGGAGCAGAAAAACAAATTTCATCAGTGTCGGTTGTAACCTTATTATTATTTTTTACGAAATCCCTTCCCAACTTCGAACGATTTAGATTCAATCTATATGCTCAATTCTCTTCATATCCACCAAATTCCATTAAAATCCGATATTTATAACTACTCCCACTGTAGCAGTCAAGGTCCGTTCCTTTTTTAAAAAATGAGTTTTAAAATCCTTAAATAATGACTTCTCTGTTGATCGCTAAGATGAAGCAGTTATAAACACCGAATTTTGATGAAAATTGATGGCTGCGTAGATAATTAAGCATAGATTGAATCGAATCTATACAGTTAAACAGATTGGATTTTTGTCTAGATACTACTATATGCCCTTTGTAGATAACGTTAAACGTAAAAACATGTTCGTTTTCGATTAGAGCTCGTTCACAGTGGTTCGAAAATTGTTTGTTCATTCGTAAAGGAAATGAACGTGAACTTCAAATTTAAGTTCGATAACTTATCGAACCGAACATGAACATAACATATGTCCGTTCGATAAGAGTTTGAGTTCGATATATGTATACTTGTGTGTGCAACTTTGTATTTATACACTTATAAATTTGAGATTAAAGAAATCATGATATTTATCATGCTTTGTACCACTTTAATTGAATATATATATCTTTTATTTTTACTGCTTATCAAACCATCGAACTTCAATTTCAAACTTATTCGTATAATCAGAGTTAAGTTAAATCGTTAACGAACTATTATTGAAATGAACTCGAACGTCCGTTTTCTAAACGAATCCAAACTCAAAAATACCTTATTAAACATTTATCAAACTGAACTTTAACTTTCTTATCAAACCAAACTCGAACTTAGATTCATTCGTTACTGTTAAATTCAATTACCACTCCTGGTCAAACATGTATCTAGTGGGTGTTTTCATTTTGAACTAAATACATTAAATACATACTCATTTCATTAATAATACTCATACATTAAATACTTTCACGTACTTTTGAATATATTATCCAATAAAATAGGTAAAAAAATTATGACAATGTATAACTTTTTAAAATGTATAAAATATCTGTAAACTTTGCAAAAAAAACCCTTAGTTGTATATATTTTTTTGCAGAATAGGGTATATATCATGAGATGCAACAACCTTGAAATTAGGGTATATATCATGAGATGCGACAACCTTGAAAAATACAAGACTTGTGGAGCATCATATCACTTGATCTAGAGATAACCGGTGCTCCGTTGATATTATTTAAGGCCTTAGGACTTAAGTATTTAGAATAGTTGGATTGAAGATATGTGAACTATATTGCATATAGAATCACTACCAGCACTGCACATTGTACAATTGCAAGTATTTGGATGATAAAAAGCATAGCTGAGGGGCACTAGCAGCACCATGACCTCCAATGCAGAGAACATAATACCTTCACTACTAATCGAAGTATACAAGGCTCGAAATATGGAGAAGACAATCAAATATCGATTTCATATTTACCGAGTCGAGATACGGCTCTACGAAGGAAGATATATCCAACACACTGCCAACACCTCAATCATACAGATGAAAATTGAAGATAGTTAATCAGATAGCAGATAAAGTTAATCAGATGGCAGATACCACCTCCAATATAATTCCAAGGTAAAATGCTCCCTAAATGTTCATGTAATGGTACACTGTTTCACAATTGTACAGTCCCTTCCGATGGGAAAATAGTGCACTGGAACATCGCGACCATATGGCGACCATATGGCTATTAGTTTGATGGAGTCATCCTATGTTCCATGCTCGTTTCTTCTTCTGCGTCCAGATGAAGCACCGATTCATTGCTGCATTCTAGGCACCTACAGCGAGAAGTTCGTCGGTTATTGAGTATAAATCCGATGAATGTTTTAATCACGAAAAATAGCTTTAGCTATAAATAAAAGCTGCTTTGCAAATATGAATTGTCAGATTATATTTACAGCTGAGATATTAATGCTCATCTAGAAACTCTATCTTCAGTTATTGTTGCAGGAACAAGTTACGCTACTCATATTTGCGCATAATGAAAGAATAAATGAAGTCTAAATTAAAAATAACATACAACCATACATGCAGATGTAGTACCTCCATGAATTTATCTACCAGTCTCTATCTGCCGACAAATAAAACCAGAAAAGGCTGCAAACGACAGACTGGAAACTCCCGTATAACGGGAATTTAGACATTGTCAGTCTAAGATGGCGAGGTACGTCGACGACCACCTCTATCTTTGAGAGAGAACGAGAGAGAGAGAGGACGGGATATAGAGAGGGATGGGAGGGGGGCTCCCGAACTCGAGGCGTTTCTCGGATGATGGCTTCTCCTCTGTTGGGAGGCTATTTATAGAGCGCAAGCCCCTCGAGCCGTCCGCCCCCATTTTTCCGCGCCCCCACATTGTGGCTCCACCGGATCTGCTCATCCCGTTACCGCCGGCCACGAAACGGCCGGGGTACGGTTGTCGACCACTTAAGGTCATGACCGGAACCATTCAAACAGTATAGCGGGGACTTACACTGTCCCATTTGACCAGAATGCATTACAACAAATGTTTCTGAAACCGAACCGGAGATTGAATGAACCGGAAACCTTGCTAAAAATGTCAGGTTGAATCATGGAATCGAACCGGTTCAACCAAATGATGACATCATTCTTAAAAATCAGATTGAACCGAACTGGTGGGAAAGAAGTGGTTGAATCATCTAATCAAACCGGAATGGATCAAAATATGTATAAAATACACACTCAAATATAGCTGAAATAGATATAAATTACATATCGAATGTATATATCTTATATTAAACGTAAAATATATTTTTAATATGCAATATTAAATGTTATACATAAATATATATATGTATATATTATATTTAAACAATAACTCAACAGAAGGAAAATAGTTTAAGTTATAATTAAACTCCATTTTATACAAGAACTTGTGGTGGTGCAGTTGGTTGGAAGTTTTGTGGGCTGTCGAAGGTCATGAGCTCAACTCTCAACAATGTCATTTATTTTATTAATGCAAAAGTAAATGCGGTTCAAATTTGATTGAACCGGGTTAAACCGGTTTGAAAATCCAATTAAATCGGCGATTAGATCAAAAATAAGACAATGGGATCAAACCGGTCGAGGTCCGGTTCACCGGCCCAACCAGCTGGTCCGGTCCGATTTTCAAACAACAAAAATCAAGCTTTTTTCCCATTTAACCGGGGTTGGGTATATTGATTCTTCACATCTGCAAACAAACATCAAAGCAGCTCCCCCTGGATGGGCATTGCTTGGCCAGAATATATAATACATCCTTCTATATATGCTGCAAGCACTGAATGATATAATCTTGTAACCTATGTGTAATCAAGAATAATCATAAAAATTTTAATATAATACATTTCCTTCTAGAAGACAAATCAGACACATACACCGCAGAGACAATGCTAGATGTATGAAACTACTTGGAAAACATGCTCATTCCACCCACAAAGCAAAGATATGTACTACACTACTATCAACCTTGACGTAATCCATACCTAAGGCACTTAATGCACTCCGTCAAAAATATGATCACAGGCAGGAAAAAGTATGACTGTTTTGTTATTAATATTAAGCATCATGGGCCAATCCAAATTGAATGCCAAGGGCACCAAATAAGTATTCAAAAGTATATGAATTCATATGAAATTAGCGACTGGTCCCCAGTCAAAATAAATCCTGCATTCAAAGACTACATTTGTTTCTTGATCCCATGTCACTATCTTGCTGAAGAAAAAAGGTAATACATCCAATGGCAAAACACCAAACGTGTTAAACCAGCATACCAGCATCAGATATGCATGATGAACCCTTTTTTTAGAATTGTGAACTTCTTGGAATCCAATCTGCAGGCTGCGCCCCATTTTTGAACCATAGTTGAATTGTTCAAGGATTAATCGAGAGAATGTTGGGTAATCCCTAACCTTGATGTGCATGTTCCATTCCTATGCTCATCTTCAAATCCGTCACAAATGCAAGGATATTATTATTTTTGAAATAACACAAGAAGGGGCAGGTCTTGACTCTTCACACCCTCCTTGTGAGGGGTGTCACACTTTCCATTACCTCTCATGGGAATGCCTTCTCCTCCTGGGCACAGGCTGGGGCAAAGCAAGGGGTAGGGCATTGAAGTCAAGTGGTGGAGGATGAGTCCTAGATGACTAGCACATCCAACTATAAAATCATGGAAACATAGGCTAGAGAAGAAAGCCTAAAACTTTGGCATAGCATTTTCTTCCCTCTCCAGATGCCCCACTCTAGCATCCTCCACTCCCGATTGTCGTAGACTCGTAGGCCTTCATTGCATTGGCCACTAGGGGCAGAATCGAGAATTCTATCGAGGGGCCAAGTATACATCTATTACTTATTGTATTTTCAGATGATATATTAGAGTTAATATTTTTAATATGAACTTTTTTCAATTTTAATAAACTTATAATTTAAATCTATTATTAAGGTTAGATTTTCAAATACAACATTCTTTTCTAAGGTGAATTTTAAATTTTAATAAATATAATAAATAGAGCCTCTCTAAATCCATCCCAAAAGGTTAAATTATCAAGTGAAATTTCGAAACAAAAAAGTTGATGGTTATGAGAAAACAATATTTCATTTACAAGGAATGCTAGAAGCAATGAGATAAATAAATGAAATAGAAAATAACTTTATATCATATTGCACTTATAATTTTAATATTACGAAAGTGATTGGATGAATTATATAAAAGAAATTAAAACAGGAAGAGGTAGGATTCGAACTCTATTATCCAAAATAGTTACTATGTTACTCTACCACTTGACCACTAAATGAATGTACAATGATTTCATTATAACACTATATATTATACATTTAAGGAGGGGACATATTAATAACTTAAGACATTGCACAATTGAATTATAATAATCAAGGAGGGGCCATAGCACCCCCCAATCATATATATCGGTTCCGTCATTGATGGCCACCCTACCTCCATTCCTTCTGCATAAACTCATAAGCCTTCAGAACGCACGATCACAGCCTCCTCACAAGCTTCTTCTTAGACCAAGTCGTAACTGATTCCCTCTGGCATTATGCACCTTACATTGAGACTACACGTCCAAAAATAATACCGATTATAATTAAGACTATACATATACAAATTAATAGATAGGCGAATACTAGATTTATATTTAGGAATGAGCACGGGTTGAGCTGGGCCGGCCCTGAAGGGCCCAAACCCAAGCCCATTAAAAACATTCGGGCCTTGGGCCGGGCCCAAGCCCACACAATTTTTTTTGGTTTGTCCCAAGCTCAAACCCATGCCCGGCCCAATTCCTATAGCCCGGGCTTAGACCAGGCCAAGACGACCCATCTCCATTCTTCCATAAACCAGGAGGTTTTGTAAAAACTTCTCTGAAAGCATCTAATCACTGGATTTCTAAATAACTATTTTTTTAAATCAGGTAATTTCATTGTCAAATCCAAGCCTTCCATTGATGACACTATGACCCAAAAGATACATCTCCTATATTGTGATACCGCTTGTATCAGAGACCCAAAGACACTAGAAAACACAATGAAATATCAAAAGTCAATGTAGAGAAAGGCATATCTAATTGGAATTTGGAACCAACAGGATGGCCTTACATATATAAACCTTTTTCCTTTGAATAAACTTGATAAATCAATCTCATGTTTCTTTAATCATGTTCTTATCTGTCACATCTACCTCTCTCTGTAACTCCCGATAAAATTTTCCACAAAATCACACTGAACATGTGATTGCATCTTGTTGTCAAGAATACATAACTTAAGTTTGCCCCTGTACTCATGGATCACCTTGAACAGAACTTGGTTGCAACCCATGATGACGGAACCCACGAGCAAAGACGATTTCAAACTAAGAATGACTCCAACAAAGGATTCTGATAGACAATAAATGATTCCACCAAATACATCCAACAAAAAAAAAGGCAACTTGCAATGGCAAAAGATAAAAAATAGTGATATTAAAAAACTCATCCTTTCTCAATGGGTTTTCACAGTTCACATAGGCAGAGATGGGAGGGTGAAGGTGGCGTCGCAACCAACGAGTAGGGGGTTGGGCCGAGCTTGGGCCGGGCCGGCCCATCTCCATTCTCCCATAAACCTAGTTTTGTAAAAACTTCTCTAAAAGCATCTAATTACTGGATTTGTAAATAATTATTTTACAAAATCAGATAATTTCATTGTCAAATCCAAGCCTTCCATTGATGACACCAGGACTCAAAAGACACAACATCTCCTATAATGTGATACCTCCGCACATTAAAAGATTAAAAGTCAACGTAGAGAAAGGCGTATCTAATTGGAATTTGGAACCAACACGATGACCTTACATATATAAACCTTTTTCCTTCGAATAAACTTGATAAATCCATCTCATGTTTCTTTAATCAGGTTCTTAATTGTCACATCTACCTCTCTCTATAACTTCATGATAAAACCCTCCACAAAAACACACTGAACATGTAATTGCATCTTGTTTTCAAGAATACATAATTTAAGTTGGCCCTTATACTCATAAATCACCTTGAACGGAACTTGGTTGCAACCCACGATGACGGAAACCACAAGCAAAGATGATTTCAAATCAGAAAATGACTCCAACAAATAATTCTGGTAGAGAATAAATGATTCCGCCATACTTCCAACAAAATAAAGAGGCAACTTGCAATGACAAAGATGAAAAATAGTGATATTAAAAAATTCATCTTTTCTCAGTGGGTCTTCACAAATCACAAAAATAGTCGGAGATGGGGAGGTGAAGGTGGCGTCGCAGCCGACGAGTAGGGGTGGCATGGTGGCCCTCACGACAGATTGACTACTGACGAGTGGTGGTGTCGCATGCGAGCAGGACTAGCAGGCCGCAGAGGTGGAGTCAGGGTTCCTAAACCCTATCGTCCGTAGTTGGGTTGGAGAACGACGGGGTGGGGGTGTGCGAGTTGAAAAGATGGGGATTAAAAAGGGGCGGGGTACGGGCCTCCAATCGAGCCAAGTAACGGGCTTACATCGGGCCAAGTTCTCGGGCCCACAACAGGCCGGGCTAGGTCGAACCAAGCCCGATCCCAGCCCAAAAAAGTTTTGGGCCTAAATCCTTGGCCCAAGCCTGGCCCAATGTACATTTGGGTTGGGTTTCGGGATGGGTCGGGTCGCCCCAGTCCAATGCTCATCCCTATTTATACTTGCGGTAAGAATATATCCATGAACCCCATCTCTGTCAATGCCCCATAATTTCCTAAAGTCTCTAATATTCCCAATGGAGATATTGGTTGTGAGATATCCGTATCAATCAAAATTTGAAGATTTCTACAAAAAACTTTCCGAGATATCGACCTATGGGATATCCGTATCAGTTAATTTTTTTGAAGATTTCTACAAAAAAAACTTTCCTTGATATCGACCAAACCATATTGGGTTAATATTATTCGATATCACATATTTTTCAACTTTTAGTCGATCTGTTTGGGCAACAAAGAACCGATATCCCATGAGACCCTTATTTTGAACGAAGACCTTCATCCTCCTTTAGCAATGAAGATAAAACAACTCTAGAGTTGATCAAGGAAAACATGCATACATATATTGTACATTTATTATTCTAATACTTAATAGTTGATACGTAGTAAGTATAAATAATATAGTGATACCGAATTACAGATCCGCGGGGTACTCTAATTGGTACTTATTCTCTTTAATTCAGTTAGAAAGTTTTGTTTCTAATCAAATTTAATTCATCTTCTTTCATTAGAAATTATTTTTTAAAAGGAAAAAGGTGGTGTCCCAGAACTTGAGACCCACCGCCAAGTATATTAATCTATATAACTACAAAAAAAGTTACGACATATTATATCCTCCATGTTGCACACAATGCTCTGCTATGTTCCATTACATTTTTCGTATAACGTGATTGGCACCCTAAAAAGGGCACTATTCCTTGCAAACCAAATCGCCCACAAAAGCGCAAAAGGACGCACACTGTCCTCGTGTCCGTAGTCACAAACCAATCTGAAGCTCCTACCAAAACCAACACAATCCTAACCCCCAAACCACGAAATGCTAGCCACATCCCACACCTGAGCAGATGACGGGAAAGAGAAGAAAAAGTGATCTGCATCCTCTGATGCCGCACCACATCAAGCACATAGACCAACCTCCATTCCCAACAGTTGCCCTCGACGAACCTGCGTGAGAATCCTATCTTTTTGCAGAAGCTATAAAAAAATCTTTATTCGATTAGGCACCCTGCTCCCCCATATCATCCTGTTATCAACTGCCATCTCTTCCTCCACCAAAAAACGATATACCTTTTTCACTGAGAATCTCTCGTCTCCCCAAGTAAAGTGATCCATGCCATTTGTCGGACCCTCAAAATGTGCGAAAAGCGCTTGTAGATCCAAGTATTCATCCACCCTCTGATCCGACAGGGCGGAGGAGAAGACAAGGGCCCAAGAACCGTGCTCCCAAACCTGTTGCACCGTCGTCCACTTGTTGCCCGCCAGCTGGCATAACCGTGGGTACTGCTCGCCCCTCGCTTGTCTAATCTTCCGGCCATAATCAAAACATGACCCCATCTCCCAGAACCGACTGCAATTTCACTTCCAGATCAGGTAATACCTCGGTGATCCCCTTCTACAACGACGAAAGCAGACAGCTCAGAACAACCATCATAGACATAGATACCCCATAAATCTTCCTCATTAGTCTGCAAACCAAGTCCTTTGATTTCCCCCTATACGCACCATCCACTTCGCCATGAAAACCTTGTTCATCTCACCCATCTGCAAAATTCTCAGCCCGGCCTTAGTCTTCGACGCCATCATCTTGCTGCATCCCACCAAATGGATGTCCCGTCTAGTCTGCATCCCATCCGCCCAAAAAAAACCTCCTCACGAGAGTCTCAATCCTCGTGCAAACCCCCACAAGAAACCGCCTCGTGGAGCAAAAAGGATAGGAATGATCGAAAGAACGTGCTTCAGAAGCATCATCTTCCCGCCTCTCGACAGCATTGACGGTTTCTAACCTGCCATCCTTCCCTCTAAAATGTCCAACAAGACCCTCCAATCACCATTCTTTGGCTTCCTCGCCACCAACGGGAGCCCCAAGTATGTAATCGGCAGCCCGACTGTTGAGCAGTCTAAAGTCACCGCCGCCCCCTGCATCTCATACTCAGGTAAGCCAAAAGGAACCACCACCGATTTAGCTCTGTTTATATGAAGACCCAATAAATCCCGAAAAATGTCCATAATGAGTGATGCCCGCCGCATCTTTTCCTCCTCAACCCCCATGAACATGAGAGTGTTATCAGCATACTGCGAGAGCGACATGGATATCTCCTCCCTCTCATAACCACCACACCATCCCACGCTCGTCACCAATCTCATTATCACTGCCTAGGCATCCACCACAATGATGAACAAAAGCAGCGTTGGAGGGCATCCATGTCTGATGCCTCTCTGCGACTGAAAAAATCCCCTTCCGACCTACCATTGACCAAAACAGTGTGTGAAGCCGTCATCACACATCACTTGTTCCAAACAATCCACTGTTCCGAGAAATCCCTCTTCTCCAAGGAAGCCCATAAGAATCTCCAATCAATGCAGTCGTAAGCCTTGGAGAAGTCCACCATCCATAATACCCCATTCGCCTTGTTCCGCTTCCAGTCTGTCACCATCTTCGAAGCCACCACCAAGCCGTCAGCCATATTACTCCCCAACACAAAAGCCAACTGCTTGGACGAGATGATCCGATCTAGCACCTCCCTAAAGCGATTCACAACAATCTTCGAAACAATCAGATATGCAGCATTAAACAATGCAATGGGAATGTAATCCTCAATTCTGGACAACACGTCCCTCTTAGGGAGCAAGAAGATAAGAGCCTTGTTCAATCTCTCGAAGCTGCAGTTGCCATCCCGAAACTCTGCGAAGACCACCAAAACATCATGTTTGATCATCTCCCAGAACTACTGATAGAAAGCCACAGGGAATCCATCCGGGCCAGGAGCCCCATCCGCATTCAGCTGAAAACATGCCCGCCTGGCCTCCTCCTCCGTGAAATCTCTCACCAACGAAACTGCGGGACACCTTTGCCCTGCTAGCCCCATCCAACCTAGACGCGACGCTTGCTGAACCCTTAAAAGTGTGACCACAATGCCGCCTCCACCGCCTTGCCTCCTTCCCTCACCATACCATCAATCGAAATCGAGTGTATGAAGTTTCTGCACATTCTCAAATTATCCAACGCACGACAGAATCTCGTATTGGCATTCCATTCCCTCAACCATCGCTGTCTGGACCTCTGCCTCCACGCAACCTCCTCCTTTTCCTCTCGAAGAATTTCCTCAAGGCATCCACCGCTAACGGCCAACTCCTCAGCAGTCAGCATCCTTGTATCCTCCAGCTCATCTAATCTCCGAACCTCCTCATGCGCCTTCAGCCTCCCCGCCTTGCATTGCAATCGGTTCAATCTGCTATAATTCATCAGAAAAGTCCTTAGAGTCGATAACTTGCTCGCGAGCCTACATGTCACTGTCCCACTCAGCCGACACCTAACCCAGAACTCCACCACCGCCTCCCGAAACCCGTCCTCCAGCAGGCAAGCCTTCTCAAATCTGAAGGAGCAAGGGCAGTCCTCCTCCCCAGAGAACCACAGAAGCAGCATGTGATCAGACTGCGACCTAAGGAGTGCGCGAGACCCAGCCAGCGAGAAAGTCTCCAAAGCCTCATTGGACTGCGAGAATCTGTCAAGCCAGGATTTGAATCGTGAGCTACACCAAGTGTACAAACACCCTGTTGTGTCAAGAATCTGAAGCCCCAAAGCATGAATCGCATCAGCCAGCTCCAATGAACCTCTGTCTCTCCCACCACGGCCTCTGTGACAGTCTTCCGATCGCATCGTCACATTAAAAGCACCCGCAATAAGCCAAATCGCATCATGCAACCTCACCCTAGCCATCCATAACTCGTCCACCAGCCCATCAATGCCCATGCCATTGCAAGGGCCATAAATGTTTGTCACCAGCAAATGCCTACCGTCGACCTTGCGGTTCAACAGAATCGACAACGACAAAGCCCCTCGCATCTCCTCCTCAACCAATTCCAACCTGGTCACATCCCATCCGCTCACCAAGCCCCCTGCCGCTCAAACAAATTCAACAACCATGTATTCCTCCAACTCGGTTCCCCTAATTTCCCTCCAAATCCCATCCAATTTACCCGTCAATTTTGCTTCTTGCAATAATGCCACATCCGCCTTCTGTTCCAACATAAGTTACGAACCATCATCCGCTTGTTGTCCTGGCTCAAACCCCTGACATTCCATGTGACCATCTTCATTAAATCAACCACGAAAACCCGCCAGGCCTTACCAGACCAAGGCAAGATAGCACTGCCAACTCTAGCCCCTCCCCTGGCACTAGCCCATTCACCTCCGCCACCACTTCCACCTTCCCCGCCAGCGTAGCCCTCTCATCCCCCTCCATCTCCTGCTGCACCATCGAAAACCCCTCCACCTGTCCGCAACAAAGGCCAGCACAACGACCTCCCATGCATCGCCTCCTGCCCCCTCGCCATCAAACAACCTTCTAGCCAAGCACCCCTCCACCTGGCGGTAGGCCTCCACCCGTCGCTCTCTCCTCTCTTTGAGCCTTCGTTAAAAATAGGACTGGCGAAATCTTCCCTTCTCTGCCACAAGGCCATACCTTGCTCCAGAGAGCGACAACCCTCCGCATCCGCTCCGCACCCCCGAGGACACCCCATCAGCATCTTCCTCTGAAGGGGCCAATCCATTACTGCACTGCCCAGAACCCATCTACCCAGCCTCCAAGCGACCCTGCAGATGAGCCTTGTCACCGCCAACCTTCACGCAGACCGCCCAGGAGCATTCACCAGAGACCAACAACGGGTCCGAAACCATTCGGTGAACCGAGTCACCACCGTCAACCAGGTCCACCAACAGGTCTAAGATCCCGGCAAACATGCCAATTGTTTCCTCCAGCACATTCGTCTGGAGTGGATCCGCCCCAACCATTGATGTTCTTTAAAAACTATATGTTATTATGCTCATTTCCTTATTTGTTTGATTCCCGATATAACTTAGCATTTTTTATACATAATAAGCGATGCGATATAAATTTGATGTGCTAAATACACCTCCTTTACATCTATAAGCTGTTATTATTCAAATTTCATAATTTCCTTTACAATACCTCTCAGCAGTTAGCAATCAACAATCAACGTTGACAACAATGATATGCATGATATAATGTGTATTTGTGTGCTAAATACACCTCATTCTTGCATATAAGCATGTATTTGTATGTTATTTATTGTTTTAATAACAAGGATGGTCTTAATTTTAAAAAAAATCACTTTTTTGCGTTATTTCTTAGATTTCCAACAATATTGTCAATATGTCTCAAAATATCCCGAATCATATACTTTCAACCCATACGAACCTTAGCATCTTGGCCATGTGCATGAGCAAGAGAAACTAGAGGGTTAAAGTCGTTAATGATAATATATCACCCGCAACTGGGTAGAAATAAAGATTCTAGTGTTCTATGTTGGAGTATATGCGTCATATGTAAGATGGGTAAATGGATCCTTCCAAGATTCATTTACTACATCTCGGTGTTTAGTCCCACATCTACCAGTGGTGGGACTTGGAGGGTCTATGGAGGCTATATAAGAAGCCCAAAACTTCATGTATCCAATGAGAAAGTCAATAGACATATCAACCCTTTGAGGCGTTCTTTCGTGGTTTCATCCCGCTCCTTAGGAAGTAGGGTTCCACGTAAAAATTTCGAGGTTCCATGTTTTATATCATTTATATCTGATATGCTTCCGCATTCTTTATTTTCTAACATAGGATCAGAGCTGATTCGATTCTCCGGGATATATTTTATATTTTTGTTCGAGATTCGATTTTTGATTACTTTGAAGATTTTTATGTTGATCTCAAGATCTTCAATTCTGCGAGTCGATTCTGTTCTTCAAGATCGATTTATATGTACTGTTAAAATTTTGAAGTTTGTTCAAGAATATTTAGGGTTTCCTGGAACCCCATTTCCGCATGGATTGTCATCAACATCAGGGGTTTTTCATCGCCTACACGCCATGAAGTTCCAGATTTGAAACCCTAAGGCTCGTTTCCAGATGATATCAACAACAAGTTCAGACGATCCAAGGCGTGCTTCGGGCAACGTCCCTTCACCACCTCATGCACTTCACCGACGAGGAGGCGGAGCTCCTCCTCGTTGGCGCCGCATCTTCTTCAAGCAGCAAGCGCCGCGCACCAGGCGACACTCTTAAGTCCAGACTCCAACCACAGTTCTAAAAAAAATCAGATCTGCGTGGGCTAAAAAAAGGAAGCGGCGATCGTCGCATCCCATGTGTATTCCTCTTCTCCGTGTAAAATCTCCAGGCATAGGCTGCACCTTCTCCAGGGCGGTGGCCGCATCTTCTCCATAGGCGGAACCCTAGTCGCTCCTTGCCGCGATCTGCGAAGTTCCACCTTCTCTGCTCCCTTGTGGTGACAACATCCAGGCCGAGCTCGCGATAGGCGGAGCTCAAGCTCTAGGCAGCTCTGATCGCCTCCAGTGGGGCTAGCCCATGCCTCCAAGCCCCCATCGTCACCTTTGTCATACATGATGTCAATCCCCTTGGCTTCCTAGGCGCATGTCAGAAAAAAAATGAGGAAGAAGAAGCTGAAGGTGGCAAACAACCCCTCCTCATTTCCTTCAGGCGACGAAGGCCATCGCGCACAGGCAACAACGCCCATCTCTCCGCCAAACCCGCTTCCACGGTGCCCCCAGATACCGAAGCAGCGTCATCTCTCCAACAGTGCCTCAACGCCACTCTCAAGCAGTGCTCTCAAACCCATGAGGCGACGCTCCCTCCAGATACAGGCGGAGCTCAAAGCAGCTCGGCCCCTTCCTCTCGTTCATCTCCTGGCGACCTCCTCCTCCAGATCCAAGAAGCGGTGACCAAGGTTCGAAAAAACAAAAGACGGAACGAGGCGTTTTCCCTGGAAGCGAGGCGAGGCGTAGCCTCGAGGCGGTCGAGGCGTAAGCCTCAATTTTTATAAAAAAAATAATTATAAACTATATAATAAATATATCTATTAGTGAAATAATATAATCTGACAAACATATAGTATATAACAATGTAATATATGATGATATTATGAAGATAAGAACATGAAAAAAGGATATGTCAATGACTCAATATCATAAACCTTTCTACTAAATTTCTACCCAATCAAAAGGAAATCATTGGCTTTGACTATCAATAAATTTTTTATCTAAAAGGGATTGGCTATAGTTGTCATTATAGATATCCAAGTTGTTGATATGAATCATATGATTTGAATCCTAACTATATGTTCTACTATATCTAGATGAAGAAAGGTCTGATGTCCTCCATGTGCCACCATACCCTACCAGTACGGGGTCTCCCCATCCCAAATTTTTTTCTTATATGAGTATTCGAATTCGTATACACTTTTTTATATGTTTAAGGATGTAATAGTAAGAGTTCACTGAAATAATTTGACATGTTAATGGTAAATATGAATATAAAAGAGGTCAAATTTAAGCATTCATCTTGCATAAATTAATAGTTAGACATAAGTAATAGTAAATATGAAGCAGTTTGTTGAAATAGTTACACATAATTAATAGTAAATATGGAATTATGGGTATGAAAGAAACATCAGATTTACGCATTTAACTTGTATAATCATTATCCTAAACAAGTATATAGTTATAAGCTTCTCAAACCACCATGTAAACTATTAAAATCATAAAAAATCTTCAAAAAAAATAAAACGCCTCGACCGCCTTGAGACGGAACGCCTCATTGCTACGCCTCAGCCACTTGAGGCGCATGCCTAACTGGACAGGGTCGAGGCGCACGCCTCGAGGCTAAAAAGGCTCGCCTCGCCCGAGGCGTACGCCTCGACCGCCTCGAGGCGCGTTTTTTAATACCATGGTGGCGACGAAAGGGTCAGAGCACCGTCGAGGTCAATCTGCTTTTGTGATTGGGGTTCCCAACGAAGGGGAACCCCAATATAACGGTGGAATCCTATTTCATCAAAAAAAAACAGGGAAGGTCCAATAGTTTGGCCCAAGTGGGCCACGGTTATCCAAAACGGGGGGGGGGGGGGGGTGTTATTGTAAGGACCCAAATGGGGTGTGTTTAAAAAAAAGAAAAAGGAAGAGGAGAAGTCAGAAAAAAATGATCTCATTTTGAAAAACATACTTTGAGAAAAGGCGCATACAAAAGAAAAGTCGTATGCGAGAATAAAAATTTGCAAAAAAACTTGATTGAGAAAAAAAGGTCGAGAAAAAAATTGAGATTGGCATTTGCGATGTTTTGTTGTCTCCACATTTTCATGCCTTCTCCCAGCTTTGTTGATATCATTGTTTTCCTACCAATCTAGGAGAAGGGGAAGTATTGCGTAAAGTAACAGGCCACATTGACAGATTCTCCATTTTCCATATTCAGATGTCAGATTCCAGGCCAGCCAGTTGTTTAGACTCTACAGAGATGTTCAGTGTCAGGCTCTGCGGATTCGTTAATGGTCCAAGCTCAAGACACTCCACATTTAAGTGACTTATTTTCTTCGAGTTCTCTAGAGAGAGATTCCTTTTCAGACACACATGTGTGCGATCAGTGTTGTGGTCCCCATCTTTTGTTTTGGTCAGAGTTTTCATGTGTTCCATAGGGACTCTGGAGTAGAGATCTGATGAATCCGCGATTCATCATCGTAATATCTTGATCTTAGCAAAATCCCCGAGTAAATTCCCTAATAAATGTGTATAAAATCCATAAATTAACAAAATGACTCTTGTAAATAAAATACACTAATTATTATATATTGGATTGTATAAAATAAATTAACAATAAAAAGGCCGCAAAATCAAAGGAGTTTTATACCTGTAAATAGCCCAAAACTTCATGTATTTTTAATAATTTCATTTCAACTCCTTTTTGCCTAATTCTTTCTCTAACTTGTTTATAAAAATGTATATAAAAATACAAAAATACAAAACAAATTTCATCTCAAATAAATGCTTCTAGATCCCAAAGAGAAAAAGCCGTAAAATCCAACTTCCAAGCTAAATTCCCGCTCCGTATGAACTCCAAATTCACCAAACTCACTTTTAAAGTTCAAGTTAAAAAATTATCTATCCAACGGAAGTGGTTTCATTAAAATCGGAGCTCGTTTGCAAAAGTTGGGTTTTGGGACCTAGATGTACATTGTATACCTTGTCTATATTCATTCTTTGTTTATTTTTTATTTTACCTTTCTTAATTTCTAAAAATACAAAAAAATCATGCTTGTGTTGTATTTTATTTATATTATTTTATTGTATTTTTTCCGTTGTAAATATCTCTTATTAAAAAGACAAAAAATGTACATGGTGTTTTGTATTCACTTGTAAATTCACCATTATTTTTTCCTTCTTTATTTTGTTGTATTTAAAGTAGCCTACTTTATTTCATTTTATTTATTTAATTATTTTACATTCTCTACAATAACCACCAATTCAACTCCATTATTCCACCATTTTTCCAACTTCCCATTCAACTCCATTAATAAATCAACCTCCCATTCAACTCCACCACTTTAATAACCTCGCATTCCATTCTCTTTATATACCTCTCATTCTCCTCATTTTTGCCTTTGATCCAACTTTATGTGAGGAGAGCCTAGTTCCTTGAGTTGAATCGGTGACAGCGACGCAACCGCGGTCGAGCGACGATGGCCCTCTCTCCGGTGTGATCCGTTGGCTTTTTGGCCAACATCGCAGCCGCAACCGCGCGCTGCTCGAGCTCATCGCACGCCGGCGATTTGAGCGAAGACCGTGCTCTCGTGAGCACTCCATAGGCGACCGTATCATCGTAGGTAAATTTTCCCTTCATCATATTGTCATTTTTGCAATTTTTTTAACACATCATATCACCACCATCTCCCATTTGTTTCTACTCCATCTTATTACCATCATCATTTTTTCTTTTCTCATCATGTTCATTCCCTGTTTTAAACAAAATTAAAAAAATTATAAAACAATTTAAACAAAAAAAATTATTACAGCACTAAAAAAATTTCAAAAAAAAATAAAAAAAAAACAACCGCACAGGCGGGTGGAGCAGCAAATGCCGCCGCCCCACCCCCCTCTTCTCCGCCGCCGACCCACTCCGTCGCGCCGGCGGCCTCTCAACCTTTCCACGCCTGCGGCAGCGCCGCCGGCCATCCTTGCGGCCGCGTCGCTGGCCTCCGTCACGCCGCCACCGACGCGGCGCCGCCCTCTTCACCACCGCGCCCACAGCCGCAACCGACCCCCCCCCTCGTCGTTGGAGCCCTCCACCGCCCACCGCGGCCGCGCCTCCGCGCTCCGCCCCTCCACAGGCCGCCGCCCTCCGCCGACGAAGGCCGCCGACCACCTCCTTTGTTGGGTTCATCTCCACCGTATCCAGAGGAAGAAGAAGGTGTTTTCTCTTTTATTTTTTTTATTTGTAAAAATTACATCTTTTATTTCTCAAGTTTTCGTAATTACAATTACGTCCCTGTACATAAGTTGCTTTGTAATTTCAGTTTCTGTTTTGCACGGATAACCCTATGTTCATGCGTTAATTTGGACATCATTTATGCATCTTTTTGTTCAATGAAAAATGCCTCTATGATGAGCAACTAGTTGTCTACATTCTGACTATTTATTTGTATTTTTATGAGTCATGGGTAATTAACTAAAATTATTCAACTGAAATTTTGCATAGTTTACCCATTTTAGACTCTTAAAATTATATCTCATGCATGGTTGCTCTAAAAATTCCACAAAAAATATATATGATGCCTTGATATGTGATGAACTTACTGTCCAAATTTCATCTAAAATGGAGATGTCCTGTGCCTGAAATAAATTGTAGAGTGTTTTTAGTATTTGATTTTTAATTAAATCCACATATATCCTTTTTGCGAAATTTCAAATCTCCTGAATTCTACATCTAAATATCTTTCTGAGATAATTCGCACTCTGATTAATTTGATAAGGTGGATTTATTAGAAATTATTTACTCACTGTCACTCTATTTTCACTAAAAAATCCATAAATAATTCATATTTTGTCAAAAAAATCCAAAAATATTACTGTAGCTTCCTTGCATCATGTTTTCATTCCAGTAATTTTTTAATTTTTTTTGCTTACTATTTGTGTGAAAAATTACGAAAACACCCATAAAAAGTGTGCATTTTTAGTTATTGCATTTTAACCCCTAAAATTCCAAAAAAAGTACCTTGCATTCATCTCTGGATTAGAACTCTAGGAAAAATATAATTTGGCTAAATTGGACTAAGTTGACATTAAAAATTAATTTGGCCTTGTTTGTGTTTTCTAAGTGTCATAATTCACCCGCATGTGCATTTGCATTTGTTCTTGCATTAAAAAATTCTAAAAAAATACCACTTGGAAATCTAAAATCTTTATTTTTGAATTAAACCCGAAGTTGTTCCTTTGCCTCCCTGAGTTCGACCCCGGACTTGCCCGGGATATAAATTAAGCCGAGACACTCTTCACGGAGATCTTCTCTCGGTTCTGACCGAATCGCTAAGTACACGTGCTACGACGTGACCGAATTATTTATCGTATTTAGTGACACATCAGATGGCGCCGTTGCCGGGGAGGCAAACGGCTTAGGGATTAGTTTAAAATTTTGGATTTAGTTTTCCATTTACTCGGGTAGTCTGGCCCCCGAGTCACTTGTATTCATTTCATTTTTTTTGCAATTATTTCTCTTCATATTTTTGTATATATCTTGTTGTTTATCTCTCTAACATAAATCTCATTTTCCTTGCAAGGGCCCGGTGGACTTGGAGTGCATCGGAGGTCGACGGACGCGACGCGAGTTGACTGCTGAAGTGCGAGGAGAACTATTTATTTTTGAGAGAACTTTTTGTAATAATTGTTGTAATTATTTAGGTAGCTTGCTCTTTATAGCGTCTCTTGTTTGAGAGCTCGCGTGTGTAAAAAGACTTGGACATTATTTGTGGTGTGTCGAGCCTGTTTCACTCTCCGGTGAGGGTGGGGCTCGACTTGAGTGGCGAACTTAAGGATTAGGTACATGGTAGTATAGAATCAAATTTGGATGTGCCCATCGTAAATTAGGCTATACATATCTTAGAAGATTCACATATCTTATAAGATTCTTAATGAGACGCACATAGACACGTACTACTTAGCTCAAATTCAATCAATTCTTCCCCGCTAATAGTATACTGTTTAGGTGCGGCTTTCTCGATCTGCATCCATTTAGTGTAATATTTATAAATTCTGTTCTGCATAACGCATGAAGAGTGCTGGGATTCACTGTAAGTATACCTTCTTCTAAGCATGCATCATAGTTTCTCGTTTGCATTCTGATTTCCGATTCCCCTCTTGTTTTACAACTTAAGGTCAAAAGGAAATTGGGACTGAACGGTAGACGTGCTTGTGTGTTCACATAAATTTCAAGTGATAACCTAACTCTAAAGTTGGGACTGAATTGAGCAGGTCGATCTAATTAATTGGAATATAAAGAACCCTTGTTCTCGGGTGCATAAAGCCCTCATTGTTTGTTTTAATTGCAAGTGAGAGAGAGAGACGACCCTAGGATAGAGCCAAGTCTGGATTTCTTACTTACTACTGGTTCTTTCTTTTTAGGCGATTAGCTACTTTTCAGTGAGGATTTACGGGTAGCCGGTAAACGGTCCAGACTTCCTTAGCAGAGTGGGAGGTTTAGAGGACGCCTTAGTCCTCAAGGAACGGGTAGCCGTATTTATACGGTCCGTACTTACTCCTATACTGGCTGAAAGTAGGTCAAACTAGTCGTAAGAACCGGGCCAGTCTGTAGGAAAATACGGACACCTAACAGCTCGTTAATCTTTCCAAGATTGTATTCTCACCAACTAAAATTGACCAGATAAATCGGCCGAACTCTTACGGCCATCACGTGTTGAGTTGGTGAAATTGGGGGTTTGAATTGCGTTTGTACTGTGTGAGTTCACTCCGCACATTTATGTGCACCGTAGAACTAGTGCCTCATTGAATATCGTGATCTAATCGGTTCTTTTGACATCGAAGATGACTGACTGGAGGGATATTTATTCGGACTTTGCGAATCTCTCATTGAACTCTTCAAAAAGTACGTCTTCAAAGGTCCAAGCGCAACTTGGACCAACCTGGACTCATGACCCTCTTGAGCCCAGGATCACTCACTCTCGGGATGGTTACCCTCAAACCATTCCATTTCTCTCTTCCCACCTCACCGAGGAAGACCATCGCCTTGGTGAGAATATCATGATTCATAAATCCTCTTCTAATCAAGAAAACATTGCTGATTCAGGACATAAAGAAGATTCAAGTAAAATACCAAAGAAGAAAGAAGAGGAAGAAGAGAACCATGAAGACCCAATGAGAATGATACTTGCCCGATTAGCTGCATCTGAGCAGCAACAAGCATTACTGAGAGCTCAGTTGGGATAGTTAAATGTTGGGGTCCAACTACCAATGGATGCGGCGTATAACCCCGGACAATATCAAATTCATAACTACTTGAGTCCGGCTGAACCCACTGTTGACTTTGAATTGAAGCCGCATTTTCTGAACTTGCTGCCACATTTTGATGGGAATGCTTCTGAGGAGCCATATGCATTCCTCAGGGACTTTGAGCCCATCTGTGCTAACCTCAAACATAATAATGTTAGCCAGGATTATATTAGGCTCAAAGCCCTTTCATTTGCCTTGGGTGGAAAAGCCGATTACTGGGTAAAGAATCTTGGAATCATCATCACCACTTATGCCCAGTTCAAGGACCTATTCCTAAAGAAGTTCTACCCTTTGAGTAGAACTAACATGATGAGGACGCGAATTATGAGTTTTTCCCAGTTACCCCATGAAGCCTTCTGTGATGCTTGGGAAAGATTCAAAGACATCCTGCAGAAGTGTCCCTGTCATGGATTAGATGACAACATCTTGGTCCAATCCTTCTTCACTGGTCTCAACCCTTAGATGCAGGGTTTAGTGAGCGCTGCCTGTGGAGGCAGTTATACATCACGAGGAGCGGATACCGTCTGGAGGGTATTCGAGCAGATGGTTGAAACTAGTCGCTCACAGATGGCTAGCAGGGCCTATACACCGTCCCTCAGTTCACTCTCATCTGGAGGGGGAAAAGCAGCTGTAGTCGATCTCTCTCAGGACGTGATCCCTAGCATGGGACTCCTTGCTGACAAGCTTACTGTAGTCGAGAGGATCGACAGGAGGATTGATGAATTTTAGACCGGAGCGTCTCCAAACTCCCAAAACAGATGGAGGAGTTGACTGAGAAGGTATCTAAGATACGTATACCCGCCGTGACTGCACCCCCTGCTCCCGTATACCGAGTTCACCATGTTCAGGAGCAGTTGGTGTCAGGGCAACCCCACCCGTGGGAGCAGGACCAATCCACACCCACTCTTTCCAGCAGCCACCTCCAGTAACAGAGACAGACCAGGAGGAGCCTCCACCAGTTTGGGAGGTGAATGGGATATGGTATACTCAGGAACCTGCCAGGCAGGGAAGTACGGGAGACCGACAGACCTATCAGCGTCCCCCGACCTTTCACAACACCGCATTCACCTCCGCACCACCTCCTTCACAGCAAAGCCCTGGATTCCAGCCACCCCAGCAGCAGAGGCAGCAGTACCAGCAGTATGGCCGACAGGGCCATTACCAGACGGGCCAGCAGGGTCTGCAACCCCAGCAGCAGCAGCAGAGGCAGTACACTGGCCAGCAGGGCCAGTCTTCCCGTTCTTCTTCCCAGTCTTATCCACTTCCTTCATCGCCTAGTCCCATGGATATTCAGCAGCAGATACTCGACGAGCTACGTTCCTACAGGAACGAGGTTCAGGACTTACGGGTGGATGTCAACCGCCTGTCCAGATGGCGAGACGAGCAGACTGCACCCTCTACCTCGATCCCAGCCCAAGTTCAGGCTAACCCAAATAGCCTGAACCGTTCTAGTTCTCAGCAGCACTTTGGTCAGGTATACTATTCAGCATCTCCTAAATCTGAACATGAGATTCTTTCGTCTGACGAGGCTAACCACATGTCACTCAGGAGCGGAAGGACCGTGGTCGTACCTGACCGGGCGAGGGACACGAGGAGGGGCATCTCTGGAGCTCTACCTGAGGAGTCTTCAGAGGAC
Organism: Ottelia alismoides; assembly: GCA_037367405.1. Classification (NCBI taxonomy): domain Eukaryota; kingdom Viridiplantae; phylum Streptophyta; class Magnoliopsida; order Alismatales; family Hydrocharitaceae; genus Ottelia; species Ottelia alismoides. The sequence goes on from JAZKJV010004705.1 coordinate 192,130, forward strand.
GAGGAGGAGAGGCATCATATTTCAGAGCCCCATCAGCACCATTCGAGGATTTCTACTCAGGGAGCCGAGAGGAGGAGGAGAGCACGTATGCAGCATCGTCAGCATGGATATTCTTCTGAGTCTACGGAGGACCTTGCATCTCCGGTTGTGGCAGATACCACTCCAGCTTCTATTCCACAACCTTTAGTAGATAGTTTTGATTTCGAGTCCATGTTGCATCAAAAAGATTCTTGTATGAAGAACTCTGTTTCAGTTAAGTCAAAGAATGATCTTTCAGTTCATGATTCAGACTCTTCATCCTCTGTTTCCCTAGCTTCAATCCCTTTCCCCCGTGCTCTTACGGCAGGAAAGCGCATCAAAAAGATTCAGAAAGATGACCCCGATATGGCATAGTTTTGTAAAGAAAACATCACAGTTACAGTGCCATTTGATGAATATGTGGCTAACCATCCTGCCTTCCAAAAATACCTTAAGGTGAGATGCACACCTAGAAGGGTTAGCAGGAAGAAAGATAACCGAAATATAAAGACACATGTCTTATCAGTAGCCACAACCTATTGTCTCAAGAATCAGACTTTGCCAAAGAAAAAGAGAGACATGGGTGCTCACTATGTGGAGAGTTGTATTGACGACATTGCGTTTGCACGCACACTCTTAGATAACGGTTCTTCGATCAACCTACTTCCCTTAGCCTTATATCAGAAATTGGAGTTGGGACCACTTCGCAAATCTAGAGCTTTACTCCAATTCGCAGATCGTTCAATGAAGAGACCTAAGGGAGAAGTGAAGAACGTCGTTATCTCGATTGAGGGGCAGAACTATCAGGTAGACTTCACAGTCTTGGACATGGAGACCCCCAATCATTGGAGAGAATCTCAGATCATTCTCGGGCGACCCTTCCTTAGGACCGCAGGCGCAGCTTTCGATTATGGTACGGGAATGATGAAGTTCCGTTCTCCAGGCGGAGAAGTGAACCTTGAGATGAAGCAAACCAAGTGTCAGCGACCCGATTCAGAGAGTAGCACAGAGTACTCATCTTCAGAGGCAGACTGCAGTTTGATTAGCACAGTTGGGATTTGGGGACAGATTCCTTCAGGACAGAGCGAGACCCTTTCATCTGGAGAGGATATAGTGCATGATGCAGTTTGCCAGGTGTTGTCTGATCTTACTAGAGATGCATCAACCTATTCTCATGATGACTTAGAGATCCATCCGGATTTGTCAGTTCCATCCTCTTCGGAACAATCATGGGACATAGATGACGAGTCGGACGTGGCTTTTGCCGATTGTTTGGATACTTTTGACGATCCGACTCCCGATACTTCTGATTTGGTGGCGAGTACTACTCAGCTTAGCCCACCTTCATGCAGTACGGAACCAGATTCAGATTCAGTTCAGCCAGATCTGCTTGATGATACCACATTGCCAGAACTGAAATCACTACCTCCTACACTTAAGTATGCCTTTCTTGCGGGACCCAAAGAGAGATATCCTGTCATCATTAGCTCACACTTGACTTTAGAACAGGAGTCTAGGTTGTTAGAAGTCTTAGAGAGGAACCGCAAAGCAATAGGCTGGACAGTGTCGGATCTCGTGGGCATCAACCCCGCTCTCTGCTCGCACCACATTTTTACTGAGGATAATCTGAGACCTTCCTGTGAATTCCAGAGGAGACTTAACCCCAATCTACGGGAAGTAGTGAAGAAAGAGATTGAGAAATGGTGCAAAGCAGGGTTTATATACCCTATTTCTGACTCCAAGTGGGTGGCCCCACTTCATGTTGTACCGAAAAAGTCGGGAATTCAGATGGTCACCAACGAGGAGGGGGTAGAGATCGTGACACGAGTACCCACGTCGTGGCGCGTCTGTGTCGACTACAGGCGTCTGAATGCTGCGACCAAGAAAGATCACTTTCCCTTGCCTTTTATTGATCAGATCTTGGAGAGACTTGCAGGGAAAGAGTTCTTCTGTTTTCTTGACGGGTACTCAGGCTACAACCAGGCGGCCATAGCCCCTGAGGACCAGGAAAAAACCACATTCACATGTCCATTCGGCACTTATGCTTTCAGGCGCATGCCATTCGGGCTCTGCAATGCCCCGGGCACATTTCAGCGATGCATGATAGCCATATTTGCCGAGATGGTGGGAGATTTCCTGGAAGTGTTCATGGATGACTTCTCAGTCCATGGTGATTCTTTTGATACATGTTTAGCGCACTTGGATCGAGTCCTCACGAGGTGTAGAGAGGTGAATCTGGTACTCTCCTGGGAGAAGAGTCACTTTATGGTAACGGAGGGTATCGTGTTGGGGCATGTCATCTCCAAAAGGGGAATGGAGGTTGACCCTGCCAAGGTGGAGGTGATCAAGAAACTCGATCCACCTACCAACGTGAAGTCAGTGCGGTCATTTTTAGGGCATGTTGGATTCTATAGGAGATTCATTCAGGATTTTTCAAAGATCGCCCGCCCACTGACTGAGCTCTTAGGGAAAGACATAGAGTTCGTTGTAGATCACAGGTGTCTGGAGGCCTTTGAGCTCTTGAAAAGGAAGATTTGTGCCTCGCCTATCCTACAAGCTCCTGACTGGTCTCTCCCCTTTGAGATCATGACTGACGCTTCAGATTTCGCTATAGGAGCTGTGTTAGGACAACGGCGAGAGGGGATTCCGTTTGCGGTTCACTATGCGAGCAAAGTTTTAGATCCTACACAGAAAAATTATACAGTGACTGAAAAGGAAATGCTCGCGGTAGTATGGGCCCTCGAAAAGTTCAGATCATATATTTTGGACTCTAAGGTGACAATTTATACTGATCACACAGCCATTCGATACTTAATGGAAAAGAAGGACGCGAGGGCGCGTCTTCTTAGGTGGATTTTACTCCTCCAGAAATTTGATTTGGAGATTAAAGATAAACCTGGAGTGAAGAATGTTGTGGCTGATCACCTTTCTCGGATTGAACTTAAGGAGTCTCCTGATCATGAGCGAATTAGAGAGACCTTCCCAGATGAGTCAATTTGTGTTATTGACTCACTCCCGTGGTATGCCAACATGGTGAACTATCTTGTCTCCAAGCAGGTTCCCCATGGTTGGACTAGGAGCAGCATTGATCGACTGAAGTCGGATTCGAGAAGATACCACTGGGACGATCCTTTCCTTTTCTTCGAAGGATCGGATTGTGTTTGGAGAAGGTGTATTCCTCAGGAGGAATACTAGAGTGTCCTCACATATTGTCATTCACTTGAGGCTGGAGGACACCATTCGGGAAAGAGAACCGCTCACAAAGTACTTCAATGTGGATTGTATTGGCCGACCTTATTTAGAGATGCCATTGATTTTGTACGGTCGTGCCCGATTTTGTCAAAGGATGGGAGGGGCAGTTGGACAGAGAGATGAGATGCCCATACAACCGATGATTATTTGTGATGTTTTTGATGAATGGGGCATAGATTTTATGGGTCCCTTTCCCAACAGCCAAGGACATGAGTACATTTTGTTGGCGGTTGACTATCTATCTAGGTGGGTGGAGGCTATCCCAACCCGAACCGCAGACAGCAAGACTGTCTGTAAGTTTGTGAGAGACCATATTATTGCTAGGTTCGGGGTGCCAAAAGTTTTGATATCTGATGGGGGTAGTCATTTTGTGAACCGAGATATGAGATCTTTAGCTAAGGACTATGGATTTGAGCATAGAGTTACTAGTCCTTACCACCCACAGTCCAACGGCATGGCAGAGGTTTCGAACAGAGAGGTGAAGAGTATTTTTCAGAAATTGGTTCGTCCCGATAGGAAGAACTGGTCTCAGCTCTTAGACCAAGTTCTGTGGGCCTATAGGACAGCCTACAAGACACCATTGGGTACTTCACCATTTAGAATGATCTATGGCAAGCCATGCCATTTGCCCGCAGAATTGATTCATAAATCCGAATGGGTTTGGAGTTGTCACCTAGGGAAGCTTTGCCGAGACTTGAACTTGAACGAGCTCGTGGAAATCCGAAACATGGCATATGACAACAGTTTGATTTATAAGGACAAAGTAAAGAGATGGCATGATCAGCACATTAGGTGCAAAGACTTTGTCCCTGGGCAAAAGATATGGTTGTTCAATGCCAGGTTGAAGATGTTTCATGGGAAGCTCAAATCTAAATGGACGGGTCCCTTTGTGGTTAAGAAAGTGCAAGAGAATGGAAGTGTAGAGATAGTTGATCTCACAGATGGTGCACAATCTCATGTGGTGAATGGACAACTGTTGAAGCATTTTGTTGATTCGAAAGAGCAGTTAGTCCAAGTCGAGGCCATCAACTTCATACAGAGTGAGCACAGAGCAGATACATCTTATTACTCTTCATGAAGATGCAGCATCAAGATTCAACATCTTAGAAGATTCAATCACTCTTGTACATATTCTCCCTTCTTTGTATATTCTCGAGATCACATCGGTTCTCACACTTACTCTTTTCCTATACTTAGGCTGACCAAAGCCTAAGTATAGGGGGGGACCGATGTCCGCCATGTGTATTTACTCATCATTTCTCCTCTTGACCTCGTCCGCCCCATTTTTGCTCTTCTACACTTAGGCTGACCAGAGCCTAAGTATAGGGGGGCGGATCGACTTCTATACTTTTTATTATTTTAGCTTTCCTACGCTTAGTACGAGCTATGTCTTTTTGTCACCTAGTGCCATGAGGACATAGCACATGCTAAGTATAGGGAGGCATGTATATATTACATATATACTTTACCCATACCTCGTACTTTCATGTATTTTTGTATATATTATACAATAATTATGGGGTGGGTAAAAAAACAAAAAAAACAAAAAAACAAAACAAAAAAAAACTTTTTCCTAAAAAAACTCTTTTTCCTTATTTGCTTAAAAAAACTTTAAAATCCTGTAAAAAAAACTTTTTCAAAAAAAAACTTCTTCTAAAACTTAAAAAAAACTAAAAAACTAACTAATAAGTTGGTTTAATCCCTGACACAATTCACTTTCACACAAGACTAGTGATGTTCAAGAACACTTGGTTTACGAGCTCTTGAGATTTTGAGTTAACCCGCCTTAGTCATTAGGGTCCTTGGACTTAATTATTCACATTTCCCTAGTTTGGAAGATTTGTGTGCTATATTGCATGCTTAGTCTCTACCTTAAGAATATGATCAGCACCTCACATACACGACTGCAATTATGATGAGATGAGTTGAAATTTCACTTGAGGAACTGGGATGAGGGATTTGAGTTCGGACTTGATTTAATAATGCTTGAGGATGGGATAAAATCAATGAAGGCTTCATGAAACCTGAGTGTCAGCATCTTTAGCCAGTATGAGAACATGGTTCTTGTACTATCTCTTGACATCTACCTATGTGCCAGGGTGTGATAAAATAAAAAAAATGTTAATCAGTGTGCGCCAACTCTTGGTAAAAGCAGTGGAGCTAGCCACAAATACTATAAAGCAATGAAATGTCAAAGAAAAGCTCTCATTCCACAAAGTCAATTATCAAAAGAGCTTCCACCAAAGGCGAGCGCTCCCAACCATTTCAAAGTGTCCACTTGGACCACCGCTATTAGGACCAGGAGTCGGGCTTGCACCAAAAAAGGGCTCTGCATCGTAAATGTTACAAGTCTGGGTGTAGAAGGTACGATAGGTACTCAAAAAAGGCACACCCCGGTGTACTCCCAGGAAAACAAGTGCAGACGGCTCCAACTTCTCTTGACAGACGCACTGATCAACACCAAAAAAATGTGTTGCGTAATAAGGCACTTGAGAGGATCCTTGTTCCAATGAGAGGGAGAGAAGAAATGACACAATCCTAAACCCTCCATCAACTGGCCTTCCATCTACACTTTTAAGTCTGACAACTAAAGAGACGGTGGATTGGTTGCAAGAAATGGTTTATTCCCTAGTGTTGATGACCGGGTCCTTAGGAGAGTCTCTTGGACTGGAACCTTGGGTGACATGGTGACTCTACTCTTGTAACTGCGGTCAATACTTAAAGTCATATCCCTTATATATACGTATACAAAGAGAGTCTGATGATTAGGGGAATTGGGTACCTTTTGACTAGAGCTTGGTTCAGCTTAGAATTTTAGGATCTCTAAAACCAAGAGTTCTTGAACGGATCAAATCTTGTATTCACATGCACAGTCCGGGGTTAACCCAACTTATTCATTCTTTATTTGCTCGAGGACTAGCAAAGTTTAAGTATAGGGGGTGATGAATCCACGATTCATCATCGTAATATCTTGATCTTAGCAAAATCCCCGAGTAAATTCCCTAATAAATGTGTATAAAATCCATAAATTAACAAAATGACTCTTGTAAATAAAATACACTAATTATTATATATTGGATTGTATAAAATAAATTAACAATAAAAAGGCCGCAAAATCAAAGGAGTTTTATACCTGTAAATAGCCCAAAACTTCATGTATTTTTAATAATTTCATTTCAACTCCTTTTTGCCTAATTCTTTCTCTAACTTGTTTATAAAAATGTATATAAAAATACAAAAATACAAAACAAATTTCATCTCAAATAAATGCTTCTAGATCCCAAAGAGAAAAAGCCGTAAAATCCAACTTCCAAGCTAAATTCCCGCTCCGTATGAACTCCAAATTCACCAAACTCACTTTTAAAGTTCAAGTTAAAAAATTATCTATCCAACGGAAGTGGTTTCATTAAAATCGGAGCTCGTTTGCAAAAGTTGGGTTTTGGGACCTAGATGTACATTGTATACCTTGTCTATATTCATTCTTTGTTTATTTTTTATTTTACCTTTTTTAATTTCTAAAAATACAAAAAAATCATGCTTGTGTTGTATTTTATTTATATTATTTTATTGTATTTTTTCCGTTGTAAATATCTCTTATTAAAAAGACAAAAAATGTACATGGTGTTTTGTATTCACTTGTAAATTCACCATTATTTTTTCCTTCTTTATTTTGTTGTATTTAAAGTAGCCTACTTTATTTCATTTTATTTATTTAATTATTTTACATTCTCTACAATAACCACCAATTCAACTCCATTATTCCACCATTTTTTCCAACTTCCCATTCAACTCCATTAATAAATCAACCTCCCATTCAACTCCACCACTTTAATAACCTCTCATTCCATTCTCTTTATATACCTCTCATTCTCCTCATTTTTGCCTTTGATCCAACTTTATGTGAGGAGAGCCTAGTTCCCTGAGTTGAATCGGTGACAGCGACGCAACCGCGGTCGAGCGACGACGGCCCTCTCTCCGGTGTGATCCGTTGGCTTTTTGGCCAACATCGCAGCCGCAACCGCGCGCTGCTCGAGCTCATCACACGCCGGCGATTTGAGCGAAGACCGTGCTCTCGTGAGCACTCCATAGGCGACCGTATCATCGTAGGTAAATTTTCCCTTCATCATATTGTCATTTTTGCAATTTTTTTAACGCATCGTATCACCACCATCTCCCATTTGTTTCTACTCCATCCTATTACCATCATCATTTTTTTCTTTTCTCATCATGTCCATTCCCTATTTTAAACAAAATTAAAAAAATTATAAAACAATTTAAACAAAAAAAATTATTACAGCACTAAAAAAATTTCAAAAAAATTAAAAAAACAACAACCGCACAGGCGGGTGAAGCAACAAACGCCGCCGCCCCACCCCCCTCTTCTCCGCCGCCGACCCACTCCGCCGCGCCGGCGGCCTCTCAACCTTTCCACGCCAGCGGCAGCGCCGCCGGCCATCCTTGCGGCCGCGCCGCTGGCCTCCGTCACGCCGCCACCGACGCGACGCCGCCCTCTTCGCCACTGCACCCACAGCCGCAACCGACCCCCCCCTCGCCGTTGGAGCCCTCCACCGCCCACCGCGGCCGCGCCTCCGCGCTCCGCCCCTCCATAGGCCGCCGCCCTCCGCCGACGAAGGCCGCCGACCACCTCCTTTGTTGGGTTCATCTCCACCGTATCCAGAGGAAGAAGAAGGTGTTTTCTCTTTTATTTTTTTATTTGTAAAAATTACATCTTTTATTTCTCAAGTTTTCGTAATTACAATTACGTCCCTGTACATAAGTTGCTTTGTAATTTCAGTTTCTGTTTTGCACGGATAACCCTATGTTCATGCGTTAATTTGGACATCATTTATGCATCTTTTTGTTCAATGAAAAATGTTTCTATGATGAGCAACTAGTTGTCTACATTTTGACTATTTATTTGTATTTTTACGAGTCATGGGTAATTAACTAAAATTGTTCAACTGAAATTTTGCATAGTTTACCCATTTTGGACTCTTAAAATTATATCTCATACATGGTTGCTCTAAAAATTCCACAAAAAATATATATGATGCCTTGATATGTGATGAACTTACTGTCCAAATTTCATCTAAAATGGAGATGTCCTGTGCCTGAAATAAATTATAGAGTGTTTTTAGTATTTGATTTTTAATTAAATCCACGTATATCCTTTTTGCGAAATTTCAAATCTCATGAATTCTACATCTAAATATCTTTCTGAGATAATTCGCACTCTGATTAATTTGATAAGGTGGATTTATTAGAAATTATTTACTCACTGTCACTCTATTTTCACTAAAAAATCCATAAAAAATTCATATTTTGTCAAAAAATTCCAAAAATATTACTGTAGCTTCCTTGCATCATGTTTTCATTCCAGTAATTTTTTATTTTTTTTGCTTACTGTTTGTGTGAAAAATTACGAAAACACCCATAAAAAGTGTGCATTTTTAGTTATTACATTTTAACCCCTAAAATTCCAAAAAAAGTACCTTGCATTCATCTCTGGATTAGAACTCTAGGAAAAATATAATTTGGCTAAATTGGACTAAGTTGACATTAAAAATTAATTTGGCCTTGTTTGTGTTTTCTAAGTGTCATAATTCACCCGCATGTGCATTTGCATTTGTTCTTGCATTAAAACATTCTAAAAAAATACCACTTGGAAATCTAAAATCTTTGTTTTTGAATTAAACCCGAAGTTGTTCCTTTGCCTCCCTGAGTTCGACCCCGGACATGCCCGGGATATACATTAATCCGAGACACTCTTCACGAAGATCTTCTCTCGGTTCTGACCGAATCGCTAAGTACACGTGCTACGACGTGACCGAATTATTTATCGTATTTAGCGACACGTCAAGATCACATTCCTTACGCCATGTAGGCTAGGGTTTTCATGTGGTTTGATAGGGACTCCAGAGTAGAGATCCCATTCTCTGAATCAGGGTGAGAGAGACCCAATTCTCCGACGAGGAGATCTTTCAGACTCCATTCTCCAGCGACCATGGACTCCAACGAGGATGCCTCCACGACTTTTCCAGTTCGGCCTTTTCATAGATGAAGCAGTTGTCCACATGATGTGGGGGGCCAGAGTTCTCTAGGTGGAGACTTATTTTCAGTTGCAGTGACTTTGACAGGCGCATGCTCTCTGACGAGGAGATTCAGTTTGATTCGCACTCCAGCCCATTTGTTCCTCCTTACCTACACAGCATGAGAAGCAACGTCCTTGACAACAACCGACAGTTGTGCGTGTTAAGTTGACATTGTTAGTGTCTTGTATTGTGAGTTGAGATTTCTTTCTGTTTGTCCAAGCTAAGCATTACATGCTCCAACTTGAGGGGAAGTGTTGGAGTATATGCATCATATGTAAGATGGGTAAATGGATCCATCCAAGATCCATTTACCACATCCCAGTGCTTAGTCCCACATCTACCAGTGGACTTGGAGGGTCTGTGAAGGCTATATGATAAGCCCCAGATCTCATGTATCCAATGAGAAAGTCAATAGACACATCAGCTCTTTGAGGCGTTCTGCTGTGATTTCATCCCGCTCCTTAGGGAGTAGGGTTCTACATAAAAATCCCGGTGTTCCATATTATTTTATCATTTATCTCTGATATGCTTCAGCATTCTTTATTTTCTAACATTCATGCATCGATTAGAGTTATTCATGCTACAACATATCTTTCTAGAGACCTTTGATCGAAACTTGTCTCTTCGACGAAAGAAGACTCTAGCTTTCTTAAAAATCGAAGATTATAGGAATATTTACTAATAAATCTTGAAATGTGCATCTCTTAGACCTTAAAATAGGCCTCTCCTGTATGGATCCTCAAAAAATGTTTCTTATATGTAAGGACCTTGGGTAGCAGGTTCTCTCTCTCGTAAGAACCTCGAATCTCTTACTGAGACTATGATTAAATGCAGATTGAGCTCCGGTACTATTCCTTTCAATAAATAGACACAATCATCTCACATAAGAACTCAAGCAATGGTTGTGAGGGGTTTTTCCCTCTAATTTCTTTCCTCTTTCATTTTTAACTATTTTTTCCCTTTTTTTCAATCTTCTTTCTATTCCTTTCTCTTCTCAATTTCTTTTTTTCTACTATTTTACTTTTTTCTCATTCTTCTTTTTTTGGTTGTTTCTCTTCTTTATTGATTGCCCCTTATTGGGCTAAGAATAGAAGACAAAGTAATAACATAAAGAACAATCCTAGTGTCCATCTCTCATGCTGCCAGAACTAATAAAAAATTCTTTCAAAAAATAAAAAACCATGTCGAGCTTCAGATGGAAGGGGATTGACCGACCACCTTCCCCTTCATCTTTTTATCTACAATAGGCATAGGGTTCCCGGAGGAAACCCTCTTCAATTCACTATCATGCACACCCTTGTGGGGACTCTAGTCATACAGTGTTGCCTCAAAGTCAAAAGTGAGTAGACATGGGTTCACGCTAGTGTAGACTCGCCAACTCAGCTCCCTCTCACATCTAGCAACATCGTCTACCATTGTTGACTCCTTAGTCCATCGTGTATTCAGACGCAAAATAAGCTCTTCATGTCTCTCTCTGCACAACATGACCCTAGATACAGTACCTTCGCAGCATTGCATGCAACCATGACATAAGGAAATTTAAGGCATGAAATACAAAAAAAAAATAGATATGAAATAGAAAGGGTGAAACGACGTCTCTAACTTGAGTTTTTTTGGTGAACAAGCAAGGAAGAGGAATATGGTTAGAGAAGATAGTGAAACTCCAAATTTTATATTACTCATTTTTTAATCAACTCACAGGCCTCTATATACGGAAAGCAAGAGAATACAAAACAAAAATAAAATAAAATCTCAATAAAACCTTATTTAACTTCTTAAAAAACTATTGATTTGACTAAACCTAAAAACAAAATAACAATTACGACGGACTTAAACTGACAAAAAGAAAATCAACTAATCCTAATTCCGTTGTAATCCCTGATTTAGGCCTCTATCAACTCTACTTTGATTCGAAAAAATCATCTAACATCATCCCATGCTTGAGTGTCAGATGCAGCATGGAATTCATTGGAATTTCTTCCCCCTTTTCGCATTCATTTTGTATTTTTTGAAAGGAGGATAAAATTACAAATTACTACCCCTTCATACAATAAACCACTCCACTTAAAATGCTTGAAGCTCAACCTTTCCATTAAAATTTTTGGAAGGGCACATACTTAAAAATATAAAACATCTTTCTCCTTTTGTGGGACATGGTTCCCACATTGTTTGAAATCGTTATTTCATATGCTGGCTTCATAGGCTGATTGTCGGTGGCATCGATCCTTAAGATCAATCAGTGGTTGAGACGTCACACTTGTGAAAAACAATGGTGATTGATTTCACTACAGATCATGACGATGGCAAGGATGACTGCAAACACGGGGAGCCCAACATCGAAGGTCACACTCAAGGTGGTGATAGAGCACCGAAGAGGGAAGGGAAAGTAGGTAGTAGGGGGCGCTTTTTTCATGGTGGTGAATCTTGTAGGTTGCCGTCCGTGAGAAGGTGTTTTAAAATTTATAGGGAGGAAAAAACAGTTATAAGAGGTCAGAATGGTGAGATGGCAGCGCTGGAAAAAGTTGGGAAGGTGGTGGGTCAGCAAGAAAGGGGTGGTGGAGGCAGAGGGTTGTGGTGGTTGGCACACAGAAAAGAAGGGGCTGCGTAGATGGTGGGATCAAAAATCAAAGGTTTCATCATAGTGGCTCAAAGGTAGTGATAAACTTGGAAGTCGGAAAAAAATTAATGTGAGTTGAAGACATGACAATAAGTCTGAAATTACTGAAATAATTGTTATACCTCCATATAAGAGTTGTAACTATTGTTCCACTTGCGAAAGAAAAAAGAAAACTTACGATTTTTCCTTTTCTGTTGAGCACCTAAAGAGAGGAGGGAGATGGAGAAACTTTAAATTTTTCACTACCCTATATGATATCTAATCAACCCATAAGCTATTTATGGAGAGAGGATAGGATTACAAAAAAATGGCGAAGCCTTCTCCCACTATAAGTAGGGTCGGCTACATGGATTCTTGCTCAAATGCATATTGAAAGATTCGACTATTTTTTACGCTGATTGTCAACTACCTAACGCAATCCTCACAAAGGGGGATTTGAACACCGATTTTTTGAGTGGTAGACACACTGCACTAGCACCAGACCATTAAGTGGGTAGAGGATAGGATTACAAAATAAAATAAAATCCTAACAAATGCTAGCTTCATTGCTAAAAGATTTTAATTTAAATAACTAAATTAGCAATAGTATTTTTAGAAATAACAGTTGACCTCGATTCAATTAAAAGAAAATAGAAAACACAAGGGGCATAAGCTTAGACAAAAAAGAAAATTGGCAATCTTAATTCAGCCTAATCCCCAATTTGGACTTGCATAAACTAAGCAGTGGCCACTGGTTGCTCAAAAAATAAGGCTATTGGCCACTGCTTAAAATAGACTACTTGAGGAGAAAAACATGGTAACAAGTGTCCAGAATAATGCTAATTGCCAGCATGTAGAAAAGGAAAGTCAACAAGAGGATGCTAAATGGGCAATGTGTCTAGAGCACTACATGGAGGGATTAGCTTATGATAGGGAAGTTGGGAAGATCATTGAGGGTTAGTTCAGCATTTAACTACATTTTTTAATATATGGAAATCAGTATCCACTTTCATTACGAGGGTATTACCACATCCAATGATTTTTGATAGGGCATTTAAATCCAAGAAATAATATAATAGAGCACATAAACCGGTTCATAATAAGGCACGGTCACCAGATAATCCAATATGAATCCAGATCAATCTCACTGTAGAAAAATGTTATGACATCTACAAGCACATATGATGTTCCTCACAAGGATATAAGCATATGAGCATATGATCTGTGGATGATCCAATCAGGAAGAATCAATAAAATATCCAACTCTTTGTGGTTGGTTCTCTCGAGAAGGATATTGCTGTCAACCTTTATATTTTGTGCCTATTCTAGGCCTGACATTGCTCTATCAGAGACCAATCTTTAAAATGCTGAATCAATTCAAGCAACGCATAGTCGGATAAGTTAGATTTATGGGAATTGTTAGAAAATAGGAATGTAGAAGCGGAATCAGAGAGATAAAATAAGAACAATAAGAACACGGGAATTATAACATGGAACCCTACTCCCTAAGAAGGGTGATGAAACCACGGGAGAACGCATCAAAGGGTTGATAGTTTATTGCTTTTCCCACTGGATACAATGGGTGTGGGGGTCTATATATAATCCCCACTGAGTCTCCACATCTCCCAGCTAGTAGATGTGGGACTAAAGACTTGGATGTGGTAAATGGATCCTGGAGAGATCCATTTACCCATCTCCCCACATAAGTGACGCATATAAACAAATACTCCAAAACACCCCCTCAAGCTAGAGCATGCAATGCTCAGCTTGGAGAAACAGAAAGAAATCTCAACTCACAATACATGACATTACAAACAATATCAACTCAACGCGCACAACTGTCGACTGTTGTCGAGGACGTTGCTTCTCATGTCGTGCTGGTGAGGAGGACGAACATGCCGGAGTGTGAGTCAAACTGAGTCTCTTCGTCAGATAACATGTGCTCTGTATTGCGCCTATTGAAGTCACTGCAACTGAATGTGTCTCCACTTGGAGAACTCTGGCCCGCCACAATAATGTGGATAACGCTCCATCTCTGAAAGGGTCGAATAGAAGACGTCACTTATTATCCATATGCAGATCTCTGAAGATGGGTCTCTCTCATAGGGATCTCGAAGTGGGTTCTCTCATAGGAACCTCGGAAGGATATCATACTGGAGTTCACGAACACTGGAAAATGGAGTCTAAAAGTCTCCTCGTCGGAGAACCGGGTCCCTCCCATTTGGCTCAGAGAATGGTACTCAGCTCTGGAGTCCCTATGAAACCACATGAATACCCTAGCCAACATGGCATAGGGAACGGGATCTCTATTCTGGAGTCCTATGGAACACATGAAACTCTGGCCGAAACACAAAAGATGGGGACCACGAACAATGATGGCAAACATGTGCAAATCTAAAAAAGATCACGTACATGTGCGAGTCCGAAACTGAAGGCTCGGAACTAATCTGACGTCGAGTTTGAATATCTGAATTGTAGAGTCTGAACAACTGACTGGTCTGGAATATGCCATCTGAATTTGCAAAAGACCTGTGATTCTACACAATACTCCCCCTTTCTCCCAGACTTATCGTAAAAAAGACATCGATCAAGTTGGGAGAAGACAAGAGGATATGGGGAGAAAAAATCCACATAAGCCTATCTCAATTCAAAAAAAATCCGATTTTTCATCTCACAAAAAAAATTAATCATTTTTTCGCGGCTATTTCTCTCTTTTTTATACATGTCTCCCTTTTGTGTGCGTATGACTTTTCTTTTGTACGTGCCTTTTCAAAATAATATTTGGTTTTTTTGAAAGAATTCCTCTTGTTCTTTTTTTAAACCTCTTATTTTTGACATGGCCCAACCTCCTTTTTTTCTTTTGGTCGTAGCCTACTTGGGCCCAAACTCACGGTTTTTTATGGTCACGACCTCACTTCTCCCTCTCTTTCCTTCCTTTTTTTACGGAGCAGCAGAATTTTTTTCTAAAAATAAAAACGACCGACTTGGGCCACTTATCTGTCCGGTTGTCTGGTGAGCTAGGGTAAAAAGGGTTGCATCAAGAAAAGCGAATGCGCTTGATCCTTTAAGTTATCAAGATAGAGAGAAGGGTTCCCACTTGGGAACCCTTCTCTTGATGGAATGCCATCCTGCTATCGTTTCTCGATAGTTGCCGCCGCTGATCACCTGGAGGAGAAGAAAGCTCGCGATAGGGCTCAACACCGCCTAGAAATCGGAGGGGCGAGGACGATCTTTCCTGGAGAGCGCAGCGGTGCGCTGGGAAAACGAGAGAAATCGTAGCTTGAAACGCAGCAGTCGCCTGGAGGGGATGCCTCGCCGTGAAGCGCAAAGTTGCGAGAGCGGCTTGGTTGCGAGAGGACCTGTTTGGAGGCTCGAGATGGCGACGCAGTGTCATCGCCTGCAGTACCTTGGTGCCAAGGACTTGGAGGTTGCTGCACGTCGCCTGGAGATGGAGGGGAGGAGCCGCCGCAAGGAGGAGATGCTCTGCTTGGAGCGGAGGAAGTCGCAAGAGCCGCCGCCTCTAGGGTTCCCCTGTTGGGAACCCATTTTTGACACGAATGCGGAGTGAAGGTGGTGGCGACACTGCCGCCTAAAGAGTTGGGGTTCGTGGGAACCTTCTTGGAGCTGCCCCCCCTTATGGGAGTTGCCACTGAGGTGTGGGGGCGCGAGAGGATGAGTCACTTGGTGCTTGATGTGATGATGGTTGCAGCATGGGAGATGGAACGGCGCAAGATGTGAAGATGTCGTGTCACCTCCCTGTTCAGAGATGTGAAGGCTCGCCATCCTGGACGATGGAGAAGGGCGATCTGGCCACATCGGGTTGGAAAAGAACATTGCGCCGCCTGCGTGATGCAGACGCTGCTTGGACGCAGCTTGAATCGGAGAAGAACAATGATCCCAGATCTAGGGTTCCAGAGATGGAACCTTAGTTTTTTAATCAAATACGACAATGATTGCAGATCTAGGTTTCGAAAAGCCCTAGAACTGAATCTCAAATCTTGAATCATATATGAACATGAATGATTTACAAGAATAACAACACAAAAATCGAATCTCTCATAAATAATGAAAAAATAACTTCTCGAGAATCGAACCCGCTCTGATACCATGTTAGAAAATAGGAACGCAGAAGCGGAATCGGAGAAATAAAATAAGAACAATAAGAACACGAGAATTTTAATGTGGAACCCTACTCCCTAAGGAGCGGGATGAAACCACGAGAGAACGCCTCAAACGGGTGATAGTCTATTGCTTTTCTCACTGGATACAATGGGTGTGGGGTCTATATATAGCCCTCACTGAGTCTCCACATCTCCCAACTGGTAGATGTGGGATTAAAGACTTGGATGTGGTAAATGACGCATATAAACAAATATTCCAACAGGAATGAAGTCCAGTACATCTCAATGATCTCATAATCACAGCTATCAGAACTCATGCTTGGTCATTGTCTTGGTCAATATCACAACCAAAGTACAGGCACCATGTAATAGAAAGACTAGAGAAAACACTTGAATGTTAGCTAAACAGTCAAACACGAGGATCGTGAGTTTTTTTAAAATGCTAAAATGGTGCAACAAGGAGTTCAAACAACTGTGGTATGTACACCAGAATGACTGCAATATGGAGTGCACGAGTTCAAGTAACGACATGCAGAAACAAAATGCGGCATGCAATGGAAGCGTCGGTAAAATAAATCTCATGCTGAGAGAAGAGACTACCAAAATACCCGACACGAGAGTATTGTTCAACTGGAGAGGGATACAGGCAGCAGTGCTTTCAGCTGCTAACAGAAGTAACAGGGCACACGAACCCTAAGCGACTGCACAAATATTAAAATGGATACGTATGCCCATAACTCCAAGTGCGACTTGCCCAAGTTCAAATTATGTAGATGACCAAGCACATGAGGATAACTGGAAAACATACAAGAAAATAGATTGCATTTTGTTGGTGTAAAGAATATATCCAATGCATATATATTCCTAAAGCCTCTAATATTCCCAAAACTAGATAAGATTTAAGTTTGAGTATAGAAGAAAATCCAATAGTGAGATTCCAGGAGCAATAGACAATTAGGATCAATCTCATCTTTCCCCACTTCTGACTGGACAGCGGCTATACCCCATTTGTTATCAAAGAAAATAATTAGCAACAAAATTAATGCTGAAGATTTATAAAATACCCCCTTTATAAGGCTGGAAACAAGAACGATGAAACAATAGAAATAAACAAAATGGCTTCAAGTGTATGTATGCATGCAAATCAACATGGAATTGAACGCTAATCAGACAGAAATTGTGTGTAATGGCACCACAAAAAAGACGCAACTTACCGATAAAGGCTGAAGATGTTGTAATTCCACCTGCTGTATAAACTGCATATGAGGCTGAGACTGCTGTACTTGAGAAAGTTGGTGCGTAGACTGAACCTGCGATGCTTGAATTTGAGGTTGTGATGGCAGTTGCTGCACAGCAACAAGCTTCTGCTGCTGTTGCTCCACAAGGGTCAGCTCCTCAGGTTTTTCCCACTACAAACCAGTTTACATAACCAACCCATCACCAGTCAAAACAATGCAGACCTAACACAAATGATGAATCCACACAGACTCAGTAATATTCTACGTGAACATCCTACCTTACTTTCCTTGGTTACACAGTTGTAATAATACTTGAATCCATCAGGAGAAGTGTGCTCTGACCAATTGCAAGTTATAGGCACACCAGCCTGATTGGTCTGCTGAAGCAAAGAAGTCATCATTGAAGGAACAGCTGAAATCGGCATGGCCACTTGACTGCTGGAAAATGACTACATAAAAGGCAAAGCATTAAAAAAATAGAAAGAATATCATGATATTTGGAGTTTGAAATTTTCAAGAAAAACTTAATAGCTATGTTATGCTGATCTATGTGGAAAATAGTACCTGATGTGAAGCAGTCTGAGAACTTTGTTGAGTGTGTTGCTGTTGGTTAGGATGTGAAGGTTGCATTAACTGCACCTGTCGGCTCTGAGATAATACTTGATGCGATGATTGGAAGCCTGTCTGTAGGAAATGTGTCTGCTGTGGCTGCAGCGTCATTTGAGCTGGTTGCTGAACAGGCTGCTGTAGCAGCTGACTTGCAGCAGACCCAGGCAACATCTGCTGATTCATGGGTACAGAAACTGCTTGTTGTAGATGTGTTGGGACTTCTAAATTAGCAGAGGCACTCATGTGCAGCTGCGGTTGAGATGATGGCACCTGGCCACTGGAACCAGGTAACTGCATGGAAGATAGTCCTGGCGGGAGAGTCATAAAATTACCAGAACTTAAGTTTTGCAATTGAGAGAGCTGTTGAGCTTGTGCCTGTGAACCCTGAGTCTGCTGGTATGGCGACGCATTTTGGTGGGATGGATGTGCTTGTACAGATTCCAGCAAATGTTGCGGAGATGTAAGTGGTTTCTGTAAAGCTGGCATCTGCTGACCCATTGGTTGGACATATGCAGGACTAAAGCCCTGAAACAATAAAAATTGTCACTTCTTAATGCACTTCAAGGCATAAATACAACTCAAGTAGTGTTTATATACAAATAATGTATAACGATAGGGTGAAAACATGATTATCTATAAACAAACCCCTTTTTAGGAAAAATGGTGTGACATCAAGGAGACACCCACCCGTATATTTCTATATATTTATATTTATGTAGGAAAATTTACACATGCTGAAAAATCTTTAGGCTTTTTGCATGCTCTATCACATTTTCTATGTGCATTCTCCCATTCCAGAATATGGATACCTTCCACGCAAGCTATATTGACCATAAAAATGCAGCATCCAAACATTAGTAGGACTACTCCCGCTTCCCAAAACATCAACCGAATCCCAGAAGGCACCCCAATCAGAACAAACATACATTGACATAGATTTTAAAAATATTTGTAATTTTATGCAAGTTCTTAACCCTAGATCAATCACAGAAAATGGAATCGGAAATGCAAAGATATACAATGTTACATAACATGAAGTTCCCCTAGTCCACAAGTAGATTAATTTCAGGGTTCAATCCCAAACTGCTGGCCTCAAGTCACTAAATTCCACCAAAGGAATCCATGTAAGGTTCTAAATTTTACAGTCATAAAAAGTAACCAAATCAGCTATATTTCCTATACTATATAATTTAAAATCACATATTCGAACTCATTTTCCCCTCTTCATGCACCCCCACCTTCCACCCACAGTCATCATATATTCGAACTCATTAATGATATAATGTGTTAAGGGTCTGTTTATTATTCCAAGGTTTCAAGGTTCTCAATTGTGGTTATTTAAGTCATATCGCGATATAACTTAAAATAATATAACTTGATTTTCTTTCCAAAAAAAATACATAGCAGAATTGAAGCAGCAGCACCTCGGCACCGCCTCGAGGCTTATGCCCCGAGTAAGCTGGCCGAGGCTATAGCCTTGAGGCGGGTTTTATGGAAAAATGCCTCAAGTTTGCGCCTTGGCACCTCGAGGTGTGATTTTAAAAACCATGATTCATGATGAAGGTGCTTGTCAACATGTTGAGGATGAATGTGAGAAACTTGATTTCACTCAAGGCCTTAAATATCGGTTTCGGACACCATTTCGGTGACGACCAAAACAGAATTTCGATGGAATTTCGGTCGAATTTCGATCGAAATTCCGATCATTTCGCTCATTTTTTGTACTAGGACCCCCATATTTCGGTCGTTTCGGTCATTTCGGTCGAATTTTGATTTCGACTGGATATCGATATTCGACAGAAATTCGACCGAATTTCGCTGAAATTTGAGGCCATGATTTCACTAGCCCATTGTGCCCTGATTCGAGATGGTTCATTCCGGAGTTTTTTACACTAGCATCACTGATCGAATTTGCATGGAAGAGCCATCGAAGCCTTTCAGGTGAAGTTGACTTTAACAAGGACTACAATACTCCCAGCTGGAGCTCCATGTGATCATGTATGATGAGGCAATATTTTAAGCATCTATAGATCTCAAAGAAGCATTTAATAATGATTGTTTCTTTAATGGTCAATGTCGAACGGCAATCAAAAGCATATCGACTCAATCGCAAAAAGGAGGTGAGGCAAGTGATGCCCTTTGGCCCACTTGCTTTTCAACTTAGTTCTTCGTCTTGATTGTAGATGCTCAAGTAGCGAGTGCTTTGTCGTCTGAAAAATGGGGTAGAGCATCCGATGGCTCCCTTCCTATTGTCTCTGAATTACACAAACTCTTTTATTCAAAGTGATCCTGCAGAAGCATTGTATTTAAGGGTGTTGCTTATTGTTTCTTTGATGGTCAATGCCGAACAACAATCAAAAGCACATGGACTCAATCGCAAATAGGAGGTGAGGCAAGTGATGCCCTTTGGTCACTTGCTTTTCAATTTAGCTGTTCATCTTGGTTGTAGATGCTCAAGTAGTGAGTGCATCGTCGTCTGCAAGATGGGGTTGAGCATCCAATGGATCCCTTCCTATTGTCGCTGAATTACACAAACTCTTTTGTTCAAGGTTATCCTGCAGAAGCATTGTATTTAAGGGTGTTGCTTATTTTTTAGGAAGATTATAGGTTGATGATTGACACACTCAAGCCCGCTAGTATACCATTCAACATGGAGCCAAATATATTGTTGACATGTCCAGAGTATTTGGACTCATTAGTCATTACAAGGTTCTCTGCATTTAACATATCAGCAAATTTCGTAAAGAAAATTCCAATATAGAGTACATTTTCTAGGAGTAGTAACTCCAGGATGGTTAAAAGGATGGATAGGTGTCTGGAGGACAAGGCCTTAAATGTCGGATTTTAGTTTCGTTTCGGTGACTGATCGAAACAAAATTTCGACCGAATTTCGGTCGAAATTCGACCGAAATTTCGGTCAGTTTTTGAACTAGAGCCCCCAAATTTCGGCTGATATAGGTCATTTCGGCCGAATTTCGGCCACCTAATGAAACCGAAATTCGGCTGAATTTCAGCGAAATTTGATCCCATGCTGGAGGATTGAGCTGCCAAGTTGCAGTCTAAGGTCATCTGCATTATTTTGTTGAACTAGAATCTTTTTGCCTTAACTGTGCTACATGTCTATCTCGAAGATCTCAAGAAATGTATAGAGAAAGTTGGATGCAAAAAGGAGAGCTTTATGGAAAGATCTAAATATTGAGGAGCAAGATGTTACCTAGTCGATGAAGATTTATCATCGAGTTGATAAAAGCGACTTGAAAGTGCAGGATTGAGAATTTGAGATCAAATGTCAAGGATAAAGGATAATGGTCATGGCAATAGATTGTGGACAACGATAGAAATAAATAAAAAGGAATCACAGGCAAGCGTGCAAGCTTTTGAAATTTGAGAGATCATGGATGAGGGAAGAGAGCTTTATAGAGATCTGGTCAAAGAGTTTTGGGGCTCAATTCAAGCTACTAGTTCTGTGGCATAGAGGATGGCTCAGAAGATCCTTTGGTCGCGAGAGATGTTGAAGAAGTACAAGAGGGAGTTGTGGCGAACATGGTTTTAAAAGGCGGCACCTCGAGGTGCAAAGGCGTACGCCTCAAGGCGAGGCGGGCCCAAAACGCCCTGAGGCGCACGCCTCAGATGCATCACAAGAGGCGTACACCTCAGTCTCGCCTGAGGCACTCGAGGCGTGAGGCGTTCGAGGTGAGGCTGAGGCGTAAGCCTCAAAAATCATTTTTTTTTAAATTTCCGGGTCGAAGGGCGAGGCTGAGCATGTGACCTTTTTTTCGTAAAATCGAAGGGTTGGGGGGGAAGGGGACGTTCTGTTTGACAGAAACGGAACCCTCCCCTGCCCTTCCCCTGAGCCCTGACATCGTCGCCCCGACCCCGCTTCTCACCGCCCAGCCGCGGTCGCCGCCAGCCGGAGTCGCCGCCCAGCCCCCTTCTCCATCGCCGACCCTCTCGCCGCTCAGCCGGAGCAGGTCTGCGCCGTCGCCACCTCCGAAATTGATTTTTCTGGTTTTTTCAATTTTTTTGTGTTTTCCTTGTGTTCATCATTTTTCCAATTGTTTTGGGTTGTTTTTTATGTATTTTCCAATTGTTTTTTATGGCTATGATGAAGGATTACATGTATATTCATCTTGTACTGTTAGTATATATTAATATGTGTATGTTATTGTATAACTTGTAGATATGGGAAGGAAAGGCCAAAGTGAGGGGGCAATCGGATCCCGGGTGGAGATATTGTCGAGAACTTGAAATGGACGAGCATCACAAAGGGAAAGGATATGTATATGTTAAATGTAATTTTTGTTCGATGAAGATCACCGGTGGAGTGAAGCGACGAAAAGACCATCTTGCAAAGACACGCAAGAATGTGAGAGCTTGTCCACGCATTCCTATTGAAGTTCAACAAGAGATGAAGATGTTCATGGACAGCAAGGGTAATGAAAAGAGAAGACGGTTTGAAGAAATGGAAGAAGTTTGCCGAGTTGGGATGCAAGGGCTATCTAGAGGTGATGAAAATGAACCGTCACAAAGAGCGCCGACAGATTCTAGTGGTAGCAAGCAAGCTCGAGGACCGATGGATTTTTTTATTGCACGTGGAGGTAGGGGTGTAGGTAGTTCGGATCCTCCCTCACAACAACTCGCTTTAAATGCAAGCTGGAAAAAAGATGAGAGGAGGATTTGCAGGAGCATTGGGAGATTTTTTTTGAGAATTCATTGGCATTCAACATAGCCAATAGTCCTTATCTGGCGATGATGACTGATGTATGTGGATATGGAAGGGGTTTCAAGCCACCAACCATGCATGAACTCCGAACTTGGATTTTGAAAGAAGAGAAGCAGGCCATTACCACTCTTGTTGATGAGGTGAAGGCTTCTTGGATTGACACGGGTTGTAGCATTATGTCGGACGGTTGGACTGATACGAAAGGACGCACATTGATTAATTTTTTGGTGAATAATCCCAAAGGCACTTACTTCTTGAAGTCGATTGATGCATCCGATCAAGTTAAAGATGCCGGGATGCTTTTTAAAGTGTTGGATGAAGTTGTTGAGGAGGTCGGAGAGACGAATGTTGTCCAAGTGATAACG
Source organism: Ottelia alismoides (assembly GCA_037367405.1). Classification (NCBI taxonomy): domain Eukaryota; kingdom Viridiplantae; phylum Streptophyta; class Magnoliopsida; order Alismatales; family Hydrocharitaceae; genus Ottelia; species Ottelia alismoides. The sequence goes on from JAZKJV010004705.1 coordinate 215,144, forward strand.
GATAATGCATCCGCTTACAAAGCAGCTGGACAAATGTTGATGGATAAAAGGAAGAATCTTTATTGGACACCTTGTGCAGCGCATTGTATAGATTTGATGTTGGAGGATATCTTCAAATTGCCACTTCATGCATCGATGTTCAAAAAAGCAAAAAAAATAATCAATTTTGTGTATGCTCATTCTTGGGTTTTAGCAATGGTGAGAAAATTTGCAGATTGTGATTTGGTGAAACCTGCCGTTACATTATTTGCCACTGCATTTCTTACATTACAAAGTTTGATTAGAGCCAAGGATCCACTTGAATCTGTCTTCACTTCCAAAGCATGGAAGAACAGTTCTTGTTAGAAAATAGGAAGCGGAAGCGGAATGATAAAACAGAGCATAAGAACAAGAAAGATAAACATGGAACACCATGATTTTGCGTGGAACCCTACTCCGTGAGGAGCGAGATGAAACCACGGGAGAAGCCCTCAAAGGGGCGGATATTGCATTGCTTTTTTTTCATCTGATACAGGAGGCATGGGGCTCCTTATATAGCCTCCACAGGGCCTCCAAGTCCCACTGCTGGACGATGTGGGACTAAACAACTGAATGGGGTAAATGGATCCTGGAGGTATCCATTTACCCATCTACAACTTATGGGTACATAACCAAATACTCTAACACTCCCCCTCAAGCTGGAGCATGCAATGCTCAGCTTGGACAAACAGAAAGAAACTCAACTCAACGCTATAGGACACTACGGACAATATCAACCCAACGCGCACATTGCTGCAATCGAGGACGTTGCTTCTCATGTCGTGCAGGTGAGGAGGACGAACGGGCTGGAGTGTGAGTCAACTGAAGACTTGGAATCTGACCATCGAGTCTGAAACTGCACCTGAAGTCTCCTCGTCGGAGAACTGGGTCTCTCCCATCTGGCTCAGAGAATGGTGCTCTACTCTGGAGTACCTATGATACCACATGAAAACCCTTGCCCTCAATGGCATAGGGAATGGTCCTCTGCTCTGGAGTCCCTATGGCTCACATGAAAACTCTGGCCGAACAACAACAAGAATAATGATGGGGACCTCTGAAACTGAAGACCGCACACTCGTGCATGTCTGAACTGCAGACTCGGAACAACGATCGTCGAGTCTAAAACCGAACTGTAAAGTCTGGAATCTGAATGGTCTGGAAATCTGTATGTGAATCTGGAACATCTGAATATGGCTGGAAGAAGACCTGTGACTCTACATACACTCCCCCTTTCTCCCATACTTGTCGGAAAATGAACATGGACAAAGTTGGGAGAAGATTAGATAGAATGGGGAGAAAACATGAACTTGCGGCTTTCCCTTTTTTTAAGCCGTCTGATTTTTTTGTTTAAACAGTTACATTCATTTTTTTACGGCTTTTCAAATCATAATATTTTTTTTCAACTTGCGTACGGTTTTTTTTGTGTGTATGCGCCTCTTTTTCTTTTTTTTCTTTTTCTTTTTCTCTCTCTCTCTCTTCTTAACAAACCAACGTGACCTATTTGGACCCAAAGAAACCGTAGCCCATTTGGGCTTTACAAAAAATACAACTTCTTTTCCTCTCTCTCTCTTTTTCTCTTCTCTCTCTCTCTCTCTTTCAAAAACAGGCCTTTTCTCTTTTTTTAATACAACCTGATTTTTTTCTTTAAATTTTCAGGCGCACGGCCCAAATCCTCCCCCCCTTTTTTTTACGGCCCCTCTGCATTTTTTTAAAATAAACAGGGGCCTTACAATAAATAATCTCCCCCCCCCTTTTTTTAATGCAGGCGCCCCTGTTAGGGTTCCAATGAAGGGATCCCCCTTAGAAATGACGCTGTCGCCCCCTTAAAAGAAATATGCTCGAAGGGATCTGGGGCCTGGGAACCTGCAGGGCTGGACATCGACTAGAGAATATTGGAGTAGCGCTTGGGGGCCAGAGGGAGACACCATCGCCCGGGGATGCGCCTCCGCCTGGAGGCTCTGCGCGCACGAGTGCGCGATGTAGGGAGGGCTCGCGAATTGCCGCTTCGGACGATTGGGAGTCGCGAGGAGAGCTCGCGCCGCCATGGGTGCCACTAGGGCAGGAGGATCGCCAGAGACTTGGAGGAGGTGTCGTAAGGGCATCACGCGGGGCTGGATGTCGCCTGGCCCTGTGGGGAGATGCGCGCGATTCTTGTCTGCCAGGGGGAGATCGCGCGCTAGGGTTCCTGCATGTTGGTTGTTGCCGCCTCGCGTGGAAGAGAGGATCACGCACCATATCGTCTGGAGATGCTCCCCTCTGGAGTCTCGCCTGGAGCGGATAGGGGTGCGCCTGGGTCTCGCGCACGGGGAAGGAGCGGAGGTGCCGCCTGCTGCCTGGGCCTGGACTTGGAGGCTCCTTGAGCATGCTGATGTCGACTTGCGTGGGGATGCTCCTCCCCTGCGCAATCGACGCTGCTGGAAGATTGACATCACGCCTGGAGTAGCGTATGACCGGAGATGCGCCACTTTGGCGGCCTTGCGTTCTATGCGGCACAGGATTTAGGGTTTCTTTGGAAACCCTAGAACTTCTCAAACTTGCACCGATCATAAAAGATAGAAAATGATCTTAACATAAATCTTCAAGAACAAAACTCCGACAACGAATCTCGAACAAAAAATACTCGAGAATCGACCCGCTCTGATACCATGTTAGAAAATAGGAAGCGGAAGCAGAATGATAAAACAGAGCATAAGAACAAGAAAGATAAACATGGAACACCATGATTTTACGTGGAACCCTACTCCGTGAGGAGCGGGATGAAACCACGGGAGAAGCCCTCAAAGGGGCGGATATTGCATTGCTTTTTCTCATGGATACAGGAAGCCTGGGGCTCCTTATATAGCCTCCACAGGGCCTCCAAGTCCCACTGCTGGACGATGTGGGACTAAACAACTGGATGATCTACAACTCATGGGCGCATAACCAAATACTCTAACAGTTCTTATGTGAATCGACCATTGGGGAAAAGTGTGGTGAACATTGTTGTGAAGAGCAAGTCTTTTTGGCCTGGTGTTGGATATATTCTCAACACCACGAAACCTTTGGTCACCGTTTTGAGGTTGGTGGATTCTGAAAAATATCCACCGAGGGGATTTATTTATGAAGCCATGGACAAGGCCAAGGAGGAGATAGCTAGAAATCTTGAAAATGACGAGACCAAATATAAGATTATTTGGGATATTGTGGATAGCCGTTGGGATCGTCAACTTCACAGTCCTTTACATGTAGCTGCTTATTTCCTCAATCCCCACTTTTATTATGAACCGACATTCTCTAATCACTTAGAGGTCAAAATGGAATTGTTTTCATGCATGGAAAGATTGATCATTGATCCAGATGCGAGGATGAAAGCAGATTCACAACTTGATTCTTTTATGCATGCCAGAGGATTTCTTGGATGGGCAAATGCTGTTAATTCAAGGAAAATAAGAAGTCCTGGTGAGTATTGTAAATAAATTTTAAGAGTTTTCCATATACTTTAACATAATTACTAAAATGTGTTGACCATTACCAGTGGATAGGTGGACGTTGTTTGGTGATGAAACACATGAATTGGCAGCATTTGTTATTAGGGTATTGAGCTTGACTTGTAGTGCTTCTGGGTGTGAACGTAATTGGAGCTCGTTTAATCAAGTAAGTGGTTAAAGCATTATTTAATTTTATGATAGTGTTTTTGTTTCATGTTAATCACTTAAACCTTATGTGTGTCTATAAAGGTCCACACAAAGAGAAGAAATCGTTTATCACAAGCGAAGCTCAATGATCTGGTTTACATCATGTTTAATTTGAAATTGAAACATAGAGAATTAAGGAAGAAAACAATAGAAGATCCATTATGTTTGAAAGACATGACTCCGGTGATGAATGGATTTCAGAAGCTCAAGATGTCGAGGCCTATCAGGATCTTGATGCAAACATACCCCTTGAGGATGATCCTCTTGAGGAGGAAGGAGGTGAAAGATGTGGATGAGCTCAAGTCGCTCGACCTAAAAGAAGGGGAAAAAAACGATAAAGGTGCAATACAATATTGCAAATTAAAAGAATGTTCGATGCTTTTTTGTGATTAACTTTCAAATAGTTGAGTATGCATATTACTTTCTTGATTAGGTAAAGGAAAAACTCCAATTAATGTTGAGGAGGAGGAGTACTCCAATTCTGAGGATGGAAGCGATGATGAGGCTGATGATGATGTGCATTTGAATTTTATGGATGATTACGATGACGATCCAATGAGTAGTAGGAGCAGTGACGACGACGATGGCGGCAACACTGCTGAGGGGCGAGAAGACTGAAGTTGATTCGTTGAATCAATATTGATGATTAGTGATTTTGATGTATCACATAATAGTGATGGAACATATGTTGCATTAATTTCATGCTTGTGTCAAACTTTATTTCCTACTTTACGTTTTCTTTTCTAATTTCGCAATCGTACTTGAACTTTGGACAATCATAGTTGTAGTTCGTAGTTTGTATTGAACTTTAGGACAATATATTGCAATATTTTGTGTTGTTAGCATTTATTCAAATTTATTTTGCTTTAATTTTAATTTTTCTTTCCAAAAAATTGAGGCTTACGCCTTGACCGCCTCGAAGCTTACGCCTAGCCTCACATTTTGGGAAAACGCCTCGGACAGCCTCACGCTTTTTTAAACCTTGGTGGCGAATGCAAGACGAGAGGAGGCGAGAGGCGGACGAGAAGATAACCCGTCTTGATGGTGTGGAGGATGAGAGGGAGCTTAACTCAGAGGAGCAGTTGGCCAGAGTCGAGCATCAGAAGTTGGTTATCGAGGAGGATAAAAAGGACATGGAGTTGAGGAAGATGTGGCTGAAGGATTGTGACACGAACTCTAAATATTTTCATGATGTAGCCAGTGGCAGAAGGCGGAGGAATTGGATTCATGACCTGCAGGTTGGGAGTGAGTGGATACAGAGAGATGGTGAGATTGGTACGACAATGGTGGCACACTTTCAGGAGGTCAGCAGGAAGGGGCCATCTCCTTAAAGCTAGATGGCCTGGGAAGGGAGTTCAATTCTCTGGGTCCTGAGTAGGATGAAAGAATTATATCTGATTTCTCCAGAGAAGAGGTGCGTAGAGCGGTTTTCGATCTCAATGCATATGGTTGTCATGTCCAGATGGTATTTCGGTCTTCTTCTACAGGGAATTTTGGGACGTAGTAGAGAAGGATGTAGTGGCCTTGATTACAAAGTTTAGAAGTACAGACAGGGGGTTGGGGAAGTTGAATATGTTCTTGATATTCCTGCTCCCTAAGAAAAAGGTGGCTGAGCAGTTGAGGATTTCAAACCCATTGTCCAACGCTATCTACCTCATCGTGGCCAAAGTCCTAACTAATCGACTCAGGGGAGTTCTTGACGAGCTTGTTTTGACGTCCCAGACAACCTTCATCCCAGAGCATCAGTTGTTAGACGAGGTTGTCATGGCATCAGAGATTGTTTCATATTGGAGGAGTAGAGGGGTGGTCGGATTTCTTTGGAAGGTAGATCTCGAAGGTTATGACTGTATGAACTGGAATTTTATTTGGGCATCTTTGGTCTGTAGAGGTTTCCCGGATTCGTGGGTGAGCTAGATGAAAAGGTGTATCACTACTTCATCTTGCTCGATCTTGGTGAATATGGTTTTATCAAGGGATATACAAGGGATGGCCTCTCAATCCCAGTGTTGCGGTATGCCAGTGATACCATTTTTTATCAGAGGTGGAGAAAGGGAGTGTAAGGCAATCAGGACGATCCTATACAATTTTGGTAGTCTGTCAGGGTTGAGGGTCAATAATGCGAAGTCAGCTTTTATTCCCTTCAACATATCTCCAAAACTAGTGCACACGTGTGAGGAAAGGTTGGGCACTTCGCAGAAGAGTTTGCCTATAACTTACATAGGCCTGCCTTTAATGAGTGGGAGACTTAGACAGGTGGATTAGTTGCGTGTTGTTGAGAAGATGGAGAAGAAGTTGACATCTTGGAAAACTCCGTACTTGTCGAGGGGAGAGATGCTGGAGGTGTTGATGAGAAATTTTTTCTGGAGGTCGTCCAGCGAAGGCAAGGGCCTTGCTTTGGTTGTTTGGGATGTGGTGAGGTGCACCACCAAGTAGGAGGACTGGAGATCCTGCATTTTGGTGATATGAATCAGGCGTAGTTTTCAAAGTGGATTATAAGGATATGGGGTGAGGGGAATGATATGCTTTCCAGGTTGGTTCGACGTATTTATGGTGTTTCATCTGAACTTTGGGCTAGGGTGGATGTGGTGGCATCACCATCTACCTTCTTGAGGGATATTTGTTCGATTATACCAAAGATAGCTTCCTATCTTCAGTATGTTTTAGGTGATGGAACCGTGTTTTCTTTCTGGAAGGGTGATTGCATGTAGCAGGGGATCTGTGTGACCGGTTTCCAAGGCCTTTTGCTTTGGTCGCAAGCAAGAACGCAAATGTAGCTAATATTTGAGAAGGTGGATCGCGAACACCTACTTTCATGGCAGATCTGTCAGAGTAGAGATTGGAAGAATTTTTAGCTTTGTCAGGGCTACTAGAGTGTGGAGGAACCATCAGTTGGGGGAGGGGGCTCACGGTACTGGTGTGATGGCTTTTTCTCTATTAAGAAGGTGTACGAGGTGTTCTCCAATCATGGAGTAACGAGTGAAGATGAGGCGTCGAGGAATTGTGCCAGAATTTAGAGCTGGAAAATTCCTATGAGGATTAAGGTGTTCTTGAGGCTTCCGAGAAAAGATCGAATTGTGACAACAATTCGATATGAAGCTTGTGGGTGTAGCGATGAAGTGGACAAGGACATAGAGCACTTGTTCTTTAGGTGCTCGGGCAAGGGAGGTCTGGGAATCAGCAAGCATCCCTGGTGTTCAGTGGGATGGGGCAGCCTCATTATGGGGTTCTTTAGGTAGTAACTAGTGTGGCTCTACAGAAGGCAGAATCATGGTTTGTGTACATGTATGAGCTAATTGGTTGGCTAGAAATAATTTTATTTTAAAAAAGAAGAGATTCTATTGTGAGAATGTAATTGAGAATGCCAAAGCCCATGTAGCGAACTGACTCATGTAAATCGTGTTTATAGTGATTAATTAATTTTCTAGATGGGCCTCTATTGGACGTTCATCGCATCATTCTCAATAAAAAAGGACCAATAATAAAGATGCGCAACCCCAAGCAAAAGTTAAATATATTAAGGAGATGTTGAGAATAGTGAAGGAATGAATCAATCTTGTAATATGATCTTGTAGAAAGATACATATGTAGTATAGATCATATGTTTAGCAATACATCATCTATAGTAGAGAGAGCATGCTTCTCTTTGGCGGAGTAGATGATTATCTTGACCATCTCAAACCATGAAAATCAATATTTTGATATTATTTTGTGATATTTATGTCGCAGATCATTTTCAACACAATATCAAAGCAACTTGATTTCGAGTTCAACATCGCAAGTTCAATTATATTCTCGAAGCCTATTCTCGAAGATTAGCCAACAAGTTTCTCAAAGCTTATTCTCTAAGAAGAAGGGCTAGGATTATGCCTAGATCATCGAGCAACACATCCCAAGCTTGACGACATGTAGCATGGCACAAGTAAAAAGTAGTTGTGTGCAATTTGCAACAACCATGAAGGCGGAGGGGTGACATAAATGTGCTATGTTGTGGTGGCATCGGAGAGGAATCGAGGTATGCAAGGAGAATATGCAACTGGAGAAGTCCATGGTTGGATCATGTTAACTAAAGTGCACCGTTGAAGACGATTAAAGCTTGAAAGCACCAAAAGCACATGAGATGGGTTGATCATGTTATCACAATCAAGAAGAGTGTGCAATAGGCCCATATGAGGACAAGCATGGCACGGTGAGGACAAAGTGGCGCAAGGACACGATGAGGCACAATAATCACATTTGGATCTCGTTGGGGCATTCCCTGCCAGAGACATGTTGCCTCACATGAACGCATTGACAAATCTGCAAGGGTCGCGACATCGTTGCCCGAATGTAGTTCAAAATTTGCAAGGGTTTTTGCACGAGGAACGCATGCGAGTAAATAAGCTAGTTCTGTTGCATCGCCGCCTGCATGCAATCCAAAATTTGCAAGGGCTTTCGCATGATAGACGCGCACGAGTAAAGTAGTCCAAAAGAGGATGTAGAAGAAGTTGAGGATTGGTAGTTGGAATATTGGCACTTTGACTGGTAAATTGATAGAGATAATAGATACGATGGAAAGAAAGATTCAGATAATATGTCTCCAAGAGATAAAATGGATTGGAGAGAAAGCAAGGGAGATCGAGAAGGCCGGCTTTAAATTATGGTATTCAGATAAAGAGAGGAGGTAGAAATGGTGTTGAAGTGATTGTTCATAAGGATTTGAAGGATAGTGTGGTTGAGGTGCAAAGATTTGTGGATAGAATTATTTTGCTAAAATTGGTGCAGGAAGACGAAGCTATGAATAGAATCTCAGTTTATGCGTCGTACATTAGTTTAGAGGAAAGGATTAAACAAGCTTTTTGGGAGGATTTGGATAAGATTATACAATGAATCCCACAAAGAGTGATTATTTGCCTAAGCAGAGATCTTAATAGACATGTGGGAAAGGATGCTTCATGATATGCTAGTGTTCATGGAGGCCACGGCTTTCAGGATAGAAATGAAGAAGGAAAAGTCATTCCTTTCACATCCATAACTAACAAGCGATGTTGGGTGGTCAAACTCTCTCCTGGATTACGTTGTAGTCATTGCAACCTAACCGATCTTTTCTCCTTACCGCAAAGTAATCTAACTGCGTTCTAGTCGGGTCACTCTTATAAGTTATTAAAACGATCCTCCCTCTTCTTGAAGATAGTGTTTGCTATGAAAAGATCATAAGCCATTACAAAATCCAGAATGACTTTTACCTCTTCATTTCAATCATCGAAGTCATATCCTCCATGAACACTAGCATACCCTGGAGCATTATTTCCCACATATCCATTAAGATCTCCACCTAGGCAAAATCATCTCTCTTTGTAGGATTCCTTGCATAATCTTATCCAAATCCTCCCAAAAAGCTTGTTTAATCCTTTCATATAAAACAATTTATGGTGCAAAATTGAGATGATATTTAAAATTTCTTTTTCGAGCACCACTTTTAGCAAAATAATCTGATTCTCGAATCTTTGCACCTCAACCACGCAATCCTTCGAATCCTTATGAACAACCACTCCAACACCATTTCTGTTGTTATCTTTACATGAATACCAAAGTTTAAAACATGTCTTCTCGATTTCCCTTGCTTTGTCTCCAACCCATTTTTCTCTTGGAGACAGTATTTAAATCTTCCTTCTTTCCATTGTATCTACTATCTCCATCAATTTGACAGTCAAAGTGTCAACATTCCAAGAAAAGCAGGAAACATCGATATCGATACCGTATGAGTCCATCCGGAAAAGGATATATCGAGATATATCGTCGATATATCAACAACGATGGAAATGTCGGAAATAGCTCAAAAAGCCATTTTTGCTGATTTTCAGACATTAAGATCATCCTAGATATTAAAATAATAAATAACATACAAATACATACTTATATCACATATATCGATCATTTATAATACATATCGCTCATATCGGTCATATCGAACATATCGATGTTAATGTTGATTCCTGACTTATAGATATTGGAAATGGATTTCATTCAAGTTCTTATAACATTAAATAACTTGCAAATATATACTTAGATAACACATATAGATCATCTATGATCTTTATATCGCACATATCGATCATATCGGGCACATAGTGAATAGCATTGAGATGAGTCATTTGATTCAAAAAAGCGTACATGATTAATGAGAAAATGTTTCTTTGGTATAAAAATTTATCTAGTAAAAAAATATATGAAAAAATGTAAATCAATGCAATATTGTAAAAGAGATTACCTAGAACAAAGAGTTCCGCGGAGGATCTAAATCAACCCCCATGTCTTGTTATATCTCATAGCGGATCATGAACTCAATGAACTTGCAGTAGTTTTCCATGTCATGTACGAGTACATGACCTTGTAATCCATTACATATTGTTTGTACTGATGGTCATCGATCCCTATGAGCATCTTGAGATGAGGATAAGCAGCACTAGATCTGATATCACGAGGTGCACGACGAGGCTGTGAAATACTAGCCTGAGATCCTCGGGATGACGACATTGGAGTAGGAGAAGATCTCTGCAGGGGAGGAGGAGGCACGGACATGTACCCGGGAAAGAAACCAAAACTGTCACCACCAAAGAAACTGTACTGGCTCTGCTTGGGTTGGCTACCTTGATAGTTCTCACCAATGTATCTGCTACATCCTCCATACCCGTTGTACCCATATAATGGTGTATACGCCTGAGGTGGAGGAGGTATAGGAGGAAGAGAATAAAAGAATTATGGGAATGCGCCATATGATCTCATATCCTTTGATGGTTTATATCCACCTAGGGGACGTGGTGTTCCTCCACGATAAGGGATGTCAATGTCCATGCAACTCAACGAATGATATCAAATCGTCTATGTAGTTGTACATAGGACGATGTCCACGTCCATATGCATCGTAATCCATAGGTCCTGGACTCAGACTTGGGACAAATTGTCCATGTGTGTTTCCATGTTGCTTCATGTATTCTCTCCTTACCTCGAATCTTGTATCATCATGTGGTCCACGACCACTCTCTGTTGACCCTAACTCCCCTGAATATATCTCCCCATCACCAGATCCACCACGACCGCCAACAGCATCACCATCATCACTTCCATTGTCATCCTTTGATTTGGATTTGGATTTCGAACCAGTGGAGAGAATGTCGTCAACAATAGCATCAAGCTCCAACCCTCCAAGAGGGTCAACGATTAGCTCGAATCTGACCATGTAGTCACCAACATCTACTCTCATTTGCTAGCATATATTCTGATTCGGTATGCCTCCCAGTAGATCAAACATTGGAGCGAATCTGTCTACTTTTGCAAAACATCTTCGTCAGCAGTGTCATCGTGTATCTTGAAAATGTATGCAAGATCGATATGGAATGTGTAGTTGGCTTTGTCTTTCCCCTCCCTTGCATGTTTCATCTTTAGCCTCAAGTTGTAGTGCACGAAGACGATCATGGAGCCTCTGTTCTCCCAACTTATTCTGTCTCTTCGAATGGATCAAGTTAAATATGCTCCAGTTCCTCTCATAGCCACCAGCAGATGCAGTTTGGGGTAATACTTTCACCGCTACTTTCCGTAGATTGGAGCTTCCATCCCATATAGTAACCACCATTCAGTTGCGAAAAATCCAAAAGGAAATAAATCAATAATTGTAATGCATCACAACATAATCAATGGACTTATTCATTTTAGTCCTTACTAGGAAGAGTATTGCAGCTATTGCTCCATCCATTAACCGCGATAATTCTATCGAAAGAACCCACGACACCCTTGAAGTACTTGAACTACACATTATTTGAAGTCATAAATTGTTACATAATGCTCTTACTGAATATTTTGTTACTCGCACTTTCGATTACAGAATAAAAATGACCCCATCCATGCACAAGGTTTGTGTCTTCTCCACCACAACTTGTACAACTGCTAGAATGTCAGCATTTCTATCAAAACCGTTCTTGTACATGTACTTGAGATTGAAGCAATAAGCTAGACACAAACATGGACAATTCTCAGATTTTAATCCATCTAAAGTGCTATTAAAGATAGAAAAAATAGATTTATTACATAATACATACCAACCTTGTGAAGAGGATGTGAGAACATCTTGGACCAACGTTCGTATATGATGTCTAACCATGCTTTGAATCCTCTCTCAACTGCTTCCATGACCTTCTCTCTCATGCAGCGCATTGCCACATAGATCATTCCCATGGTGGGCTTCTTGTTGTCGTATACGATTCGCAATGAAGAAACAATTATTATCTTCGTGACCCGAGTCATGCCATCACAAAAATGAAGATCATTGATGCTTGTTCTTCACTTTTCATCCTCCTTCAGTCCGAGATTCAGGTATCTCGAACCATTCATCTTGGCAACACATGGCCTTCAACCCTATCTTGTGTTGTTTAAGGCTTTGCAACGCAATAAAATTGGTTGCAAAGCGTGTGATGCCAGGCCTCACCAGCTGACCATTGCACATCCGCCTCATCAAAGCCATCACTTTTAAATGGTTGTAAATGAATGTGGCGATCGTCCGTGCTTGCCCCACCACTTTGAGACGAGTTTCCTCTTGTTGGAGCCCTTCAGAATTAAAGCAATACGATGTGCAACACACGATGTCCAAAAAATCTTAGTTGCTAGACTTCACTATTGTTTCACATGCTTTCTTGAAGTAGCTTCCATTATCTGGGACAATCTGGACAATAGTCTCTTTCCCAATATCTGTGATGACGTCCTGCATCAACTTCAGTAGGTATGTGCGGTCCTTTACATTTCAGATACATCAATAAATTTTTAAAAAAAATGATCTTTCATCGCAGTAAACGAGGAAGTTGATTATCTGCTTCCTCATGTAACTCGTCCAGCCATCGGACATCAGCGTCACCCGTACTCTGGCCATCTCCTCCTCAACTCGGAGATGTACTCATTCATCTCCTTCTCCATCCCGAGATACTTGTTCATTATCTCCTTGGATGTGGGAGCTTTCACTCCCGTTCCTATTGCGGCGATCTCATCAATGACATTCTGCAAAAAGGGTCGCTAACAACATTGGTCGGAATGCTCTCCACAAAGAAGAGCTTGTTGATGGATTTGCCCACTCTCTCTCGTACATCGGTGAACATCCCTTTCACCGTCTTCTCCCTCAAATCCTTGCTTCACATGTACTGCATGGACCCTCTCCTCATCAAGAAGGGTTCCAGTCCCTTCGCCTGGTTTTTTTGGTAGGCGGTGGTACCAGTACGCCTCCAGAACCACTCTTGTTGCCATCGGCACCTTAAAAATCACCACGTGCACTGTCGAGTTCTCTCCTCTCGAACTCGCTCCTCGTAGATTCTTTTGTCGACTTCATGTATGCCCTCATCTCCATTGTGGTCTCAATGTCAGCAGGTAGACAAAGTCGTCGTCTGAATCGGAGAGGCTTTGAACTGTTCATCCTTCTGGACCTCTCCACATCTCAGTCCTTTGTAAAGCCTTGAACTTGGACATCTCTTGGATCTATGTCATAAGACACATCTCGTTAAGAGGAAACCAATGGAATTTGTTTCACAGGAATCGGACTTCGTTTCGAATTATTATGATTTTCCGAAGAAAGAGGAGGCTTAAGACGTCATTAACCCTAATGACTGTCATTAAGACAATTAATCACGATTAAAGATATTAATAATAAATTAAAGACCACTAATCACCCGTATAAACACTAATATGGGATTACTGAAAGATAATCACGATTAGTGAAAGTTAATCACGATTAGTAAAAGTTGATGACAATTAATGCTAATTACGCGTCATTAGCGAATCTAGAAGCTTCTGCAAGGTTCTAACTTAAGCCCTAATCAGGATAAGCCTTGACCAAAACCATGAACCAAAATCATGGGTCATTAACTGCGATAAATGGTTAAACCGCGGTTTACTAATCATGGTTAGCAGTTTTCTGAAACCTGTAAATAGCTCCCCTACCCATTCATTCTCTACAATTTCCACTATCATCACTACTCCGAAGGTTATGGTCGAGAGGGGGCGAGGAAGGAGTGCTAGCGAAGCGCTACCGAGAGGATGAGGAGGATGGTGCAATCCTTTCCTAGTATGCTTTGTGTAAGAGGTAAGTAGCTCTAACTTGAGCTAGGTTTTTATTCATCTTCCTTTACGATTCGTTTTGTGGTGTGGTTTGAAGAGAAATCTGAGCATAGCCTTACTCAGGTATAGGAGGCTCGATAGTCGGTGAGCATACGAGTTTTTCGTATGACTCACCCTTGACAAGAGCCCTGCCGATTCTACAGTTTTTATCGATTTTATAATTGTTTTGATGGATGAATCTGTGTAACTAATGCCTTAAATGTCAGATCTCGATTTCGTTTCGGTGAATGACCGAAACGAAATTCGGTCGAATTTCATTAAAATTCGACCAAAATTTCAGTCATTTCGATCGGTTTTTGTACTAAGGCCCACAAATATCGACCGATATAGGCCATTTCAATCGAATTTTGGCCACCCACCGGAACCGAAATTCGATTGAAATTCGACTGAATATCGGTGAAATTTGATCCCATGTGTGTAACGCCTTACTTAGGTGCGGACGGCTAGGCCGTCAGTGAACCATGTGATTCATCACACGCTTCATTCACTTAAAACGGGTGTCTACCTATTATCCATCGCTTGCAGCTATGTTATATTTTCCTGTTTCGTTGTGATTGTTCCTCTCGATGATTTTATAGAGGAAACTATTTCCGTTTTTCTTTAGAAAAATGTCTCGGTATAAGAGGAAACTCTGTTAAAATTTTCATTGAAATATGTCCCGATATAAGAGGAAACTCAATCAAAATTTTCCTATTAATATCACCATGTATAAAGGGAAGCTCTGTTGAAATTAGAAGGGAAAATATGTTCTTCGTGTTCTTCATCCGTTCATCGCGTTCTTAACACGTTCTTTGTGTTCATGATACGAAAGTGAAATTCAATCGTCTCAGGAGTTGTAGATCATCCTTTTTGAAAACGAATCACGATAAAGCGTTGCATACGTGAGAGATATCTCAATTAGGTAATGAAATCCGGCCTTTTACTATTGGATTTTCATATTAGATCATTGAAAGTCCTGATTTTATATTCTTCGCTATGAAGAACCCTAATTTGGCCATTTTTTGCGAAAATATGAAAAGTTGTTTTGTGTTTCCCGATAAAATAACGGCTAAACATCAAATTAATGCAAAGGCTTGAAACGTTAGGGTTTGAAAGTTAAAATAAGTATAAATATGAGTATATATACATAGGAATTAATATATATATTTATATGTGTGTAAGTCGATATTCAATGTTGATGAATAAGCAAATCGATGGCTTAACAGAGGAATTACACCATGGGAATTGATACGCATTGAAATGGATCATGACAAGGATCATATGTTACGTTAAGGATGATTGGGAGTAGAACTAGAGGTCGAACATGCAACCTATAGATTTTTTGGAAGGAACTTGTATTGATGTGACCCTACCTAGGTGGTACGCAGTTGCCATGTTAAGATAAGTGCACACGAAATGAATGAATGATTTGCAATGCGTGGTACAAGGTGTCAATATCTTCAGGTTGAATGATGGAAGATGTGGTCATACCATTTGGAAGTGTGTGGTGGTATAATTAGCGACTGGGTTACGGTAACACTAGAAATAAGATGCTAGTAAAAAGAATAAGGTGAAAATAGCATGTGGTTCTAGGCATCCGGGTTCTCGAGAACGGTATGCATTTGTTTTGAACATGCGGCAGGCTCTAAGAACCCTGGATTACTAATAAAAGAGATATTGTCAAGGGTAGATTGGAGGACTGGTTGAGACGACGAGCGGCGGTCTAAGCTCATAAGTATCAACGCAATATCCAATTCAAGAGTGTCCACAGTTTCAAAGTCCGTGGAAGGGAGAGGACCAATCCCTGATGTAGATTAGATGGATAGGAACTAAAATAAAAATAGAATAAAGGAACAACTGTATAATTTGGCTTGTTGAATCGTTCAAATATCATGTTTAGTGTATGTTTCTTTTCTTCGTTATTGGGCATTGCCTCATTTCTTTCCTATGTTTTCTGAAAACCCAACAGGCATAAGAGAGTCATCATAGGGACAGTAGTCATCCAACCAGCCACAGTAACATTACTCCATAAGGTAGTGGGTAATCTTTTTTTGTATTTCCTTTCCAACTAATGTACATGTAAATGGTTATAGTGGGACAATATAAATTTTATTTTGTGAATGAAAAATTATCGAATGCTTCCTTCTTAGTAATTTTAATTGTTGTATGTTTCTAAATGTTAGGTATAATTGTTGAATAAATTATTGCCATGAAATCATATCCGAATATGGCAGGATCCGACGACCCGGAATTCAGGGTCGTGACAGTTTGGTATCAAAGTCCGGCTACTTTAGTAATTTATTCAGTAATTGACAACTACAAGTGGTATTCAAAAACTAAGGTTGTATTAAGATCTGTTGGTGGAAAGAGTTCTCATATTATTCCAAAGAACCCTAGGCTCTCTTATATAGAGGAAAGCCTATGGGTAAATTACATAAGTAGCAACTACAAAATAAAAATTGATAAATAGTACACCAACTACATAAATATCTCTACACTCCCTCTCAAGATGGAGCATAGATATCAATCATGCTCAGCTTGGAAGAACACTTCTGGACTCATAACGCGTTCTCCTGGCCACCAGTTCCCCCCCAACGTCATATATCTTCCTCATAAGCATGACGGGCAGCGAGCCAGAAGGGACCAAATCTGGATCACCCACTTTGCCAAAAGTACCATGTTCATGGTATCAACGCCGTGCACCCCTATGTCTTCAGCCCCACGCCCCTTCTTCACTTCTTCCCATTTCACAAGGTGCATTCCCAATCTTTGTTTCTTACTGTTTGACCACAAGAACCTTCTCATTAGAGCCTCCACCTTTTTTTCTTACCTCTACCGGCATCAAACGAACATAGAAGAAGAAAATTAGGATGGTCGATAGTACATGCTTAAGAAGAATCAATTTCCCTCCCCTCGACAGAGTGACAGCCTTCCACCCAGCAGCCTTTGCTCCATCCTCTGCAGAACCACCTCCCAGTCTGAGTTCCTCAACTTACCAGCCACCAACGATAGTCTCAAGTACGGGATAGGAAAGCTCCCTAAGGGTCTGTTTGGTTGCAGGGTTGGACAGGGTTGGGTTGGGCAGGGGTACCCCTGTGAATAGTAAACTGTGAGGAGGAGAACCATGTTTGGTTGGAGGGGTAACCCGGGTTGGGCCAAGCCAACCCTGTCCAACCCTCCAACCAAACAGGCCCTAAGGGGCAGACGATCAGTCCAGAAATTCTTGCACTATTAGCCTCCTCCATCCCGAAAGAAATGACCGCCGACTTTTATCTGTTAATCTCCAATTCATAGAGGCTACTGAAAATATCGACAAGCTGAGCCGCGTTACCAAATTGCTCCTCCGACCCAGCCAGAAAGGGTATCGTGTCATCCACATATTGTAGTTTAGGAATAGATATGTCTTCCATCCAGAAGCCAACACACCATTCGGCCTCCACCACCTGCCTGAACAAGACCGTCAAAGCGCCCGCTACCAGCACAAATAACAAAGGGGCCAACGGACACCCTTGTCGAACCTCCCTTTGTGGCTGAAAAAAGCCACCCTCCGGCATGTCGTTCGCCAAGACCGAGTAGGAGGAGGTGGTAATACATCACTTCATCCACACCACCTAAAAGCCTGGGAAGCCTCTCCTCTGTAGGGACACCCACAAGAAGTTCCAGTCGATTGAGTCATATGCTTTGGCATAGTCAATCTTCCACAGAACCCTTCTTCTTGGATCTCTTCAACTCAAGGCAAATCTCGGTTGCCATGACCAGACCATCAGCCATCTGATGCCTAGGGATAAACGTTGACTACCCATGAAGAATCACCGAACCCAAAACCACCTTTCATCGGTTCGTCGGGACCTTAGCCAGTATCAAGTAGAGCACGTTGGAGAGCAAGGCCTTAAATGTCGATTTCGGACACCATTTCGGTGACCGACCGAAATAGAATTTCGATGGAAATTTAACCGAAATTTCGGTCATTTCGGTAATTTTTGTACTACGGCCCTCATATATCGGTCATTTCAGCCATTTCGATCGAATTTCGATTTCGACAGCAAATCGATATTCGACAGAAATTCGACCGAATTTCACTGAAATTTGAGGCCATGTTGGAGAGTGCGATTGGTCTGAGGTCCTCAACCCTCGTCGGAGTCTCCTTCGGGAGAAGGAACAGCAGATCTCGGTTCACCTTTTCGAAGCCTCTATTTCCTTCCATGAATTCAATAAGCACCTCCAGAATCTCCTCCTTCAGCAATTCCCAGAACTCCCGGCAGAAAAACACCGGGAATCCTTCCGGACCAGGTGCACCATCCGCATTCAACCCCCATACCGCAGACTTCACCTCATCCAGACAAAAAGGTACCACCAGAGCCTCCTCATATGCGCCAGAAATGGTCTCCACCCCTCTCCTTGACCACCCCCAGCCAAGACCCCTTCTCTTACGCGACGCCTCAAGGAAATGACCCTGCAGGGCCGAGCCAATATGAGCCTCCCCTGAAACTGCGACAACACCAATCTCAATCTCATGCAGGTAGTTTCGTCTCCTTCTCACAGAGGCCATGGCATGAAAAAATCCGCTATTTGCATCCACCTCTTTAAGTCATTTTTGTCTGGATCTTCGTCTCCATTCCACCTTTTGTTTTCTGTATTCCATCAGAATCTCTTCTAAAAGTCATAGCCTCTCTGTCAGCTCCTCCTTGCTAAGATCTCTCTCATCGTCCAGTCCGTTTAGTCGTGAATCCCCAACCTGCGCCTCCTCCCTTTTCGCCATTGTCCTCGCTTTGACATCTCTCCCAAATTTATCAGGAACGATTTCATTAATTTCAACTTAGCCGCGAATCGAGAAACAGCTGAGCCCTCAGGATGTCAGCCACCCCATAGCTCTGCAATCGTATTTCTGAAGCCCTCATCTGAAAGCCAGCTCCTTTCGAAGCGAAAGTTGAATCTATTGCTCCTTTGATCCCCAGATGACCACAGGATAGGTGTATGATCAGAATGAGACCTCGGCAATGCCCATGCATGCGATAGGGGGAAAAACTCCGCGCCCTGGGGCAAAGGTAAGAACCTATCCAACCGTGACCGAGATCTCACATTGCGCCACGTAAAAGAGCAACCCTCAACATCCACATACGAAAGGCCCAAACGGTGCACCACCCTCCTCAGCTCCTCAGAACCAGTGTTTCTGCCTTCGAACCTCTGGGGGCGATGGTCGGGCAAAAGAGTAACATTCAGGTCTCCGCCAGCTACCCAAATCTTCGTAGAATTTTCCGTCCCGAGTTGTGTTAGCCATGTGAGCTCGAGGCAAACCATTCTTACAATAAGTGTTATTGTAATAAATATGTTTTATCAATAAAAGTTATTGATTGTTCACTCCCTTTCTAAAATTAAGTGAATGAATGCACTATAAGGTCCCTCTGTACAATTAGGGTTATGTACCATGGCCATCTTGATAATCATATAGTTGTTGATTCATTAGATGAAACATATAGGCTGGTGCTTAGATGAATATCTAATGGGTTAGATAGAGGACTCATCAAGCACCGTCAAATGATTATTAAGAGATGATCTCCAGCCTGAGTAGGAGATGGCAATCCTTTCTCACATAGGTTGATATCTGACCGACCTCTTGATGCAGGTCCTCTGCATGGGAATAGTGATTCGGAGGTGTCAGATTAGTTAAGTCAAAGGGTTGACTTAGCGAGATCGAGATAACCTAAGTCCTATGTTGAATACTGTCACAGCATAGGCACGCATCCTCTGACCAGAGACAGATGTGTTACTATATGTCTGAGTATGTACATTTGGCAGACCATTAGGTTGATGACCTAACCAAGGTCTATACACCGGCGAGCTGGTGTGCATATAAGAGCATATGAGTAATACGATCTCTCAAAGGGATCATACAGGTTCGCTTATGAACCGGAAGACATGAGGTGGTCTTTCAGCATGCAAGATGTGCAGGTATTGGGAATACCTGAGGGTGATGTAATCATAAGCGATTGTATAACCATGACGCTTCCAGTCCGAGGGAGTGATGAAACAGGTCTGGATTTTAGTGATTCCTCTCAATAGAGAAGTAACTTGATCTTAGTCCAAGTGTTGGACATTGATCTGAATGTGATTTAGATGCAATGAGAAGATTAAGTATACGGACTTGATTTAATCAAGCATCTGTGGGAGGTCCGTTAGATCTGGATTTGAGATGAGATCTCAATATCCAAGTCACTATACATGGAACAATATAATCGCCATGTCCTTATCTACAAGTATCTGCGGAGAAAGCACATTATTCTTGAAAGGGTTCAGGAATAATTCCTGTGATGAATTTTGTATCCAAGCAAGAAGGTCTTGATGATTAAATAAGATTTAATTATCAAGTGTAATATGAATGAGATTCATATTGTGAGAATGATTATCCAAAATAATTAAATGAGATTTAATTATCAAAGATATACAGATCGTGGATAGTATTATCCATAATACATGTGTATATTATAAATGTGATTTATAATATATCAGAGAGAGATAAATTTTGTAAATAGCATTCGTTAATTATTAATAAGGATTGGATTCACATTAACTAATTAATTGGAAATGTAATTTACAAATTAGTTTGGGTTGTGAATATGATTCACATATTTTTCAATGGCATGATTGAAATATTCACAAATTAATTTGGAATTAATTTGGTTGATATTATTGCAATAAAAGTTATTGCAATTAATTAAGAAATAATAGGATAAAATAAAAAGGAGACAAATCACCACCAAAAAGGGGTGGCATCACCAATGACTTAGCCATAGGTGACGCCCCCTATTTTTTAGGGGTGATTGTTGTCTCTCCTTTTTTGTTATCTTGTTATCTCTTAATAATTAATTTATGTTAAATTAAATTGTGTTGATGATAATGCAACATATATTTAATTTGATATAAATTAATGTTGTTGATTTTTAACCAACAACAATCATGGTCGTTGATTGATACATGGATCAACCTAGCCGTTGGATCTATGTATGCCATGGATTGAGATCCATTGGATCCCAAACTAATATATAAGGAGGGCTACCCTAGCCCTTGAGAGAGATACAACACCAAGGGAGCCCTAAGAGTACACGCCTACTCTTCTCTCTCTCTCTCTCATTCTCGCCGTCCTCTCTCTCTCTCTAAGGTGGTTGTCCACCTTGTATGCTGAGAGAGATCTTCTCGCCTTCGCCTTCGACTACTCGAGGATCTCCATCTTCTTTGGGGTCGCTTGCTCTAGAGGAAGACGACGGATTTCGTTGGACGAAATCAGGGGATTCGAGGCTTGGATCTTCATCGAGGATTGCGGGAGTCGCGCGACTCATCATCGTGCCCGCAAGTGCAGTCTTCGTGGATCGGACTTGAGTCAGGAGGATCTCTTGCTTTAGAGATCTTGTGATCGCAACCACGCTTCGAGAGGTATTCCTAATACTTTGTGGTTTGATGAAACGATCCAAGAAATGTTCTTGTGATCATGTGGTTTCATCGTTTAAAAAAAAAATAAATTCCGCTGCATCTTGCGACTAGTGCTACTAGTCGTCCCGATCGTATAAGATACGATCGTCACGCTTTCGTGATGCGCTTGAGGATTCACTATATCCTTCAAGTGGTATCAGAGCCTTAGGTCGAAAAAGGTTTTGGATACGATCCGTGAACCTAGAACGACTTCGGTTTGAAAAGGTCGCGAAAGTTTTATCGCATTTCAATTTTGTACCTCTGTCTAATTGGATTTTTTCGGCACTGATTGTTTAAACACGAAACATTCAATTGGATTTTGTCCCCATTAAATAAGGAAACCATAGGATCTGAGTTTACTAAATTTGGATTTGATTTGCTCAA
This sequence comes from Ottelia alismoides, assembly GCA_037367405.1. Taxonomy (NCBI): domain Eukaryota; kingdom Viridiplantae; phylum Streptophyta; class Magnoliopsida; order Alismatales; family Hydrocharitaceae; genus Ottelia; species Ottelia alismoides. The sequence continues at coordinate 236,794 of JAZKJV010004705.1, forward strand.
GATATGGCCTTTTGAATATGCATGTATTCACTGTTGTGGGAACAGCAAGTCTGAACGTGATTAATTTGTTAATTACGGTTTTGATGCGCCTCGAAATGCGTGAAATATCACTTAGGTTCTGTTGTAAATCAAGTTGGCAATCTTAGGGAACTAATTTTGCGAATTTTGGATTTAAATTGATCAAGATAAGTTAATTTTAGTGATTAGGGGTCACTGCTGGAAATTGACAAACTTGATCATGAACCTTGTGATAGTCATTCAAATTAATTTGATGAAAATTAATTGTTAATTTTCTGAAATGATTATTGATAAGTATTTGTGAAATATTTAGAGATGATAATCGTTTCATTGAATGACATCCCATTAACCATATTGATAAGATAGTTGATCTTGATCATTGGTTAATTTGAAATCATCAACAAACATTGTTTGCATACAAAACCCTAGGTCATCCTACAATAGTTGTAGGACAACTTTTACATGCAAAACCCTTTTGCTTGAATAGGATTGGAGATTTGTTTAGCAAATCTCCTTATAATATAATCAAAACCGTTTTGATGTATATTATATGGTATAATTTAGGTTGAAAGACCGATGAGCATCTCAAAGTACATGATGATCTATCTGACATTATCCTTTCCTGAGGTGGATATGGTGTCTAGTAGGAGAGCATTGGGGTAGCGGGTTGCAACGTATGTGGTCCGTCCCACTCTTGCCGGTACTGGCCATGACAGCGGGTAGGGACTCGATAATGCCGGAGAAATCAAAGTGTATTTTTCTAATTATTAAAATTCGAAATAATACGTACATTGAGATTATATCTGCTATTCAAGTAAAATTCAAAGTTTGTTGATTGATAATAGGATTGATAGTTAATTTAATGTGATTAAATTAATTATATCCTATTAAAACACTCTGTTATGAATAGATGTGTATTTCCCTTGGAAGAATTAATTATGTGAATATGATTCACGATAATTAATTATTTTATTTTGAATAAGAGGTGGAGGATCACATAAGTGACATCCATAGTCTCTCGTCAAGGCAAAGAATTTCGTCGCCAAAAGTTGTATATAGGAGATGCATGTCCGAAGTGACAGATCCTATATACAATTATTTAGATCGGGTTCTTTGCTTCTCGAAAGAATAAGGCCGTATACGCAGTGACCTCAATATCGGGTCCTCATATTATTGGGGCGATATTGGATTGCGTATAGCGAGTATTAAGCATGTTGACGGTTGGTTCAATTAGCAACGGGTCAACATCATCTTAGGGGTGGTGGGCCCGGGTGTTAAAGACCGAATTGGGAAATGCAAGTTGGACTTGCAAGGCGGAATGTTTTCCCGCTTCTCTTTATTCGAGTCACAGGTTCTCATATTATCGGGATGTGATAAAGATAGAGAGGAGATCCCAGATCTTGCTTGAGATATACCGGTAAGTATATCTCTTACTTTGAAAGACGATTAGGGAATAATCTTTCATCGTGGACATAGCAAGACAAATTTGATTTAAAATGCCTTAATCAAATGTTTTAAAAATGAATATATAATTATTTATATGTTCTAATATAGTGCATTCTTAATTTCATAAAATGAAGTTCATGAACCCATTCAGCAGGCTCCTGGAGGTCAACTAGTTGACCGGACCAAATTATTCGGATTGGATCCGAAATTTGGATCTTGTCCTATCTACAGAGCGCATCTCATATGTGCTGACCAAGGACAAGATTGCAGACCTTCTGACTCCGGAAGATAAAACTTTTAATGAGAAATATGATGAAGATCATAACATGGCAAGGTGTTATATCCTTGGCTCATTGTCCAATGTGCTTCAGAAGCAGCATGTGAAAATGAACCACTGCCAAGAAATCATGATGAATCTGAAGGATATGTTCGGTGACATAAACCGCACACAACGTTACAATGTGATGAAAGAGCTTATTCGCTGCAAGATGCAGGAAGGGACCTCTGTTAGAGAACACGTGCTCAAAGTGTTTGGGTACCTCTCTGAATTGGAAACCATGGGGGCCTTCATGGATGCTGATATGCAGGCTGATTTCAATCTCCTGTCGCTCCCTAAGTCTTTTAACAACTTTGTCGTGTCATATCGCATGAGCAAAGTTGATTTTACTAACGATGGGTTGTTAGCTGCAATGAAGTCTGCAGAAGACGTCATGAAGAAGGACGGCCCCTCTGCTAGTGCAATGGTTGCACAAGTAAAAGGAAAGCGCAGGCGGAAGTAAGGTTTTCGGAAGGGTCCGGCCCAGAAGAGAAAGAAGAAGAATCAAGGAGTTGGTTCATCTTCCAGTGCTTCCACGTTAATGATGGTGGGGTTGCCTAGGTAGCGGTAAACGGAAGAAAGGAAGCGAAGTGGACATCGAAGAAGACCGATGTCTGTCACCACGGCAAGAAGCCGGGGCACTGGCGACGTAACTGCCATGAATACCTGAAGTCTGCCGACAAAGGTAAAGCCCCAGCAGGTATGAAATCTACTTTCATCATTGAAACTAGCTTTCTCGTTGGACGAGAAGGAAGTTGGGTTGTAGATTCTGGTGCTTCTGTTCATGTATGCAATTCATTGCATTTGTTTTAGGAAACTAGGAATCTGAAGCAAGGGGAGATAGTCATCCAGATGGGATCTGATGTAAGTGTTGTAGCAGTCGCTATTGGGACCTGCCGACTATCATTATCTAGTAGTCGGCTCTTAGTACTTAAAGAATGTCTTTATGTACCTGAAGTCAGGAGGAATTTGATATCTGTATCTAAGCTTGTCAGACATGGATATTCCTTCCTATCTGTAGTAAGTTAGTCATTAATCAATATGATAAATTTATTGCGGATGGTGTTTTGACTTCTGGTGGACTCTATAAATTGTACATTGATGAATGTGTCATAAATGTCACTACCACTAATAAAAACCCTAATAGATCCAGGGAGAATGGAAATCATTGAAAAATGATTTGGCATCAAAGGCTTGGTCATTTATCTGTTGATAGGATCAATAGATTGATAAAGGATGGACCCTTAAATTTTCTACAGGTCCAATCTTTACCTACATGTGAACATTGCATTCGAGGTAAAATGACCAAGATGCCTTCGTAACAAGGTTGCGAGATGCGAAGGTATTCTTGACCTAATACATATTGACGTATGTGGTCCCTTCAGTACCGCGGCACGAAATGGATATCAATATTATTTGACGTTTATCGATGACCATTCACGATACGGATTTATCTTCCTACTACGTCATAAATTTGAAACCTTTGAAAAGTTCAAAGAGTTTAAGGCTTTGGTTGAGAACCAAACGGATAGGAAGATTAAACGGATTCGATCTGACCGAGGTGGCGAGTACCTCTCAGATGAATTCAAGGGATACCTTAAAGAGAATGGAATTGTCTCCAATCTCACTCCCCCTGGAACTCCCCAACTTAATGGTATTGCTGAAAGACGCAACAGGACCATCATGGACATGGTCCGTTCAATGATGAGCAAAGCACGTTTACCTCTTAGTTTCTGGGGATATGCAGTAGAGATTGCAATATATATCCTGAATAAGATTCCTAGCATATGTACATAAGACTCCTCATGAGCTCTGGTATGGAACCAAACCTAGTGTTAATCACTTGAGGGTTTGGGGTTGCTTGGTCGATGCGAAGAATGTGGACGCAACTAAGCTAGAATCTCGCACTTGTGAGTGCTACTTCATTGGGTATGTTAAAGATGGTATTGGATATCAACTTTATGACCCTGAGACCCAAAAGGTTTTTGTCTCTAGAGATGTGAAATTTCTGGAAGATAATTTCCTTAAAGGTTAAGACAGAAATGAAGTAGAGGAACTCATTGAATCATCTGAGGAATCTGAGGTTCCTGAACTAGAAACTAAGGAGATAAATGAAGATGAAACACACATACCTCTTCGAAGGAGTTCGAGAGTGGTTGCACCCTGAAAGGTATGGATTCCATGTGTCAAGTGAAACTGACAATGATCCTACTTCATTTGATGAAGCGCTCGTGGACCAGGACATGGATAGATGGATGCTAGCAATGAAGTCAGAGATTGACTCCATGCATAAGAATGGTGTACGGACCCTAGAGGATCCACCTAAAGGGGTGAAACCCATTGGGTGTAAATGGATCTTCAAGAGAAAAAAGGGACCTGATGGGAAAGTAGAGACTTTCAAGGCACGGCTCGTAGCCAAGGGCTACACACAGAGAGAAGGCATCGACTACGATGAGATGTTCTCTCCTGTGACTATGTTTAAGTCCATCAGGACACTGCTAGTTATAGCTGCATCTCTTGACTACGACATCTGGCAGATGGACGTCAAGACAGCCTTCCTCAATGGATACCTCGAGGAGGATATCTATATGGAGCAGCCACAGGGCTTCATAGTTGAGCATGGAAAAGTATGCAAGCTGAAGAAATCCATCTATGGGCTCAAACAAGCTTCTCGTAGCTGGAACATCAGATTTGACGAAACCATAAAGAGTTATGATTTTGTGCAGAATCCTGATGAACCTTGTGTGTACAAGAAGCTTAGTGGGAGTGCCATTGTTTTCATCGTGCTTTACGTAGATGATATCCTTATCATTGGGAATGATACAGGAATGATGACCAGTGTGAAGATTTGGCTGTCTCATACCTTCGAGATGAAAGATCTTGGAAAAGCCTCTTACATCTTAGGCATGAAGCTGTTCAGAAACCGAGAAAAGAGGATGTTGGAACTATCACCACATGGATACATTAAGAAGATTCTTGAATGCTTCCGCATGGATAGTTCCAAGAAAGGATTCCTCCCCTTAAGACATGGCATCCATCTGTCTAAAGGGATGGCTCCTCAAAGTGTTGAGGAAAAGAAGGCCATGGCTGGATGCCCTTATGCATCAGTTGTAGGAAGCTTAATGTATGCCATGATGTGTACTAGGTCAGACATCTGCCATACAGTGGGAGTGGTAAGTCGTTACCAATCCTGCTATGGAGAGCAACACTGGAATGCAGTGAAGAACATATTCAAATATCTAAGACGGATGCAAGATTACATCTTGGTCTATGGAGATGGTGATCTCCAAGTCTTGGGATATACTGATTCAGACTTCCAGCCAAATATTGATGATCGAAAGTCGACATCAGGGTTTGTATTCCTGTTGAACGATGGTGCTATGAACTGAAGAAGCAAGAAGCAGGACACTACGGCGGATTCAACAACAGAAGCCGAGTACATTGCCGCATCGGATGCTGCAAAAGAGGCGGTGTGGTTGCGCAAGTTCATCTTGGAGCTTGGCGTAGTTTCCTTTGATATTCCCATCCCGTTACTCTGCGATAACACGGGAGCCACTGCCCAGGCAAAGGAACCCAGGTGGCATCAAAAGAGCAAGCACGTGGAAAGGAAATATCACATCATTCGGAAGATTCAAAAGCGTGGTGATATCATCATCACCAAGGTGGCCTCTGCCGACAACGTTAATGATCCTCTTACCAAACCTCTGACGCAGAAGGTTTTCAACCGACATGTAATGAGTATGGGTTTAAGGATTGTTCCTGAATGGTTCTGAGGGCTAGTGGGAGATTGTTAGCCATGTGAGCCCGAGGCGAACCATTCTTACAATAAGTGTTATTGTAATAAATATGTTTTATCAATAAAAGTTATTGATTGTTCACTCCCTTTCTGAAATAAAGTGAATGAATGCACTATAAGGTCCCTCTGTACAATTAGTGTTGTGTACCATGGCCATCTTGATAATCATATAGCTATTGATTCATTAGATGAATCATAGAGACTGGTACTTGGATGAATATCTAATGGGTTAGATAGAGGACTCATCAAGCACCGTCAAATGATTATTAAGAGATGATCTCCAGCCTAAGTAGGAGATGGCAATCCTTTCTCACATAGGTTGATATCTGACTGACCTCTTGATGCATGTCCTCTGCATGAGAATAGTGATTCAGAGGTGTCAAATTAGTTAAGTCAAAGGGATGACTTAGCGAGATCGAGATAACCTAAGTCCTATGTTGAATGCTGTCATAGCATAGAAACGCATCCTCTGACCAGAGACAGATGTGTTACTATATGTCTGAGTATGTACATTTGGCAGACCATTAGGTTGATGACCTAACCAAGGTCTATACACCGGCGAGCTAGTGTGCATATAAGAGCATATGAGTAATACGATCTCTCAAAGGGATCATACATGTTCGCTTATGAACCGGAAGACATGAGCTCACTCATGAGGTATTGGGATCGATCAAATTCCATGCATGGTCGTCGTGATTTGGAAGCATGACAAGAATTTGAAGGTATGATATATGATTTGGGAAAGCATATGATCGATACCAATTCCCAATGACCAAGATTGAGAAACTTGATGATCAAACCCTGAAGAAGAAAGTGTAAAATTGATCTTCATCTTCTGGTTGATCATTGGTCTTCCAGTATGCAGGATGTGCAGGTATTAGGAATAGCTGAGGGTGATGTGATCATAAACGATTGTATAACCATGACGCTTCCAGTCCGAGGGAGTGATGGAACAGGTCTGGATTTTAGTGACTCCTCTCAGTAGAGAAGTAACTTGATCTTAGTCCAAGTGCTGGACATTGATCTGAATGTGATTCAGATGCAATGAGAAGATTAAGTATACGGACTTGATTTAATCAAGCATCTGTGGGAGGTCTGTTAGATCTGGATTTGAGATGAGATCTCAATATCCAAGTCATTATACATGGAACAATACAATCGCCTTATCCTTATCTCCAAGTATCTGCGGAGAAAGCATATTATTCTTGAAAGGGTTCAGGAATACTTCCTATGATGAATTTTGTATCCAAGCAAGAAGGTCTTGATAATTAAATAAGATTTAATTATCAAGTGTAATATGAATGAGATTCATATTGTGAGAATGATTATCCAAGATAATTAAATGAGATTTATTTATCAAGGATATACAGATCGTGGATAGTACTATCCATAATATCTATGTATATTATAAATGTGACTTATAATGTATCAGAAAGAGATAAATTTTGTAAATAGCATTTGTTAATTATTAATGTGGATTGGATTCACATTAATTAATTAATTGGAAATGCAATTTACAAATTAGTTTGGGTTGTGAATATGATTCACATATTTTTCAATGGCATGATTGAAATATTCACAAATTAATTTGGAATTAATTTGGTGGATATTATTGCCATAAAAGTTATTGCAATTAATTAAGAAATAATAGGATAAAATAAACAGGAGACAAATCACCACCAAAAAGGGGTGGCGTCACCAATGACTTAGTCATAGGTGACGCCCCCTATTTTTTAGGGGTGATTGTTGTCTCTCCTTTTTTGTTATCTTGTTATCTCTTAATAATTACTTTATGTTAAATTAAATTGTGTTGATGATAATGCAACATATATTTAATTTGATATAAATTAATGTTTTGGTTAAACCAACAACAATCATGGCCGTTGATTGATATATGGATCAACCTAGCCGATGGATCTATGTATGCCATGGATTAAGATTTATTGGATCCCAAACTAATATATAAGAAGGGCTACCCTAGCCCTTGAGAGAGATACAACACTAAGGGTGCCCTAAGAGTACACGCCTACTCTTCTCTCTCTCTCATTCTCGCCGTCCTCTCTCTCTTCCTCTCTAAGGTGGTCGTCCACCTTGTATGCTGAGAGAGATCTTCTCTCCTTCGCCTTCGACTACTCGAGGATATCCATCTTCTTTGGGGCCGCTTGCTCTAGAGGAAGACGACGGATTTCGTTGGACGAAATCAGGGGATTCGAGGCTAGGATCTTCGTCGAGAATTGCGGGAGTCACGCGACTCATCATCGTGCCCTCAAGTGCCGTCTTCGTGGATCGGACTAGAGCCAGGAGGATCTCTTGCTTTAGAGATCTTGTGATCACAACCACGCTTCGAGAGGTATTCCTAATACTTTGTGGTTTGATGAAACGATCCAAGAAATGTTCTTGTGATCATGTGGTTTCATCGTTTAAAAATAAATAAATTTCGTTGCATCTTGCGACTAGTGCGACTAGTTGCCCCGATCGTATAAGATATGATCGTCACGCTTTCGTGATGCGCTTGAGGATTCACCATATCCTTCAAGTTGTTCCAAGTCTGCCGCCAAAGAGCCCCTCCCGCCGCCCGGCGGGCTGTATATATTCGTGATCAGGAAGCAGCGTCCATCCGTCCATCTCTTCAGGCGCACAGACAAACACGCCAAGGATCTAGACTCCTCCAAAAGATCAAAATCGTCCTTCCAGCCTGTAGTAACCCTCTTGACGCACCTTGGGCCTCTAAGGCTGCAAGCTCGAACCGGTCACCATTATCCAGGCCTGGCCTTAACGATTAAACATTCCCAGAGATCTTTGTCTCCCGCAGAAGGAAGATGTCCGCACCAGCCTCCAAAACCAGGTTACGGACACAGAGGTGCTTTTCGGGGCGGCCCAAACCTCGTACATTCCACGATAAGAGCTTCATTTAATGATCACATGGTTGGACATCTTAGGTGGGATCAATCCCAACCTCTCGGTGGTTCTCCTATCCAACATGTTGTAGCGGTTCCGACGATTGGGCACAGCCCCCAGACCAGAAGTTCCCATCTGTGGGCGTTGAAAGGATTCCACATCAGGATATGCGTTCATGATGGTCGCTCTTCTCTTTTTCCTTGTTGATCTGGAAATTTCCCTCTGCAGATAAACAATGTCGAACCTCTCACCAGCCTCCTCCTGTTGCGCATCGACAAGCCTCCCAGCCGAAACCTTGCTCACCTGGACGCAGGGCCCACTCAAACCAATCTCATCTACTCATTCTGCCTCCCGCTCGTTCAACATCATGGGAGGAGTCTCGCTCACTGGCTCCCTCCCTGAACCCACAACACCATCCCCCTCGACCCCTAGCACCCCATCGATAGCTTCAACCTCACGAAAGGGGCTCCCCACCGAGCAAATCCTGAGGGGTACACCGAGTCCACCGTGGATAGGAGCGAGGCTGGCCAATTCCTGTGAAACAGTCAGACACCCTCTCCTCTCCCCCGCAGGTCGCGGGTCCACCAAGACGAGATCGCTTAGAGAGTTGGCGTGAGGCGGATCTCCAAAACGTTCCGCTCCCGAGTTCAGATCGGCCCGATCAACTCCCGACCTGACAATGAAAATCAGATCTTGAAATCGGAACCCAACAAGGGCAGTCATGGCATCCGAAAGAGGTTCCACGACTCGAGGCGGTACGAGCCCTGCTGATAAGTTAGGCCTAGCCCCAAATATGGAAGGGACTCGAAAAGGCATCGTTGCTGGACTACCCTGCATCCTCGTTTTGATGAAAGATCCAAAAGTGATACCATGTGGAGCCATAGAAGTCGTCACCACCACAGGCATGCCTCGCGACCGTTGGCCTTCCTTGCATCGCATGGTAAACGAAGCTACCGCTTCAGAAATCGGAGCCGTCGCTTCTTTAGCCTCCGCGTCGAAAATCGCCGCTGCCCAACCACCACGCCCCCGAAAAAGAACGGGAGCCACCAAGCATTGCTCAACCTTCTCAAGCATCAGATACATTGTCTGCACCTTTAAGTTGACCCTCCATCCGCCAACTACTCCGAGCCAAGGTTATTTACCCGAAGGACCGCATCAACAGGTTCCCCTGGTTTGCAACCGGAGGACTCCACCTCTACCACCGAGGTGATACCCTTCAGCAAAAAGCGAATCTCCGCCAGAGTTCACACCGCGAAAGGGATCCCCCTAACGCGGATCCGCTTCTACTTAGATGCTTCCGGCAAGCCATCACTAGCGCGCAGGTGACGCCACCGCAACAGTGTCCACCCCTCCTGCAACCACCGTATGAGTTCATTTGCCTCGTCATTCGATAGACCTTTTGCTACCACTCTCCACGGACTCAGCCGCACGTCACCTTTCAACTAGACCGTCGAAACCAACCCTACGTCTGAAGAGCCCAAGAACAGGGCCTCTGCGACGCCTCCCTCACCGACCAGAATCTCCCTTCCCTGGTTCGCCCTTCGAAGCATTGGACACGCACCACACCTATGCGAGAAACCCCTGCAGCGGAAGCACCTTATGGGTTCCCTGCATTGACGCGCCCGGTGCTGAGTAGAACCACATCTGAAGTAGTCGCGCCCAAAAGGATTGGCTAGAGGCCGCCTCACCCTGTGAGGGGCCTTGCGATATTCAACCCTTCTGTGACCGCATCTCCTCAATCGCACCACAACCCAATCATCATCGCCCGAAGAGTCTTCGCTTCCCCGCTCCCCGGTTCCCTGCTCCCCGTTCATCTCATCGATTCCAATCCTCTTTAAAGTTGTTATGTATGTACTTCAAGCCTCGAGGATAAGACTTCCTTTAAGGTTGTTATCATTTAAAATCTTGACTTGGTCATCTTTGGGATCATGTGTTAAAGACCCGACTCGTCCAGAGGAAACCAATAGAATTTGTTTCGAGTGAATCGAACTTCGTTTCAAATTGTTATGATTTTTCGAAGAAAGAGAAGGAGGCTACGTCATTAACCCTAATGGCCACCATTAAAACAATCGCAATTAAGGAGACTAATGACGGATTAAGAACCACTAATCACCATTAGCGAACACTAGCCAAGGATTACTGAAAGTAGTCCAAATCAGTGAAAGTTAATCATGATTTGTAAAAGATAATTGCGGTCAGCGCTGATTAAACGTCACTAACGAATCTAGAAGCTTCTGAAAGGTTCCAACTTAAGCCCTAAGTTTCGGGATAAGCCTTGGCAAAAACCATGGTTAGAAGTTTTCTGAAGCCTATAAACAGCCCTCCCTATCCATTCATTCTCTACGGTTTCCACTACCATCATTACCCCAAGGGCTAGGATCAAGAGGTAAGAAGGAGGAGGCGGGGAAAGCGTTGTCGAGAGGAGGGTGGTGGAATCCCAGTTGGGTTTGTGTAGGAGGTAAGTAGCTCTAACTTTGAGCTAGGTTTTGAATTCATCTTCCTTTCTGATTCGTTTTGTGGTGTGTTCGAGGAGAAATCTGAGCATAGCCCTGCTCGGATACGGGAAGCTCAATCATCAATGAGCATACGAGTTCTTCGTATAACTCACTCGCCCTTGAAAAAAGACTTGCCGATTATATAGTTTTTATCGATTGTATAGTGGTTTTGATGGAGGAATTTGTGTAACGCCCAACTTAGGTGTGGGCGGCTAGACCATCAGTGAACCTTGTGATTCATCGCATGCTTCACTCACCAAAGATGCGTAGTGTCTATCGATTTTCCATCGCTTGCAGTTCTGTTATATTCCTTTTGTTTCGTTGTTTTTTCTCTCAATGGTTTTATAGAGGAAACTCTTTCCGTTTTTTCTTCAGAAATATGTTCCAATATAAAGGGAAACTCTGTCGAAATTTTCATAGAAATATGTCCCAACATAAAAGGAAACTCTACCAAAATTGTCCTAAAAATATTACCCCATATAGGTGGAAGCTCTGCTGAAATTACAAGGGAAAATATGTTCTTTATCCGTTCTTCCCGTTCTTGGCGCGTTCTTCGTGTTCTTGATACGAAAGTGAAATTCAATTGTTTCAGGAGTCGTATATCACCCTTTCTGAAAACGATCACGATGAAGCGTTGCATACACGATAAAGCTCAGTTACGTAATGAAATCCTACCTTTCACTGTTGGATTTTCATATGAGATCGTTGAAATTCCCGATTTTATGTTCTTCGCTACGAAGAACCCTAATTTGACTATTTTTAAGAAAATGTGAAAAATTGCTTTGTGATTCCCACTAAAATAATGACTAAGCATCGAATTGATGCAGTGACTTGAAAAGTTAGGGTTTGGGAGTTAAAATAAGTATAATGTGATTATATATACATAGAAATTAATATACATGTAAGTTTATACCCAATATTGATGAATAAGCAAATAAAAAGCTTAACGAGGGAATTACATCATGGAAATTGATGTGTATCGAAATAGATCCTGAAAAGGATCGTATTTTATATTAAGGAAGACTGGGAGTATAACTACAGGTCAGGCATGCAACATGTAGGTTTGTCGGAAGGAACGTGTATTGGTGTGACCCTATCTATGTGGTACACAGTTGCTCTGTTATGATAAGTGCACAAAAAATGAATGAATGATAAGCATCGAATTGATGCAGTGACTTGAAAAGTTAGGGTGCATTTGGTATGCAGGTTATCCCGGGGTAAACTGGTAGGGGGTAACCCGTTTTTGTATTTTGATGTTTAGATAGAGGGTTAAACTGGGGGTGGGTTTGTTGTAATATAATTGTATTGAAGTTTGGAAAAGTGAGTAGTTGTTGTGATGTGATTGTATTGGAGTTTGAAAAAATAGGTAGAAGTTGAGTAGTTTATATTTTTTAGATGATATGATGGTATAATATATTATTTTTTTGGAATAGATAAAAGAGAAATGATTTATTTAATGTATTAAAAGAGAGATAGAAAGAGTATACCCCACATGAGAGAGAGAAAGAGAGGTTTGTGGGGGTAAACCCCCCAAAGGGGGGGGGGGGTTAACCCCCTAGCCGAACATGCACTTAGGGTTTAGGAGTTAAAATAAGTATAAATATGAGTATATATACATAAGAATTAATATATATATGTAAGTCTATATTCAACGTTGATGAATAAGCAAATAGAAGGCTTAACGAAGGAATTACATCATGGGAATTGATGTGTACCGAAATAGATCCTGAAAAGGATGGTGTGTTATGTTAAGGAAGACTGGGAGTAGAACTACAGGTCAGGCATGCAACATGTAGGTTTGTTGAAAGGAACATGTATTGGTGTGGTCCTATCTAGGTGGTACATTGTTGCTCTGTTATGATAAGTGCATACAAAATAAATGAATGATTTGTAACACGTGGTACGGGATACCAATTGCGATGCCCTCGAATCCGGCGCATTCGCACTATTACTTCACAAGCGATCTCATTAAGTAGGGGAAATTTTTTGCGTTGCTATTGCATATGACATTCAATCGGCATTCACAACAACAAGACCAATAACGACAAGTGCCACCAATCATTGAATTTCATTAATCTCCGTATTTTTACATCATGTACAAAAGGCTGACAGTACATATAGTATACCAAACATGTGCAGAAGAGAAAGGAAACATTTACATCATAACTGAACAAAAACTGCAACAAAAGAAACTGTACCATCTCGAATATACCCTATCGCCTGGAATCATCAACTCGCTACTGTGTTGCGGGCTCCTTGCCTGACAAAACATACAAGGAACAAGAGCCGTCAGCGAGCGTCAAAACAAAGCAAGTAGGCAGGCATTTATGAATTTAATATCTACCACTACCTGCGCAGAAAAAGGTTTTCAAATTTATTCTACAAGCATTTCCTCCTTATTACTCCTTATCCTAATATTTCCCAGTTATAACACCTCCTGTAGTAATTGAGACCAGTAAGTATATGTTGTTTACTATTCACTGAGGTCAAGTTATGGATTTTAATAAGGAATTAGTGAGGTAATACTTTATTTTACTCTTAATTTATTGATGATGGAAAGGATAATATATTAATCGGGTTTGTAATTCTGTCTATCTTTTCAAGTCTAGTGGATAGTATGTGGTCTTAATCTTCGTATAACCTCACACTATGACTCTAAGGCGTGAATAATGCCTTAGTATTGGGGTGCCTCTGTAGGCATGTGGTGTTATATAAAGCATTCTAACAAAGTTTCCAACACGTCCACTAACTTATAGGGATTTCAAATCCAACCTAATTATAGTCAATTCTAATCAACACATCTCATCATTGATTTTATCTCATAACCAATATACACTATAACCCATTCAACTTTAATTCTAACTCCTTCAATCCTCAACTTTAAATGACTCAGATGTAACCCTAGATGATTTAGATGTAGACATGTATGATTCAGATGCAGCATTGCTAAGCCTGTTGGCAGAAAGTAACCAAAAACTCAAGCGGTGAGGTAGCCCCCTAAAAGACTCTTCCGTCTCGCCCTCTTATTGGAAGTGTGGTCCAATAGAGGGAAAAGTCTACTCCAAAGCTACGCTCCAGAGACAGGTGAGAGATTCTCCGGAAAAGTCACTCTAGATGGGCCCGACCGGTAACGGGCAAACGAGCTCGTACAAAAAACTAAAACCGAGGATCACTCACATGGGTATCCTAAAACAAAGGGTCAGCGGAGCTGGTCAAAAGTCGGGATCCCAACGAGGCGTAAAAACAATGCGAGCTCGCGTAAAAAAACTGTGAAGGGACTGGTATCCTAGACCCGTGTACTTGGTGATCGTTGCCCTTACCGAGCTTCCTATCTCCTGCCTAGTTGATGGTCACCGTGCCCTCACACGGTCAGGTGTAAGGGTCACCATGACCGGCACAGTTAATGGACATCACTATTGATTCAAAATTTAGATTCCAACATGTGTCATGTCAATTTTGCTCCAATCTAACCATATACCCAATCTGATAATATGGATTTAAGAACATATATGATTACTAAAAAAGAAATCACCGTAACATGGGCAAAAGAAATGTATTACTACTTGTAACTGAAGATCTTGTTGATTTGATTGTCTGCCGAGCGTTAGGAGAATTGAGGTTTCCAAGTGTTAGGTCGTTCTCGGTCTAGTTGTTGATTTGGTAATCCCTTGGGATGCCAATAATTTCAAACTATTGTTCCTGATGCCACATTATTCTACTGTTTCATCATACGACACATTCATTTTCTTGCTCACTTAGTTCTTTTCCCTCCTAACTTTTGATACCTACTACCAACATTATAATTTTAAAGCCGGTTACCTTTAAAAATATAATCTAGGCAAGAGTCTTTCTGACACGATCCAAAGGTATGTGTGTGTGTATTTATCTTAGTCAGTGTTGAAACTATATAGGTACACACAAATCCATTTCAGTACACATGAGGCCATTGAGTATTTATCTCTTCAAATTGAAATAGCCAAATGGAAAGGAGGAGACCACGTGAATTGTTTTGTTGTAGCTGGGAAAGAAATTAATTTCTTTTTTTCTTTTTATTCAAACTCATGTGAATACTAAAGTCATACTCGATTTTGCATTGAATCTTATATTTTGATGAGTCGTAGCTTGTTTCGACCATCTCTGAATGACGATCGAAACGAATATAATATTGGTATACTTCTGAACGGATTTTGAACCCCCGAAATTTCGAGATACGGTTTCAGTTTGGGGTTAATTTTGTGATTTAAAAATATCAAACGACCTCAGATTGACGAACAGTCGATTCCATTGGTCTTGTTTCGTCGAATCGGATTTTTCGGTGGTCTTGATTTGTTTTGCGATTTCCGAATTTGCGTCGCGGCTTTTCCGTGGCACGTATTACGATGCGACCGGTTTTTGGTCGATTTCGCCCAAACAACTTTTAATTCACGGTCAATTGATCAATTTAAGTTAGTTACCATTGACCAACAACTTTATTGAGCTAATCGAACTGAAATCAGTTTGGATTCAGGTTTATTTGAACCTGGAAGTTACATCAATATCTTCGGGTTGAACGACGGAAGATGTAGGTATGCCAAATGGAGACACGTGGTGGTATGATTAGTGGTTGGGTTACGATAACACTTGAAATAAGATGTTGGTAAAAAGATTAATGTGAAATAGCATGTGGTTTTAAGCAATCGGATCCTCGAGAACGTATGCATCCATGTTGAACAGGTGATAGGGTCTAAGGACCTTGGATTACTAATAAAAGAGATATTATCAAGGGTAGATTGGAGGATTGGTTGAGCCGACAAGCGGCGGCCTAAGCTCATCAGCATCAACGCAATCCCTAATTTCAGAGTATCCACAACTTCGAGGTATGTGGAGAGGAGAGGACCAATCCCTGGCGTGGATTAAAATGGATACGAACTAAAATAAAAATGAAATAAAGGAACAATTGTATAATTTGGCTTGCGAAACCTTTCAAATATCATACTTGATCTATGTTTATTTTCTTCGTTATTGAGCATTGGCTCATTTCTTTCCTATATTTTCTGAAAATCCAACAGGGATCGTAGAGTTATTATACAAATAGCCAAAGTAGCATTAGTCGATAAGGTAGTTGGTAATCTTTTTGTACATTTCCTTTCCACCTGATGTACATGTAAATGGTTATAGTGGGACAATGTAGCATGTAAACTTTATTTTATGAATGGAAAAATGTTTAATACTTCCTTCTAAGTATTTTTAATTACGTTCTGTTTCTGAATGTTAGTTGTGATTGCTGAATAAATTATTGATGAGTAACCAGATCCATATATGGGAGGATCTGACAACCTGGAATTCAAGGCCGTGACATCCTTCCCCTCCAAGTTGGTTGTCACCCCCTCCTCAAATCCATGGAAGGTCGTATCCCGATATATCGGCGATATATCGGCGATATATCCATATCGACATGGGACCGATATCGAAATCGATATATCGATATATCCTATTTCAGGCATTTTCTTCATAAAGATTCCTAGATATAGCGATATATCGGCGATATATCGGCGATATATCGCCGATATATCGATATCGATATGTCCTTCCATGCTCAAATCTTTGGGACAATACGAGCACTTGGCAACCTTTTTGTTGTTGCAAATAAGATGGTGCTTCAATCTCGTAATCTCCCCCCCTCCTTCTAACTTCTTCCCACATAAAAATGTAGTTTCGATTTATGGTTATCTGGAGCGGTGGCATACCTCCAACCAATCTCTTTACTGTCCAACTGATCACCAAAATCATCAAGTTCCGAATCGGAGTGTGAACCCATCATGTTGATTACTGAAGTATGAAATCTGCAAAGAAATTACAAAACAAACATTCGTGAGACATATGAGGAGAACAATCAATTATTTATTGATTATTTTTAGTTTTAATTTTCAAATTTATTATATTTATTATTTATAACATACTTAATATGCATAAAGTCTTAGATAATTAATGTTTAACATACTATCAATATACTACTCATATTTAGATATTTTGATTTAGAAGAAAAAACATTCAAGACCTAGAGTTGAGACGACCAATTTCGAAACGAACCACGCATTGGACATAAAACACGAAAATAAATTATAGATCTAATTATTAATTCACAAATTAAGTAATTACTAATTTTTAGTTGACATAAGTCACCATAGAATCTTGTTTTCTATGTCTAGAACATGAGATATGTCTTTATTCTTTCATAACTTAACCTAATTTCACAGCATAACTTAAAATCCCAAATTAGTTCCCAAAATATCTCACTAAATTATAGGTTTAATTTTTAATTCATGAGCTCCAGTAATTGGTCATTTTTAGTTAACATAAAGCACCATAAAATCTTGTTTTCTATGTCTACGCCATGGGATACGACTTTATGCTTTCATAACTTAACTTAATTTCACAACATAATTCAAAAATCCTAAATTAGTTCCCCAAATATCTCACTAAATTATAGATCTAATTATTATTTCACGGAATTAATTAATTACTAATTTTTAGTTAACATAAATCACCATAGAATCTTGTTTTCTATGTCTAGAACATGAGATCTGACTTTATTCTTCATAACTCAACTTAGGAGTCTTATTTTGCCGGTCCAATCGGCTTTCATCCATGGTCGTCAGATTTCCGATTGCATCTCACTCGCCTCTGAGATCATTGCGGATTGGCGGCGGAGGGGTACGAGCGGTATGCTTTGGAAGGTGGACTTTGCGAAGGCGTATGATACTCTCGATTGGAGATTTCTCTGGTCTGTCATGAGGAGGAAGGGATTCCCCGATTTGTGGATTTCTTGGATGAGGCGTTGTATCACCACGGCGTCCTTTTCGTTTTTGGTCAACGGTCGGCCGGAGGGGGGTTGGATCCAACCGGGAAGGGGATGCGTCAAGGGTGCCCCTTGGCGCCAATGCTTTTCATTCTTGCGGCCGATGTGCTCTCCGATATTGCGGACAATGTTGTTGGACATGGATTTTCTAGAGGCTGCTCGAGGGATGAGTTGGTGGTTCCGCTCGTCCAGTACGCTGATGATACACTTTTTTTCATCGAGGGGGGCTTTGAGGAGGCTAACGGCATGGCGGTGGCTTTAGAGATCTTCTCTGAGCTATCGGGTTTGGCTAAGAATAACACGATGTCGGTGTTCGTTCCCTTCGGGCGTGCGGAGCTTCTCTCTGCAATCTTGTGACGACCCTGGGCTCGGGGAGGTCCTCGTTGCCGCTTGAGTATTTGGGCATACCGTTGACGCTGGGGAGGACTCGGATCCGCGATTGGCTGGGTGGTGGAGAAGGTGGAGGCAAGGTTATCGGGTTGGAGGGTCGTGGTTCTCTCGAAGGGTGACAGATTGGTTCTTCTGAAATCCGTCCTTTCCTCCATTCCCATCTATCTTCTCTCCAACCGTAAGATGTCAAAGGGGATACGGGCGCGGCTGGAGAAGCGGATGCGCTCCTTCTTGTGGGGTAATAGTGCGGGCGGGAACAGGGGGATCCACTTGGTGGGGTGGGAGGATATCTTGCTTCAGAAGAACAACGAGGGCCTG
The DNA here is from genome assembly GCA_037367405.1 of Ottelia alismoides. Lineage (NCBI taxonomy): Eukaryota > Viridiplantae > Streptophyta > Magnoliopsida > Alismatales > Hydrocharitaceae > Ottelia > Ottelia alismoides. Next base: position 255,309 of record JAZKJV010004705.1, read on the forward strand.
GAGGTGAAGTCGCTGGAGCAAATGAACGAGGCGCTTTTGCTTAAGTAGCTAGCAGGAGCTGGGGCCCGGGGGATGACCTCATTTGCACAATGATCCGTAAGATCTACGGCGTGAGGGGTGCCCCGCCCTCGTTGACGGTCGTCCTCACCGCCCCGACTCCTTTCCGGGGGGGTGTGGTGAAGACTTTTGTGAACAACATCGCACTTTTTAGACCGATCCTCGGGAAGGGGGACTCTTTCTCTATTTGGACTGACGATTGGTCACGGGGGGGGGGGGGGGGGGGGGGGGGGCTTATGCTCTTGGTTCCCCCGGTTGTTTGCGCTTGCTGATGAGAAGTCCTGCTTAGTTGCGGAATGTTGGTTGATGGGCTCTGGTGCCCAACCTTTTCCGTTGTCCTCTCTGACCGGAGGTTCGACGATTTCCTGGCCTTACTGGAGGCCGTGCGGGAGGTGGGGCCGCCTGGTGGGAGCCGGGATCATTGGAGTTGGGAAAGAGGGGTCTTTCTCGGTCAGGGGGGCCTATGGTGCCATCTCCAGGCCTCCGCCGGCCAGCTCCAACCTGCTTATCAGAGACTGTACAATTATTTGGGCTCTCAGGCTTCCTGAGAGAATTGGTATCTTCCTTTGGTTGCTTAGGAGAAAGAGACTGATGACGTGAGATAGGTGCGTCAGGCTTCTGGGAGTTCTTTCAGACAGGTGCTTGATTTGTAATGTTGCGATCGAATCGGTGGAACATCTTTTTTTCTCATGCACCTTGGTATCTCAACTATGGCAGGAGATGGGCCTAGACTTTTGCCGCAGCGACAACTTCCAAGCATTTTGGGACTTGGTCCACGCGAATACCAACAAACCAAGGAGAGAGCGGCTATACCCCATGGCCATTCTCTGGGCGGTGTGGCGGGAGAGAAACGACTTACTGTTCGCGAGCCAGCGGTTCTACAAAAAAAAATGTGGGGGTGTTCGCTAATCGCTTGATAGACGAGTGGGTCCTGTAACGGTTTGGGAGTAGTTGATTTTTGTCTTTCCAGCTTTGTTCCCCTTTTGTTTTGATTAATAAACTTGGGGCGGACACCATCGAGTGTTTCACCCTATCTTTTAGACTTTCAAAAAAAATTCATAACACAACTTAAAAACCCCAAATTAGTTTCCCAAATATCTCACTAAATTATAGATCTAATTTTAAATTCATGGAACTAAATTATTAATTACTAATTTTTAGTTAACATAAAGCACCATAAAATCTTGTTTTCCATGTTTACAATATGAGATCCGACTTTATTCTTCCAAAACTTATTTAATTACACATTATAACTCAAAAATCCCAAATTAGCTCCTTAAATATCACACAAAATACTTTAAACATTACCAAAAAACAAAAATATGCATTACCTAACAATGAGGAACAAAATCCCTGACAAATTTCACAATTTCAACAAAAATTTTGGAGTTGATCTAGCGGTTACCCTCAAGGAAAGGAAAAGCTTTGGAAATGAGTTTAGAGCGAGATAGAGTCGAAATAACCGAAACTGGGTAAAATGGGGCGATTTGGGGTAAATTTCAGTGGAAATCCAACCTGGCAGATTCTCTGTCTCGATGATATATCACCAACACGTGATATATCGTTGATATATCGACCAGATATTGTCGATATCCGGTAAAAAGATATAAGGTTAATATCGGTATGGGCTTCTCACCGATATTGATATATCGTGATATTACCTACCACAATTCCAAATATCTATCCGCAACTTCTTTTGCAACCGCTTTTGGACTAACTTCTTTACTTTTATGCATCCATCATGCGAGAACCCTTACAAATTTTGGACTGCATCTGGGCGATGATGCAATGGAAATAGCTTATTTACTCGCATGTGTTCTTCATGAGAGAACCATTGCAAACTTTAAACTACATCCGAGAAGCGATTTAGCAGTCCTTGGCAACTTCTCATTGCATTTGGGCGATGCAACGCGTCGCTAGTGGGGAACTCCCCAATGAAATCTAAATGGTTGCTTAAATCCATGTTGAAAAGATCCGACCTATGTGAAGACAAATACCTAAATAGTGTTCTTAAAAAGAACATTATTTAAAAATTTATCTCTCTAACACTGGCTATCAGCTATCTAACACGCAACCCTCCTCAACTTACCCAGGTTTGAGACCGATCATGGCTGAGTTAATGGTTCCCAAGATCATTAGAACTAAATGGCGAAATCTTCACTTGAAGTAATCAAGCTTCAAGGAGAAGGTTTTAGAAAACTTATCTTGAGATATGTAACGGAAGTGCAAACGAGAAGTGGGAGGCAGCAGCATCTTGTATTAGGAGGGTAGCCAAAGAGATGCAGGACGAGTTTACTGCCAAAAAGAGGCTTGGTGGTAGACTGAGGGGATCCAAGAGAAGCTTAGAATTGAACGAGCTTGCTTTGAAGCAATGTATAAGGATAAAACAAAAGAAATTGTCTCAAACTACAAAATAGCAAAGAAGGAAGCAAAGAAGGCAGTAAATGTAGCTAAGTCGAAAACTTATGAAGTTTTGTACAAAAGCTTGACTCAAATGAGGTCCAAAAGGATATATTCATATTGGCCAAAACAAGAGAAAGAAAGACCAAAGATCTTTCTCGAGTGAGATGCATCAGAAATGAGAAGGGGCATGTGCTTGTTACTCAAAAGAATATAGAAACTATATGGAAGCAATATTTTCATAAGATTTTCATTGGGGAAGGGAATAAAGAAATTACTTTGGGAGATCTTGCTGGTAGTGAATGTAACCTCAATCATGCAAGCTATAGACGGATAAAAAGGAAGTAGAGGAGGCTTTGAAGGTTATGAAACCTGGGAAAGAGGTAGGATCCGATGACATTCCTATAGATATTTGGAGAGTTCTAGGTGAATGGAGTTTAACTTGGCTCGTAAATTTATTTAATGTTATTTGACGAAGCAAGAAAATGCATGAATATTAGAGAAGTATTGTGGTGCCTCTTTATAAGAATAAAAGAGACATTCAAATTGTTCGAAAAACTGAGGTATCAAATCAGTAAATCATCCTTTGAATTTGGCAATGTGTGATCGAAAAAAGGTAGAGGCAAGTTTCCAAAGTAACTGAAAACCAATTCGTATTAATGTCAGGTCATTCATCTATTGAAGCTATCCACTTGTTGAGGAGAACAATGGAGATTTATAGATCTAAAAAGAACCTCCATATGACTTTTATTTATTTTGAGAAGCCTTATGATTCCGTCCCACGAGAGATATTGTGGAGAGTTTAGGAGAAGAAACAAGTATGTGCCCTATATATTAACCTTATAAAGGATATGTACGATGGGATTTCATCTTGTGTAAGGTTCCAGTCTGGAAAAACTGGAACATCATCGTCAATCTACATCAAGATTCAGCTTTGAGTCCATTCCTTTGTACTTTGATTATGGACGAACAGACTAGTCATAGGATGGGAGAATTGATGGAGATGTTATTTATAGATAAATGAAGGTTGTCTAAAGTGGAGAGGAACTTCTATTGTTCTTTGTGACAAAAAAATCCCTTTGAAAGTCAAAGAAATGTTTTACAAAGCAGTAGTGAGACATGCTACTCTATGAATCAGAATGTTGGTTTGTGAACCATGGGCATGTGTAAGGAATGACAACATCAGAATGGAAAATGCTAAGGCAGATACATGGTCATATACGAAAAGATTGTATTTGGAATGATATGATCAGAAATAAAGTTGGTGTAGCTCCAATAAGATGATTTGACCATTTGCAAAGGAGGTTGGTTGATGCACCACTTAGAAGATGCGAGATTTGGGATGCTGGGCCGCTTAAGAGAGGGTGAGGAAGGCCCAAGAAGTGTTGGAATGAGACTATCAGAAGGGATCTTAGTGATTTGGAGTTAAGCCCGAGAATGGTCCAAAATAGATCTAAATGGAGGCAAAAAAATCCATGTAGTTGGCCCTACTTAATTGTGGGAAAAGATTTTGAGGTTGTATTCAAAACTCTATTTGTGGGATTGTCCGGTCCGGACTTAACCAGATAAATCAGCACTCGAGGTCCTTCGAGAACGGACAAAGGCGATTGGAGTGTTGTATATCTGAGTCTACACACACAACCCCCTAATATGCTTGTATAGACGAGTTTAATTCATTTTTCTCTCACAAATTTGTCCTTTGTTTGCTCATTGGCCATGTCCAAGGAAAAGGTTGATGTTACTCCATCTGCTAAGGCTATAATGGGTCCATGTACAATTGTCAATATGGATGGGACAAACTACCACTTGTAGGAGATGCGAATTCATGAACATCATGGAGAGCCATAACAAGGAACACATCCTAATGAATATTAAACCAACTGCCAAAACAGGTGCCAATTCCATATGGAATTGGGATAATGCAAGGGCCTAAATTTGGCTATCAGGCAATCTCAGGACAGAGATTCCCAACAATATCCAACATCGACCCACAACGAAAGTTATGTGGGATAATCTTGATACAACATACTCTTAAAAGAAGAATGAAACTAAGATTCTTCATCTTTAGCATGGCATCTACATGACCAAGCAGGATGGGGCCACCCCATACACTCACTCTCTTCTAGTATGAGGAGTATGTTCGAGAAACTCTACAATAACTTGCCTTCGAGTGCCATTATTGAGCAACAACATATACTAACACCATAATGGTTGGTGCACTCCTTACTTACACTGATCCAACCTTTGACATAACACGGAGTCAGCTTCTCTCATGTGGCATTATCCCTCCAATTCAAAAGACGACGAGTTCATGGTTGGGGAGGTGGTTGAATTCGACCTCAATGCACTTACAACAATCGTCTAAGGCATATCAAGGACGCATGCTACCATAAGCACGGGGGTCCCACCTCTGACCATGTTGAGCATCCAAAGTCGACTACAAAATCATTGAGTTCAAATGCGTGTTTGACATGTGAATCCATGATGAGCCATTATGCAATAAAATTTATTGCAAATTATATCATTCCATATTTGAAATAAAACGCTATTAAGTTTGCATTGATTATAAAGTCCCTCAACATGAATAGGAATATGTACCATGGCCAGCTTAAATATCATACAGTTGTTGATATAAATATTTTAATAATAAAAGTTGATGCAGAGTTGTAGATCTAAAGAGTTTGATCGGGCACAAAACTGACATCGCAAAGTGGTATCAATAAGGATCTCCAGTTTGAGAAGAGATGGCAATCTTTTCTAAAGACATGCATTTAACTGACATGTTTAATACAAATCCTCTGCATAGAAAAAGAGATTCGAAAGTGTCATATGAATCAAGTTAAAAACTTGATGAGGTCAAGATACTAAGACCGTATCATATGTGGTCACGAACTGAGCATACATCCTTTGACTAGAGATAGACATCTATCTATATCTGAGCATGTAAATTTGGCATGCCATTAGGTTGATGACCTGATAAGGTCAATATTCTGAAGACTGGTGTATATACAAGGGAATATGAGATGCACGATCTCTCAAATAAATTATACAGATTCATACTTGCTAAAGTAGAAGATAAAAGCTCACTCATAAGATGTTAAGATCACAACAAATTCGATCGGCAATCATCATGTTTAAGAAAAAGGCAAACTTGAGAATGTTAATATATGCTTTTGAAACACGTGTGATTAATAGTGTTGCACGGTGATCAATTAAGAAATCCATTAATAAACCCTTGAAGAAGGCAACAAAATGCAGAATAGAACTTCAGGCTATTCAAAGACTTCTAGTATGTAGGATGCACGAGCATTGAGAATGCTCGAAGCTGGTCCAATCGTAATCGATTGTATAACATGACGTTTTCATTATGATGGACTTTAATGGCTCCACTTACAAATCAAATGAATGGGATTTAATTGGACTAAATCTCAATTCATAGAAGAAAACTCTAGATTTAATGAGTTGGAAATTGATTTGAAATTGTGAATCAATTGGAGGATTGGTACATATATTCATTGCATTCAAATACATCTATTTTAGCCATACTCATGTATATATCCAAAAATGGCATATCCTGAAAAGTACAGTTCTTTCATTTTCGTTTCTTTTAATATTATATTATCTAAAATTGCACAGAAATGATCAACTCCTGCCTGAGAACTAATTGTATTTCAACATGTCATGCATAAAAAAAGAATAGAATGAGCAGGCAGTAACAATATACCACACGACACACCACATCGTTAGATACAGAGTATAACTATAACAGAAGTGCTTCAGCACGGAAAATACTAAATGCAAATAAGCAGTGTTATAACAGAAGTTTAAACAAAGAAAATAAGAAACGCACTGTAGACGATGGTGCAGGAAAAGCTGTAGGATGCAAATGACCACCAAATCCACCAAATCCATGAGATGATGGCCCAGATGGCTCTGGACTCGTAGAAGACCATCCTTTATTAGGCAGGCCACCGATGGGCTCGTCAAAGCTGGAACTTGGTCTAGTACAGCAATTCAAGTCATTACAAAAATAACCATACCGAGTGAAAACTAAAAATAGTAACAATAAAGCATTTGAGGTCTTGATAAAGAATGAACATACTGTGGCCCTGAAGGTGCCGGGTGCCGTGGCCCAAAGCCAGGACCACCAAAAGCAGGCCCTCCCCTGGAATAGATTTTAAGTTAGGAAAACTAAAAGAAATTTAACTGCATTCCATAAAGAAAGAAAGCCCTACAACACTAATTTCCTATTTAATATCTACCCTACGTCTTATGATTTATTCAAAATTAAAGACATAAGGGACTTAGAGAACCTGGCTTCCCCTGGTCTAGGCCTCTTAGGATCCGCAAACCGGACTATTAATGGCTGGTCACAACCCTAAGAGTAAAAATGCCGTCTAATTATATCAACCACAACTTGGAACAAAAGAAAGTCATCTTTTAGAAGAATGAATTACCCTCATTCTGTAAACTCCATTAAGAACTTTAATAGCTTCAGCTGCAAACTCTCTATTAGAAAATTTGACAAAGCCACAACCTTCAACGTCATAAACAACACTACTGAGAGTTATTCATAGAGTAAAAATTGAATTAAACTTAGATATCACCCCGAACACCAAAAATATAAGTAAAAGGTGAATAATGAGAATAGAAGATATAAACAAACCACGGCTTTGCTTGTACTCATCTCTCATAATGTACACATCCTCAACACGACCATATGGAGCAAAGATCTATCAGAACAATAAAATAAATTATACCAACTATGGATCCGCAAAAAGTAACCAAAGGAATAAACAAAACAAAAAAACTTCATCGAGTTCATGGTTATCTAAAATTAGAAAACCTACCTCTTCAACTTCCTGTTCAGTAGCTTGCTTATGGAGCGCACCAACAAATAGCTTGTGTTCAACTGTACCTGCCAAGGAAAAGAAAAATATATGATAGGGTCAGGATTAGAGTGTTTCATGCCAGTAACCAGTTACACAATATAAGTGAACTTTTTCAATTAGTACTGCACCTAAAAAATTTCGCATCATGATTGTTGTATTTTACACTTTTCCAAAAGATATTTTAATAAAAATCTAAGTAACAAATCATATTTTCTGCAAATCCTTCACAGAAGCTTATTGCACGTAGCCATGCAGCCTAAACTTCTACATGTAGCCTAAACTTCTTGCGGGAGGAAATTTCCCACAATAGTACACACTCATAGCACAACTGGTAAATCAATTATCAATGGAACAAACGCTTTCTTGATATCTTAGTGCAGGACACAGTCGACTCAATAAATCAAACGTCGAACAACCTGGTAGTCCCATGACAACTAGAGTGCTAATAGATGCAGCAATCAAAATGGTATCAAGGCCCTAAATGTCGGTTTCGGTCACCATTTCGGTGACTGACCGAAACGGAATTTCGGTCGAATTTCGATCGAATTTCGAAAGAAATTTCGGTCATTTTTTTGTACTAGGGCCCCCATATTTCGGCCATTTCGGTCGAATTTCGATTTCAACAGGATATCGATATTCGACAGAAATTCGACCGAATTTCACTGAAATTTGAGGCCATGAATGGGGTATATCATAGGCTACTTCAAACATCGAGATGTTGGGTAAAAAAAATCTAGTTCAGAATAGTTTATTGTAGGAGCATAAGGAAGGGTCAGCTCAATAGATGCTTCACTTCTATAATACAAGGTTTTAAATTTCAATATCGGATATCATATCAACACTATGTCGAAACGAAATTTCACCTAAACTTCGTCGAAATTTCGGTCACATTTCGACCAAATCAAGCAACATTTGTGAAGGAAGATCCCCATATAGGCATTTCGCTCGAAATTTCGGTCCATGTCAAAATCAAAATTTCACCGATATTTCGCGAAATCTAAAACCATGATAATGTCGCCTTTACTACAGTTGTCCACTCATGCAACTTTGCTAGATGGATGAGTAATAATTGGATGAGTATTGCCCTGGCAATTAATGAGGGCTTGTGACATTTAGGGGACATCGCGGACACCAATGCCCAACACTCAAAAAATATGTGATACTTGATAAATCCATCTCATCCATAGATCCATATTTAAAATGAAAGTAAAACATCACAGTATGCGCTCAAAATGTATACCTCTCTGTGTGCCTCAAAAATACAGCTGGAAACAAAAGATAATGCACAAAAAGTGATGCACCATCTATTATGCAGGTCTGGAGGTGACGCGCCTCTATTGTTGGGATGCTCAGGTACATATAAAAGGATAATGTCATGAGCAATTACCCAAAATGGTGCTGTCACTAACCAGTGTATAAGTGTAACAAAGCCCTCAGAGGTATACAAACTCGTTGTCAAACGAGCTTCAAGGCATATCTCAACTCACACCGGGTCACGCATCCGAAAGGTGTACTCATCATTTAGTTATTAAAATTGCTTTGTTGTAATTAATCAAAACCACATCCCTACCTATCCGCAAAAGGTCCTTCCTTAATGGTGTAGTGCACGAGTCAGCACTCTCAATCATGAATCCATCTCTTTATCTCATAATAGGTAGAAGTACTCAAACATTCTATATAGTTCTCCGCGTATAGGAAACCGGTTCTTACATTCTCCCCTTCAAATACAACATCCTGGAACTCCTCTCATGATGCTAATACTAAAAAACCAATTGGTGCGACCAAAAGCCAACTGATATCTAAGTACTAACTTCAGATGTGGAAGCAAGCCTTGAACTACCAGTCCCGCAACTTAGCATCAAACTCCATCGAATAGACGTAGGAATCAAACACCGGGCATTGAGTGCTATGCATTACACAACTCGTCCATCGAGGTTCCGGCCATCTAATTTTCTAATCTCGAGCCCAAGGGTGCATTTACATCTCATGTGGCACCTATCTCCATCAACCCACGCACCACTGGAAACACATCAATATGCAAGGAAAAGATCCAACGTGGGAAGAATCTATCCATAGGACGTGAAAAAGCACAGTTGAATGCTAACGATGTGTTAGGAGATTTGAGTCATTTGGCAAAAAGTACGTCACGATTTGCCTGCACATGTCACTCGCACTTGACATATTTTTTTCATTACCCTAAATCCATCCCTATCCCTTAGGATCTGTTTAATCAACACATCCATAAGTATTTATACTCATTTAATCATTTTAGAAGCGGACTCAATCCAACTCGGCTCAAGGGATTTTAGGAAACAATCATTTTATCCAATGAACGCGTGAGTGTACTAATTGGTGTACATGTATACATGTTTGGTACACATGTTTGGCGTACATGTGCAAAAGCCTGATATACAGGTATAAGGGTATGGTGTACAAATATATTGGTATGATGCATTGATGCACAATCATGGTGTAGAGGTATGCATGTCTCATATACAGATACAACATTAACTAAAATCCATGTTCACCAAGTTAGGGAAGTACCAATAAGCATTTTTGGTGTATCGATACATCCACAACCTAGGCTTAAAAATGTTAATCTTCTTGGTTGATTTTGGATGTATCTCAAGGGCTTTGGTCCCATTTTCTTCTTGATATTTCCCTACCAAAACCACATTGTCTAACACGTTTCAACACGTATTTATGCACAACATTCATCAAGGTTGGGTGATGCAAAGGAACACAAGGGCAAACCACAAGAAAACAATTAGGCCTCTAGGGCTAACCAAGCACTTTGGATCGTGAAACCGCATGAAACCAACAAGGAGGGGAGAAACAGCCCCCCCCCTCCCCCAAGACTTTCCCTCGGGATCTCCTCTCACAAGGAAACGACGTTTCCGATTCATCACATGCAACAAGTACACATGCACGGCGACAACCTCAAGAAGCTCTACGCAATGGTGCCATCGGATCATCGATCAGACAAACTGAACTGATGACGACCCTCCGACGAGGTTTCCAACGATGGCGAGGAGCTTCGACGTGGTGATGGGAGATCGCTTGAGTTTCTATGCATCCCGTCCCTCTATTAATAGGAGGTAGGAAATCTGATCATGTTCAGATCCATGCATGAATCCTAACCTGTTTACACTAAAACTGATGTATCTTAGGCCCCGAGCTCTGATTTCAAAGTTTTTGGACTCATGGGAATAGTCTCAGCGAGCTCTAGATACTGGGAATTTTCCAAATTTAATATACAAGGTTTCATAGGGATCCTTCTTAATTGTAATTTCTTCATTCTTGTCAAGCGAGCATGAATATGATCCACCATTGTTTTCACCAAGAAAAGCCCCCTTGTCCCTCAACTTAGAACTCTTTAAACATAATGGATAGTGATAAGAGCGAAGGAAAGAAGTTTCAAAGCATTAGATCAGGCGATTAAATGCTTTGAAAGGCATACAGATAGGCACAACCCGTCCCTTCTAGATTTCAATATAACTTGATCATGGAATCATGTCTCCAAGGTCCACCATGAAGCTCATCCAAGAACCATTTCGAGATCAGTCTAAGGTTTACATGAGTTGTTCCTTACCTGTAAGGTTGTGCACGGTTCATTAGTTTGATGGGCATCTGATAAACCAATTGTAGAGATATATCTATGTTCTCTGTACCTTTTCCTTATTTTCTTTTTTTATATTTGTCTTATGTAATTTACACATAGATCTCTCCTCTACATAAGAGAGCATAGGGTTTCCAGGAATAAACAACGTTTTCATTTTTCCCAACATGGTATTAGAGCGGTGGTTCTAGACCGAAGCTCTCATACCCTAACCCTAGCCACATCTGCCACCCCTCTCTCTCTTCCTCATTTAGGTGTCGCCGCTCACCTCTCTCTCTCGCAAGAAACCGTTGTTGGTCTCCCGTCGAGCCACCACCAATGTCGGGCCAACCTCTCTCACCATCGAGTCGTTGCCACTGTCGTGCTGGCATCTCTCTCTACCGCCGTCGGCCACCGCTGCCGTCGGTCCACGGCTTCCTCTGCGAGTATCGAGGTTCGCTTGGGTTAATGGATTTGGTTGCATAAATTTACATATGCAATCAAAACACTATATGTCTGTGTAGACGCATATCTGTTGCTCTACAAAACCCTAGTTTTTGTCATCCGACAAGATGTCAGAGAGCAAGGCAGATATCCCTGCCACAGACACTTTCAAAGGTCCAATGCCGATTGTCAAGATGGACAGGACGAACTACGAGCTCCGGACCATGCTGTTCATGAGCCTTATAAAGTCGATGGGTAAGAAACATATACTTATCGAGGAAGAGCCGGTTGAGAAAACTGGGGTAAACGCATCGTGGGAGGTTGATGATGTGTATGCCAAAGTTTGGCTTACTGGGACATTGACGATAGAGATCACCAATGATGTGTTACATCAGCCCACCGCCAAGGCGATGCGGGACGTCCTCGCAGCCACTTACTCTCAGGTGAAGAATGAGACGAAGATTCTGTAACTTCATCATGATATCTTTACCATCAAGCAGAAAGAACATCCACTTTACTCTTTGTATACATCCCTGCGAGGGATGTTTGAGAAGTTCCCCAACTTTATGCCACCGACGTCTACTCCTGAACAGAGACATATCGGAATGCCACCATGGTTGGTGCATTCCTTGCAGTCCTTGATCCAGAGTATGAGGCCAATCATTCCCAGATTTTAGAGAATACCACTATTCTTCCCGAGGAGGAAGCGTTTCGCCGACTCAGCAGGATTAATGTTTCTTCGATTGCCTCTAGTCAAACCTCTTCAGCGATGGCAGCCTCCGAAGTAGAGGAGGCTCCTCTAATTTCCGTGGACGTGGACCTCGTAATAGAGGAGGTCGTATTCGTCAGCCATGCACTTATTGTCATCGTCTGAGACATATAGAGGATACATGATATTCCAAGCATGGTTTTCCTGCGTCGGCCCGAGTAGCGAAGCAGGTTGAGTCTCCAACTGATCTGACTTCATATCAGAGGTTTGATGACCTTGTAGCCAGACTGAGGGATGTTATGCCTCATGCTTCTTCACCATCTTCAGGAGGCCACTCAGATGTAGCAGCCTCTGCAACTGCTAGCACCTCATGTAGTACATATGCTCACGGAAGGCCGTATCGATATCGATATCGTTTCGGTCCGCCCGGAAATGGATAAATCGGGATATATCGACGATATATCGACGATATCGGTGGAATTGTCGAAAATGGCTCAAAAAAGCCAATTTTTTAGCATTTTTTCAGAAATTAAGATCATCCAAGATATTAGAACAATAAATAACCTACAAATATACACTTATATCACACATATCGGTCATTTATAGACCATATATCGCACATATCGGTCATCATATCGAACATATCACTGTTAATGTTTATTCCTGACCTTTAGATATTGGAAATGGATTCCATTCAAGTTCTTATAACATTAAATAACTTACAAATATACACTTAGATGACACATATAGATCACTTGTGAAGACTATGAACCTTATATCCATCATATCGAAATATCGCTGGTATTGTTAGTTGTTGACCTATATATATAGAAAATGGAGTCCATCCAAGTTCTTAGATCACTAAATAGCTTACAAATATACTCTTAGATCACACATATCGATCACTCTATGAAGCTTATGTCGCATATATCGATCATTTTTAACACATCGATATTAATGTTTGATTCTTGACTTATAGATATTTTGTGTTTTCAAGTATTGACTTATAGATATTGGAAATCGATTTCATTCAAGTCTTACAACATGAATAGCTTGTAAACATAAACCAAGTTGAAGAACCATTGTATGCGCCCTCCTGTCGCACCATACCCTACCAGTACGGGGGTCTCGCTGCCAAAACATATATAAACCATTGTGTGTTTTAATACTAGGTGTAGCTAGATATATGTGTTTTAATACTAGGTGTTGAATCAATCTTCCATGAATAATATCGGCGAAATATCGACGATATCGATCGATATCCGGGATTTTTTCTACTGAAACCAATCATTTTTGACCGATATGAGCCGATATGGCGATATATCGTCAATATCCCTGCAAAAGAAGATACTGGGTAATATCGAAAACCCTACCCTGTCGAAACCGATATATCGGCGATATATCGCCGATATATCGCCGATACAGCCTTCCATGCCTATGCTTTTACCTCCTGACATGGATATGAGATTACATAGTGGATTATGGACTCCGGAGCGATGCATCATTTATGTGGAGACAGAGATCAGCTTGTAGCATATAGGAAGGTTCCTCCAGGGAGAACTGTTGTGATAGCTGACGAGATTCATTCCCGATCACAGGACATGGGGAGATCAGTTTGACGCCCTCGATGCGTCTGCAAAATGTGCCGCATGCTCCTGATTTTTTTATGAATTTGTTATCTATTAGTTAGAATATGAAGGATTTGCATTGCCGGGCTATTTTTGACCCATCGTCTCTGGTTTTTCAGAACATTCTTACGGGCAGGGTGATTGGTTGTGGCCGTGCAGGGTGGTCTTTATCGCCTGGTCCGAACTCCCTATGCATGCATCTCCTCTCATTCAACAGGACCACTCTCTCCCTTCACTTGGCACATGTATTTTGGTCACCTCCCTCTCCAGAAGATGTGTCATGTTTTGCCGCAGATTTCACAGGGATCATCCTTCCAGTGCAAGGCGTGTCAGTTGGGAAAGCATCATCGTTATGCTTTTCCTAATCGTTAGAGTCGGAGCAGTAGCTCCCTTTTTGAGTTGTTTCATGTTGATATTTGGGGTTCGAGCCGTGTTCCTGATCACCAAGGACACGGATTTTACCTTATTATTGATGATTTTTCTCGTTTGTCATGGGTCTTTTTATTGAAGAATAAATCTGAAGAAGGGGATGTAATCAAAACCTTTATTAATGAAGTGCGGAATGTTTTCTCTCCCTCAGTGAAATATGTGAGAACTGATAATGCTTTGGAATTTTGCACTCGTACTCTATCACATTTCTTTTCATCCCGTGGTATTATTCATCAAACAACTCGTGCTTACACTTTTCAACAAAACGGTGTGGCAGAGAGAAAGCATCGCCATTTACTTGATGTCACTCGAATTCTTATCATTCAGAGTCGTGCCCCACATTCCTTTTGGGGTGATGCAGTTCTTACGGCTTGTTATCTGGTGAATCGCATGCCCTCATCTGTTTTGGGTGAGAAAATTCCTTTCTCCATGACATTCCCGGAGGAGTTGTTCTCACTTATATTTTTGGTTATGTAGCCTTCGTCCAACAGTTGTCTCCATGCCTTGACAAGCTCTCCTAGAGCTGTCAAATGTGTGTTTGTTGGATGCTCCATGACTCAGAAGGAATATCGATGCTATGATCCATTGCGCAAGGCATATTATATTGGCGCTGATGTCACATATTTTGAGTCGGTAATGTATTTCTCCCCTACAGGTGACAGGTTGACTTCATTAGACTCTGATGATGAGGTTTATATGCCACCTCCTCCTACGAGTCTGTCATCACCTCCACTTGTGAATGTTGTTCCGCTACCACCTCCTCCACCATCACCACTTCCTCCACCTCCTTTTACACAGTCACTTGTGCCCATTGTTCTACCATTGCCAAAATCCTTTACCTCTCGGCTTGCTTCTGATAATGGTCATTGCTCGTCATCTAGCACGCCTCAGGTTTGTTATGATTACAATGTTTCTAACGATGGGTATGGAGAAGTATTTGCACATGAACCATTGCAGGAGACTGACCCATGGATGGAGGGTCCCAATGACCTGGATATACCCATTGCAGTTCGGAAGCAAAAGCGTACATGCACTCCATATCCTCTTGCTTCACAGGCCTCCTTTGATCGCCTGACAAGGGAATTCCATAAATTTGTTGCGGCTCTATCTGCCGTGGAAATTCCACAGAATTATCAGGAGGCCTTTAAGGATAGTCGTTGGCGTCTAGCTATGGAAGAATAGATGGTGGAACTGCATACCGTGGTACCTGGAGCTTGGTTTCTATTCCTAATGGAGCATCTGTTGTCAGTTGCAAATGGGTGTTTATTGTTAAACATCATGCAGATGGGAGTCTTGATCGCTACAAGGCAAGATTGGTGGCACGAGGATTTACTCAGACTTATGGAGTGGATTATCTGGACACATTCTCTCTTGTTGATCGTCATTGAAATCTACGTGTCCTTTCAATTGATGTGGTACGTGATTGGCCTTTGTATCAGCTAGACGTTAAGAATGCACTTTTGTACGGAGATCTACAGGAGGAAGTATACATGCAACAGCCTCCGGGATTTGCTGCTGAGAGAGGAGTGTCAGCAGGTTTGTAGACTCCATAAAGCAATATATGACCTTGAGGAAAGTCCAAGGGCATGGTTTCAGAAGCTCTCGGATCTGATTGAAAGGCAGGGGTTTAAGAGGTCAAATGCAGATCATTCACTATTAGTGCAGAGAACACCGAAAGGTAATGTTTGATATACTTGTTACATGAGATGATGTGCAGGGCATAAAGAAGGCAAAAGAAACTCTGGGTCATCAATTTGTTACTAAGGATCTTGGCACCCTAAAGTATTTCTTAGGGTTAGAGTTTGCTAAGAATGTGCAGAGTCTTGCGATGACCCAAAGGAAGTATGTTACAGACATGCTTGTTGAGACATGCATGATTGGGTGTTGATCCTCTACTGCTCCTATGGATCCTAGTATGAAGTTATATGATGATAACACAGATGAGGTTCACAGGAGGAGATATAGAGAGTTAATGGGAAAGCTCCTCAATGTTACTATCACTAGACCTGATATCTCTTTCACAATGAGAGTCAGTTCATAAAGCAGCCCGACAGGTATACATAGATACTATATATATGCTATTGAGGTATCTAAAATCTTCTCTGGGTGCAGGTTTACTATTCAGGAAAGGAGCAACCCTTTTGATTTCTGCATGCGCTGATGCTGACTATGCAGGTCCTAAGGACAAGAAGTCTACTTCGAGCTTCACGGTGTTTGTTGGCAGTTCCCTTGTTTCTAGGAAAAGAAAGAAACAAACAGTTGTGGCTAGGTGAAGTGATGGATTTGAGTATAGGGCTATTGTACAAGCAAGCACAGAGATGATGTGGGTTCAAGGAGTACTATCAGATTTGCATATAAATGTACCTCTACCCATGCAGTTTTAGGTTGCCTTATTCATTGTAAACAAGCATGCACTCCATGAAAGAACAAAGCATATTGAGGTAGAATGTCATTATACTAGAGACATGATTCAGAAGGGCTTGATTTCCACCTCTTATGTCAGTTTAGGAGATCAAACGGCAGATATCTTCACCAAGGCTTTGCTCGGAGGACCATTTCAGAAGTGTCCTTCCAAGCTGAGCATGATTGACATCTATGCTCCATCTTGAGGGGAAGTGTAGAGATATATCTATGTTCTCTGTACCTTTTCCTAATTTTATTTCTTTATATCTGTCTTATGTAATTTACCCATAGGTCTCTCCTCTATAAGAGAGCCTAGGGTTCCCAAGAATAAACAACGTTTTCATTTTTCGCAACACCAATTGATATCCAAAAAAATACATTGGACTGGGTACCCAACCCTCTTTAACACGTGACGTACGGAGCTCTGATCCTATGGTCCACGGGTACCCGTGGGTCAACCCATCTCATTACCCCTCTAACCCAAACGATGCACATGGGTCTACCTAGGGGTGTTTATTAGGGATGCAAATGAACATATATGGATAAGTATGTTGATTTTTTAAATTAAATAGTTACTAATTAAATTTTAAATAAATAGCTACCAAAAATTGATAATTAAAAAATAAACATCAATCGGTACCTCATGTGCCGATTTGGAGAAGT
Organism: Ottelia alismoides; assembly: GCA_037367405.1. Taxonomy (NCBI): domain Eukaryota; kingdom Viridiplantae; phylum Streptophyta; class Magnoliopsida; order Alismatales; family Hydrocharitaceae; genus Ottelia; species Ottelia alismoides. Next base: position 272,532 of record JAZKJV010004705.1, read on the forward strand.
CCTGCCCAAATCGACACCTCTATGTGCTAATTTGGATGGGACTCCTCAAAATTCGCATCTGAGGTGCCAATTTGATGTATGCATCAACATGAATGTGCACGCAAATGTTATACTAATGTCCACCCAAATATCTAAATGGAAACGACGACGAATGCCTAATGTATATGTACAAATGCATCTGCTTAGTAGGTATATGGCTCCTTGTGCGTTCATGTTCATAGGGCAACCCCCGACGATTTGGAGCCCCATCCAAATCGGCACCTGAGATGCCAATTCGGGTAGGTCTCCTCCAAATCGACATCTGAGGTGTCAATTGATACCTATTTTTTAAAATATTAATTTTTGATAGCTATTTGTTTAATTACAATGTAATTAGTAATTATTTAATAAAAATCTAGGGATGTAGGTGTTACCATATCATTATCCATTTTGAAACGTGAATACGGATGTGGATATGGAATCTATGCTACCATATTCTTAAAAAATAGTCATACTGATGTAAAATGAATACTAATCGCATACAAATAATATTAGAAATACTACATATATTAGCTTCAATATGCATGCATTGGATATAATACGCATGACTTAAATAGACTAAATGTGAATATATCATATCTGTAACCGTATATGTTTTTGTTTCAAATCAGTATCCGCATATGCATGTATCCATTTCCGTGTATGTTTCCATAACTGTTTCCGCATCATAATACTAAATATGATTGATTGCAAATGGGTATCCGATCTAGTTGTTTCCCTTTCCGTTTCTGTATCTGCATCCATTTCCGCCTCATATAATAAATATGATGGACTGCAAATGCGTATACAATCTAATTGTTTCTGTATCCTTTTCCGGTCCACATCTGTATCCACATCCATTTCCGTTTCTGTATCTGTAACAAACAACAAACAACAACAAAGCCTTTTCCCACAATTAAGGAGGGTCGGCTACATGGATTCTTCACCTCCATTCAGATCTATCTTGGGTCAATCCCGGGTGTATATCCACAAAATAAAGATCCCTTCGTATGGTCTCTTTCCAACACTTCTTGGGTCGTCCCCGCCCTCTCTTAGCCGGCTCAACATCCCAACACTCGCATCTCCTAACCGGTACATCAGTTGATCTTCTTTGCAAATGATCAAACCATCTTAAGCGGTTTTCTAGCATCTTATCCTCGATCGGAGCAACACCAACTTTCTTTCTGATTGCATCATTCCGAATCCGATCTTTACGTGTGTGTCCACACATCCACCTTAGCATTTTCATTTCTGTTGCTACCATTCTCTGCACATGTCTATGGTTCACGGGCCAACATTCAGATCCATAAAGCATAGCAGGTCTCACGGCTGCTTTGTAAAACTTTCCTTTAATTTTTAAAGGAATTTTCTTATCACAGAGAACAACAGAGGCTCCTCTCCACTTTAGCCAACCTGTATTTATTATATTAGTAACATCTCCATCAATTTCCCCATCATGTTGCAAAATAGATCCCATATATTTAAAAGAATCTCTCTTCTGAATGTTATCATCACCAATCTTCACCTCAATTCCTTCACCATTGCTTCCATCAAAGGTGCACTCCATATATTCTGTCTTAGCCCTACTTATACGAAATCCTTTACTCTCCAACTCACGTCTCCAGACCTCAAGCTTCTCATTTACTCCATCTCTAGTCTTATCAATCAACACAATATCATCAGCAAATAACATACACCAAGGTAACTCATCCTGAATGTGACTTGTCAACTCGTCTATAATCAAAGATTTCTGTATCTGTACATGCCAAATAAATTTTGTATGCCATGTATCTAATTGCGTTTACCCACGGATACCCGCAGGTAATCTGATATCCATTTCACAAAATGTGTATCTCAATCTAATGGATAATTGTTTTAGCACCTCGTTTGGAGTCAGGCGAGGCAATTTGGTGCAGGTACAAAAAAGAAGAATGCCTATTTATTTCCTTAAGGTCTAATCGGATATCTCTTGGAGATCCCATTAGATTTTTTTTAAAAAAACCCTCAAACCCTTCATATCACAAACCCTCACATGTAGCATATTTTCGAAATAATCCCACGCATGCAACCTATTGTGATCTCCATCGCCCTAATCATCACCATTAGCTCCTATGTCTTATGGTTGCTCCTACTCCTTCACGGTTCCTGTGTTCGCCTCCTTCTATTGTGCAGAGTCATCATCGAATTCAACACCATCACCATAATCTTTTCAGGTTGCCACAATCTTTGAATGTTGTGGATTATTTTTACTTGGCAAGTCTATCAAGGTCGAACACAAGGACACGAGCTCTTCTCTATCTATTTATCGAATTTCAATCAATTAAGAGCAAGTGTGAACTATTTCTCAATTACAGGTCTCCATGGGGATCAAGATGCATTATGCAGATTACAATGCAATAAAGTGATGCATGCATTTTTTTAGTTGATTTTTATGCAATTATAAGATGATGTACGACGAAAATGCAAAGATGAATTACAAGGGTTATATATGCAGATGATTATTACAAATATACCCTAAAAAGATCACTAAATTGAGCAACAGAAAGTAGATTGAAATCAGGGTCATTTTGAGCATAACATCATGAGAAAACATATATTTTATGACAAGGCTTTAGAAAAAGAATCATCATCTATCATTAAAAATTCATTTCATTTAAAATGGTGACATATGAGAAAATTAAACATGTACATGAAGAAACAAGGATCAAAACGACACTAAAATCATGCAATTTGGATCAACGATGCTCAAGTTATGCTAAAAACAATGCAGGGGCATAATTATAAATAAAATGCAGGAAATAAAAGGATAAATAATTACAAATAAGTCCATGGAGGGACCTATTTGCAATTTCCAATAACCACATGGGCACTTCTGCAATTTTTCCTTGCACGCAGGGGCATAATTGTAATCCATCCCTGTAAAATACCCAGGCACGCACGTGACGCACACGCCTGGGGACCAAAGTGCAAATATCAGAACGTTCAGGGTCTCCATTGCAAATTACCCAGCCCCGCACGTGCTTGGCACGTGAGGGGGCTAGGCTCGGAAGGCGTCTCTGGTTCGGGCTACGTGGCAGCACATGGAGGCTCGGCGCGAGGTTCGGTGGACCCGAGCCTATAGGTTCGGCAAGAGGCTCGAGTCGCCACGTGCCCTCATCTGGTCCATCCGATCCAGATGATAGGACGGCACCTGTATCTTCTTCTCCTGTCGCTAGCTGCCGGACGAGGTTGTGCTCCGGCGGACTCGATGGAGCTCTACCGTGCTCCAGATTGTCGCCTAACGGTCGGGGAAGTACGTTGGAGTGTTGGCGGAGATCCAGGAGGTGCAGTGAGGCTCCGGGGATGGTCGGAGGTGAAGGTCGACTAAGCTTCGTCGGAGGAGAATTGCTCGAAGGGACTCTGGTGCAAACTCCGGCCAATCAAGATCCTGCAAGGTTAGTTTATAGCCGAAGCGTGCGAGTGTGCAAGGTGAGTGAATGGTGAGTGAATGGGGGCCGTAGGGCGCTAGGATGTGGTGGCCCAAGTGCTTCTTCTCTGGCGAAGTAGAGAAGAAAGGGGTCGGAGCGGGGGAGGTTCTAGAGAAGAGAAGAGTGGTCGGCGAGGATGAGGGTGATGTGGCGGGAGTAATTGGATGGTCAATGGCCGGTGAAATGCTGATAGGCGACGGGATAATTGGAAGAAAAAGTAAAGAGAAAAAAAAAAAAGAAAATCACCACGGCGGAGCAAGGTGCTAGTGGAGGCATTGATCTGGGCTGAGGTCCTCATCGGACATCCGGGGTCGTCGCACGACGAGGCCGATCGTGCCTCGGTGCTCAGCGATGCTCAATAGCAACCGCAACGTGGCCGGAAGCCACGGATCTCACCGGGGTCTCGCGGCCATGATCACCTTCACGAGCCGCCCTCTGCTGTCACCAGAGGGCGGCTGAAGCTAGGGAGGAGACCCTCAATTGGTGGATACCGGTGACGATGGCGAAAGGAGGGGTTTTATAGATGGTGGCCCAGCCGTTACAGGTTGTGATGGGGGAGGTTTCGACAGCCGAAGGTTTGATGGAGGAGTGATGAAGGGAAGTGATGAGGTGCGCGAGGAAGAAGGTGGTAACGGCTGGGGAGGGCGACCGTTAGGGGATGGAGAGGTGACCGGAGGTGAAGGCTAGAAATGGAAGGGGCGGAGGAGTTACACGAGGTAACGGCAGGGCTGGAGGAGGACGATGAGCGGGCACCGTTGGATCTAGCGATCCAACGGCTCCGATGGAGGTATGGTTGGAGGGTAGAGATAAGATCATGTGATTTGATCCTACAGTGGAGGAATGGACGCTAGAGAGCAGTCCAGATGAAGAGATAGGGGAGATCCAACGGTCTGGGGAGAAGAGGTGACGTGGAGAAAGGAGAGGCGTTGGATGAGAAGCTGATCGAGTGGCTAAGGGAGAGACGCGGGGGAGTAGCTCAAATCCGATCTGAGATCAGATTAGACGGCTGGGGATGGAGCGGAGATGGACGGTCGAGATGGAGGCGGGGTGAAGAAGATCAGACGAACCAGAAGGGGTCGTGTGGCAGAAAAAAGGTGTGATCGCGTGGCGGCTCCAGAGAGTGCCACGGGGCTGCACCAGATATTCAAAAATATAAAATCAAAGAAAAACCGAAAAGAATTAGTTAGAGGCAAAATTATGAAAAAGTCAAAACATGAAAGTTATTCGTCTCGATGAGGTCTACAAGTTTCATGTTGGACGAAAAGCCAAAAGAGGTCATTTATACAAAAAGTTTTTTTTGGGGTGTTTTTAAGTGGTTAAAAACACCGATTTTGAGTTTTGAGTTGTTTATTGTATTTTTTTAGTTCTTTAAGGGTTAGGAAATTATGGACAATTATTCAACTCGATTTTTATGGGTTTTTGATAATAAAATAATTACAAATTAAATAATAATTATTATATACAATTAATTATGGGTTAATTATACACAATATAATACAATATAACATGAATGAATTATTAGTGAATTTTATTGGATTGATTGAGCCTGGGGTTTAATTATTGACTTTTAACATGATGAATGCGAGATTATCATTAGGTTTCCGCCTCCTTCGTTTATTTGATTTCTCCACGAATATTGTTTATGTAGCCATCTCGAATGCAGATGGATCTGAAAATCCAAATAGAAAATTTATTTCAAAACGAGGCTGTTTCCCCCTGCAACCTCCGCAAGGGGGGCGCACTTGCTCCCCCCTAGCCCCCACCCCCACTCTAGGCTCGTTGACCGGACAGCGAGACCTCCGTGTTGGTAGGGTATGGTGGCACGGGGGGCTAGACGGCTGATTTCACCCACCAATAAGATGTGGATGTCACAGTTATAAAAAATACATATAGCATGCTTATACATATTTACCACAGTATCTATGTAAATATTTATGTATACTCTTAGAATGTTGATTGTTTAAATGTATTCATATGTATTAGGAATGGTTACAGGGAGTGGATGTGACATGGTTGAAGAAAGAACTTCCAAGAAAGATATTGCGTGGAGGTACAATTATATGAAAGATCAAAAAGAACAGAACAGTATAACATACATGTTTTGTGAGAAAACCACTAAAGGTGGGAATCTATAGAGCCAAACAACATCAAATATGATCTTTCAAGAATGTTGCAGCTTGCAAGAAATGCCCTCCATAGGTGAAGGAAGAATTGCATGCATGCATATATGAATGAGAGGAAGTCACGGGAGGATTATTTTGAAGGTGGGAACATCGATGTGGATGACATTAATTTTGATGATTATGAATGTGAGGAACAAAATGCAATTGGGTTTGGGAAGAGGATTTGTCCCAACAACAATAGTAATTCTATTTCACAACCTAAAAAAGGTTTCATTCGTGACCATGAAAGTGGTAAAAGAGAGGAAAAGCTCCGATAAGATAAACTTCCATGATGGAGGCTTATGACAAAGAGATGCGACCCAAAAATATTCAACATATAGCCACTTCTTCTATCGTGTTGGTATATTATTTATTGCTGCAAAGCTACAATGTTTCAAGGATATGATTCAAGCTATTGGAGTGCTTGGTCCTTACTTGAAGCCACCTTCATATCATGAGCTTATAGTCATACTACTTCGCATTGAGAAGGATTACACATCTGAATTGATGGTTGGGCACAAAAAAACTTGGCGAAAGTATCGATGTTCTATTATGTCTGATGCTTAATTATATTTAATTTTATGGTGAACTGTTCCAACGGCACGATGTTTGTTGATTCCATTGATGCATCAGCATATGCGAAGATAGGAGAGAAGATTTATAAGCTTCTTGATATGTTTGTATAGCAAATTGGAGAGAAAAATGCCGTACAAGTCGAACTAACAATGGAAATAATTATATCTTAAAAGGTATATATTTATTTTTAATAATTTTGGCTATTGAATTATTTGAAATAATGTTATATTAACCTGCAATTTTTATATAGAACAGTTTTTACAAGAGAAGAGGCCACACTTGTATTGGACTCCATATGCGGCACATTGCATCGATCTTATATTAGAGGATGTTGGTAAGATCCTGACAATTAAGAGAAATCGTTCAAGAGCCATTGTGATTGCGGGTTACATTTACAATCACATTGAGCTTTTGAACATGATGAGGGGGTATACAAATGGCAAGGAACAGTGTTGTAAAAGTCGCCCGACTGACTCGACTATTAGGTCCGACTAGTCTAGTCAGTGGGGTGGCCGACCGAGTACTGACTAATTCCGACTAGGCACACTAGTCGACCATTTTTTGCTTAGAGATACCATATTTTGTTGTTTTTCATAAGCAAACTTATTACAACATGCTTAATGTTTTATTTAGATTCAATTACTTCTTTTATTTTATTATTATAGTATAAAAATGTACAAAATCTATATAAATATATGTATAAAAATGAGTTATATGTTTAAAACAATCATAAAATTCAAAGCCTATTAAAGTCCGACTAAATCCGATTAGTCGCCCGACTATCGATTAGTCCTTAGTCAGTGTCCAGACCAACCGAGTACCGACTACCGACTTTTGCAACCTTGGCAAGGAATTGGTTCGTCATGGTGACACTCGATTTGTAACAACATTTCTTTCATTGCAGTCCCTCCATAAGAATAAGTATAGTTTGAAGATCATATTTACATCAGAGAAATGGTCTACTAGCAAATGGGTCAAGGAAGCCAAAGGCAAGAAGGCAATGGAGATAGTTTTATTGCCCCCATTTTGGAATTATGTACTTGACACACTTAAGTACATAGGACCTCCTGAGAAAGTTCTTCGGCTTGTTGATAGTGAGCGAAAACCTGCAATGGGGTACATTTTTGAAGCCATGGATCGTGCAAAGGAAGCAATTGAGACAAACTTCAATGGAAAGGAAGAAAAATGCAATGTTGTGTTTCAAATCACTGACAAAAGATGGGAATGCCAAGTTCACCATCCATTACGTGCTGCGGGTCATTTTCTGAACCCTGAAATCTATTATGGCAATCCACCCATTGCATTTGATGCAGAGATCATTGTTGGGTTATACAAATGCATAAAAGATTGGTTCCTAATGTAAATGTGCAGGATAAAATTTATGATTGAGTTATACTCATATAAAAATGTTAAGGGAATTTTTAGAAATCCAAACCATTCGATCAAGAAACTCAAAATCCCTCGGTACCCATTACAATTTGTACACATTGATTCAATTCTTGATGCTAACATCTTCATATGATATGATAATATAGTGGAATGGTGGAGCTCTTTTGGAAGTTCAATTCTTGAGATTGACGTGCAATTCATCTGGGTGTCAATGTAATTGGAGTGTATTTGAACACGCAAGTAATTTAATGTTATTTCAGACTTTTGAGTCTTTAATTTTAACCCCAATAGATGCGAACATTTTTACAGATTCATTCAAAGAAAATAAAGAGGCTCGAACATCAAAGGTTGCAAGATTTAGAGTACATCAATTATAGCCAAGCTTTGAAGGATCGATATGACTTACAAGACACCATAGATTTGATCGCTCTCAGTGAAATCGATGATGCTAATGAATGGTTGCTAGGTGAAATGGAGACGAATAATTAGCGGAATATTTTGCGTTTGAAGATGATATATTGGCATGGGGACATGTAGCAAGAGCATCTGGAGTTGTAGAGGCACAAACATATACGTGACAAAGTAAAAGGCACAGAGCACCTATTGCGGGATCTACTTCAAGACGAGTGTTGCTTCACAGGACAATGAAGAAGAAAAAATGGAAGAAATTGAGTGGAATGAAGGTGGAAATGAAGACGTTACTGGTGATGTCAATTTTGGTGACGATGAAGATGAACTTACAAATCCATAGACATTTCAATTTTTTGTTTATTTATTTCACTTTTGTTTGTGTAATTTAAAAGTTCAAACTATTTCTAGAAGTGTTTGGAGTTTTGTCTTTTCTAGTATATGTTTGAATGATGTTCATTGCATGATAGTGCTATACTTGTGGTATATATTTATTTGTATAAGTAATATAAATAATTTAATGGGTATATATGTTATATATACACAAAATATTTCGTTAGCGACTCGATTGTCTCAGGCGAGCGCCTAGCACCTCGGATGTTTTGGACACGTAGCGCCTCACGCCTTTGACAACATTGTTCACAAAGCATGAGGCATCTACCTTATCTTCTCTTAGGCAAGATTGGTCCAAAAGATGAATACAACCTCAGGCGGGTAAAGAAGGAATCATCGATAAGCATGAGGAGGTGGGCCCTATCAGACACCAAGCCCTCAAGGATGTCAATACTTTCCCATTCTCGATTGAGTTTGAATGATGCTTGCACCGCCCGGATCGTGTCGAGTCCATACTCGTACCCAAAGCTTAGAGCTCAATCGATGTGACCTATAGTGACCGACTTCAGATCCTCGTCCGCTTTAAGCATTCATTTTTCTCCACTAGGTGCGAAGCTGATTACGTTCCTGAGGTTTTGACATCCATTTTCTTTCTTAGAGGTTCTAGTCGAATTCTCAAGTCTTAATCTCAGTCAAAGAACATGTTCCACATATTCAATTACAAGATATAGCTCTGATGTGCCGATCATCTCTATTGGATTGGCTCAGTACTCCTCCTTAACAACCTCCTTTAGTTTACCTCATGGGAATCTAGAATGAATCAAGCTGTCATCCAGCTAGGATACGAACTTTCTGAGGAGCCGTTTTCGTGATATGTTATCGATCTACTCTTGTTAATTCAGCTAAGCCACAATCATACACTGCATTTATTATTCCCGGCTAACTCACTATGAAATATGGGCCTCTCATCGAGGGTAGACTATTCTCAAGAAAAGTTGTCTTCGATTCTGACACCCCAATTATAGGTCGATTGACATCCTTGCTTTATCCCAACCTAAATATGATACTAAATGAAGCCGAATAACTAGCTTATCGAACTCCAGAACCCTAACTCCCACACCGACTATAAAAAAGCCATCTTTTTTTATAACTGTTGGAGTACTTGTTATATGTGTCACTTAAGTAGATGGGTAAATGGATCACTCCATGATCTATTTACCACATCCTGTGGTTTAGTACCACATCTACCATCAGTGAGTGTGGAGACTTAGTGAGGGCTATACAAGAAGCCCCTTACCCCATGTATCCAGTGAGAAAGTCAATAGACACGTCAGCCCTTTGAGGCGTTCTCCCGTGGTTTCATCCCGCTCTTTAGGGAGTAGGGTTCCATGTTTTTCATTATGTTCTTTGTTTTGATTCGAGATTCGATTCTCAAGAAGTTCGATTCGGACTTATTCTTGAAGATTATTCATATTCTTCTATTGTTCGATCAAGTTCTTGTTCTAGGGTTCAGATGAAACCCTGGAAATTATTCTACGATCATATCATCCGCTTGGTTCAGGATTCCTTCGAGTTTTAGCATAGCGGATTCCTTAGCGGCACCGACCACAAACCACCTGCAGCATTCAGGCACTAGGGTTTTGCCGATCCAAAACCCTAGCCATCGAAGGGGCTCTAGTGGTGCAGCCCCAAAGTTCTCCAAGACCAGGTCGATCTCCATGCGCAAAGACAGCGGTTGCGATGCCCTCCTCTCCAAAACCAGCGGCAAGAGCAGCCGCGAGAATTGCTCTAACATCCAGGTGGATCTCGATGCGCCTCTCCTCGCAGGCGGTGCACCCTGCAGTAGATCCCAGGCGAGCCCTGCAGCAGATCCCAAGCGACGCGGCCCGTGCGATGCTCAGCGGGGCTAGCCCCCATCGCCGCCCAAACCCCCCCTTGTCACACCTGCAGTCTCCAAGTGGTGCCGGAAACCCCTCTAGATCTGGTTTCGTGAAGGCGCATCATATCTCCAGGTGTCGATGATCTCCTCCATGCGGTACGGGAAGCCACGCATGACTCGACTCCAGATGCTTCAATGATCTCCACGTAGCAGACCTCCTCTGCTCCCCTCGGGGCGCCGCAACTTCCAGGCGGAGGCACCGCCTCCATTGATGGCAGTACAGATCTCGTAACCAGCAGTCCCATCGTCGCCATATCTCTAGGTTGGCGGAATCACCCCTGTTGAAGCGCTCCAGATGGCGTCGCCCCTATTCCATGCAGCTCCAAGCGGAGACACAACAATGGGCCTAGGAGGTGCGTGACCTCCAGGTGACCAGTCCTTGGGAGGTGAAGCCCATCGAGGGCGACGACGTTGAAGAGAAGGGTTCTCAAGTGGGAACCCTAAATAAGCCCCAAAGGGAGGCCTCCTGCAATTCGACCCGAAGTAAAAAAAAGAGTTTTTTTATTGAAAGGGTCGTATGTATCAAAAAAGAGAGAGAGAGATTGGTTGGCTATTAAAAAAGGAAAATAGCCAAAAAATGCAAAAAAAAACAAAGGGGCCAGCTGTTAAAAAAATGGTCCACAGCCGTGAGTTTGAAAAAGAGAGAAATTCAAAAAAGGGGGGGAAACGAAAAAAAATTAAATGAACGGCTTATTTGAGAAAAAATGAAGGCTATTAAAAATGAAAATGAAATAGTCGGGACAAAATGATTTAAAAAAATAGGAGAAGCCAAGAAAAAAAAGGTCGACATTTGTGATGTTTTGTTTCCCCATTCTCTTGTCTTCTCCCAACTTCGTCGATGTCATTGATTTCCGACAAGTATAGGAGAAAGCGGGAGTATTGTGTAGAGTCACAGGTCAGATTCATATTCTCTAGACCAGCCAGATTTTCAGACTCTACATTTCTTCAGATATTCAGACTCTACATTTCTTCAGATATTTAGACTCGACATCGGATTGGGTTCAATTTCGAACACGCACATGTATGTGGTCTTTTTCAGATGTGCACATGGTTGCTATTATTGTTTGTGGTCCCCATCTTTTGTGTTTCAGCCAGGGTTTTCATGTGATCCATAGGGACTCCAGAGCAGAGATCCCTTTCCCTATGCCATGTGGGCTAGGGTTTTCATGTGGTTTCATAGGGACACCAGAGTAGAGATCCCATTCTCTGTGCCAGATGGGAAAGACCCAGTTTTCTGACGAGGAAACTTTCAGACTCCATAATCCAATGTCAGTGAACGAGATCTTTCGAAGGTTCCTGTGAGGGAGAACCCACTTTGAGGTCCCTATGAGAGAGACCCGTCTTCAGAGATCAACGTATGGATAATTAGCGATGTTCTTTATTCGGCACTTTCAGGGATGGAGCAGTTGTCCACATGTTGTGACGGGTCAGAACTCTCCAAGTGGAGAATCATCCGGTTGCAGGGACTCTGACGGGCGCAGTACATAACACATGCTCTCGGACGAGGAGATTCAGTTTAACTCACACTCCAACACGTTTCATGCTCCTAACCTGCAAGGCATGAGAAGCAACGTCCTCGACAACAGCCGACAGTTGTGCGTGTTGAGTTGATGTTGTTTGTAGAGTCATGTAGCGTGAGTTGAGATTTCTTTCTGTTTGTTCAAATTGAGCATTGCATGCTCCAGCTTGAGGGGGAGTGTTGGAGTATTTGTTATAAGCGTTACTTGAATAGATGGGTAAATGGATCCCTCCAAGATCAATTTACCACATCATGTGGCTTAGTCCCACATCTACCGTCTGTGAGATGTGGAGACTCAGTGGGAGCTATATCAGAAGCCCCCCAACCCCATGTATCCAGTAAGAAAGTTAATAGATACATCAATCCTTTGAGGCATTCTCTCGTGGTTTCATACTGCTCCTTAGGGAGTAGGGTTCCACGTTAAAATCCAGGTGCCCATAATTTTTATTCTTTTATCTCTGAATCCGCTTCTGCGTTCTTATTTTCTAACAATAACTAACCACATTGGCTTAGATCGTTGCTTTCCTAACTCGCTCACATGATATAATACACATAGCTTTTCCTTCCAAAAGAAAAGAGAGGAGAAGACAAGGGTAGTCAGCCCTGCCCCACTCCCCAAACCCAAGCAAGCAACATTTCCTTTCACTGACAGAAAATCAAGGAATTTGGAAAGTAGCTAGCCTGAGACAGTCTGCAAACCCCATATTAATTAGACTCGCATTCGTGAGATCCACTTTTTGCTTTCTCCTTTCACATCCGACGTCAATCAAGGCTTCAATGTCAGTGAACTTAAAAAAAAGGCTTCAATGTCAGTCAGAGCAACTATTATATTCTTTAAACTACATAATATTATTCAAACTTTGATATAACTTAGAGGTTATTATAAGGGGCAAAGTTAGAGACCTAGGATGAACATGATTCCAGCAATCAGTAGGATAAGGGGGTGTTCGTATCTCTCGATTAAGAAGTAAACATATGTCACTTCAATGGGAGGTTGACGATCTCCAAGAGAAAAGGTCGAAGTCTAATCACCTTTTGACCCCCAACCTTACTCTCTCGATGTTGCCTTTGGAGTCAGTCTTGGTCCTCCCATTTGCACCCATCATTCCCCAAAGCCACATCCAATGCCATCTCCTCATTCCTACCCCAAAAAACGAAAGACTCGAGGGTGCCTTTGGTGTGATGCACCATTGGCGAGCATCCAAACGAATTGAGGGAGTGAATGAAGCCAGCTAGCCTAAAAAGGGCTTCCCCTCGGGATAATAGCTAATATGAGGTACAGGGGTACTACTACTACATAAGGCCAACTTCCAATCATAATTTCTCTAGTGTCATCGACTAATAGAAAGCTATGGGCATGGCTTTTTTTGACCCGGTGGGAAGCATCCTTTTATTCATAATGTTATGCCCATTGTAGTAAAAGATGGTCGACTATTCAGTCCAATTAGTCGAGCCAGTAGGGTAGACGACTGACTATTGACCAATCGATCAATAGTCAGTCAACTAGTCAACCGACTACTCGATCCGACTATTCAACCAACTGCTCCGACTAGTCAATCGGTTTTTCCATAGAGATTCTGTTTTTATCTATTTTTCTTTTTTTAAAGCATACTTATTCTAATATGCTTAATGACTTATTTAAATTCAATTACTTCTTTTATTTCATTGTGATAGAATGGAAAATGTACAAATCATTGTAAATACATAAGAATATATGTATAAAAATAATTTATATATAAAAAAATTAAAAAAATCAAACTGAGTAAAGACCGATAAAATGTGATTAATCACCTGGCTGTTGATTAATCCTTAGCTGACCAAGTACCGACTATCGACTTTTGCAACATTGGTTGCCCCGCCAACCAAGTACCGACTACCAACTTCTGCAACCTTGATGATGTTGTTTTAATTCAGTTCAGTGATGCGAAGTAGCAGCAAAAAGAAGCAACCAAGCAAAGGAACTCGCTATTATATATAGGGGAAAAGATCATCGCGAAGGATTCAATGCAACCACAAGTTCCCCTATGGCAACCTTGTTACAACTTCACCCCAATTGCAGATCCCGCCATGAAATGCACCAATAAGACGACCAAAAGCCTTTGTGGTCCCCGTTGGCATCCCTTAAAAGGGGTAAATCCTGCATTTAGAACTTTCTTCGTAACTTTAGCTTGATTTTTTCCAATGAATACTCAATTATAACAAGGTTGCTCGCCTATTGACGGCTTTTCCACCATTTGGTGCAACACCTGCATTTTCATGCATTCTTCTTCCTATCCTTAATCTTTCGTTCTGTCATATTCCGTTTGAGATGCGTCATGTCAGGGGCAAATGCTTTGGCGACTGTCAATTCTCGAGAGGTCGCAAGGCACCATGCATCCTTGGGATGAGACATAAGCAAAGGATGAATGCCATGTGGTAAAACGAGAAAATAAGGTATGGAAGTGGGCAAGGATACTCAGAGTCTCATACTTCAGGATGTAGCATCTCCAAATACAAACAGCCCCTTCCTTAAAAATGATGGGGTCCTCATTATAGTCCCCCAAGAATCCAACGGGCATTGGATTTGCATTTTTACTTCTAATTCTTGAGCCAATGATCCGGAAGACGGGCCTAATATATTTTAAAGGATTTTCGAGCCTCATTCATCCAAAGCAAGGCCATCTCATGTTAGGGACATGTTATATTTTGAGAGTGTATAATGGCAAGAACAGGATGCAACTGGAAAGGCATGCCGATACCTATCCTTCGCCTCCACGGATCTATTACCAAAGCAGGAAATTCCAACGAAAGAAGCCAGGCTACCCAAACTAGATATTCGACCAATTTTTTCTCCAGGAGGCTCTCCTCCGGCTAATTCCAATCTGCTCAAAATCCCCTATAATCTAGTCCCGGAATGACTAGTTCAATGCCCTTCGGCATTCGTTCTTTATGTAAAGTCACCATCTATTAGTAATAGATAGAAACAGAACGTGACAAATGATAAACTATTTTGACTAGCCGTAACAATTAGCCTCAGACAGAACATGACAAATGATAACTATTTCTTCTAACAGGGTAGGGGGGACTACCTACCATGTCAGACATATCAATGGTTCTGTCTAACAGGGTAGGGGGACCATGTCAGACATATCGTCAGAGCAAGCCATGTCACTTGCCCGTGGAACTCATGAGCTCACAAAAACATGTTTTCTTAACATCTTGATTTATATATATACATGTATGCTTGAGGTGGGTCCCATATTGGGACTCCATCATTTTTCCTCTAAAAAAAACTATTTGGTTAGACTTGGCATTTACCCCACGGCCCCTTAGTATTATCCTTTGGCTTTCATTCCACCACATGCCGGCCATTTCAATTATTTTATCCTCCTCTATCTCAACGCAGGTCTCATCACGCAGCTAGATGTACTCACTTCCCTTACAATGCACCATAGGTGGGACTTTCATTTTGTTTTCATTGCTCTCTCGTTTTTCTAATCCTCACTCTTCAGTCTACGTCAATTGGAATCAAATACCAGTCATCTCATCTCCACAATACAATCTGGCACGCCAACCTTCCAAATGAATGGTCGATTTCTTGAACTGGAATTATGTTGCAGAGGCCTATTACATCAGTCAACCATCATTACGGTTGTTGCTAATACCACAACAAATACATACACATCCCCGTGTCACCTCAAATCCACAACTCCATGCAGCCATATCCACCACATTTCATCCTTTTTCCTTCACCATAACAAAAAGACATAACTCTAATTCCCACACCTGAACTCCAATAACCATTCCAATTACTGCAGCAACATACAATAGTCAAATGTTTCCCTAGCCAAACACTTCCATCAATGCATCAAAACATTGGCACTCACACAGAAAAACCCCCTGAGGCAGCCGTTCTGGGGAGATTCCAGGCCACCTCGCCTCGAGGCTTACGCCTCGACCAACTGAGGCGGTCGCCTCTCAGAGACCCCTTGAAGCGGCCGTTCTGGGTGATTCCAGGCCGCCTCGTCTTGTGGTGTATGCCTCGTGCACCTCGAGGCGTGATTTTTTAACCATGCGTTTCCCTGGAGGCGAGGCGAGGCGTAGCCTCACGCGGTCGAGACGTAAGCCTTGGTTTGTATAAGAAAATAATTACAAAAAGTATAACATATATTTATTAATGAAATAATCTCATATGGCATACATATTAAATATAACATTGCAATATATAATGAAATTATGAAGATAAGAACATGAAAAAGATATGTCAATTCCATATTCCATAAACCTTTTTACTGAATTTCTACCCAATCAAAAAGGAAATTAATGACCACTAAAATATTTATCAAAAAGGGAGTCGTTGGCATAGTTGTCATTAAAGATATCCGATATGTTGATCTAAAATCATATGATTTAAATCGTACCCGTATGTTCTGCTGAACCCAATTGAGGAACGGTCTGATGTCCCCCTGTACCACCATACCCTACCATATGATCTGAAATTTTTTCCTATATGGGTATTCAAATTCACACGCAATTTCTTATATGTTTAAGGGTGTAATAGTAAGAGTTCACTGAAATAATTCGACATGTTAATGGTAAATATGAATATGAAAGAGGTCAAATTTAAGTATTCATCTTGTATAAATATATCTGCAACAAACATGCCTCTATAAACATTTGAAACTACTAATAGAAACAATTATTTTAATAAAAAAGTGCTTGGAAAATCCATAACGCCTCAGCGACTGCCTCGCCCCGCCTCGACCGCCTCGGTTAGGGGGTCCAAGGGCGATCGCCTCGAGGCTCTTTTCTTCTGCCTCGAGCGCCTTTGCGCCTCGAGGCACGTTTTTTGAACCATGGTCGAGCCACTCCAAATGGAGTCAATGGAGTTCCAAAAATCTAAAGTGCTCATGAAGTCCACCCAATTGATTATCGATGCATCCCAGATCCCCTCTGAAACTTTCACATGTAATAAAAAGTGGCATGCATCTTTCCTAGCTCCAGAAAAACATGGGTAGAACTCATCTGCCCACTGAAAGAGCATGGCCCTATGATTCCTAGTAATCACCTTGTTGCAGAAGCCAAAGCAATATCTTCTCTTGATGAAACCTTCCAACTACATATTTTATTAGAATCTTGCACAAAAAACGTATGTGATCAAATGACAAAAACCATTGAGGCAAAACAACTCTATATGCCTTCTTAACCGAGAACTTCACACCAATCCATGTCCAGAAATCATTAGACAACCCTTTGGTAGTGGCAAAACACAAATACATCTTCATCAACTCCGTAACTATTTGTTCCAAAAGGTCAGACAGGTGTCTCGGATGGTGCACGGCGTCATTGATGCTGGCCTCACCGCGGGTTTTCGGAAGGGAGGCTTATGTGTGCCTATTATTCAATTCGCGGACGACACTATTTGCTTCATTGAAGGGGACTCCGACGCGGTGGCTGGGATGGCGCATACGATCTCCCTATTTTGTGATCTATCGGGTATGACGATTAATCTGGATAAATGTTGTATGGTGCCCTTTGGTTTGTCGGCGTCTGAGGAGGCCGACTGCAGCCGTATCCTCGGCTCTCGGATTGGGAAGCTCCCTCTCCCTTACCTCGGTGTTCCTCTTTCGATTGGCCGGAGCCACCTTAGTGACTGGAGGATTATCTTGGAGCGGGTGGACTCGCGCTTGGCGGGCTGGAAGGCTTCCTTGCTTTCCCGGGGCGGTCGTCTTGTTCTTCTAAAGTCGGTTCTCTCTGCAATTCCCATCTACTTCCTTTCGGTTCGAAAAATGCCGGTGGGTGTTCGTGTCAGATTGGAAAAGTGCATGCGAAGATTTTTGTGGGGGCGGGCGGACGGCAGTGGCCGCGGGATTCACTTGGTTGCTTGGGATATGGTTACCCGGCCCAAGAGATTTGGTGGCCTTGGCGTTCGTACCTTGGATCGGGTCAATGAGGCCCTGCTATTGAAATGGGTGCTTAAGATATGGGGCAAGGATGACTCTTTCTTTGGCAACGTTCTGCGTGCGATATTGGGCGAGGACTAGAATTCCTTCATGCGCGGGAGTTGCCCTGTTCACTCTTCTCCTTTTTGGCGCTTCGTCTTTGATATTTATCAAAAGAACTGCTCCTTGTTCACTCCGGTGCTAGGATCGGGTTCTGTCTTCAAGTTCTGGGTGGACGACTGGACGGGGGGTGGCGCCTTCCGGATTCGCTTCCCGCGGCTTTTCTCCTTGGCGTCTAATCGCCTGGCCACCATTGCCGATTACTGGTTCAACGACGGCTGGTGCCCCGCTTTCTCGGGGATTCTTTCGGACCAACGCGCCAACGACCTCGCCTCCCTGCTGGAGGCTCTTTCCTCTTCCGCCTCCCCTTCTGGTGGGAGGGATCACTGGGCTTGGAGGGATGGTCCTTTCTCCTCTCACAAGGCCTTTTGTGCGTTGCTTCCTCCTCCCCCCCCCCTGGCTGCTTCCTTGGTTCGTGACTGCGCCCTCTTATGGGGTCTCCGCTTGCCCGCTAGGATCACCTTCTTCTTCTGGGTTTTTCGGCATCGGAGGCTGATGACTCGTGACCGGTGTGCCTCCTTCCTTCACACCCCCAGCATCCTTTGCAAACTCTGTGGGGTGTCAGACGAATCGGCCGACCACCTGTTTTTCCTTTGTGCGTCGGTGTCTCGGATTTGGGATGATGTTGCTTGGGCTCGTGCGGCCAATACGAAAGACTTATGCGATATCCTTTGGGCCAACCGAACGCGGCCCCGTTCGCATCTGCTGGGTCCCTTGGCGCGCCTTTGGTCTATCTGGCGGGCTCGCAACGACTCTATTTTCTCGGGCGCGCGCTTCTACGAGGAGAATGTGACTTCCGCGGCTATCAACCTAATTGCTGATTGGTCTATGTAGTTGGGCCACGGGGCCCGGTTGTCATATTCTTTGGTTTGCTTTGGTCTCTCCCTCTTCCCCCCTTCTTCCCCCCTCACGCTGTAAGTATCTCGTTCTTTTTTTCTTAATATATTATACTGGGGTGAACACCATCGCGTGTCTCCCCCTTTTTTTGAGCCTCAAAAAAAAAAGGTCAGACAGGAACAATGAGGTCCAAGCACCATTTAACCATGTCTCCACCACCCAAAGGTCCTAGCTTTTTTTCAAGGAAAAAGGGTGCAACATCAAGAAGACGCTCTATTCAGTCTGGTCGTCCAATCAAAATCTGAAATTATGCATCCCCCAAGACCGAACGAAGGGAAGGCAAAATCTCTGGCACAACAGAGCAGATCCTCCTTCAAAAGTGGATGGTGAACCGATGTCCTTGTGCAATATAGAAAAAACGAAGGTGACCCCATATATTTTCCATGTCATCAACAAAACAAATCAATACCCTCACCCAAGATTCTTGAAACCCACCGAACAACATCTCATTCATCTCCTATAAACACAAAACGCTTAAAGAACCTTGATTAAACCGTTGTCACTAAATTCCAATCCAAAAGAGGGACCCTTGTACCATCCCTCATGCCAGATCAAAAGAATTGTCTCATCAAAAACTCAAGACATGGCCAGCACTCCATCTGTTAGCGAACACGAAGAGAGGGGAAAAGTGATGGCAAACAAGATCGCTTTAAAGAGCAAAAAGTGAATTCCCCACACAAACATATGGTTTTCCATCCTTCTGGTTACTTCTCAAGTTTTTCCATTGAAGGCATAAATCAACATGTCGAAGCCTACAACATGTCAACGTAGACCCAAATATGTAAGGGGTAAACTCACCCTGGGGATACCCAGAACAACTCCACAAGCAACAACCTCCGCATGTTGTCATGCCACATTTCAAAGAGAATGGATACTTGCAAGACTTGACCTTGTGACTCAATGCTTCTAAAAATCTCTAAAACAAATGATATCCCTCTCACCTCCAGCACAGTACATTGCATAAACAAAATTGTAACATCTACATATTGAATGACTAGAACCAAAAGCTTCATCCTGTCAATCCCCACGCAAATCTCACCATGCGCAGTCCTCTCAACCATCACTGAATCAACCATAGCACATAGAGAAGATATGCGAGGCGCGACCTTGCTTGACCCCTTCTACAACTGAAGAAAACCTCCCTTACGCAAACCACTAACCCAAATGAAGAACAATGCAATGGTAATGCATCTCTTAATCTTATTCAATGCAAAAAAAAACCTCCAAGAACCCACGCCAATAAAGAGAGGCACATATGAAACCCCATTCCAAGTAGTCGTAAGCCTTGGAAAACTCGACCTTCCAAAGTAGTTTGTTGTCGTCTTAATTGCATTGACGACATCATCCATCACATATTCACCAAAAGTGAAAGCTACCTATGTCATTGAAATAATGGAGCCCATAACCCCTCTAGGCCTATTTGCCAACAGCTTGGTCATAGAAAACCTATATCATTTGACAACGGATCGATCGAATATCTTTGACTTCGAGGCCACTTCCCTCTTGACTGGAGAAAAAAAGGCATGATTTAACCACTCAAAATCCCAATTTTCACGACTAGACTCCTCGAGCAGTTCCAAAATATCACTTTCAACAACATCCAATTATTCTTTGAAGAAAAAGATCGAAAAACACCTAGGAACAAGGGACCCATAAATGTTCACATCAAACATCGATGCACACATTTCTAGTGTCCCATACTCGCAATCTAACCAACCACCAGATCCTGGGACAACAAGTTCACATCCCAATCAAACAAATGCTCCACCACTCCTATGTACATGCCGCATAAACTTCAAAAATGATTCACCACTGCAGCATCAACCTCCTGCTCCCTAAGGAACCAATCATAACCCACAAAATAAAAGAATGATATTTCTTAGGCACATCCCACTAGCCATGGAATAAAAGAACTTAGTGCCCATATCTCCCTCTCTCGACCATGTCTTTTGTGACCTTTGCCTTCACTTCACCTCCCTCTTTGAGTCCTCCTCAAGTATGATCTTCCACTGATATTGACATTTTTTCAAGTCCATGACTACTACAACTCTCGACCATCTTCCAAGCCATCAAGCCACACCGTATAGTCTTAAAACACCCCCCTCCAACAACCGCGAGTGCTTAAAACATAAGAAAGGGCAAAGGTGACAGTCCTTACTCAAATCCCAACAAAAAGCCATATGATTTGATTACAATACGGGCAAACAACATATCAACGCCAACTAAAATAGCTCCACCCACTCGATCAACAAGAAGAAAAAGACTATACGAGACTGTGAAGAAAAGTTCCTCCAAGTGTATTTATAGTCCACTTGAAGAGTCCATACCTAAGGTCATGGTCCCCAAGCAGCCACAACCAACAATCTACCAGCAAGGTCACATTAAAATCTCCTCCCACAATCCATATAACCTAAGGAAACTTGGAAGTCACTAACCTCAACCCATCTCATAGCACCCCACTTAGGGCCCTCGTCAAGCCAAAGACAATTGTAGTCGTCAAACAAAAGCCATACGAGTCTCTCTTTAAGGTCACCATGATTGATCTACGTCTAGACATATCATTTCTTGTATGAGACCATGATTTCACCCAAATGAAGACCATCAAAGCTCCATGTAGATCCACGTCTTCGAATTCCAAAAGCCTCGATCATGAAATAGACTTCCAAAAGATGTTGTGCCGGTTCTCAATCTTTGTTTACAGCACATATGGCATCGATCTACCACAACCCATTTAGAGAAGCAATTGTCGCATGCTTTTCAACCTTTACAAAACCCATAATTTTCCAAGGACCAGACGTTACTAGGATATAAATGGGGCTCCCCGACAAAACTCATGCACATGCAATCAGGTACCTTTCCACACAACCAATCCACCTTTTCGATCGTCTCAGGATCCATTAACCCCTTGACCGCTTCTTTGATCACCAAGTGGCCACAGCTTCGCCACCTCCATCTCCACCTTACTGATCACAAAGATGTCGACATGCCTCCTCCACCCACCTCCATTTGCAAAATAAAATTACTAAAGCCCCTAATCAAAAACCAACAACAACCTCCTCCACCATCAACCTTCTTCCCAAACTTCCCCATCGTTGAACGGGTCTCGACCCTTCACCACACAGAAAAATAAGAACAAACGATCAAGAGGCACGGTCATCCCCCGTTCCATGAGCCTCTTATCCATTCCATTCTCGTTTGATCGTTGCAGGGGGCACGTCAACAAAATAAAATAGAAAAACTTATATCGGGTTTGTGTTTAGTGGTAGTCATGCTCAAACTGATGATTTCTACCACATCAAGGTGGCACTGTACATGCTTTTCAACTTACGTGAATAGTCAGGATATTGAGGAAGATCCAAAATAGTACTTTGAGAATCAATATGATTCTATTTTTGTTCGTTACGTTTGAAGAAAGGAAGGAACCCAAAGAATCAATCCTTCTTTTAGTTGATGAATCTCTGTTTGATCGATAAATTTGTTTTTTTTTTAGGCTCGATCGATCAATTTGTGATGGCATGAATCCTCATTTCTAATGGAATTGATATGAAGTCAAGGAAAACATGTTAAATCCTAAAAGCCAAATTCCTTGACCCTTGTCATTGCCTCTAATGAAATCAACCATGGCGTGTCGATCGTTGGTGCACCACCATCGATAACCATCAACCCCCATTAAGCTCCGCAAGGCTGGCATGCCCTTGTTGCCAAAACTTGCTCATCATTACTAATCAAACGTCTAAACTCTCAGCATGTCACAATAGGTAACAAAATGAATGAATCCTCATAGACTCGAGAACAAGAGACCTTTACAAATAAATCATCCATTACCGAACCATCCATCACCACACCTAACAGGGGGGCATGAAGTGATCTCCACAAAAAGATAAACAAAACAGACACTACAATTAATGTTGAATCCTTTATCATTTCTCCATCAAAGATCCAACATAATCAAAATCATCCCTAACATTCGTTTCCGCCCCCAAGAAAGGCACTTGGATTGCCGCAAGCATTGTTAAGCCTCGCATCACTATACCCACCAAGTCAATCTCCACCTCCATGTCCGTCACCAATCGACCAAGAAGAATTGCAAGCCTCGCCCATATCAACCTCCTTCATATCACCCTTCATCTCTTCCTTGCCCTCTCTAACCTTATCTCCATCTTGCTTCTCCACTCCCTCTCGTCCTACCCCCCGGATCCCCCTTCCCCACTTATGTGGCTTTTCTCTCTCTCCATTCACTTCTTTATTTTAAGATGTCAAATGGTGACTGCTACATGTTAGTAGTTGTGCGAGCTTCATTTCAAAATAAGGCAAATTACAAAGACCAAGTTGGAAAAGCTGTCACCTGCAGCTGCAGGAAGGCTGTTAAGAAGGAAAGGAACATAATGAAAACTTCTAATAACATATTTCTAACAGGAGACGGAAAAGAATTGCGCTTTTTCAACACTAAATAATGTCACCTAGATGAATTCGGTGTATCCGGACAAAATTATGTCCAAGCAAAATAATTTATAATGGATTAAAAACAATATACATATATTTATGCAATGTAGAACAAAGATTGAAAGATAAGGAAGTGAGTAGTGAACAATTACCAAGCCTCTCCCTCTCCCCGTCAGCATAGCGAACTTGGATGGGACCTATACACTAACAAAGCCAAAATGTAAACAGACAAAAATAGAAATTTGTAGAATTTGAGGATGATAATGGCGATGATGAAAACTCACCCCGGGCAAAGTGCATTGGTTGTGCAAAGCTCTGATAGCTCTATCAGCTTCATCCGAAGTTGCATATTTTACAAAACAGCAACCTGTTGCATTACATATGCTCTCATAATACTTTTGCCAGTTCAGTTCAGACATTCTATGTGCAACTATAAAATGGCATCATAAGCAATTATGCCATGTCATTAAGTCAGTACTGGAGATGTTACACAGATTCTTAGGAAGTGAAACAAATAGATATACTAGAAAGGAACTCGGCTTTAAGGTTGATCCAAGAACAATATGCTCTCACAATACTAATGCCAGTTCAAACATTCTATGTGCAGCTATAAAATGGCATTGTAAACAATTATGCCATGGCATTAAGTCAGTACGGGAGATGTTGCATGGAATCTTATAAAATGAAACAGATAGATATACTGGAAAAGAACACTTTTTAAGGTTGATCCAAGAACAATAGGCTTGCAACAATGCCTAAAAAAAGTCACAGTACAGAACATTATGACAGCCACTCCAATCATCTAGTGACACCATGAAACACCGGATATCACACTTGAACAGGCCTTTCTTTAAATAAAAGTCCATGATAATGTGGGAACGGCCATCTCTCGTAATAAAAGATCATGACAATAAAGCAAATACAGATGAAGACTTCTAGGTTTCTCTATGCAAGTCTGAATGAGCTTCAGCCTTTTTATGCCTATCGTTAGCTTCTTAGTATGTTTGAACCTATCTACAAAACATTCCCAATTCTCCACCAATCAATAAACCAAGATGATAATACGTGTGGACCGTGTGGTTTACATTCATCAATTATTGTCCATTGTGTATATAATCAATCATCTGCACCTTAGTTAACCAGTGAAACTTTGAATAAAGAAACTAGAAATCTGGCGATTGCAAAAGAGGATGGTTTCAGACTTCGAAATGAGTACAATCAGATGAACAAATACGGATAATCCGAAGGACTAGAAAGCAAATACATACATTATTGATGGAGTAGGCTGTAGGCTTAGTATTGAACAAGTAAAGGTCACCAAGAATACTCACATCAAAAAGAAGCAAGTCAAACATTAAAAGTCTTGTTTGGCGAAGAGAATGAAATGATATTCTTGTTATAAACTACAAAAGATGATGAATGGTCCCGTGTTAAAAAGATAAATAAACTAAGCATAGTAAAACAAAATCAAGATCTTCAGAATTATGATGGTCATTGATGGGAGGATGATCTTCATATACGGAAAAGAAACCCAATGAAGTAAGATAGACCCAGAACCGCTACCAGATCGTGGATATCCATCTAGTAATTACAAACTCTTCATAGGTTCGATGCCACCATAGGAAACCAATAACTCGAATTAGCATATGCATGGTTTCACATTAAAGAGTTTTGAAATTTTGATAGGGTGTTCACTGAGTATATTCTTTCATATTAGGATATTTTAAGAGGGTACAAATCAGCACAAATACAAAGCTTCTACCCAAAAAGAAAGCCTGACTAGGAAATTATTACAATAATATGTTCCAACAAGACTGTTCAAAGCCATATGGCTTTCGGAATACCGTGAGCAGGAAGTGATAGAAAAGCATGCACATAACAACTCAAACCATATATGGAGAATCATTTTTATGATCATGAAATGAAAGGAGAAGGCAAAAAAGGGTGCCTCCCAAAATACTCAAATAGCATCAAAATTTTCAAGCTAACAAACAAAAGGAATGATGGACAACTCCCACAACATAGAGCGCTATAAAGATGTGGCAAATAACAACTTTACCAAGATCATTTCCACTCCTCACTACAGGATATCATAGCAATTTTCATTGTTGCAGAATAAATCAAATTCAATGAGCACGGACACCATCTCAATCAAATAATTTTCGAGACTTCAAACACACAGTGTGGCAAGCGTAAGGTTAAAACACGTTAGTCATTCGTCATCGACAAAAGGAAACATCAACCAAGCTCGCATGTATTGACTTATTGCACATTCGACGACAAATCACATTTGACAAGCAAACTCCTTGAATATACTTCAGAAAAAACTTGCCGAAAGCCACAGGTATGCCAGAAATGTTTAGCACTCATCCATGTGAACATCTTCAATGACCCACTGAGAATATAGTCCCATCCAAAGTACTTTTATACTAGTCAACCTGATTATGGAATTTCATAATAGAATTTTGCATTCACATCCAGAATACCTTGCCAACACATGAGATAATTAACAACAAATTTCTGAGCTCTGAATTCAGAGTGCCACAAACATATGTTATCAAATGATAACAACTTGATAGCGAAACGTTAGCAATTAAAGTTGGTGAGATGTTTGCAAGCACAGCTCATTCAGGTGATGTGCAAATGGAGTTTTGGAAATCTAAAGATAAGTTAAGTAAAACTTTCAATCCCATCCTCCTTTATCCATGGGTATCCATAAGAGATCAGGAACCAATAAGAATAAACTGGGGATAAAATATTACAAATATTCATTTGCACCATCATACAATGGCCACCGTAGTGGCATGTCAATCTCCAATAGACTGCACATATCTCATTTTACTCAAAAAACAATCATGACAAAATTTCGTAGACCATAATTCCAGATGAGTAAATGCCAATCACTAAAATAATGCTGCCCACAGAACACCAAAAAATTCATGTACAAAAGTTGCATCTATGCTGCATTACTAATAGCATCATAAGAGCACCAACACGACAAAGAGACCAATATGCAGTCAAAGCTGCCTCATCACAGTAACAGTTCACTGCACTTGACTAGTCGTTCAAGCCCATAACAATATGCCAGAAAATGACAAAAATAACTCAAGAGCAGGTCAACCATCCATTCCAATCACACATTTCACATTCTTCCATACGTAATCCTTGCAACAATCAAGACAAGTAATCGATATTTGGCGGGTAAACCAATCACAAAAAGACATGGCATTCCACTGACAGATAATTGTGTTACTACTTATCCGCAAAGGGAACAAATGGCGATCCAAGCAACATGGTACTATTTCACATGCATCCATTCCAACCCACTGACAGATAATTGTGTTGCTTCTTATTCGCAAACTGAACCGTCAACATCACATACATCCATTTCAACCCATCAAAGCACGAATTTTGCAAAAATTTATACACGGCTAAGAAATCTAATGTCAAAGCCATTAAGATGAACCCAAAAAAAACAGGAATTCTAACCAAGACAGGGATCATCTCACGAGACAATTCCTACACAATAAAGAGGTCTCTTCACAGCCCAACAGGAGAGGATCAAGAAATTTAATGAGACTAGCAATCCAGACAAGCCCATGGCGAATTCAGTGAATGACTCAATTCCAAGTATTGGTAAGTATTGCATACAATTCAAGGAATGATAGAATATTAAAATGAGAATCTAATTAACCAACAAATGTGCACAGAAAAAACCAACTCCTAAACCCTTCAAACATTCTGTGAATTCTCGATACTGCACATATTTGATGGCAACGTTCCACTTTAATTTTCTAAGTTGCCTGCATTGGTTTAATAGATTATCTACCTATTTATACGTTACAAGATGCCACAGAAAATATATCAACCTATATGCTACAAACTGCAGCAATCGCGTGCAGTAAACAATTAGCAGAGTCAATTTGCCTTAATTTCCCCAAGATATTTTCATTTTTACTTATTTTTAACAAACCCAACTTCCTCCTTCAGGATATATAATGGAGACATGACAGAAAGTTGCCAAACGAGCCCTTTCCACTGAAAACGGTCCCGAAAACTGAGGTAACTTGATCTTATTGTTTCCATCAGCCTTCAGAACCTGAAAGAAGATATGAGAAACGCTGTTAGAATATGGTTGGTTGTACATACTTTGTTGCTGCCCCGTTCTCCTGTCCTTGATGAGTGCAACCTCCATCACCTGTCCATGCTCTTCGAATAGCGGACGAATCTGACATAAAACAGGGACAACTGGATAAAGTAAAAACAGGGAGACCTAACTTCTCTCGCAGAAAAGCAAGGGCCATAAGGCCCATAACAATCAACATCCATGATCCACTACCATAAAGAACAATAAACTAAGAAAATGTTCTGCCAGTAGTAATTTCCTGCTGAAAATCTCTTTAACCACGCGTCAAAAATTGCCCACAAATTATAGAGATGGTTCCAGTAAATAAGGGCATAAATCAAAGCAAACATTTCATCATCGACAATTTGATTTATCTAGGAATAGTTCAAAAAAATCAAAACAATGACTGTATATGTCCACGACAAAAAACCTATATGAAGCATCACGAACTTGGGAATTCGGGGCAAATTAGGGATCAATTAAATTAGAGTTTGTCATCAATTTAACTCCGCCCAATTAGAGGTGCTAACAAGATTAACGTTAAGGTTGGCTGTTGGTTTTGTCCAATTTGAGTCCGTTGCAAATTAGTTGTTAACTTGAGCAATTTAAGTTGAGGTTTGTTATAATAGATAAGTTCCCTGTTTATTTTATTTTATAATTCCACCGCTCCTATATAAAGGACATGATAGTCAATGTTTAGGAACAGCTCAAGTTTGATAAAAAAAATGGAGTTATTCTTTTATTATCCTCCTCTTTACGTTCATCTCTTTCTTATCTCCGCACTTTCCTAACCAAAATCACATGCTAGAGGCATGTTTCCCTTTCTTTCTCTCCATTTTTTTTTGCACCCAAAGTTTCATCTGCATAAATTGCTATCAGATCATCCACCCAAAAATTCCCATCCCCCAAATTTCCGAGTGTTCTTCTCCTTCCCCATCCCTTCCACAAATTCTTTTCCACTCAAAATTTCCCACTTGCATCAAGCGGTATCAGTTACAGGCCATTCTCTGACGATCCTCCAAAGCGATCAAGGAACCACATGGAGAGAGTTTCGATTGCATAGTAATTAAGTGTATTTAAAGGTTGAAGAATCAATTGCAAAAGCTCAGAAAACATGTCCAATATGCTTAATACAATAAAGGATATAATAGTTCACCAACAATCCAGAGAAGTCTTGTGTACAAGAAATGCCATAGATCTGGGAGAGAAAAAAACAACAAAAAAATTAAAAAAAAAGAGTCTTCTACAAATGTTGTCCAGGAGGATGTGGAGTCATCACCACCGATAAAACAACCCTTGCCCCCACCTCACGGAGCAGTTGCCACACGTACACCATGCAATCATCCCCTTTTCCCATACCAAAATTCATGTCATTGTTTCTATGAATCCCCGTGCATAAACAACCACCACCAACTTCCAACGCACCCTTACAGCCGCCACCATCGGTACATCGCTCTCACCACCAACCTAGACCCCTCAACTTCACGATAACCTAGCGATCACCCCTAACACCAATTTTTCACCCCATTTTCCACCACCCTGCCTATCCAGCATCGCCACCTTCAATCCTTGCTACCATCTCCACCACTTCCCCACATTGACGTAGTCACCAAGCACCATCATCCTCTCCCTCCATCACCACTTTGGCCAACTAGCACGGCCACCTTCGCTCCCAGCTACCACGACCACCTACTCTCGAAGATTCTACAACATCGCTACCTCCAATGTTAGTGGCGCTCAAACGCCCACAGTGATTGTCATAGATGGTATCGCCTCTGCCACCTATTGTCGAGGATCTGTTATTTGAGTACCCGAAATGGCCTCTTCATTCCCCACAAGCATTGCTCAAACCTCCAACATGCATGCCACCTTTGATGGCTTGGAATGAAGGGAACCTATCGATTATCGACGAAACAAATCCCACGAGAACCCCCACAAGCATTGCTCAAACCTCCAACATGCATGCCACCTTTGATGGCTTGGAATGAAGGGAACCTATCGATTATCGACGAAACAAATCCCACGAGAACCATGTTCCATGAAAAGAGAAAAAATATCTTCTTGAAAAATTGAAGAGATGCCACTCTCACAAAAGCTCTTTTAAAAAAGCTAAAGTTGGAGGAAGAGAATATGGGAATGAATCTTCTATTGAAGGGTATAAAATTTGCAATTAGAATCCCCTACTCAAAAAATACAAAAGAAAAACTAAGGATTGGAAAGGGGTTTACAATTTATTGGATTAAATCAGAACTACTCTATCACGTGTTGCAACCAAATTTCAAGCAATTCATCGTGAGATGTATTTTTTTAAGCGGCGGGGAATTGATGCCGTGCGAATTTGAAAATAGGCCAAATTAGCGATCAGTTAAGTTAGGATTTGTCATCATTTTATTTCCATCCAATTAGTGTCGCTAATTAAATTAGGGTTGGGATCAGCTATAAATTTTATCTACTTTGAGTCAGTCTCAATTTTGATTTTTTTATTTAAATATTGAGATCTTTAATTAGTTACTGAGTTGAGTAATTTTAGGAGTCAATACGATGGTCAATGTTTGTTAAAGTAGGTATGTTCCTTTTTTAGTTTATTTCGTAATTTCACCCCTCATATATGAAGTAGATGGTGGTCAATATGATAGGTGTTTAGGTCAAGTTAGATAACAAGTGGAGTTATCTCCTTTCTCCTCCTCTTCATTCCGTCTTCCTCTCTCAGCTTCATTTTTTCCACCCAAAATTTAACCAGTGTCACTATAAAATTAGCATTCATCTCAAAGGAAAATGACAATATGTTATTTCTTTAAAATCTAAGTTGTAAGCTTTAGTAAACCAGGAGGTTTCAAGGCCTTAAATGTCGGTTTCGGTCACCATTTCGGTATCGACCAAAACATAATTTCGATGGAATTTTGGTGGAATTTCGACCGAAATTTCGGTCATTTTTTGTACTAGCACCCCCATATTTCGGTCATTTTGGTCATTTCGTCCGAATTTCGATTTCGACTGGATATCGATATTCGACAGAAATCCGACCGAATTTCACTGAAATTTGAGGCCATGGTTAGTATAGATAGAGAGACAACCATTATATCCAGTGACACTTGAACAGCCAAGAGAGGTTTGGGGGGGCTGGTTTAATGAAAAATAAAATTAACAGGGTTCATGCTAGACCTGGAACTGAATGTTGATTGAACTGAGCTGCTTTGGAATAGATTGGAATCATCTCTCACTACCGGTCAAGATCAATTACCCAGAATTAAATTTCTCTGATATTTAAATATGAAGAAGGAAATCAAATCATGATCCTGCTGCTATCAACTTAAACATCAAACTTCTTTCCCATATAGAACTCAGTGCAGCACATCGCACAACTCAATTCAATTAGCGAACATTTTGCCGATCCTACCCTCGAAAAGCTCACTACTATCATTCCATTTTCTGGCAACACCTACAATATTTATCATGTGAGATGCAGCATAGGAACAGTTTAAAATGGCATTACCTCATCTTCAGTCGCAGTCCTTGGCACTCCCCCAATAAAAAGCTTCGCAAATTTGTGGCCATCGAAGTCACCTGAGAAGACAAAAATATCTCATTGCTATTTATTTATAATTGAAAGCCCTTGTATAGATGATAGTATGGAAGCATCCAAACTATGCAACAAAAATGCATATGCTTGGTTGAAACTTCATTTTCCATTGCAAATTTACAGAAGGGAAACCACTGTTCAGAGATTCGATGTTATGGCATTCACTAAGAGTGTCCAAGACCTGGACTTAGTCACTATTTGAACATTGCAGACCAATTAATATTACAATATCACATACTTTGGCATTCTACAATATCACCTGAGCATTCTACAATATCATCTGAGCATTCTACAGTATATCACCTGATAGTGCTCTCAATACCAGTATAGCAACGTCGCTGAGATCTACATTTTCAGTTTATCATTTTCGTCCTGGTGTATTCTCACTATATTATCCCAACAAAATCCATCCATATAGGCCAAGGGCAACATTACACCAAGTCAATAAACTGCAACAAACCATCACAGATTAAGATATGATAACTCAACCATGAGGCATCCCTTTTTTAAGATCAATGGCATGCAAACGTTTCAGATTAGATATAATCAAAGGCCGTTATCAAATTACAACCATACAAATTTCATTCCTGTCATATACCCGATATGTAGGAAATAACTTTGCCAAAAATAACATTTCACCAGTTACTTCGGGAAATAATAACAACCCACAAAGAAGAAGAAGAAGGATTCAAACCACCTCAACCCTATATTCTACAGCAAAAACCTCATAAAATGAAGCGAAGTTAACATTAATTCTGTGTGAATCTTTCAGACCATGATTGATTTGTCACCCTCTGAAAACACCATCCATCACTGGGTACTGAACACCTAAACACGAGCGGTGCCAAGATTGCGTTTTTTTCACATCGCCTCTTCCATCCAATAACATCAGTCGGATTCCACCAGGCCCCAACTACATCAAAACCGTCACAAAGCACGACGAAATCAACATCAATAGCTCGTCGGGAGGCACCTCTCCCGTACTTTTGTTGGTCATTATTAATCATAACATTTTCCAGTTCAAAATCAGATTTCCGAGCCCTGAAATATTTCACGCATTGATAAGTCTCAACATCCAAGTACAACCACCGCCAAACTTCCACCTAACCACTTCCCCCTACCGATACCATCAAAACACAAGTCCCGGTCCAAGAAATTCCAGAAACTAAGTCAAAACCATCACCAAACGCTAAAAAATGGAGAGCTCACCAGGAGACGACGCGTTTCTCGCCGGGCCCGGGAACCCGCCGCCGCGCCGCGGGGGGCCGTCGCGGTCAAAGCTGCTCGGCCCCGGGCGGAACACCGGGCTCCTTCCGCCGTCGCCGGGGTGATGGTGGTCGTGCGCGCCGCCGCCGCGGTAGGGATGGTGGCGGGCACCGAAGAAGCCCTCTCCGCCGCCGCGAGGGTGGCCGTTGGGGTGGCGGAAGGGGTGGTCTCCGTCCTGCGGGGGTCCGTCGGACCACCTTGACGGGCCCCTGGAGCGGTCTCCTCGGTGGCGATCCATTGACTTAGTGGTGTGGGAACGATTGGATGTCTAGGGCTCCGCTGGAGGGAATGGGTGGGGAGAAGGATTCGTTTGCGGGAGGTGTGTTTTCTTGCTTTGGTGGGGGAAATATTGGAACGTGAAAGAACGAGCGTCTCCATAATTTTTCACATTTCTTTCTTTGTGTCTGGTTACCAGGGAAAGTGATGCAATTTTCTCTCCATATGAGAGAGAGTAAAATATAAAATAACGCTGTTTATATGTCAACAATTAGCATGAGGGTCAAGGATCCATCAAGTTCCACTAAACAATAAAGTCGGGCAAGCCGAGCATTAAGATATACATAAAACCCAACCAACGAGCACGGTGTGATGATAAAGAACAGATACTCAGGAGTACACGAGCCAAGGACGTACCAGGAATTTTATCTATGAGGAGCCAAGGACGTACCAGGAATTTTATCTATGAGAGCCAAGTATACTCCTATCATGTATGCTCGAATTATAAAAATATTGTATTTTCAAATGATACTTCAAATAAGAGCTAATGTTTTTGGTTTTATCACTTGTACCCCTCGGGTTAATGCCACACATCCACCTTCCAAACGAACACTATCTTTTGGACACAATAGTAAATGCAAACAGAAAATTTAGGATAGCAATATAATTTTCTATTGGTCATCTTCTTGACCTTCTTCATCTTCCTCTCCTCCTCCTCTGGTCCCTCCTCCTCCACCCACAGAACCCCACCGCACGACTTGGATTAGAACTATTAGAGGATCTCATTCATTAGTATTAAAGACATGTCATGGATATGTAGATCTAAGAGGAATTGGGGATGAGCTTTTCTTTGTTGTTGAGAACTGGGCTTCTCCATGCAAGATGAATGTTGCGCATAACGAAGATGGGTTTTGTCTTGTTATTAAATGGTGCATGTAAGGGACGAGTACGTCTTCTTCTTTGGCAGATTCTCGTGCAGAGTACAAAAACTAATCGAGCTTAGAGTTTGAATCGTCCTTTGTCCTTTGCTTAAGACAAATGAAGGACCTCAAATCCAAGAGGGCATGTTGTAGGATAAAGAGACCGGTGTTGAGACCCATCGATGACGGGGGTGCTTTAATGGGTTCTAACATGTAGTTGTGGCGCTCGAGGTCTGGAGAGGTTCTATATAATGATGTGTTGTTGGTTCTGCCATGGCTATGGTCTAAGCTTGGACTAAGGGTCACGATGAGGAGGGGAACTTCATCGAGAAAGATGTGAGCTTCTCATATATGCTTGGGGATATTCGTGCAAGAAGGGGTGTGGCTGAAGACACCGAGAATGAAAGGCCAATGCTATAATAATACTAAACTTGTGTTAATCCACGTGTCTCCATCTAAGCTCATCGAAGAAGCCCAAACTGGTTCCCATT
The DNA here is from genome assembly GCA_037367405.1 of Ottelia alismoides. Taxonomy (NCBI): domain Eukaryota; kingdom Viridiplantae; phylum Streptophyta; class Magnoliopsida; order Alismatales; family Hydrocharitaceae; genus Ottelia; species Ottelia alismoides. The sequence continues at coordinate 306,323 of JAZKJV010004705.1, forward strand.
AAATGAAAGTCTCCAACAAACTGAAGACTATGGCGTTCGGTTGACGGGTTCCAATGGTCATAAGTGATACATTGGTTTTTCAGTCCTGGTGTTCCAAGACGGATCGTCAACGCATGTAGTGGGTTTTCATTCTAAGACACTCCCTCTTGAGTGTATAATGTTGTTGTGTACCTGCAAGGTTGGCGAACAAATAAAATGGGTGGATAGCTCCTACAGATGATGGGAGGTTGGAGCTTAGTTATGCCTAATGAATATGGGATTCATCATCTTACTATATCAATCTTATCTAAAATTCTTGAACAATCAATAAATAAATGTACCTAAAATTAGTAAATTAACAAAATCACTCTTGTCAATAAAACACTCTAATTACTTTGTATTATTGCATCATATAACTTTGATTGATTTTCACTCATTATTTATGTACATAATTAACAATTTTTTATTTATTTCTTTTTCATTTATTTTCTTTGATTAAAGTTTTAATAAAACACATAAAAATCCAAATCTAAATTGAATCAAAAATTAAAATAATTGGTTTCGAGTCTGTGGTAAAAGTCTATAAAGTCTCTCTAATTTTTATTCCTTTGTTTTCTTAATTGTTAGAAGTTCAAAAATATATTAATGTCAAAATATTTTTTATTTTATCTGATTTTATTTCGATTTTTATCTTACTTAAAAATAACAAAATCTGCAAAATACAAAAATGAGGTATTTTATACACGTAGAATACCACCAAAAATAACACTTTGTACAAATGATTGATTTTGGTTTTATACCTTCATGAAAGTTGTAGATATCGTCGAGATAAAAAACTTTCATGAAGGACACCTTTTGATTTGACATTGTTTACTATTTTTTTATCGATTTTTCTTTGTATTTTTATTTCTGAATTTTTTGGGCATGACACGTCGCAGCACCTGGAGCCACCACGTGTCACTGCTCCCTCCCTCACTTACTCCCTCCTTTTCCAGTCGTTGGATGAAGAGTTCTCCATCCAACGGCTGGGGTCGTCCTTTGTCGTCAATATCAGGCCTTTTGCGCATCGATTGTGTTGTCCCGATCTCGCGCCAGCTCCGCCATTCACGGTTGACTCTACCATCTCTGCCCTTCCCCAATCTCCACCCACGCTTCCGTGAACCCTATCCGCTCGCCACATAAATCCATCGCCTCTGCCCCATCACGCAACCATACGCCATTTTCCATAAGCGAGGGGGGGAGAGAGAAAGAGAGAGCCCGTCCACCGGTGACAGCGATGTGCCAACACCCTCGAGCGAAGATCCTCTTCTCTACCAACAAGATCCAAGGGCCTCTCTCTTGTTGCAGCTCCTTCACGAAGCTGCCTAAGTTCATCCCCATCGTGGCTTCGAGCTTCCCTTTCCCCATGTACTATCCTTCTTCTTTCTCCTTCCCCGCCTTCTTCTTCTCCGTCACACCCTCTTCGCTCCGACTATCTCTACCCTTGCAAAGGGTCAAGCTCATAGATCTGCCTTCTTCTCCTCGTCAAGGACCCCTATTCCCATGACCGCCTCGAGCCCCTTGGATTTGAGCTAACACCTGCAGGAGTCCGGTGAAGCCACGAGCAGCCCCACCTCGAACATTGATAAATGCCTCCATGCGCCACCTGCATCGCCTTGGCTCCACTGCCCTCGTGCTTCAGAGCAGCTTCACATCCCTCTCCGTTGTTCGTTCACGGAGAATGACACGTCTGTACCACTTCACTGACATCGCAACCTTCATCTATTGCCATCGACGTTGACTCCTCCACCTGCACCTCACGCTACAACCACCATAGGATCAAGGCCAGCACATTGATCCGACAGTTATCGAGGTCGAAATAAGAACATCAATGGAGGGGGTCAACGCACAGTGACCCTTCGATTCTCCCCCCCCCCTTTCATTTTAACCACCGGTCGTCATCCTCCGCTCGGTCGTTGGATAGGGCCGATTCGACGGATCTAAGCACGTCACTTCACCAATCGTGCCTCGATCCGAGCCCATCAGCCTCAAGCTATCCGAAGCAATCTAGGCATGTCATACGGAGGCCCGATTAGAGCCTTACATCCGAGCCTAGCCTCGCACGTGCTCCACGCATGTTTGGGTGATGATCCACACATAAACCCCTGTCATTTTGAAGATTTGCACTCCGGTCCCCGCCGCCAGCACCGCAAGTGCCCACGCACGTGTCCATTGGGCATTTTTTGCACAAAAACACCTTAAGGTTTAGGTATCTGCATTTCAGTCCCTGTGCACATTTATTTCAGGCATTTTATTTATGTAATTGCATCTATACCCTTGAATTTGAGCTATGATTTGAACACCATTTTCACATCTTTTTAAATTCTAAAAAGCACACCGTGTAGCTCAATTAACTATGCATCTCCGGGTTATTTGGTATAATTTTGTTGACTTTCTTGGAATTCTTAAAAATCAGAGTTTGATATTCATTGAAATTTTACCCATTTATGCTCTGAAATTCGCATGCATTTATTCCCTGCCTTAAAAATTATCCAAAAATCGTAAATGATGTGTATGGTCGTGGTTTAATTCTATCCCAAATTTCATAAAAAAATGGAGATGTCTTGTGCCTGAAATAAATCATGGAGTGTTTTTTGTAATTATTTTTAATTTCGACCACACATATTATCTCCACAAATTTTCAAGTCTCCTGAATTGCTCTCTGTAACATTTATTTGAGATAATTTTGATTCTGGATAATTTTATTTTGTAGAATTATTGGAAATTAATTGCTCATAGCCACTCTATTTTTTGCTAAAAAATCATAAAAAAATCATATATAGTAAAAATTCCAGAAAAATAGTGTAGAATTATTCCATCATGTTTAACATTTTGCTCAAGTTCCATTAATTTCGCATACTGTTTGCCCAAAGAATTGCATAAAAACCTATAAAAAAAGTTTTCAAATTATATTCTTGCATTTTAACCATGGAAAATCCACAAAAATACGTTTTGCCTACATCATTGGATAAGGTTTATGGGAAAATTACCCCTTGGCTAAATCATATTAATTTGGCATTGATATTAAATTCGGCTAAGTTGCTTGTTTTTCTTAAGAAATCGACTCCTTTGCATTTTTTCATTAACAATTACATTGCTTAAAAATAGAAAAAAATACTTATTGAAAAATGAACACTAAGTTTGATTAGCTGGAGCCTTAAGTTGTTCATTGCCTCCTTGAGTCGATCATGGGACTTTTCTAGGCCAAATAAACAGAAAACCATGTCTTGCTTAATTGCTTAATGCATAGAATTGTGTGATTATTTTTTATTGATCTCTGGTTGACCGACTGCAATGAATCAAAACATCTAATTCGTGTGAATTAAGAAGGGTATTTTGGGATAAATCAAATGGCATCATTGCTAGGGGCGCAAATGACTTAGGTTTTACTTAGAAAACTTAGAGTTAGATTTTCCTTCCCCGGGTAGTCTGATCACTGATTTTTCTTGTAATTATTACTCTATTTATTTTCTTATATTTTATTCTATTTTATTCTTTTTGTGTGTGTGTGTGTCTCTATGACACCAACTTGTCTTTGTGCGAGGGACCCGGCACTACAGAGCGACTGCTTTTTTGGCTGAGCATCTCAGGAGTATTAGAAGCCAGCTTTTATGGGAATTAAGCTGACTAAAAGGACGCATGAAAATTAAGATCGAGTTGAGTCATAAGAGAGCGTAGAGTCTAGGATTTATTTTCTGCATTTATTTCATTTTTGTAATTAAGTTGTAATAATTTAAGTAATTGCACATTTCCAACGGATTTCGTTTGGGATCCTACAGGTTTAATTAGACATTGGACTTTATTATTGTGGCGTGTCGAGACATGTTTCACTCTCCAGTGAGGGTGGGTCTCGACTTGGGTGGCTCATAGGTTAGACCTGCACTTGCAGCTCTTAGAGCTTTTCATAGGTTAAATATTCATTGATTGTGCTCGTTTAATTTAGGACCACACAATCACTTAATAATACACACTTTAGATCATTCTAGTCAAATTAAATTCACATTCTTCCTTCTAATAGAACGTTCTATTAGGTGTGGTTTCATCGCTTGCATTCCATACAGTATAAAATTTTCAAATTTGTACTGCATCCCGCATGTAGAGCATGAGGATCATTGTAAGTCTTCTGAACTGGGCATGCATCATTAATTGTATCCTTGCATCGGCTTTTCTCGACTCACCTCCCCTTGGTTTTACAACTTAGGATTAAAGGAAACAACTGTTCATTAAGCTTGCCTTGTGTGTGGATTAAATCTAGTGAAATCAAACTTAAAATCAAGACTGTTAATACAATTTTGACTAAAAAAATGCATTAAAACTTAAATTGTTTCCAGGAGAGCAACCCATCATTGGACACAGGTACATACCTCTAGACAAGAGTGGGTGAGGACACATGCGCTAAGGATTAGAGCCCAAATACCTGGACTTGTACCCTGAGCGCTTGGACTAACTCATAAGTCATGTTATTGCTGCAAGAACTTGCCTCCAACCCTTAAAAGAAGTGGTCTTGTTTCAAATTGGTGTGTTGCATCAGCTTGAACACGAACTATCCTAGGAGATTGCACCCGTGTGTAATGGATGAAAAGATTGTATGATCACCAATAATAAAAATTGAAAAGATAAATTGGCCGGACTTTTGCAGCCCTCACAACGTTCAGTTGGTGAACTTAGGGATTTTCTTTGTGTTTGTATTCGGGGTGTGTGTTCAAAGACTATGCTCTCAGCGCCTTTCCTATCACTCCTTGCTTGACATCATGCTCAAACTCCGATCCTTTTGACATCAAAGATGACTAGTTGGGGGTGTTGTTTGAACTTTGTGAACCTGTCTTTGAACCATCCAAAGAGTACATATTCCAAGGTTTCTTTACTTCCTAGACCGCCTTGGACTCATGACTCTCTTGAGTTTGGGATCACTCACTTCGGGGATGGTCACGCAACAACCAACCCCTTCCTCTCTTACTTACTCATCGAGAAAGACCTTCGCCTCAATGAGGTTGATTTAAACTCAATAGCCACATCTAATTCGAACTCATTTGTTGATGAAGGTTTTGCACAAAATTCAATCAAGATGCCACCCAATAAACATAATGATGATAAGGAACAACATGAGGGTCTCATGGAGATGGTACTTAAAAGATTAACAATATATGAGCAATAACAAGCTTTACTTCGAGCTCAGTTAGGATAGTTGAATGTTGGAGCTGACCAACCAATGGAGGCGTCATATAATCGAGGCAGTACACATGAGTCCCCTTGAACCAAAAATCGAATATGAATTGAAGCCGCAATTCCTGAACCTATTGCCACACTTCAATGGGAATGCCACTGATGAACCCTACGCACTCCTAAGGGACTTTGAGCTCGTATGTGCTAACCTTAGACACCCTAGAGTTAGCCAGGATCATATCAGGCCCACTGCCCTTCCTTTTGTCTCGGGAGGCAAAGCAGATTATTGAGTGAAGAATAGGAGTGACTGTCACTACATACGACCAATTCAAGGACTTGTTCTTAAAGAAGTTCTACCCTTTGAGTAGAACTAATCAGATGAGGACACACGTCACTAGCTTTTCTCAACTTCCTAGTGAGCCTTTCTATGACGCATGAGATAGGTTCAAGGACCTCTTGCAGAAGTGTCTGTTTCATGGTATGGATGACAACATCTTGGTCCAATCTCTGTAATCTAGGCTCAACCCTAAGGTGCAGGTTTTAGTGAGCATTGCTTATGGAGGCAGTTATACATCACGAGGAATGGATACTGCCTATAAGGTATTCGAGTAGATGGATGAGACAAGCCGCTCACATGTCGCCAGCATGGCATATATTGATTCCCCCATTACACTCCTTTCGAAGAGGGGGAAACATGATGTGGTTGATTCCTCCTAGGATATGGGCATCATTGCAAACAAATTTGTAGTTGTGGAGCGGATCGATAAGAGGATAGATGAACTTGACAGTAGGATCTCCAAGATTCCGAAGCAGATGAAGAGCTGACTGAGAAGGTATCCCATATTAAGATACCTGCCATGACTGCATCATCTGCTCCTATTTTTTGCGTGCATCATGTGCAGGAGAAACCGATGTCAGTGCAACCCCAGCCTTGGGTTCAAGATCAGTCCTATGCCCAATCTTTACAGTAACAGACACCAACTGAGACAATCTAAGAGGAGCCTTCCCATGTGTGGGAAGTGAATGGTGTTTGGTATACACATGACCCTTCTCGATAGGGAGACACGGGGGACCGCCGGTCATACCAGCGTCCCTCGACCTTCTACAACACGACATTCACCTATGCACCCTATCCAGCACAACATAACATGAATTCATACCCCTCCCATCAGCAGAGGCAGTAGCAGCAATATGATCGGCAGTGCCAATACCAGGCGAGCTAGCATGGCCAACAATCTCAGTAGTTACCCCAGCAGCAGAGGCAGCACCGGCAATACCAGCCTACCAGGTCCCCCAGGGTCAATCTTTGCGTTCTTCTTCCTCACATAAGTACTCCTCTTCATCAAGACCTATAGATATTTGGAGACATATTCTCGAGGAGCTTCGTTCCTATTGGAATGAAATTTGGGATTTACGGGTGGATGCCAGTCGCCTATCACGTTGGAGAGACGAGCAACTCGCCCCATCTGCCTCCATCCCCACCCAAGTTCAAGCTAACCCCAATAGTTTGAATAAATCTCAATCTCAACAGTTTGGTCATGTATACTATTCAGACTCTCTTAGATCTGAACATGAGATCCTTTTGTCTGATATTATTAGTGCTATGTCACTCAGGAGCGGAAGGACTGTGACCATGCCTGACCAGGCAAGGGGAGTGGAGAGGGTCGTCTCTAAAGTATTTCTTTTTAAATTTTCTTTACATTTAGTTTTTGATTTTTTCAGGTACGACACGTGGTAGCTCTTGGAGTCGCGACGTGTCACCCTATTTTTGTAATTTATTAATTTTGTATTTTATTTTATTTTATTTATTATCTTATTTTAATTAATTATTTTATTTATTTTCTTTTATTATTTCCCTTTATTATTTTTAGCCTACTTATTTTACTTATTTTATTTTTTTTTCTTTTTTACTTCTTCCTTACTTGTCCTCCACTCCAAGTCACCATTTTCTTCACCACTCCATTTTCTCCACTTCTTCTCCAACTTTCTTCTCCTCCTCTTTTTATTTCACTCATCCCCTTCATTTTTCTTCCTCCGCCATTCTATGAGTGAGAAGAGCTCCAGCTTCGCCAAGGCTTCGAGGTGACAGCTCGTCCATTGGTGTTGAGCGACGACGAGTGCAGGCGAGATCCGCGAGCCTTGTTCGCGTAGCATCCCTCCACAAGGGGATTGCCTAGCTTTTCAGCTTTTTGCCAAGCTGATCGAGGTCACGACGAGAGCCTCACACCGCAGCCCCACCCTCTGGCGAAGTCACAGGTAAGTATTTCCCTATCTTTACTTTCTCAATTTTTTTAATCTAACATCATCTATTCATTTTATTGCTGATCATCGTCACAATCACCACATTTCATCATCCATTACCATCATATCAATTCCCTAAATCCACCTATATTTTTAATCATCCATGATACACATCATCACCACCCTTTCATTACCTCTCTACAAATTTTTCTGTTAATTTTTTTACAAAAAAATTACAAAAAAATTTAAAAAAACAAGAAGCATGCTCCGAGTTCCAGCTGACGCATCACCAACCGCCTGGATACACGCCGCCACGCAGAAGCCCACCAGCGACGACCCTGCCCCTCTCGGACCTCCGTCCAGCCGCGTGCGACCATGTGCTACCGTGAGACCCTCCGCCAACACCAGCACGGTCACTAGGGGTGTAAACGGACCGAACCTGAGCGAACCTATGTTTTTTAGGTTCGGTTCATTTATTTAATCGAGCCTAAACTTGTGTTCAGGTTCGGTTCGTTTATTTTCGAACCGAATCCGAATCGAACCTCTTTTTAAACGAATCGAACCTAAGCGAATATCGAACTTAAGAATTCTCTAATAAGAGAGAGTGAAAAGAAGAGAAATGGAAATATATATGTGTATTTACGGTTAGAATAAATATTCATTTAATTTTTTTCTTTATCTAACTCATCTTCATCTTTTGAAAAAAATAGATTAATAAGGATTCGTCTCTTTGAAAAAAGTATAATTATAATATATTTTATATCTATTCAGATGGGGATAAGGAATAAGAATAATGCGGAGATATTCGATAAGTAATGTTTGTACTTGTTCTGTTCATTTGAAGATAAAGAAGGGAAAAGTACTAGACCATAGATGATAGATGTTGTAAACATGATGTGATTATTTATTTTTGGATAGTTTATACCGAGATAAAACTTAGTTATCCCGTAAATATCTAGTTATCTCTAGAAAAATTCACTTACTTTGGGATAAAAACCACTCATCTCAAAATAAGTCCACTTCTACGGATAAGGATTTGTAAATATTTATATGTGTATGTTTATCAAGCTTTTAACGAATCGAACCTGAGCGAACCTATGATTTTTAGGTTCGGTTCGTTTATTTAATTGAGCCTAAACTTGTGTTCAGGTTCGGTTCGTTTATTTCCGAACCGAATCTGAATCGAACATTTAGCGAACCGAACCTGAGCGAATATCGAACTTGAGAATTTTCTTACACCCCTAACGGTCACGCGCTTCCTTCCAGCCACGTTAGCTTCTCCCCGCTAGTCGCGTGCCCCCGCGACATACGCCCCTACCTCCGAGCCCTTCACCGCGACCCGTGCGCGCCACCACAGGTCGCGCACTCCGCTATCACAGCAACCAGCCACCTCTCCGCGGTGCGTCGCCACCCGCTGCCATTGTGCAACCGCGCGCTCCACCAGCGCGACACCGCCAAGCTCGCCCCTTCGTGCGACTGCCGACCTCCAGTGCAGCGCAACCCGCTCCGCCCCGCTGACCTCCAATGTGAAGCAGCCCGCACCTCCGCGTGCGAGATATCCTGGCTGCCCAACTGCGCCGCCCGCCTGCGACTGGCCGCTCCAGCCTGCACGCCGCCCGCCGCCCTCGCGTGTGCCCATTGCCCTAACTTGGGTTAAAAGTACCCGAAGGTCTATTTCATATCTTATTTTATTTTTTTATATTGTGAAATTTGCATCTTAAGCACGTAGCATTTCTTTAACCCCCAAAGTGCCCATGTGCATAGTTTTTGTTATTTTTTTAAAAAAATTTATATTGCAAAGACACCCCTGACTTTGATCATTAATTTGGACATCAGATTTGCATTATTTTTTAATCAAAAAATAACATTTCGTAAAGCATATAAATCTTTATCTCTTGGCTATTTATTTGATTTTTTGTGAGCTTTGGATAATTTATCAAAGATCAGAGTTAGAAATTCAGTGATATTTTACCCATTTTGTGCACTGAAATTCGCTCATACTCAAATATTGCTTCAAAAATTGTCAAAAATTATGGTTGATGCCTTTAAGTGTTATTTATTTGTTATCCAAATTTCATCTAAATTAGAATTGTCTTTTACATGAAATAAATAGTTGAGTGATTTGTGTAATTGATTTTTAGTTAAATCCACAAATATTATTTTTATGAAATTTAAACTCTCCTTTATTGATCTTTTAAATATCTATTTAATAAATCGCCTGCTCGCTCCCGCAAGAAGGACCCTCGTCGGACGATCCCTACACCTCACTATTGTTCATCTGAGGACGATTCCGACAACGACACATATGTATATTATCCACCTTCTCGCTCCCGCAAGAAGGTTCGTCACAAACCTTCTTGATCCTTGTATAATCTCACTCCTCTTTGTATATATTTCCTTTCCCTCCCTCCTTAGTGATTCGAATCACTCACCCTGGCTCCATATCATTTCATTTTATGGCTATACTTAGGATGACCAAATCCTAAGTATAGGGGGAAGAGTGACCCGAGTCTCTTCATCATTATATGTACATTCTCCGGACCTCATCGATTCCTACATTCACTCTTGTCCTATACTTAGGATGATTAAAGCCCAAGTATAGGGGGGACCGATGCCCGCCCTGTATGTATACTCATCCATCTCCCCTCTTAAGCTCACCCATCCCATTTTTTATCTTCTTCTACACTTAGGCTGCTAGAGCCTAAGTATAGGGGGCGGGTCAACTTATATACTTTTTGTAATTTTAGCTCTCCTACGCTTAGCACGAGCTATGTCTTTTTCCTCACTTTTCATGCCCTGAGGACATAACGCATGCTAAGTATAGGGGGCATGTATATATTACATATATACTCTACCCATAGCTCGTACTTTCACGTATTTTCGCGTATTTTTTGTATATATTATGCAATAACTAAGGGTGGGTAAAAATCGAAAAAAAATGTAAAATACATGTATACTTGTATAGTATATTACTGGTAAAACTCTTGTAAAATTTGTAAAAAAACAAAAAATTAATGCATGTATACTTGTATAATAGGTATATTGTATAACATTTGTATAATACTTAAAATTCTTGTAAAATTTGTTGTAACATAGGAGGAATAACAAATTTCTGAAAAAAAAACAAAAAATAGGCTTCTTATTTACTTTTGCATATCATCCTTGCATTCAAAAAAGAGTGAGTCTTGCATTCATCTACATAGCATGTCATCTGGACCTCGTCTACATATCTAGCATGTGCAAAGTGAAAAGTTAGTGGGTTCTGAACCAATTCATGAATAGATGTCGAGGATGGATTTGATTTGACCTTAATTTACCTAATTTCAAAGGAACCTTATAGGAACTGGAGTTAAGATTTTTCAGGTCGAGTGACTTAATTCTTTGAGTCCGTAAGTTTATATTCACATGTCATCTTGATTGGTCTAAGTAGAATATTTCGTACACACGCACGATTCTTTTAGACAATGACCTAACTTGGACAAGCACCATGCACGTAGCTCTTCATTGATGAGGTGGTGAGGAGGTAGAATCCTTTGTCTTAGAGTAGCACACGGGTGGAAACATCCGTCCTCCTCTAGGGAGGGTAGTGCATCTCAACCTAGTCTGATGGTGTTGACGTCTAAGGATGAGATGCTGCGGGTTGCAATAAAGCTTCAAAAGAGGGATAGTCTATTGACTCAAGAGGAAAAACTCCTGATGTACATGCTGCACCTTGTATATAGTTCAAAAAAAGAAAAAAGGAAAAAAGAGAGAACTCCAAAAAAAATGGACAGGCCTGATTGAAAATAAAATGATTGCAGGAATATGTATATTTGCAAGGCATATGCTTCGAAGCCTCATATCATAGAAGCCTGCAGCTGGATGGCTTGGCTACACTGGTCAAGCATCCTAGGATAGGTAACTACACTGGCTACCGTCCATTCTTCTCTTTTCCCTCTCTTCTTGAGCTGGTCGCACTTGAACTTAGAAGGGAATATCCCGCTCCTCGAGGAAAGAGTTACTGGACCGGGGAATTAGAGTTACCTTGTTAGAGGAGGCTGGTTCTTTCCCATTTATGATGTGGAGAGCTATATTTCACTTACACGATACAAGTAAGAATCATAGTCATCAGAAATTTACGTATGAGGATTTGTTCTAACCTGACTGTTGAGGCGTCTTGAATAGAAGACTTGTAGAACTTAAAATCTATCAGGTCTTCAATTCAGATCCCAATAAGGTTCCACCACATTATTAATCCAAAGGTTGAGTCAAGCTCCATTTTCACCTTCTGTTCATGACCTTGATATGGAACCCAAAATCATTTCACTTTTGCATTTCATTTTAGTTGCTCGGGGACGAGCAAGGTTTAAATATAGGGGGTCGATGAATCTATGATTCATCACTCTAAAAGTTGAAAATAAAGCTTTGTTCCCAAGTAGTTAGCTGCATTTCATCACTTATATTGCATAATTAGCATTTATGCATGTGTAAATAATATATGTATTTTAGCATTCATATTTGCATTAAATAAGGAGTCAAATTCACTTGTAAATATTCACCTATATATTATCTAAAATACCATATTTGTATCTATTTTATACTAAATCCAAATCCAATAAAATTAACTCTATAGTGTATATATTACTAATACTAATAAAGAAAAAATATCAAAAAAATAGTAACTTGTAAAATTGATCAATAAAACCCAAATCCAAGTTTGAGACTATGAACCTTAAAATGTGCATACCTCTCATACAATGTCCGATTTAAGTTTTACTTTTAAAGTAATATACATTCAAAGACCTTCAAAACAAGACTAATTTCATTAAAATCAGAGATCGTATGTGAAAATTGGTTTTGGGCCCCTATTGTATATTGTACATATTGACCTTTTTGCCCTTGTATTTCATCTTCTTCATTATTAAAAATCCAAGAAATAGATTAAATTGTAAATATTCCTTTCACGTTTTCTCTATTTTTATCTTGATTTTTCTCTTATTTAAAAATGACAAAAATATTACAAAAGATAAAATGAGGTATTTTATATCTATAAGGTACCACCCAAAAATACATTTTGTACATATGACTTCTTTTGATTTTCGGCCCTTCACAAAAGTTGTAGATCTCGTCGAAACGAGTAGATTTGGTGTTGATTACTTTTTGATTTGAACCCTTTTGTTATTTATTTTTTATTTTTCTTTACATTTAATTTTTGATTTTCCCAGGTGCGACACGTGGCCGCTCCTGGAGTCGCCACGTGTCACCCTATTTTTTAATTTATTAATTTTGTATTTTATTTTATTTTAGTTATTATTTTATTTTACTTAATTATTTTATTTATTTTCTTTTATTATTTTCCCTTTATTATTTTTAGCCTACTTATTTTACTTATTTTATTTTTCTTTTTTACTTCTTCCTTAATTGTCCTCCACTCCAAGTCATCACTTTCTCCACCATTCCATTTTCTCCACTTCTTCTCCAACTTCCTTATCCTCCTCTTTTTATTCCCCTCACCCCCTTCATTTTTCTTCATCCACCATTCTATGAGTGAGAAGAGCTCCAGCTCCTCCAAGGCTCCGAGGTGAAAGCTCGTCCATTGGTGTTGAGCGACGATGAGTGCAAGCGAGATCCGCGAGCCTTGTTCGCATAGCATTCTTCCATAAAAGGATTGCCTAGCTTCTCAGCTTTTCGCCAAGCTGATCGAGGCCACGACGGGAGCCGTACATCGCAGCCCCACCCTCTAGTGAAATCACATGTAAGTATTTCTCTATCTTTACTTTCTCATTTTTTTAATCTAACATCATCTATTCATTTTCTTGCTGATCATCGTCACAATCACCACATTTCATCGTCCATCACCATCACATCAATTCCCTAAATCCACCTATATTTTTAATCATCCATGACACATCACCACCACCCTTTCATTACCTCTCTACAATTTTTTCTGTTAAAAAAATTTTACAAAAAAAATACAAAAAATTTTAAAAAAGAAGCAGGCTCCAAGCTCTTGCTGACGCATCACCAGCCGCATGGACACACGTCGCCACACAGAAGCCCACCAGCGACGGCCCTACCCCTCTCAGACCTCCATCCAGCCATGCGTGGCCGTGCGCTACCATGAGACCCTCCGCCAACACCATCGCGACCGCGTGCTCCCTTCCAACCGCGTCAGCTTCTTCCCGCTAGTCGCATGCCCCCGCGACAAGAGCCCCTGCCTCCAGGCCCTTCACCGCGACCCCGCACGCCACCGCAGGTCACACGCTTGATAAAGCCTCATTCATTACTCTTTATTCTTTTATTTTAGCTAAATATCTTGCCAAAGCATCATGTAAATAGTTGTAAGTACAATAAATTAGCAATAAGCATCCATGTGTTAATATTCCATAATTAGCATGTATTTGTGCAAAAATAAAAGAATAAAGAATAAAAGAAAAAGAAGGAAATATTTAGAATAAATATTGAGTGACCTGAACCCAGAGAGGGCCAAGCATTGGCTTGATCGCCAAATAAAATAAGTAGAGAGAGATAGGGCCACTCTACCTTGTATATACACCATTTATGTATATAATTTATTTTTACAAAAATAAAAATAAAAAGGTATTTTTAGTTCCTTGTATATATTTCTAAAGATTAAACAAAAATTAGAAAATTAAAATTGGAATAAATTTCTTTTTCTCTCTCTCACTTGTATATAACATATGTTTATATGTACCTTTCCCTATTTATTTTATATTTGTAAATAAATGATAAACTAAAATAAAAAATTATTTTATACTCCAAAAATTATGTTGTAAATAAATAAAATATAAAATGTGATATTTTTGTAAAAATAAGAAATTAAAAATAATTGTACAAAATACACAGGTATTTTATACCTGTATATAATAAATTATATTGTATATACCATAATTTATTTTTTTATAATAATAAATAAAAATCACAGAAACATAGTTTGGGAAAAAAATAAATATTTTTCATATTGTACACTTTTTAAATTTAAAATCATTTGTTATTTAATTTATTTTACAAATATTTTTGGATATCTATTTTTTGATTAGTCCAGTAGGATTGTTGACCTCGGTCAACTACCCCTCCCGGACTCCCCCTCGCGCAGATCCGGTTTTTGCGCACTATTTGTCGATTTTTCCGGATCCGATCCGACCACCTTCTACTCCATTTCGAGGCTCTGATTATCGAGGGGGGATCCAAGATCCTCGCCTTATGATTCCTTTAGGGATCTGCCCCTCGGTTCGCGTGCCTCGACCCGCTTCTTCCAACTACCTGGGACATCCTACAAATTCATTCCATCACCTCCCCAGCTCAGTAGCTCGCGCGGCACCCTTGTCTGATACCCTAGACACCTTCGCCTTGGTGACAGCAACCGGAGGCCACTCTTGGTGCTCGGAGAGGAGCTGTGTAGCCGACGCTCAACTGTCGTGGCTAGAGCACCGCCGCGAGGAGCCTCCTCCGCCAGCCGCATCGTAGTCGAGGCAAAGACCCCGCCGTCCAACTCCCCTGGAGCTCAGGATTACGTTAGGACCTTCAGGTAACCATTCCATAGTTCCTAGCTCTTTTGTTTATTCAATTTTTCATTTGTCATCCGCCGTCGCTCCGCCAGCTCCGACCAGTCGGTCGGAGCTTCATCCCTGTCATCCACCCGTTCAGATCGACTCCCCCGCTCATCCTCCATCTTCCCATGCATCCTGATCACCATGACCTTGGCTCAGATCGCCAAGATTAGGTCATCGGTATCATCTATCACCTTCGCTGGAGACCCACCCCCATCCACCGTCGCTTCTCTCTGTTTCAGACCCAATAATCCCGACCGGAGCATTGCTCCATTTCCGAGCTATCTTGTGCAGGCCTTGATGCGCTTGAAGACCATCCATATCGCCTTCGTCCACCTTCGTCGGAGTGCTTCCAGGACTCAATCGATGCCACATCCATCCGACCGTCAGCCACTCCATCAGAGCTGACCACCCGACACGGAAGGGCCCTCCGATCCTTTTGGCGTATCCAGATCCTTCATCGGAGCCACCGATCACCCCCGGTGCTCTAACAAAGTTCGCCCCAGCTCAGTTCATCCAGAGGACCTCTACGCTGTTGGATTGCCCACATCTCCTAGACGTCATCGCAGCCATCCATTATCTGGAGATGTCAGGTCGTTAGATGTCAGATCTAACGGCCCCGTACCAGCCACGTAGCCGACATCTGACAGCTGTCAGATCTGACTTCTGACGCGCTAGAGCACGATCGCGCCTCATCAGCGGCTGCCACGCGTCCTCGTCACGTGCCTCGTCACGTGCCTCATGGGTATATTGCTCCTTCTACCCTGCATTTATTTTTGTTTTTATTTTAGTATGTAATATAAGGTATACAGTTAGACCATTTTGCATTCCAGTACCTGTAGTTTTTCCTATTTGCACTTTAGTCCTGTATGCGTGGACCCAGTGCTTCGTCACATGTTACCGGGGATATTTGCATTATTTTCCCTGACTTATCTTCTGTTATGAATTGAATGATTACTTTTTATATTTGCAAATATGCCCCCGTGAGTGTGGGTTTGTAACATGTGCATATATTCGTGAAAAATTTACAGATTGGACCCTAAGTTTTTCTTGCTTATTAATTTCTGGTCCAAGGACTTATTTTCTTTGCAGTTTGGTCCCTGTGTGCTGTGTGTTTTGTCTTTGATTAAATAAATAGCAAAAGTTGTCCAAAAATTACGAAATTTTGAAACGAGGCTCCTGCCACTATGTAGGAATTTTGGTGAATTATTGGTTCTGTTTTGATCTCATTTGTTATTTTTTAAAAATTCAAAAACCTTAAAAAGTATCACTTTTTGTTTTTAAAAATCAACCAAAAATATGAAAACACCTTGAAAAATTCCAAAAAAAATTCTTATTGTGTGGTTTGTGTTGTTTTAATTTTTAACCAATTTTCATTCCATTCCCATTTATAAAACTCATAAAAATTAAAAAAGAGTAAAAATCTTAGAAAAATCATTAAAAATTAATAAAAGTTCAAAAAATGTGTTTTCTTCTTTTGTAGTTAGATTTTGCTTTGTAGTTTTTCATAAAATTGCTGCTAGGATTTTATAATATTTTAATCAATTTTAACTTGCCTTTAGATCCCAATTGTAAATTGGTCATTATTTTTGACTTTCTTTTATTTTTAGAAAATTAATTAAAAAACAGAAAAATCACATAAAATTCACAAAAAACACTTGAATATTCTAGAAACCTAAAAATATTTTTATCTTGAATTTTTGAGCATTTTTGGACTTTTAAGTGATTATTCGAGTGTTGATGTTTGCTTTGCTCTTATTCTTTTCTCATTTTAAAAATCATAAAAAATTTGAAAAATTAAAAACCACAAGTTTTCTTTTCTTTTCTTGGTTTTCCGACTACTTCGTAGGTTTTCCATTTCGTGCTCCTTGTGATCGACCCTGGTATCTATACCAGGTAAAATAAATTAGCAAGACTGCTTGCTTCGCTTTGAGAGTTTGATTCTTTTATTTGGTGGTATGATATTCTTGTTGACCGCGCCTTGTGGTTCGGGTCGCAATGACCATAATTATTCCTTAACCCGAATTACGAGTGTCGCATCATCAAAATGGCGTCATTGTTGGGGAGCATGACTTAGTAGTCGGTTTTGGCTTTGTTTTTATTTTCTTCTTTTTATTTTTATTTTTCTTTATCTTTTTTATTTTTATTTTTATTTTTGTTTTTTTTTTTTATTCCTTTTTATTTCTTTTTGTTTATTTTCATTTTTCATTTATTTTATTTTATTTTATTTTATTTCTATAACTGTGGCATGACCTGTTTCTGTTTCCCTTTCTTGCGAGGGCCTGACGAGTGAGGGCGGCGATCTTCAGAGTGCCAAGGCACCCGAGTGACGCAGAGTAGCTCGTTTCGGCATCGAGCCACATGAGAGTGTAGGAGAGGAGGAGCAGGACTTTGGGAGTAGTGTAGCTTTAGTTTAGCTTAGTTTATTTCCATTGCTATTATTATTGTAATAATACATGACTTGGACTCAGGACTCAGACTTGGCTTGATCTTGGGGTCTGTTTCGCCGATCACCGGTGTGCTCAGGGGACCTCACCGTAGATTTTTTGCCGGTTTTACTTTTATCGTATTTTTCTTTTATTTTTGATTCTTGAAGGTTTTGGCCCTTAGACTTACGATTTTTGGATTGATTGTAACGCAATTACTTAAGGCCCCAGCCCTAATTGATTGCATGTTCCTATAGATCGATAATTGGACCTTACTAATTAAATCACAAAAGAAAAAGTTAACTCAGTCACCTGAGGGGTCATGTGCCACTAGAGGCTGTATACAACGCTGGTAGGATCCATTGTGGCGGACACCGATCGGCATCAAAGACCGAAACTCAAGCCCTCTTGTTGTCCTGTTAGCTATCGTTCTTCTTGAGTAGAAATTATTTGTCTAAGGCCGATTTATTCTTGCATCATATAGGTAGTTTTATTTCAGTCTTTTATTTTATGCACGGATCACCCTGCATGTAGAGAGCTGGAGTCAGGTACACATTCCTTACTCTGCATGCATCATAGTGTTTGACCATGCATTGGCTTTTTTGACTTCCTATTTTTGGACTTAAAATAATCAAAAGAATCGTAAAATTCGTTAGGCATTGTTTGCTTTGAAAAATACCTAAAAAAAGAAAGAAAAATTATAAAATTGGGTCTGCTAAAACACACTTGACCCTAAAAGACACCTCACTTAAAAACTTATCTAGGGACAGCAATACCCTCATTGTCTGGTTTGGATGAGCGAGAGAGTGACCCGCACACTTGGCTAGAGCCACATCCGACCTCTCCTCAGACTACTGATTTCGGGTTAGTCGTTCTCCAGCGAGGATCGCTCCGATTTTCGGTAAAGCGGGCCGCGATATCCTTAACAGAGCGAATCGATCGGGTAGCCGGTAAACGGTCCGCGACCTGTACTGGCTGAGAAAGATCTAATCTTAGGATCGGGACAATCTCCTGAGAGCGTTGGATTCCCAACAGTTCGCTTAATCGCTCTAAAAGATTGCTTGATCACCTAAATAAAATCGACAAGATAAAAGATCGAACCTTTACGGTCATCAGCTCTGCGTGAGTAAGTGAACTAGGGGTTTGCTTGACCGATCTTGTGTGTTTTCTAGATCTCATCTGCCTTCACTCGCAACATCACGATGATGGGTCGGAGGTCCCTTAGGCAGCCTTTGGTTGCATTACTTTCAAGCATTCCGGTCCGCTCATCTAGGTTGGTTCACGAGAGCCGAGAGCCGCTCTCCGAACCCAAGTTTGATTCCGCCATGTTCCCCCTCGACTACACTTC
Organism: Ottelia alismoides; assembly: GCA_037367405.1. Taxonomy (NCBI): domain Eukaryota; kingdom Viridiplantae; phylum Streptophyta; class Magnoliopsida; order Alismatales; family Hydrocharitaceae; genus Ottelia; species Ottelia alismoides. Next base: position 325,069 of record JAZKJV010004705.1, read on the forward strand.
TACTAGTCCTGAGGTGCCCGAGCAGAGACAACAACAGACATTTGATGATATGACGGCACCTGAGTTTGGATCTTTTGCCTTTGCAGAGACCATGGCCAACAGTGAGGAGCATACCGATGGACCTAGCGGGAACCAGGCCTACGTATTAGATCAGAGTGTCATCAACAACACCCTATTAGCCTTCCCGGAGACCATGCAACATCAGATTAAAGACCAGGGGGCTTTCACGGTTGACATGCGCCGAGAGATGAAGCAGATGCGAGCAGATAGAGAGCAACGCAGAGCTGGTGGAGGAGGAAACAACCCTGAGGGAGAGCCAGATGAGCCAGCACAACCAACAACACCTGCACGACCGATGAGAGAGTTGCACAACCCTTGTGCAACTCTGACCCATAGATGGATTCAGCTGCCAGCCATTCTGGGAGATCTCAAGCTCCCACCTCAGAACATCCAGCTTCTACCCCGATTCCACGGACTCACCACCGAGGAGCCACACCTCCATCTCCAAGAATTCGAGATGATCTGCAGCATGGTCCACGATCGCCTTGTGGACGAGGACACCATCAAGATGATGTCATTTCTGTTCTCCCTCGTAGATAGAGTAACCAACTGGCAGAAGCACCTAGGGAGATACGTCACATCATGGGAACATCTACTTTTCCATGCTCCCCAACGAGTAATTCCGTGAGGCATGGGACATGTTCAGAGAGCTCATTAACCTGTGTCCCCATCATGACATATCCAAGCCCAACCTTATCCGGAGTTTCTTCTGCGGGCTTACATCGGAGTTGCAGGGGCTAGTGAATGCATCCTGTGGGGGTTCCTATTTCGCCAAGGATGATGATCAGGTCTGGGCCATCTACGAGGAGATGGCAGAGAACTATACAGTCATGTCTGATGAATCTCGTATTCATCATGCTAAAATCAGTCATTTAGGCTCTGTCCCCCATCATCTACCTGTAATTATTCATTAATAGAGCATTATTAGCCATCATACATGTGTAAATAATATCTGCATTCCATCATGCATAAATTGCATTTAAAATCCCCAGTGTAAATTAGCCCAAAAAGCCGCTAACTTCTCACATTTTTAGTTAATTCATCCTAACTCCGATTGACCCCAAACCACTTCCATTGTGTAGATATTACTAACCTTATTAAATAAAAAATACAAAAAAATTACTAACCCCAATAAGTGTCAAATAATCCCAAAGTCAAATTTCACATCTGACGGACTAAAACGAGCATATCTCCCTCATACAGTGTCCGATTTTGGTCTACTCACTTTTAAAGTACTCCATTTTCAAATACCTTCAAAACAAGACCAATTTCATAAAATTCGGAGCACATGTGTGAAAGTTGGGTTTTGGGCCTCTTTTGCGCATTTTAACTTCTTGCTAATTTTGACCTGCGATTTTATGTGCTTAATTAACTCTTTTAATTTTGTTTCTTTTTCATTTATGTTCTTTAATGAAAGTTTTATTAAGCGACGTGAAAATCCAAATCCAGATCGAAACTGAAATCAAAGAAACTGACCAAGTCCGAGTGTCCGTTGTCGGTCTGTACAAAAGTTGTCCGTTTCTTACTTTTATTTTATTTTCCTAAGTTCTTATCCTTTAAAAATCCAAAAAAATTAGATTAATGTGTAAATAATTTTCTTCTTATCGTATTTTTCTAGATTTTTTATCCCCTCTAAAACCACCAAAAAAATTACATATCTCAAAATTGCGGTTTTTCGTACACATGGAAAGCCACCAAAAATACCACTTCTCACAGGTGACCTCTTTTGCTCCCGGGCCCTTCATGAAAGTTGTAGATCTCGTCGAGACGAGCAACTTTCGTGAAGAAAATTTTTCAATCCGAGGTCTCCTGCTACTTCTTTTCTATTTTTCTTTATCTTAAATTTTGAAATTTTTTTTGGGGGCACCACGTGGCAGCCCCTGGGCGTGCCACGTGGCACCCCCACTTGGCCTCTCTCTCCAGCACCCCGGGTCACGTGCTAGGCACGTGACCCTGGTCATCTTCCCCAGCCGTTGCCTTCCCTTCCCCGCAGCCGTTCTCTTGCCATTAAGCACCTCCACCATGCGCGACACCCAACCGTTACGCTCGCCGCCTCCCTTCACTTTCCTCGCGCGTAACAACCACCATCCTCTCCCCTATAAAGCTCAGCCACCTCGCACACGATAAGATCATCCGCCTTTATCCCTCAAGCACCGGTGACAGCGGTGGCTTTGGCCCCGGCGCGATCCAGAGGACCTTGCACCTCTGTGCTGTTGAAGCGCAGCCTCGTGCTCCCGCCAAGCACGGAGGCGAAGACCGGAGCTGAGCCTCTGCTCCTCCCCATCCAGGCGAACTCGACTTCCCCCCCTTCGTTTATTTTTCTTTTTCTAATCACTTGCAGGTACACCTCCGCCACGCACCTCCCGCGACCTCGCCGCTCCTCCTCGGCACTGCCGCGCCCACGCGCGTCGGCCACCTCGCCCCCTTCGCCTTCATCGCTGGCTCTGCCAACCTCCGCGCGCCCAGCCGGTGCGACAGGCCAGCGGACCAAGGCCACCTGCGCCCAGCTCCTCGCGCATCGCCAGGCTCCGCCCCAACAAGGGCCACGCTCCGGCACCTCCGCCCGTTCACCCTCCGCCTCCAGCTCGCTCCCTCCGCCTCACCACGACCGCGCCTCCGCCTCACCACGACCGTGCCTCCGCCCTCGCATAACAGCTCCGCCCGCTCACCCTCCACCGCCTCCTTTCGCCGCCAGCCCCACCACGACGCTCATGCGCCGTTGGATCGGGCAGGAGGCCCCTGATCCAACGGCTCCAGCACTGCCACGTGGACAGTCCCAAGCCGCCCTCCACGCCTGAGGTTCGGGATCTCCGAGCCTCAGGCCGGGTCCGAACCACAGGCTCGGGATCTCCGAGCCTCGCCCAAGCCTACGCCTCACTCCAAGCCTCTTGGCGCACGTGCTGTGCACGTGCGCTCGGGAAAAATTGCAAAAGCGCCCCCGAAGGTCTCCGAAATTACAAGAAGGCCCCCGCCTGGGGTAAATTGCAGCGGAGCCCCTCCGACTTTTATAAATTGCAGATAAGTCCTCCCAGGGACTATTTTGAAGGATAACTTTATTTTAATTACATTTTAGTCCCTGAACTTTCATTTTAGCATATCTTCTCCATCTGGACTCCGATTTTAGCATATAATATGTCGTTTCGAAGCTCTTTCCATGCTCGACAACTTAGCATACCTTATGAACAGATCTGAGGTTGTATACTGTCTATTATTCTTCAATGATCTAATTTGACATGCAGGCTCAATTTTGACGTACATGCGCCACATATTGCTTGAGAAGCTATTGATAAATCTTTTGTAGGAGTTCGGATAAGGATTTTACTTTGATTAAATCATTGAAATTACTGTTGTCACAGGAGATTAATTTACATTTATTCCTCTGAGATTTTTGTTGATTATTTGAGGAACTGAATCGAAGATATTTGGAGGCCGGATACTCTGCTTCAATATTCTGAATACTAGTTGATTATTAACCTGAAGCAATGAGTTATGATCAATCCATTTTGATTTATGGTTAATTTTGCGGAGAGAAAGATCATATTATTTGAGGAGTTAATTTGTTTAAAAATCACAAATCCTGGGCATAGTTCTCTCAATTTATTTTCCTTGCATCATATTCGCATCTTCATCACTGCATTGTATATTTTCTCAACACAGAAATTAACCGAGCATTAATCAATTATTAAATTTGATTTAAGACCGCGCAACTAAAAATCACCGTTCACTGAGTTCGACCTTGGTAAACTTGCCAAGTAAAATATTCCATAACATTCAAAGCTTGTGGTATTTTGACGACCGAAATTCACTTCCTATACTACAATTACCAATTATTAAAGAGGTGGATTTCGCATTTATCAAATGGCGCCGTTGCCGGGGAACGGCAAATTTTTAGGGTTTTGTATCATTTTTTTTAATTAATTTTTGTGAAGTTAGTTTTTGTGACATTTTTTTTTCTTTTGCATTTTTTTAATTTTTTTTCTTTCTTCTGATACTAACCGCAATCTCTCTCTTTGCAGAATACTGGAGCGGAATTTACAGATATAAATCAAGGATCTGCGAAGAAGACGAATCAGTATTTTTTGTGAGGGAGAGTAGCATAGATTTAAGTTTCCGCAATTTTCACAGGGTCCCTCTCTCCTTGTACCCTGTCAATTTGTAATATTCAGGACTGGACTCTCTGTGGCTTGGCGTAGAATTTAGGAGCACATACGGTAGATTAGAATTATTTGATTGTGCTCGTAATTATAAGGCCACACTTTTTCACTAATTAAACGCACTATAGATCGTTCAACATTAGCCAAATTTTAAATCAATTCTTCCCGCTAATAGAACTATCTGTTTAGGGCGTTTTTCATCTGTGCATATCATTTAGTGTAGATTTAAAATTCCTTGTCTTGCATCCCGCATGAAGAACGCGAGGATTCACTGTAAGTCCTCTTAAGCATGCATCATTGATTTACGCTTGCATTGGCTTTTTCGATTCTCCCTCCTCAAGTTTTACAACTTAGGAATCAACGGAATTGGGACTGCTTGTTAGGCGTGAATTTCTGTGCTCACCTAAACTACAGTGATAACCTTAATCTAAAATTGGGACTGCTAATCAAGGTGACTGCAAATAAACTGACCTAAAATTAACTCTTGTTTGGTGGAGAGAAACCCACTCATTGTTTGTTTAAGGACAAGATCGCACACCTTAAGGGTAGAGCCAAAAACCGAAATGCTTCATTCAGACTACTGAGTTTAATATAATTAGCTACTTTTCAGTGAGGGTCTCGGGTAGCCGTTTACGGTCCGACTTCCCTTAGCAGAGTAGGTGGTTTAGAGGACACCGCGGAAGGCTCCGTCCTCAAGTAACACGGGTAGCCGTTTACGGTCCGTACTTACACCTATACTGGCTGAGAGTAGGTGCAACTAGTTGTATGAACTCGGGACAGTCTTTGTGAAATATTTTGGCACCTAACAGCTCCGCTTAATTTGCAAGATTGTTTTGTCATTAAATTAAAATTGAAAAGATAAGCGGCCGAACCCTAACGTGCCTTCACCAGTGTTGAGTGGGTGAATCAACGTGTTTGTTTTGTGTTTGATTTGTGTGCGTCAAAGACCTTGCAATTGCAAGCAAATCGTGGTTCGCTGATCAGTCCATCCCTCTTGACAAGATGTCGGCACAGTGGTCTTCTTTCTCGATCTCCACGACCATGTCCCGATATTCTTCTTCCCCTCAGCCATCATTCTCTAACCGCCCATACATCCCACCCTATGACCACTCTTCTTCTTGGAATAGTCCTCTCTCACATTCTGACAATTTAATGGACACGAGAGAGAGACCTGAATCGAGGATGAACAATAGAGTGACCGCTATTGATAGAAGAACACAATTTCCGGTCACTAGGATCTCACAACCTCTTGAACCATCCTCTACTCAGGATGAATATCCTCTTGAGTATAATCAATTTTCCTTCGACACTCCACGAGAAAAACAAAGTCAAGGAAATACAACTCATGACCTGCCCATAATGTTTATGAGCAATCAATACTCTCCTCGAGGATACATGCCCGAATCACGACACATGGAGACTGATTATACAATCACTAGTCATGAGATGTTTGAGGATGAGATTGCTCGGATTAATCACAGAGCAGACACTTTAACTATGAGAATATATGATCTCATCCAGTCAATGCAAAATTCAGAAGAAGTGAGGCCACCACCATGCGAACCACTGGATCATCACAATCAGACACAACCACTGACCTCTGACCCCCCCATTGACCATATTACAGAAAATACCAAAAAAATTGAAAAATTTGAAAATTCAAAAAAATTGGACAATTCTGAAATAGAAGCGTTTTACAAGAGTCTGATCTTAGAGCTTCCATTAATCAAAGCCATAGAATATGTGCCCGATCTTAAGAGATTTGTGAAGAGTCGACTGATACCCAAAAAGACGGGCAAGAAACGATCCAGGACTGAATATCATATCATATCTATGGCTAGTTCTTTGGTGATGAATCATAAACTCAAAAGCCGCAAAGTCAAGCGGTTGACTCGGGTCACATGTGAAATTGAGGATTCTATATTCACTCATGTTCGGTTAGACGACGACTCTACATTAAACATCCTCCCCAAGTCCGTCTTTGACCAACTCAAACCCGGACAACTCAAAAAGACTAGGGTGATCGTTCAATTACCCGATCGATCTACCAAAAGACCGCGGGGGATCGTTTCTGTCGTCATAAATTTCCGAGGGGAAAAACACAAAGTGGACTTTATTGTCCTTGACATTGAGCACCCCGGAAGGATGTCTGAGTCTCCTATTATTTTAGGAAAGCCGTTCTTAGCCTCCGCTAAGGCGATCGTCGATTGCGAGACTCAGGAAATCAAGTTCCCGAACTCGGACCACGATGAACACGAACCCAATGACACATCCGGCTCTGAGGAAAACCAACTTGAAACCAACAGTTATGATCAGGATATTTCACACTATCAGACATCTTCGAATGACACACTGATAAAAACAATAGGAGAGTCACCCAACAAACTGACTGTTGAACAAACTTTGGATTCTCACCACCCTATCACTGCTCCTAGGAAAAATCATGATTTTGGAGCTTATGAGGAATTGGACCATATTATTGAAGATCAACACGATTATTTGAGTGATCCAATCTTCGAGTCGGCGGTAATTCATGACATACTTGAACCTTATAAGGAACCGACTCCAGAAACATCTGATGTCACCAAAACTCATGATCATTCCGAAATGACATCAACACCCCCAGCCATAAACCACAAGATCCGCAGGAACACTCTCCCTCGACCGAAGCAGTGCATGACCCTTCAAGAATTGGTCGACTTTTATGGAGATTCATCTGATGAGGAACTAACGAATGCCGCATCGGTTACTCAAGACAGGGAGATGAAGACTGTCCAACTTCCTCCCAATACTTCTCAAGGAAACAAACCGATCAAGAAAGTCACCTTTGACCCTAGACATCAGGTGATTTCTGAAGACTCCTCGTCTGGTCCTGATGTAGTTCATCAGATAAGTGCAATAGGTACAGCTCTGATCCAAGGGCACTTACCTCTGATCGATAAAAGTTGGAGATCCTCTGCAGACAACTACTATTCTCCTGAGGACGACTCCGACGATGGCTGGTCTTCTTCATCGATCCCCTCTTCATCACACTCCACATCTCCATACTATCTCACTCCACACTCCCGCAAGAAGGTCCGTCGCAAACCTCCTTGATCTTCTACATCCGCGCATCTACCCGGTTCCCCATCTGTAATTAACCGATTATACTTAGGCTGACCTGAGCCTAAGTATAAGGGGACCGCATCCATTGTTTATACATCACTTCTCTTCTTTTGTTTTTAATCCTTCTATATTTGGTACGAGCTATGTCAACATTTCACTTTGTGCCATGAGGACATAGCACAAGCTAGGTATAGGGGGGTGTGTTTGTATATATTTTATCTACTTTATCCATAGCTCGTACTTTAATCGTTTTTATCTAACATAGGGGATGGGTACGAGTAATGTGTATAATACCTGTTTTCCAAAAAAAAAATCAATCTAAAAAAAAACACACAAAAAAAAACTTTTGCATTAAAAAAAATCATCACTCATGGTCTTGCATTTCATCACGCATTTCATGCATTCCTTGGTTGATATATTCCTGACACATTCACTATCACTCAAGGCTTGAGGATTTTTGAGGACACTTGATTTCTGAAATCTTGAGATTCTGAGTTAGCCTGCCTTAGTCATTAGGGTTTTTAGAACTTAATAATCCATACTTCCCTAGTTTGAAAGATTTGAGCGCTATATTGCACTCTTCATCTCTAACATTCAAAAAGAATATGATCAGCACAATCACTTTCACAACTGCATGATTGATGAGATAAGTTGAGATATCACTTGAGGAACTAGGACTAGAGATTTGAGTTTAGACCCGATCTGATGATATTCGAGGATGGGATAAAATTAATGAAGGCTTCAGAAAACCTGAGTGTCAGCAAAACACTAGCCAGTATGTGAACAAGATTCATATGCTATCTTTTTGATATTGACCTAAGTGCCAGGGTATGATGAAACTTAAGGAAAATTGTTGATCAGTGTGCGCCAACTTTTGGTAAAAGCAGTGGAGCTAGCCGGAAAAAAAAATGTCAAAGAAAAGCTCTATCATCCAAAGTCAAATTCTAAATGAGCTTCCACCAATGGCGAGCGCTCCCAAACATTTTCAAAGTGTCCACTTGGACCAAGCGCTAATTAGACCAAGGAGTTGGGCTGACACCATAAAAGGGCTCTGCATCGTAAGCGATACAAGTCTGGGTGTCGAAGGTATCTTAGATACTCAAAAGAGACACACCCCGGTGTACTCCCAGAAAAACAAGTGCAGACGACTCCAAATTCTCTTGACGGACACATTGATCAACAAAACAAAAATATACTTGTGTTGAGTAATAAGGCACTCGAGAGGCACCTTGTTCCAATGTAAGGGAGAGAAAATCAGACACAATCCTATGCCCTCCATCAACTGGCCGTCCATCTACACTTTCAAGTTTGATAAACTAATGTGACGGTTGACTGAAGCAAGAATAGACTTATTCCCTAGGGTTGAGGATCAGGTCTAGAGGAGAGTCTCTTGGATTGGAACTTTGGGTGATGTCTCAACTTGACTCTCATAAATGCAGTACACTAAGAATCATATCCTTATACTATATGTACAAAAAGAGAGTCTGAAAATTGGAGAAGTTGGGTTCCTTTTGATTAAAGCTTGGGTGAGCTCAGAATTTTAGGATCACTCAAATTAAGGGTCTTCTCTGAACTAAGCCTTGAAAATTCACTTACACGGTCAGGGATGTATTCAACTAAGTCATTCATTCATGCTCGGGGACGAGCATGGTCTAAGTATAGGGGTATGATGAATCTCGTATTCATCATGCTAAAATCAGTCATTTAGGCTCTGTCCCCCATCATCTACCTGTAATTATTCATTAATAGAGCATTATTAGCCATCATACATGTGTAAATAATATCTGCATTCCATCATGCATAAATTGCATTTAAAATCCCCAGTGTAAATTAGCCCAAAAAGCCGCTAACTTCTCACATTTTTAGTTAATTCATCCTAACTCCGATTGACCCCAAACCACTTCCATTGTGTAGATATTACTAACCTTATTAAATAAAAAATACAAAAAAATTACTAACCCCAATAAGTGTCAAATAATCCCAAAGTCAAATTTCACATCTGGCGGACTAAAACGAGCATATCTCCCTCATACAGTGTCCGATTTTGGTCTACTCACTTTTAAAGTACTCCATTTTCAAATACCTTCAAAACAAGACCAATTTCATAAAATTCGGAGCACATGTGTGAAAGTTGGGTTTTGGGCCTCTTTTGCGCATTTTAACTTCTTGCTAATTTTGACCTGCGATTTTGTGTGCTTAATTAACTCTTTTAATTTTGTTTCTTTTTCATTTATGTTCTTTGATGAAAGTTTTATTAAGCGACGTGAAAATCCAAATCCAGATCGAAACTGAAATCAAAGAAACTGACCAAGTCCGAGTGTCCGTTGTCGGTCTGTACAAAAGTTGTCCGTTTCTTACTTTTATTTTATTTTCCTAAGTTCTTATCCTTTAAAAATCCAAAAAAATTAGATTAATGTGTAAATAATTTTCTTCTTATCGTATTTTTTCTAGATTTTTTATCCCCTCTAAAACCACCAAAAAAATTACATATCTCAAAATTGCGGTTTTTCGTACACATGGAAAGCCACCAAAAATACCACTTCTCACAGGTGACCTCTTTTGCTCCCGGGCCCTTCATGAAAGTTGTAGATCTCGTCGAGACGAGCAACTTTCGTGAAGAAAATTTTTCAATCCGAGGTCTCCTGCTACTTCTTTTCTATTTTTCTTTATCTTAAATTTTGAAATTATTTTGGGGGCACCACGTGGCAGCCCCTGGGCGTGCCACGTGGCACCCCCACTTGGCCTCTCTCTCCAGCACCCCGGGTCACGTGCTAGGCACGTGACCCTGGTCATCTTCCCCAGCCGTTGCCTTCCCTTCCCCGCAGCCGTTCTCTTGCCATTAAGCACCTCCACCATGCGCGGCACCCAACCGTTACGCTCGCCGCCTCCCTTCACTTTCCTCGCGCGTAACAGCCACCATCCTCTCCCCTATAAAGCTCAGCCACCTCGCACACGATAAGATCATCCGCCTTTCTCCCTCAAGCACCGGTGACAGCGGTGGCTTTGGCCCCAGCGCGATCCAGAGGACCTTGCACCTCTGTGCTGTTGAAGCGCAGCCTCGTGCTCCCGCCAAGCACGGAGGCGAAGACCGGAGCTGAGCCTCTGCTCCTCCCCATCCAGGCGAACTCGACTTCCCCCCCTTCGTTTATTTTTCTTTTTCTAATCACTTGCAGGTACACCTCCGCCACGCACCTCCCGCGACCTCGCCGCTCCTCCTCGGCACTGCCGCGCCCACGCGCGTCGGCCACCTCGCCCTCTTCGCCTTCATCGCCGGCTCTGCCAACCTCCGCGCGCCCAGCCGGTGCGACAGGCCAGCGGACCAAGGCCGCCTGCGCCCAGCTCCTCGCGCATCGCCAGGCTCCGCCCCAACAAGGGCCACGCTCCGGCACCTCCGCCCGTTCACCCTCCGCCTCCAGCTCGCTCCCTCCGCCTCACCACGACCGCGCCTCCGCCTCACCACGACCGCGCCTCCGCCCTCGCCCAACAGCTCCGCCCGCTCACCCTCCACCGCCTCCTTTCGCCGCCAGCCCCACCACGATGCACAAGCGCCGTTGGATCGGGCAGGAGGCCCCTGATCCAACGGCTCCAGCACTGCCACGTGGACAGTCCCAAGCCGCCCTCCACGCCTGAGGTTCGGGATCTCCGAGCCTCAGGCCGGGTCCGAACCACAGGCTCGGGATCTCCGAGCCTCGCCCAAGCCTACGCCTCACTCCAAGCCTCCTGGCGCACGTGCTGTACACGTGCGCTCGGGAAAAATTGCAAAAGCGCCCCCGAAGGTCTCCGAAATTACAAGAAGGCCCCCGCCTGGGGTAAATTGCAGCGGAGCCCCTCCGACTTTTATAATTTGCAGATAAGTCCTCCCAGGGACTATTTTGAAGGATAACTTTATTTTAATTACATTTTAGTCCCTGAACTTTCATTTTAGCATATCTTCTCCATCTGGACTCCGATTTTAGCATATAATATGTCGTTTCGAAGCTCTTTCCATGCTCGACAACTTAGCATACCTTATGAACAGATCTGAGGTTGTATACTGTCTATTATTCTTCAATGATCTAATTTGACATGCAGGCTCAATTTTGACGTACATGCGCCACATATTGCTTGAGAAGCTATTGATAAATCTTTTGTAGGAGTTCGGATAAGGATTTTACTTTGATTAAATCATTGAAATTACTGTTGTCACAGGAGATTAATTTACATTTATTCCTCTGAGATTTTTGTTGATTATTTGAGGAACTGAATCGAAGATATTTGGAGGCCGGATACTCTGCTTCAATATTCTGAATACTAGTTGATTATTAACCTAAAGCAATGAGTTATGATCAATCCATTTTGATTTGTGGTTAATTTTGCGGAGAGAAAGATCATATTATTTGAGGAGTTAATTTGTTTAAAAATCACAAATCCTGGGCATAGTTCTCTCAATTTATTTTCCTTGCATCATATTCGCATCTTCATCACTGCATTGTATATTTTCTCAACACAGAAATTAACCGAGCATTAATCAATTATTAAATTTGATTTAAGACCGCGCAACTAAAAATCATCGTTCCCTGAGTTCGACCTTGGTAAACTTGCCAAGTAAAATATTCCACAACATTCAAAGCTTGTGGTATTTTGACGACCGAAATTCACTTCCTATACTACAATTACCAATTATTAAAGAGGTGGATTTCGCGTTTATCAATGTCCCAGACCCACCTCTATACACAGGCAAGCCCACACCTTAGGCTGTGTCCTATCAGAGGATAACACGGGTCGATGTAGGTCCTTCCACATCTTTAGCAGCCACAGCACAGGCAGAGTCGACGGCCGCTGACATGGGGATCATCAGCGAGAAGTTGGACTGCATCAAGCTTATCGAGAAGAAGCAGTGCCAGGGCATGTCTTAGATAGATCAGATGGCACAAACGCTGAGTGACCTGAAGACCCAGATCACGTGTCTCCAGGAGGCACAGATGGCTCCTCAGCCCCGTCTCAGGTCATGACAGATCCCATCAGCAGCAGCTCGACCCAACCCTCCGCCCATTACCGACAGGTGCATCATATTCAGGCGGAGCCGTTCCAGTAGCAGCATCAGCAATATGTCCATCCACCACCATCTCCAGACACTCAGATGGTGGTCTACCAGCCGGATCAGCCCATGGCAGTCCTTCCCCCACCCACTTACGAGCATGAGCCGTTGATGGAAGTCAACGAGATTTGGTTTGACCGACCTCAGTCTGGGATCCGACTAGACCATCCCGGATTCCGTTGGTCGACCGGAGGTGCCTCTTCCCAGCAGCAACCTCTAGTTTAGGGTGGCCAGTTCAACCAGCAGCACCAGCAACCCTAGTTCCTACAGTCACAACCACAGCCACATCCACATTACCAGCAGGGTACTCATCCTTATCAGTAGGGACAACCGTGGAGGAAGCAGCAGCAGCCTCAACAGTTCTATCACTAGTATCCCTCTCATCCTTCTCAACAGCAGCAACCTCACTTTCAGAGAGTCCAGCCGTCCGGTTCTCATGGGCCCGCCTATGAGAACCCAGCTTTCGAGGACTTAGCCCGCCTTATCTCCGATCAGTAGGCTACATTCAGGCGGGAGATGGACGAGTTCCATCAGGAGATGAGAGAGATAGTGAAGGGAAAGGTCGCCATACCCGCTCAGATAGAGCCGAATCCGAACAACCTGAAGAGTTCTTCTTCTTTTTTTATTGTAATACATATTGCTTATATTTGGTGGAAAGAATTGTTGCACTACATAGATCTTATTGTGCCCCTACAGGTATAGAATCTTTCTTTCCACACATGTTTTAGGCTCTTAGAAAAATTGTGCCAGCAGACCATCCCTCATCCGAAGTTTTATTTTAACCCACAGCTCCTGTCTTCAGACATTCACATCACTAGACTAGGTTGGGGCGCATTGGCCACTCAAGGTACTGCGTATGTTTCCATTCGCGTGCATTTCTTTCCAAAGGATTCTACCCCTCGTCACCTCTTAAATGAAGAGCTACATGTAAAGTACTTGTCCAAGTTAGGTCGTTGTCTAAAAGAACCATGCATATGTATGAAATATTCTATTTAGACCAATCAAGATGACATGTGAACATAGTCTTGTGGACTCAAATAATTAAGTCGCTATGACCTGAAAAGTCTCAACTCTAGTTCCTATAAGGTTCCTCTGAAATTAAGTGGATTAAGATATTAACCAAGCATCATTCTTCAATTTTATTCCAGACTAATTTAAGCATCAATTTTATTCTAAAAAATATACATGCAAATGCAAGAAATATTTACAAAATAAATTTTTTAAAGAAAAGAAAAAATAAAACAAAAGACAAATCTTTTTGAAAGGTTTTTAACAGATGTTCCCAATTTTTATGGATTTTCCTTTTTTCCAATTTTATAGAGTTATTAAATAGAGGCTTATACACATTTACAAGAATTTACAATGATTTTATGCAATAAGAATTTTACAAACAAATTCATACAAAAATAAATACAAGATTATGCACATTTTACAAGATTTTACAAAAAGAATATTTACAAATTTTATGTACATATTTTACAAGGAATTTTATCTACACAAGAATTTATATACAAAGAATATTATTCACATATTTATAAAGTGATTATAAGTTCTATTTACAAACATTTGTACAACTAGTAAATACACACAATATATACAAACAAGTTATTTATATACAAGGTGACAAAATAATTTACAAAAATTTTAAAAAAATCACAAACATTTTACAAACCTCTAAAAATATTTTACAAGAAATATTTTACAAAATATTTTACAAAAAATTTACAAAACAATTTTTACAACCATTTTACAAAAAGTTTTAAAAACTAATTTACAAACTTTTACAAGTCAATTTTTACAAAGATTTGATTTACACACATTTTACAAATATTTTCACAATATAAATAATTTTAATACAACATAATTTACAACCATTTTACAAATAAAAAATTTACAACAATTTTTACATAAATACTTTTACAAAGTTTTTACAACAATTTTACAAAGTTTTTTTACAAATATTTTACAAAGCATTTGTATAAAGAAATTACAAATATTTTACAAAACTATTTACAAAAATCTTTACAAAAGATTTTTTCAAAGAATTTTTACAAACTTTTACAAAACATTTTTATTCCGATTTTATTAACCATATTATTATACAAATAAAAGTATGAGTTATGACTAAATTATATATCTGATATATGCGAAACCCCCTATACTTAGCTCGAATTATGTCCTCATAGTGACCAAGAATCAGGAAAGGAAGACATAACTCATGCTAAGTATAGAATAGCAAAAAGAATCTATACAACAACGACTCAAAGAATAAAGAATAAAAAGAATTGAAGTTAGTGATCCCCTCTATACTTAGGATCAAATAATCCTAAGTATGGAGACTGCGCAAGTAGAGAAAATCGAGGAAAAGAATGTACAAACTCAACGACTCGACTTGTCCTCCCTATACTCAGGTTAAAAGATCCCTAAGTAATATCAACAAGTTGAAGGACAAGTGAGATAACAAAAGAATGAAAAAGAAAATTAAAAGAAGAAAGAAGAAAGAAGAAAGAAATGAACGTCATCACCCCCCCATACTTAGGGTAAAGTACCCCTAAGTATAGGCAAAAACAAGAGTGATGAAACATAATGAAAAAGAACAACTAAAGTCAATCACCTCCCATATACTTAGGATAAAGTACATTCTAAGTATAGAGCACACATACGGGAACGAAGTGAATGATAAAAAGAGAACAAAAAAGAATAAAAACAAAGGAATATATACAAAAGAATATCAACTCATGTATCAAACGCAAAAGATGTCAAAGGATCATCCACTGATACCAAATAGATGTAATCAACTATGGACATGAATGTATCATGATCTAGATATGGCTTTAGCAACTATCCATTCACAACAAATGGTTGTGCGTTGGATGACAACTCAGATACGACAATACTACCATTGTCACACAAAGCTCAAACAATGACCGATCCTAACCATTTGCTTTTGAGTTTCCCGGAGAACAACTTCAATTTTGCATCAAACACCCAAACTTTCTGATCAGGGATGAAAGTCTTCTCCTAATGTATCTATCATGCCAATGCTTGACATTTTCCTTATACATAAGTGTGTTGTCATAAGCGAAATCTCAGAATTCCAGTAATCTGTTCAGATCCATTTTCCTACTCTGACCAACTCTCTCATAATCCAAATTACAAACACGGAGTGCCTATAATGATTTGTGAATAAGCTCAACTGGCAAGTGGCAAGGTTTTCCATAAACCAATCTATAGGGAGACATACCCAATGGATACTTGTACACCATCCTATAAGCCCATAGAACTGAGTCAAGCATCTGGGACCAATTCTTCCTATCTGGACGTGCAAGTTTCTGAAGAATTGTCTTGATCTCCCTATTCGAAATCTCAGCCAAGCCGTTAGTCTATGGGTGGTAAGGAGATACGACACAATGCTCAATGGTGTACTCCTTAACTAGCTTTCCGACGTCTATATTGATGAAATAGCTTCCCCCATTTGAAATGAGTATCTTGGGAATCCGGAAGCATGCAATAATGTTGTCCTTGAGGAAGGAACAAATCATACTACTATCAGTGGCTAGGGTGGGGACAACCTCCACCCAACAACTGACATAATCCATAGCAAGCAAGATGTATTGAACTCCCTGACTGACAGAGAATGGGCCCATGAAATCTATGCCCCAAGCATAAAAAAAACCAGAAATCTAGATATATCTCAGGGACATGGTATCTTTGAAACCAACGGTTCCACCCATTCTCTAAAAATCAGTACAATGTCTCACATAATCTATATCATCCTTAAACAGAGTTGTCCATCATAGGTTGCATTGAAGAACCTTTGTTGTCGTGCGCTTCCTCGAATGATGCCCACCAACCTCTAATCCATGACAATGCTCAAGCACACTCGTGTATTCCTCCTGAGGAATGCACCTCCTCCAGATACGATCTGCACCCTCATGAAATAGGTACGGATACTCCCACTGGTAAAAAGGAATCTCTAACAGAAATCTATCTACCTTAAGCTTGGGTCAATCTTGTAGAACTTTCTTGGATACAAGATAGTTCACAATATCAACGTACCATGAAAGTGAGGAAACATACAAGATAGCCTCATCTAGAAAGGTCTCTGAAATGGGAAGTAGTACCTGCTCAGGGGACTCTGCATCTGTGATCCGAGAAAGGTGATTTGCCACAACATTTTTCACTCCAGCTTTATCTCGAATCTCTAAATGAAACTCATGGAGAAGAAGGATCCATCTGATAAGGCACGGTTTGGCATCCTTCTTTGCATGTAGTATGACAGTGTGATCCGTGTAGACAATAACTCTGCATCCAAGTAGGTAAGAGAGGAACTTCTCTAAAGCAAACACTACTGCTAACATCTCCTTTTTTGTAAACGTGTGATTGTGTTGTGCCTCATCCAAAGTCTTGCTAGCATAGTATATGGCAAATGGTATCCCATCCCTTATTTGCCTAAAATAGCTCCAACTGCATAATTTGACGTGTTTGTCATGATCGCAAAGGGGAGATACCAATCAGGTGGCTGAAAGACATGAGCTTTAGTAACCATGTCTTTCATCTGAAGAAATGCAAGGAGGACTTTCTCATCAGCAATAAACTCACTCTCCTTGCATAGAAGCTCAATCACAAGTCTAGCGATCTTGCTAAAGTCCTTAATGAATCACCTATAAAATCCAACGTGACCAAGGAACAACCTCAACTACTTCAAATTCTACAGTGACTCTAGCTTGGAGATCAAATCAATCTTAGGCATGTCAATCTCCATATCATGTTTGGAGATGATGTGACCCAATACAATTCCATTAGTCACCATAAAGTGACTCCTCTCATGAGAGCTCTAAGTTTACCTCACAACATCTCTAAAAACTCGGTCTAAATGAGCAATACATGCGTCAAAACTATCCTCGTAGATCGAGAAATAATCCATGAAGATGTCTAGAAAACTACCCATGTTGGCAAAAACAACCAACATACACCTCTGGAATGTAGCATGGGCGTTACACAATCCAAAGTGCATCAATCGAAAGGCATATGTGCCAAACAAACAAGTAAAAGTAGTCTTCTCCTGATCCTCATGAGCAATTACAACCTGGTTATATCCCCAGTACCCATCCAAGAAATGAAAGAACTCCTTCCCTGCCAATATCTCAATAATATGATCAATAAAAGGCAGTGGAAAGTGATCTTTCTTGGTCATTGAATTCATGCACCGGAAATCTATGCAGACATGCCATGAAGTGGGCACCTGAGTCAGAGTCTCCTCACCACGGTCATTCGTCATAATAGTAATTCTGGATTTCTTCGGGATCACATGCAATAGACTGACCCACTTGGAATCCTAAATGGGACAAATGAAGCTAGCATCATACCATTTATTGATCTCTTTCATGACAACATCATGGAGATTAGGATTCAGATGGTGTTGAAACTCATGGATCGGCCTGCTGTCATCCTCTAAGTAGATATGATGTGAGCACAAAGTTGGAAGGAAGGCCTGGGTATGCAAGAAATTGGTAAAAAGATCTGTATCACGTATCTTGACTAGAAAATCACAGTCATCAGAATCTGTTGTAGCTAGCTCTCTCTCGCATCTGCTACTGGTGTCGGTGATGGCCTTGGACCTGGGGTCTCCTCAATCCTAGCCTTATCACCACGAGACTGAAAGATTATCTCTCTAGTGCCATAATAAACTACCGCATCGGTCGTTCGAAAGAATGACCAACCAAGTATGAACATGGTATGGAGTAATGGTGCATGCGTATCCATATCCATGACAACAAAATCAATTGGGAAGCTCATGGCTTACATCGTTACAATAACATCTTCAAGAATGCCCCTCGACCTCTTGATCGATCTATCGGCAAACTGAAGGATCATCATGGTCGATCTAAGAGGCCCCAACCCAAACTCAATGAGTAGCGAGGATGTCATATGATTGATTGAGGATCCGCTATCGAGAAGAGTCTGATCGAACTCATGATCAAATATCAAACAATAGATGTGAGGTGCTCCCTTATCTTTCTTTTTAAGAGAGAGGTCGCTAATGGCATGAAATGTGGGCATGGTTAAAATATGCTTCTATGCTCTTTGGTATCTGTTCTGCTTGAGCTGATGCTTCCTAGTACATGCTTCTTTTATTTCCTTGCGAGCATGTACTCCATGGCCTTAAGGAGTGGCATCTATAAAAAGATGTTCTGAAGTATCTTTACCATTCTAGATTCAGATAGTGTTATTTTTAATTTGAAATTTTCTTTAATTCAAGGCATATGGAAATGGAACAGAATCAAAAGAAACATAAAACTTCTCAGTTCTCTTATTAATATCAAAATCAACATGTACAAATGGATGATCAGAATCAGTCTATACAATCTCATCCAATACAGGTGTAGAAGAAATAGAAACAAAGGGAAAAATTGAACGGGATGCTCAGTCTGCTGGTGTTGGAGGAGACTCCGCGATGGTATGTTCTACTTCATGGCTGACTCAACAATGCATCTTCCTTTATTATATTTTTGCTATTTTCTAGATGGTGGTGGAGAATAAGAAGGTGAAGATCCTCCATTCTTTGGATCTTCAATACTTGAATGCTGCTCAACTGGTGAAGACGATGATGTAGTCAGTGTAGCTCTCTCAACAGCTTTCCTCAATCCCAACGGCTTTACGGGAGGCCGCACTCTCCTACCACTCTTGATATGAATGGTATCGGATAAACAAGTAAAATCAAAGGCCATGCCTTTATGGGGGGTGGATGGATCATGGGCTACCTTCTCCTTGCGTATGAAGTTGTTGGGATTGGCTTCGACCTATGTTGGAATCAATATCTTCATGGTGGTCAGGCCATCAAGTCTCTTAGTCAAATCATTCATGTTCTTCATCAATGTCGCAAATTGATCTAATGTCGGGTTCATCGAAGGTGCCTCGGGATGCTCAATAACAGGTTGTCGATGAGGATGGTCTGTGGAGGCTAGTACCCAGAGTACGGTTGCTGCTGATATGTGTAAGGAGAAGGAGGATGTGAATAATGCCCATATGCAGACTATTGATGGTAGTAAGGATGGTAAGAATATGCAGGTTGCATCGCTTGCTGATATCCATGTCTCCAAGTCTGAAAATGTGGTGGAGACAAATACTGATGAGGTTGTGAAGGCTGTTGGTGTTGAGGTTGTGGTCTGCCTCCCTGTAGATGGTGGACGAGTCTCTAATTCGGTAGAGAACTGAACTGGCCCTGCCTTGATGGATGGGATTGATTGCGCTTGGGGCTGCTCCAAATATCGTTCATCTCTTGAATATGAGGTGGAGGCAGACACTACAACTCAGGAATATACTGGTACTCCTGATAGTATGGCACGACACATGCTGGATGAGACTGATGAGGACCTGATCCGGAGTCTGCGTGTAATAAATGTGTTGGACTGTATAAAACGTGTTGGTACTCTGCTGGGTTGTAGTAGTAGAAGAAGTAGGCTGCTCAATTGCAGGAGTATCGACTGCTGCACTCTGGCTCTGACATGAGCTGATGGTACTAAGAAAATCTCTAGATGTCTAGTGATATCATCCAGCATGTCTAACTGCTTCATCTTCTAGTCGATCACTTGTAATTTGCCTAGCTCTTTTGATCGCTTTTCTATGATATCAACTTTGGATAGGTGATTTCCAATGATGGTGAAATCGATGTTGTCCACTCTATCCACATCATGAGATGTTGTCATGTTAACGACCTTGTGGGGTACTAATGAATCTCCATTTCATCATCTTTTTTCTATCGTTTGGCCTTAAAAATCCTAGTTAATGCATGTAAAAAGTATTATTTTGTACAACTTAACATTCATTATTTATTCTATTTATTGTGTATACATTATAGTTTTTAATGCCAAATCTATAGAATAAAGAAAAGAAAAGAATAAGAATAAATGCCAAAGGTATTTTAGGACCCTAAACCTCGAGAACAAGTCAAGAATTGATTGGGTCGACAAGGAATAAAGTAGGGGGAGATAAGGACCAATAAATCAATAAAAATCTGATTTTATAATTCATCAATAAGTCCAATTTGGGACATATTTTATTTTCTATTTTTATACCTCAACTAAAGAAACTTTATACATGAAAAATATAGATAAAAATATAAATAAAAATACGAAATTGATTTCATACAAAAATAAGATACAATGTACTTTTTATACACTGAATAAAAAGCCAAAAAAACTCAATTTCTCAGACCCATATCTCCTAAATAAAAACTCAAAATGTATCAAAATCACTTTAATTGTATATAACTTTTAATAAGAAATTTAATGAAGGTGGTTTCATATTTTTTAGATGTAAGATGTGAAAGTTGGGTTTTGTACTCCCTAATGTTTAACACACCTGAATAAAATATTCATTTTATTCATTCTTTATTATCTTTATAATTTTATATTTTATAATATTCTAAATATTTATAGTATATGTACATATTTAGAACAAAAGAAAATCATAAATAAAACACAAAAATATAATAATATACTAAAATCCATAGATGAAATACCTATACCTATACTTATATAATTAATACCCTTGTTTTTTTAAGTGTATATATTATATCATAAAAATATAATAAAAATATATTTGTTTATATAAAAATAAGTTATAAATATATAAATTAATAAAAAAATAAAATATCGAAAACATAGATGAATATACATATAAATAAAACCCTAAAAATGAACTTGTAATAATTAACTTCTAAAAATAAACAAAAATCATATTAAAATACTATAGAAAATAATAAACATTTTTTATTTTATAACTTAAAATTAATAAAATCATTTACTAATCAATAACTATTTTACAAATAATTTAGGGCCAGGATTTTCTGGTTGGTCCATGTGGACCAACCATGGTGCGTCTTGAGTTGACCCTAGTCAACTCCTCTGACAAGCCATGCACCTTGTCAGAGCTTCTTTTGACCTTGTTTTCTCGATTCCCCAAGGATTCCTTCATCCTTTTGGGTTGATGTCTTCATCGACTTTTTGCCTCGATCTTCCCTCTATCACGCGTGCTCGATGCCACGAGGATTGGATCACTGATTCGCTTGTTCCATCTCGATTCTTCACCCCATCCAATTTCTTGTACATAAGCTCTACCTTCTTACTTCTCGAATTTGAAACCCTTTTACCCACTTTCTTCCCCCAAATCCGAGCTCCTGGGCTTGAGTGAGGTGACATCTCGCTCGCCTCGCTCTTTGGCATGTGGAGGAGTAGAGGTGCATTCTAGCCATCTCCACCACTTATCATCGTGAAGTTCTGATCTCGCAGCCTTACACTGCTCAAGGTACTTTTATTCGCTTTCTAGGTAGCTTAGACCTTAGGATTTCATTTCTGCTTTTTATTTTTGCATTTTGATCTATCGCATTAGCGTAATCACTCAATTCGAATTTCGTCGGAGTGGACACCATTCCTCGCCTTATTTTCCGACCACCAATCACCTCACCTCGCTTCCCTTGTCACTTCCCTATGCCCCACCGCATTCCATTCAACTTGCTCCTTCCTGGAGCAAGATCTCGGTGGTCCTTACTTTGCCAGAGCAACCGCTGTCACGCCTCGCCATGCGCCCATTTCACCAAACAGAACCCCCAAGACTCCTTGTTTTTCTTGTGTGTGCTTTTCTTCCCGATCATGGAGGCTAAGGACCCTTCAGGGGTCGATTTTGATTTCATCGGAGGTACCTGGATCCCTGATGAGCGTCCGATCGATCAAGGTTAAGTATCAAGAAATAAACAAGGTCATTGCGACCCCAACTAATCAAACATGCTCAATAAGAAGAAATAAACCACTCAAGAGACAATCAAATTATCGAGAATGAGTAAGCGGTTCGCTATTTTATTTACCTGGTAAGCAACCAAGGTCGAACACAAGGAGCACGAAAAATTTACAAAGCAGTCAAATTCTCGGAATTAAAATGAAATATATTTTTTAGCAGCTTTTAACTTTGCAAATTTTTTAATTTTTAATGAGAAAACAAAATCAATCAACAATAAGAGAAAGGAACACAACTATATTTTTGTATTTTTCTTTAAGGTAGAAAATGCTCAGAAAATTGGGATAAAAATATTTTTGGATTCTTGAAGTTTTAAAATGTTTTTGATAGTTTTCTAGGATTTTTCTGTTGTTTTTATAATTTTCAAAAATTCAAATAAAACACAAAAATGCAAATAGTGCACAGTTAGGACTAAATTGCAAGTTAAAAATATCTAAAATGTCCTAGAGTCCTAGATAGCAATTTTATGAGAAAGTAGGTGTAAAATGCTACAAAATGGAACTGGAACACAAATTTTTTATTTTTCTTTGATTTTATATGATTTTTATAAGGTTTATACTATTTTACCATTTTTAGGATTTTTTGAGGAATTTTTAAATAAAAGTAATATTGTAAATAAAGCACACACAAAGACACTAATAGTTTTTTTTGGAATTTTTAAAAGTATTTTTCGAATTTTTATGATTTTACTAAGCTAAACAGTGATGTTTTTAAAGGTTTTTGAGTTTTTAAAATTATAAAATGTAATCAAATCAACTCAAGAAAATCACGGTAAATATTATAGGCCAACATGAGTTAGTGGTAATTTTATGTGATTTTTCAAATTAATATGCTATTTATTAAGTCCAATCAAAGACAAGCAATTAATCACAGTTTATAGGGACCTTTTTGCAAATATTTCAAGTTTACGGGCCAAACGACAACACAATACAAAACCTTAGGGCACAATCCACAAAAATTCCAATCGAGCACATGTGAGACACATGATCTAGACTCAGAGGGGTATAACTGCAAAATACTAAAAACATGCCATTCAATTCATAATAGCAGAAAATCACAGGGCATTACGTGCAAATATCCCAAAAGTCACGTAGGACTGCACGTGCTACAAACTGAAAGGGACTAAAATGGAAATAGCTAAAAATGCAAGGTCCGAACTGCAAAATGTCCAAAGTAAAATAAACTATGACAAATATTTACAGGACTAGAAGACAAATGCGAAACAAAGAGGGGCCTAAGTGAAATTTACCCCTTGGGGCACGTGGCACACGTGAGGACTCTGGCGGCACTGATTGTCCCTTGGAAAAGATCTAACGGCTCTGGCGTGGTCCGGGACGTGTGTCTGTGATTCTCTGCTACAGATCTGACTGCTGAGGGAGTTGGCATGGATGACGACTCAGATCTTTCCCAGAATCTGATCAGATCGTACGAATATGTCATGCTTGTACGGTCGTGATCAAATCGGGGGATCATCTCCTGATCGAATGGCTAAAGAGGTAGCTGAAAGAACATCCTTCTGGCAAACTTCGCTTGAGCGTGGATCATAATCCACCATCCTGATGAAGCTGCGAAAGGACTCAACGCCGTCGTTGAAGGGTTCTGCGTTGAGAGGAGGACTCCGATGGGAAGATATCGGTCAGATGAGGCGTACGGTGGTCCTCCGCCTGTAGCTAGTGAAGGATACGGGAAAATCCTCAAGCGCATCACGGAAGCGTGATGATCGCATCGAATGCGATCGGGAGCGACTAGTCGCACTAGTTGCTTGATGCAGCGAAAATTAAAAATTTTCTATGTGACGAAACCACATGATCCAAGAACACTTCTCAGATCATTTCATCTAAATCACAAACAAGTAATAGGATTACCTCTTGAAGCGTGGTTGCGATCGAGTCTCTAAACAAAGAGACCTCCTGTCTCAAGTCCGATCCAACGGAGGAGACGCTTGCGAGCGCGTGGATGAGATGCGTGCTTCTCGCAATCCATGTTGAAGATACAAGCCACGGATCTCCTGATCTCGACAAACGAGATACGACGTCTTCTTCACGAGCAAGGCACGCCGAAGTAGACGGAGATCTACGAGCAAACTATCGGGCAACACAACGACAATGCTGCGACGATGGAGGATCTATCTAGGGCATCCATGGTGGACGGCCACATGAGAGATAGAGAGAGTAGGCGTGTAGAGAGAAAGGGGAGAGAGAGCATTCATTGATCTCGAGTGTGTCAAGAAGAGCAAGGGGTGCCTCTTCTTATATAGGGTTTTGGGAGTCCATGGATCCCAATCCATGGACAACACATAATCAACGGATGAAGTTGATTGTGTTCCTTTCAACGGCTAGTATTGTTGTTGGTAAAATACAACAACAAGTGATTTAATTTGAATTAATTCATATTGATAAATAAACATAATTAATTCCAATTTAAATCACATTTGACTAGAGAAGAGATAATGAGAAGATTAAACCAATCCCCTAAAATAAGGGGACGGCTACCATCATCTCATGAGATCTCAATATATCATGAGATCTCATTATCTCATGAGATCTCATTATCTCATGATTATATCATGATCTCTTGTCGATAGTAATTTTCATCTAAAAATAATTCCAAATTATCTTATGGAAAATATCAACCATGCCATTGAAATTATGTGAATCTCATTCACAACCCAAAACTAAATGTAATTATATTTTCAATTAATCATTCAATGTGAACCCCATTCACATTAACAATTAATCAACAAATATAAAACACAATATGGTTCTCTCTTATATATTATAAATCACATTTATAATATATATGATTAAAATGGATAGTGTTATCCACATTATTCATATCCATGATAATTAAAACGCATTTAATCATATTGAATCTCTTTTCTCATGTGCCCAAATAACATGAATCACATTCACATTATTCATATCTTTAATAATTAAATCACATTTAATTATCTCAGATAACCCTCCTTATAATATGAATCAAATTCATATTATCCATGATAATTAAATCACATTTAATTATCAATTTTCTCGATGCTTGGATACATATATCAACAATGAAATTATCCATGAACTCTTTCAAGGATAATACGCTTTCTTCGCAGATACTTGGAGATAAGGACATGCGATTGTATTGTTCCAACTTCCACGTATAGTGACTTGGATATTGAGATCACATCTCAAATCTAGATCTCGGGCCTCCCATAGATGCTTGATTAAATCAAGACCGCAAATCTAATCTTTTCATTGCATCTGAATCACATTCAGATCAATGTCCAACATTTGGACCAAGATCAGATTACTTCTCTACTGAGAGGAGTCACTAAAATCCAGACCCGTTTCATCACTCCCCAGGAATGGAAGCGTCATGGTTATACAATTGTTTATGATCACATCACCCTCAGGTTCTCCCAATACTTGTACATCCTGCATACTGGAAGACTCAGAATAAACCCGAAGTATTAAATCAACTTTATACTGTCTACTTCAGGATTTTATCAATAAGTTTCTCATTTGATCATTGGGAGTTGGTATTGATCATATACTTTCCAAAAGCATATATCATACCTAGGTCTTGATCATATACTTTCTAAAAGTATATAATAAACCTACAAATTCAGTCAAGCTTCCAAAGCGAGACAACTGTGTGCACGGAATTTGATTCTTCCAAATATCTCATGAGTGAGCTCATGTCTTCCGGTTCAGTAAATGAACCTGTATGATCCCTTTGAGAGATCGTATTACTCATATGCCCTTGCATGCACACCAGCGCGCTGGTATATAGACCTTGGTTAGGTCATCAACCTATTGGTCTGCCAATGTACATACTCAGAAATATAGTAACACATCTGTCTTCGGTCAGAGGATGCGTGCCTGTATCATGACAGCATACGACATAGGACTTTGGTTATCTCGATCTCGTTAAGTCAACCCTTTGACTTAACTAATCTGACACCTCTGAATCTCTATTCCTATGCAGAGGACCTGCATCAAGAGGTCGATCAGATATCAGCCTATGAGAGAAAGGATTGCCATCTCCTACTTAGGCTGGAGATCACATCTTAACAATCATTTGACAGTGCTTGATGAGTCCTCAATCTAACCCTTTAGATATTCATCCAAGCACCAACCTCTATGATTCATTTATTGAATTAACAGTTGTATGATTATTAAGATGGCCATGGTACATAACCCTAATTGTACTAAGGGACCTATTATGTAAATTATTTATTCTTCATTTCAGATCAGGGAATGATATTTGCAATAACATTTATTGCATAATGGCTCACCGTGGGCTCACATATCCAACAATCTCCCACTAGCCTAAAGAGCCATTAATGGGCTAATCATTTAAACCCACACTCATGTGACAATCATAGGCTATTTAGAAAATAGCTTGGTAAGCTGATAAGTCACTCTGTTCCTGCGAGACTACGCCAAGTCCTTTTACGACACTTGCATATCCCCAGTAACAATGCTTGCATCCAATGTGAATGTTGCATTTTATGCAACCAATGCTCAATCTAGTCAAAGCAGTTATAGTGTCCTTGACACTATTGCTCAATAATTATTAGGGATTTTATCACTTGTGCCCCTCCGAGATATCGCAATTTCAATTATGCCCCTATCTTTTTGGTAATATTAGTTGTGCCCCTCAAAACTTGCTAATTTATCACTTGTGCCCCTCGGGTTAGTGACCGTCCATCCACAGTGCAAACGGCCGTTAACTTTGAGGGCAAAAGCGGAATTAGCTTTAACTTTTTAGGTTATATCGTCATTTTACATCATCTTCTTCCTCCTCTTTCCCCATCTTCTTCTTCCTCCTCCAACCTCCTCCTCCCCAGCCCGCACCTCCTCCCAGCTCCGCCCCGAGCTCCCCGCAACTCCTCCCCAGCTCCGCAAATCCTCCCCAGCCCAGCACCACCCCCTCCCGCACGGCGCCGCCCCCTGCGCCCCCTTCCCCTTCCCCGCCTGCTCCCCCTCCTTCTGCCCTGCACGGCTCCACCCCCTCCACGGCCTCCCGCCTTTGTGGGTCTTCTCCTCCTGCGGTTGCTGCTTTGGAGGTGGCGGCGGAGGCGTCGACCGGAGAGGCACGACGTCCTCATTGGGGAAGTTGACCTTGGTCTTCTTGCCGCAGATCCGGCGGACCTCGTGGTCGTAAGTCCGGGCGGCGTCCTCAGCGGTGTTGAACGTGCCGAGTTACACGCGCACGCCCTTCATGGGGTCGTGGATCTCCGCCGCCCACTTCCCCCACGGCCGCTGCCGGATCCCTCTGTACATGTTCTTCCTCTGCCGCTTCTTACCCGCAATTGCACACAGTTCGGACAGCTATTACAACTGATCTGAGATTTAAACTTTCTCAAAGATCAGCAGATCACACTATGAATCAACAGCATTACCCATCATCATCAGCATCATAAGCAAACCATACACTATTGAAACAGACGACATCACAATCTACGACACAAATCGAACACCAAAGGAACCACGGGCGATCTCAAACAAAGCAAATCTTGATAGCTTCTAAGTCTAGAAGAAGTCTAAGGTGAAACACGGCAACGAAAATCCTTGAAAAGAAATATGGCTCATGTCAATTTACCAATCTTGTGGTCAGTGATGATGAATCGCGGTAAGCCGGAAAGAACCCATGGCAATCGCCACCAATCTCAACCCACACCCCCAACAAAAGCACATGAAGGTCACCTCTATTTACATGATCCATAAAAACCCAACAAAGCATCGTACTGTTCCACGAGAACAGGAAGAAGGGGAATCATAAATCGAGTTCTAATATATATCATTAACCGGCGGCACATCGTCGAAGCTCCACAGGTCCAGGGTCGTTGCCACGCCGCCATCGCCGGCATCGCCCGCACCGTTGAGCGGCATCGGCTCCACCACGGCGACGTCCAGCTCCTCGTCAAAGAACTTCATGTACGACTCCAGCATGAGGAGATCCTCCGGCAGCTTCTCCCGTGCAACGCACGCCATCTCCGGCACCAGCTGCGCGGTGGAAACCGTCACGTCGAAGCAGGGCGCCTGCCGAGGGAGGAGGAGGAGGTTGGAGGAGGAAGAAGAGGCCTCTGGACAATAATACCCCTCTTAAATGCACCAAGGTTTGAAAAAACCATGGTTAAGTCAATTCATTGACAGTCAACCTGACGGAAGGGCACAACTGATGACGGAGAAAGTTTTGAGGGGCACAACTGATATTACCAAAAAGATAGGGGCATAACTGAAATTGCGATATCTTGGAGGGGCACAAGTGATAAAATCCCTAATTATTATAACCAGTATTTCCATAATCCTTATCAGAATACCCTTATTCTTGGAGATCTCTATCTCCTAAGGCATCTACAGTTAAGACCTTTTAGATCTCTATCTATAAAGTCTTAAGTTTTTGAAGATAAGACTTTGAGATCACTATCTCAAAAATCTTGTCATCTATGAAGATTTTGTTATTACTGCAATCAAGTGTTTCATCTCCTGAGTAGGATTAGTAACATTTTACTACTCCCACTGCATGACAGATATCCAAATTTTGTACACATCTAGCATACACTCGGCTTCTCGTAACTAATGCACAAGGGCAAGTAGTTCTAGCATTCACTTCCTCAACTCTTTGAGGTGCTATCCATTTAGATAGGTCGGTACCATATCTTAAGGGAAGGAAGCCTTTCTTGGAATTTTCCAGAAAATGGAACATGTCCAAGGTGTACTACTAATGTGACGGTTCCAATACCCTCTTTTCTTTGCTTCTGAACATCTTTAGAACTAAGATTTAAGAGGTATCCTTGAAATCATATTTCAAGGTATGGAATAGCCAGTCTATAAAACACTTATTATCATCCTTATATCATTCCAAATGATTAGGATATTAATCTACATTTAGCACGATGAGCACAATGGCACTCCCACTAGGCTTCACATGGTACATCAAGATTCTATTTGAAATCATAACAATTATAATTTCATCAAATCTTATGCTCCAACTACAAGAAGCTTATTTGAGTTCATAGATGGACTTCTTCAGCTTGCACACTTTGCTTTCCTCAACCATGAAGCCCTGGGGCTACTTCATGTGAATATCCTTAGAGAGGCATTCATAGAGGAATGCAATCTTGACTTCCATCTCGAAGATGTCGAAGTCAAATTGTGCAGCTATAGTTAGCAATATTCTGATGGGTCTAAGCATGGTCACTGAAGAGTAAGTTTCATCGCAAGCAATGTCTTCTCTTCTGGTGTGTAGCTCATGGGTACGAACCGAGCTTTGAAGGTCTCTACCTTCTCATCAGGTTCCCATTCTCTTGAAGATCCATTTACACCTTAACGGGTCTTACCCATATAGGTGGATCCTCGAGGGTCCATATACACCACTTGTATATGAAGTCTACCTTAGACTGTTATTACTAACATCCATCTTTCCATGTCATGATCCTCAGGAACTTCATCACATGAAGTCCGATCATTGTCAGACTTAACTGACATATGGAATACATCCTCAAACTCATTTGAAGAGGTATTAGTGTTTCATCTTTAATTATCCTTTTAGTTTTCGTTTGGAGCCTCATTATAATCTCAAGATTAAATGAGTTCCTTTACTTCATTTTCATCTTGATTCTCAAGAGAGTCATCCTCTAAGAATCACATTCTCAGAGATGAGATCTTTTAAGAATCTCAGGGTTATAATGTAGGTATCCAATACCATCCTTTAATTTCCTAATGAAGTAGCACTCTCTAGTGCTCGATTCCAGCTTACTTGCATGGAATCTTATTAAGGATATATAGTGTAGTCTATACTACATATATACCCGAAAACTAAGAGGGAATTATGCTAAAATTCATCATTGATCAAATCATGTCACACATGATCCAATTGTATCTCCCTACAACTCTATTGAGTTTAGGTGTGTTAGGAGGTGATATTCATATCTTCATAAGGTATTCTTTGAATTTATCTAACATGTACAAGATACCTAGGTTAGATCAAATTCATTTCATCTTTCTTCAGACTTTGGTTCCAAACCAAAATTATGAAATCTTTGAACATTTCAAAGGTTTCTTAGGTGAAGAAAAGAAATCTCATATCATACATACTCATCAATAGATATCACATATCCATAATATTTATTATGATATAGATGATCCACATACATCAATATGTATGAGATCTTGAATACCTTGACATCTAACACCATTCCTAGAGAAGGGTGTATTGGACATTTTACTTTGAATACTATATTCACAAGTATGTAAGATTTGAAATTTTAGACATTCTAAAGTTTCATATCTTACTAGTCCATTGATCTCATCAACAAACATATGTCCAAAACTTGATGCCAGATCATTGTCAAATGATCTTCATCCTCCTATTTATCTTTTAAGGTTCAACTTTCAGTATTAAAAATCTTAATGAACCATTCATTAATTTTCTAATTTTGTGGAGTCCACTAGATGTTAGATTACTATATGAAATATATCCATCATAACTCTTTATGATAGGTTTATTCCAGAATTCATGTTTATTTCCAACATTTAGAAATAAATAATGAGTGTATTCTAATATCTAGGTCATAGAGACATTCTCTAAGACTAAGGACTCTCCCACTGAAAATATGAAGTCCATTTATCCAACAGAGATTGTTGCAACAATTGCATCAATATCCATGTGGATAACTATAAACCTTAAGATCAAATTTTTCAGTCTTCTAAAACATATGAAACAATTGCAAGTATCATTAGAAGAATGAGATACAATTATTAGACTTTAATCTTATCTTATAAGAAAGTTAATTTCAATGATTAAATGTAGATTATCCTGGTTCTCTATCCGAGTCCTTCTCTAAGGATTCCAAACAAACTTGATAGTCTTACTATCAACACACCAACTTATTGCAGTATTGGCATTCATCCAACTTTTTGGATGTCATATGGAAGTCACAGAAGTAGGTCAACTCTTTGACTTTCCTTCTTACTCGGATCCGACCCATGCTTCCACTGCGCCCCCTTTATTTATAAACAACCATTGCTTAAGACTAAGGATCTCTTATGTTAAATTCAAAAGAATTCAATGTAAGAGCATTTCAACATTTATGCATGCTTCATTAAATTCATACAATATGAATATTATGAATCTTCATGAATGACTAGAGTATAGATAGTAGAATGATGACATTCATCGTATCGACATCCATCTAAACTCTTAAAAAAATTGGTTCAGGTAGGTATTCTAACATTTTGAATACATCATCTCTTATAGAGCTACATTCTGCATGATGCAGTGAGCCATGTTATTCATGATAAATGTCAAGAGCACATATGTATGCCAGAATATCTTCTTTGATTTTATAAGGATTAATTTGACAACTACGATCATCATTGACATGTCACTTCCAAAGTACACTCGATGAAAGATCA
Source organism: Ottelia alismoides (assembly GCA_037367405.1). NCBI lineage: Eukaryota > Viridiplantae > Streptophyta > Magnoliopsida > Alismatales > Hydrocharitaceae > Ottelia > Ottelia alismoides. The sequence goes on from JAZKJV010004705.1 coordinate 356,676, forward strand.
AGACTATAGAGACATATGAACACTAGGGTTGTAGATCTATTGTCTATTTAATTGTCATTCCTCATTATTATGAGGAAACTTGCACATTGCAACCACATACATTATGTGTCCAACTGCAAGTACAATATATGGATCATGAGTCCAATCCATGATATTTTACTGGTTATTATTGAGTATAACATTGAGTGGGTTTAATGAAGGATTATCTGAAATAAGAAATTTGCATAAGGGTATATATATTATATATACATATTTTACTTTGATTTAGGAATTTTTATATCAAAGTTGTCCTGCCTTGTCAACACTAAACGTTATATTTACCATTATATCTCAAGCAAGATCTGGGATCTCCTTCCTTATCTTTGTCACATCCCAATATTATGAGAACCTGCAACTTGGATAAAAAGAAGCGGGAACACATTCCGCCTTGCAAGTCCAACTTGCATCTCCCAATTCGGCCTTTAACACCCGGGCCCACCACCCCTAAGGTGATGTTGACTCGTCATTAATTGAACCAATCGTCAACAGGCTTAATACTCGCTATACGCAATCAAATATCGCCCCAATAATATGAGGACTCGATATTGGGGTCACTACGTATACGGCCTTACTCTTTCGAGAAGCGAAGAGCCCAATCCAAATGGATTGTATGCAGGAGCTGTCACTTCGAACAGGCGTCTCCTACATACAATATCTGGCGACGGAACCCTTCGCCTTGACGGGAGACCATGGATGTCACTTATGTGATCCTCCATATTATATTCAAATTCTAACTAATCATTATGAATCATAAAATAACACATATATTTATAATAGAGTGTCTTAATTTTAATTGGATTCCAATTAATCTAATCATATTAAATTACTGATCCAATTAATATCCAAAAAGCATTCTTAATTGTTACTTGAATTATGGTATTATCTCAAATACGTATTATTTTGAATTTTAATAATTAGAAAATACATCATGATCTCTCAAGCATAATTCGTTCCCTACCTGCTGTCATGGCCAGTACCGGCGGGAGTGGGACGGACCCCAACCGGTGCGACCCACTACCCCAGCGATCCCTGACTAGACACCATATCCGCCTCGGGGAAAAACAATGCCGAGTCAATCACTTTGTACTTGAGATGATCATCGGTCTTTCAACCAAAATTATACCATATAATATTCATCAAAACCATTTTGATAATATTATAAGGAGATTTGCTAAAAAAAATCCCCAATCCTATTCAAGCAACAAGGTTTTGCATGTAAAAGTTGTCCTACAACTATTGTAGGGTAAACTAGAGTTTTCATGAAAAACAATGTTTGTTGGAATGTTTATAAAGCAACCAATTGGTGATCTAGATCTAATCTAATCATTCGTTGGTTGAGTCAATGTCATTTAAGGGAATAAATATTATTCTAATATTTCTCAAATATTATCAACAATTATTCCAGGAAATTAATTATTAATTTTGCATTTTTTCTTAAACGACAATAACAAGATTTCGGATAATGATGCAATTTCCAGCAGTGACCCTCACTAACTAAAAATAGCATATCTCATTCATTTTAAATCCAAATTAAGCAAAATCAATTTAGAGAGATTGATAACTTGATTTAAAAATGAACCATAACACGCATTTCCAGATGTTTTAAAATCATAATTAACATCTTAATTACGTCTCTAATCGCCATCCCTGAAACAGTGGACATATGGTCAATAAAACGATCATATCTTGAGCAAACGGAATCCAAATTACGCAAACTCAAATCCTACTATTTCCTTAATTAATGGAGAACATTATTCAATTTAAAATTTCGTGTTTAATTATTTTAAACAGGGCCGAAATTTTATCACAAGATAGGGCTGCGAAAATTGAAATGCTAAATTCTTCACGAACCAATCGAGCCCAAATTTTCGTAGATTCATGGATCTCATCCAAAACCTTCAACAACATGGCTCTGATACCACTTGAAGGATAAGGGAAAATCCTCAAGCGTAACACGTAAGCGTGATGATCGCATCGAATGCGATCGGGAGCGACTAATCGCACTAGTTGCTCGATGCAACGGAAGTTAAAAATTTTCTATGTGACGAAACCACATGATCCAAGAACACTTCTCAGATCATTTCATCTAAACCACAAACAAGTAGTAGGATTACCTCTTGAAGCGTGGTTGTGATCGAGTCTCTAAACAAAGAGACCTGTCTCAAGTCCGATCCGACGGAGGAGGCGCTTGCGAGCACGTGGATGAGACGCGTACTTCTCGCAATCCATGTTGAAGATCCAAGCCACGGATCTCCTGATCTCGACAAACGAGATACAACGTCTTCTTCACGAGCAAGGCACGTCGAAGTAGACGGAGATCCACGAGCAAACTATCGGGCAACACAACGACGATGCTGCGGCGATGGAGGATCTCTCTAGGGCATCCATGGTGGACGACCACATGAGAGATAGAGAGAGTAGGCGTGTAGAGAGAAAGGAGAGAGAGAGAGCATTCATTGATGTCGAGTGTGTCAAGAAGAGCAAGGGGTGCCTCTTCTTATATAGGGTTTTGGAAGTCCATGGATCCCAATCCATGGACAACACACAATCAACGGATGAGATTGATTGTGTTCCTTTCAACGGCTAGGATTGTTGTTGTTAAAACACAACAACAAGTGATTTAATTTGAATTAATTCATATTGATAAATCAACATAATTAATTCCAATTTAAATCATATTTGACTAGAGAAGAGATAATGAGAAGACTAAACCAATCCTCTAAAATAAGGGGACGGCTACCATCATCTCATGAGATCTCATTATCTCATGAGATCTCATTATCTCATGATTATATCATGATATCTTGTCGATAGTATTTTCACCAAAAAATAATTCCAAATATACCATGTCATTGAAATTATGTGAATCTCATTCACAACCCAAAACTAAATGTAATTATATTTTCAATTAATCATTCAATGTGAATCCCATTCACATTAACAATTAATCAACAAATATAAAACACAATATGGATCTCTCTTATATATTATAAATCACATTTATAATATATATGATTAAAATGGATAGTGTTATCCATATTATTCATATCCATGATAATTAAATCGTATTTAATCATCTTGAATCTCTTTTCTCATGTGCCCAAATAACATGAATCACATTCGCATTATTCATATCTTTAATAATTAAATCACCTTTAATTATCTTAGATAACTCTCCTTATAATATGAATCAATTCATATTATCCATGATAATTAAATCACATTTAATTATCATTTTTTTCGATGCTTGGATACATATATCAACAATGAAATTATCCATGAACTCTTTCAAGGATAATGCGCTTTCTCCGCGAATACTTGGAGATAAGGACGGGGCGATTGTATTGTTCCACGTATAGTGACTTGGATATTGAGATCACATCTCAAATCTAGATCTCAGGCCTCCCATAGATGCTTGATTAAATCAAGATCGCAAATCTAATCTTCTCATTGCATCTGAATCACATTCAGATCAATGTCCAACATTTGGACCAAGATCAGATTACTTCTCTACTGAGAGGAGTCACTAAAATCCAGACCCGTTTCATCACTCCCTAAGAATGAAAGCGTCATGGTTATACAATCATTTATGATCACATCACCCTCAGGTATTCCCAATACTTGTACATCCTGCATACTGGAAGACTCAGAATGAACCCGAAGTATTAGATCAACTTTAATCTTTCTACTTCAGGGCTTTATCAATAAGTTTCTCATTTGATCATTGGGAGTTGGTATCGATCATATACTTTCCAAAAGCATATATCATACCTAGGTCTTGATCATATACTTTCCTAAAGTATATATCAAACCTACAAATTCAGTAAAGCTTCCAAAGCGAGACAACCGTGCGCACGGAATTTGATTCTTCCCAATATCTCATGAGTGAGTTCATGTCTTCCGATTCAATAAATGAACCTGTATGATCCCTTTGAGTGATTGTATTACTCATATGCCCTTGCATGCACACCAGCGCGCCGATGTATAGACCTTGGTTAGGTCATCAACCTATTGGTCTGCCAAATGTACATACTCAGACATATAGTAACACATCTACCTCCGGTCAGAGGATGCGTGCCTGTATCGTGACAGCATACGATATAGGACTTTGGTTATCTCGATCTCGTTAAGTCAACCCTTTGACTTAACTAATCTGACACCTCCGAAACTCTATTCCTATGCAGAGGACCTGCATCAAGAGGTCAGTCGGATATCAGCCTATGAGAGAAAGGATTGCCATTTCCTACTCAGGCTGGAGATCACATCTTAACAATCATTTGACGGTGCTGGATGAGTCCTCAATCTAACCCTTTAGATATTCATCCAAGCACCAGCCTCTATGATTCAATTATTGAATGAACAGTTGTATGATTATTAAGATGGCCATGGTACATAACCCTAATTGTACTAAGGGACCTATTATGCAAATTATTTATTCTTCATTTCAGATCAGGGAATGATATTTGCAATAACATTTATTGCATAATGGCTCGGCGTGGGCTCGCATGTCCAACAGCTAGTCCGCTGGAGTTGCTGGGGCGTGATTCGTGCCCTCTCGCACACCTATACCTGTAAGAGATATCATACACTTGGGGCGAAGCTCCGGCTAGGGTTATTGAGCATAAAAACAAAGGAAGCAAGGGTGAACGGAGTTTGGGATTCCGAAGAAGATGGAAGAAGGAAACCCGAGCCTAATCTCGATCGGATGGAGGAGAATTAGGATGATCAGACTATGTGAGAAGGTTAGAGTCAATGGTGGAATCTATTCGTGCGGATGGGTATTGGTATCGGGGCTCTGGCCAGTTGGCCGGAGGTGATGTGATTGCGACAGAGCAAAAGGAGAAGATGGAATCGAAATGGATATTGCATATGGAAAGGATGTTCCCTGAAGCTATCAGCGGATGCACGAGATCCAGGCGAAGGGGGTGGATGGGTAGTGGCCTCGATCTGCTGTGACAGACGAGAGAGGCTACACACGGCGGCGGTCTCTGGCCACATTGGTGAACTGCGGCCTTGAAGACACCAACCTTCGCTCCAAGGGCTCCTCCTAGCTGCTGTCACTCGGCTAGAGGTGTCAAGAGGTGAAGGAAGAGGCAAGGCACGAGCTACCCAGCTGTGGAGGCGGATGAGATAATTTATAGGGTTCCTAGGGGTCTGGAAAGATAGTAAGATGGAGCGCAACCCTAGGGGGATCCGGATGATCCTATGGATCTGTGAAGATCACAGATGTCTGTGGACTCTTGGGTCCAAAAATCAAGGCGAGAGGTGGTCGGAGTCAGGTTGGGAAATAGGGAGAAAAAGGTCCGGCGAGCCAGAATCGGGTTTGTTCCAGCTAGAAGGGAGGGTTGACTGAGGTCAACGATCCTAGGTGGACCTATCAGAGAGCACGGATATACAAAACTAAAAAAATAGCAAATTAATTTAAAATAAAAAGTGTATAAAATAAAATGTTCATTATTTTTAAAGCATATTCTATGATTTTTAATTATTTTTGTAAAAAATAAATTAGTGTATATACAATATATAATATTATATATATAGGTATATTATGTCTATGTATTATATAAAAGTATTTTTATTTTAATATTTTTACACAAATTCCCTTATTTTATATTTTATTTATTTATAATATATTTTAAGGATATGAAATAATTTTTATTTTATTTTTACGAAAATATTTAACGGTACATAATAATTAGTGAATGTAATATCTACATGTTCATTTTGTACAAGTAATTGAAGATTTTATTTTTATTTTTATTTTATTTTTCTGATTCTTATTTCTAGGATTATATACGAGGGTGTAAAAAGAATTATTTTATTTTGTCAAAAATAAATATATAAATAATGTGTACAAGTATAGGTAAAATATACAACACATAGTGAACCCTATCACTCTCTACTTATTTTCTCTTGCGATCAGGTCAAGGCCTGAACTTCTCTTGGGAGTTAGGTCACTCTATATTTATTCTAAATACATCATTCTTTTTCTTTTCCTCTATTCTTTTATTTAGCAAAAACATGTTAATTATGCAATATTAACAAAGGCATGCAAGTTGCTAAGTTATTATATTTGCAGGTATCTACATGATGTTTTGCCAAGAAAAAGGGCTAAAATATAAGAATAAAGAGTGAGAATCATAGATTCATCACCCCCTATACTTTACCTTTGCTAGTCCCATAGCAAACACTTATTTGAAAAAGAAGTGAAAACAAGAAAGAAAAAGAATCAAGGTTGATTATTAAACTTATCTTCATTAAATTGAAGTATGAAGCTCAGTCAGACCTTTGGATAATTAGTTTGTCAGAACCTTATTGGGAAATTGGTTTAAGACTCAACAACCTCCAAGTTCCACATTGCTATGGTCAAGACTCCTCAATAAACCAGGTCAGAACAAGTCTACATACACAAACTCTAATGACTATGTATCTTTCCTTGTACGGTGTAAGTGATATGTAGCTCCCACCTCAGAAATGACAAAGAAACAGACTCCCTCGACAAGGTAACTTTAGTTCCCTAGTCTATCAGCTCTTTCCTTGAGGAGCAGGGTATTCCCTTCTAAGTTCAAGTTCAACCGGCTCAAGAAGAGGGGAAAGAAGAGAATGGAGAGTGACCAATGTAGCCATGTATCCCTGGGAGCCTAACCAGTGTAGCTGTGTCTCCCGCTGCCAGCTTCCATGAATGAGAAGGTGGAATACACAAGCTTTGCTTATTCACTATATACACTCCGGCATGCATTTTATTTTCAATCAAGCATGTCCATTTTTTTGGAGTTTTTCTTGATTTTTGCACATTTTTTTGATGTGCATATATACAATATATTTACATGGTGCAACATGTACATAAGGAGTTTTTCTTCTTGAGCCAGTAGACTATCCCTCTTTTGAAGCATTATTGCAACCCACAGACTCATGTCTTTAGACCTCAATGCTACTAGACCAGGTTGAGGTGCACATCCCTCCCTAAAGGAAGACGAAGGGTTCCGTCTAGAAGTACTACCCTCGTATTCTACCCCAAGCCAAGGAATTCTGCCTCCTTACCACCTCATCCGTGTTGAGCTACGTGTAAGGTGCGTGTCCAAGTCAAGCCATTGTCTCTGAGAGTCATACGTACATTGTTAAGTGTTCTACTTAGGCCCATCAAGATGACATGCGAACATAGCCTAGTGGCCTCAAAGAATTAAGTCCCTAATGGACCTGAAAAGTCTTAAGCCTAAATCCTATAAAGTTCCTATGAAGTTATGTGGATTAAAGTCTTAACCAAGCTCCATTTTCCAATTTAATTCCAGACTACTTTAAATGTCAACTATGATTCAGAAGAATATACAAGTAAATATGTACAAATATCTTTTTGTGCAAATTTTCACAATATGCAAATTTTTATGAAGGATATTTGAATGCAAGGAAGAATAAAAAGTTTTACAAAATATTTACAAACATTTACAAACAACTTTATGCAAACTTTTATTTTTCAAACATTTTTCAAAACTTTTTTACTATATACATATTTTTGATTAAAAAATATTTACAAACTTTTTACAATCAAAATATTTTTACAAACATTTGTACAAAAGTAGTTTTTACAAAAGCTATTTACAAGTGCATGTACAAGAAAAAGTTTAAAAATTTTGTAGTTTTTAAGTTTTAGGTTTAAGGTTTTTAGCTATTTTATTTTATTAACACACTCACACATAGTACGAGTTATGGCTCAAGTATATATATGATATATACAACACCCACCTATACTTAGCTCGAACGATGTCCTCAGAGTGATCAAAGAGCGATGAAAGGAAGACATAACTCGTGATGAGTATTGGAAAGCAAAAAGAATGCTATACTACAGAGACAAATGAAAGAATACAATGAATAGAGGTCGGTGATCCCCCTGTACTTAGGATCAAGTAATCCTAAGTATAGAAGTCTGTACACAAGGGAAAACCGAGGGTTAGAATGCATAGGGTCTACCTCCCCTATACTTAGGGTAAAATATCCCTAAGTATAGGCAACAAAACAGAGGTAAAAAGAATCAAACAGATAATCACAAGTCTGACACCCCCCCATACATAGGGTAAAGTACATGCTAAGTACAACATAATCATAAGATGGAGATAGGATGTTAGACAAAAGAATGTGAGATATGGACAACTAGATCTATACAGCTGCGGAGAAGAGGCGATAATCAGGCATGAGATGCAAATGATGTGAGTCAAAGACCACATCTCATGCAAAATGAATAGGGGCAACGTTAACGATCAGCGGATCATGATCTAGATATGGCTTCAGGCGATGACCGTTAACTTGAAAGGTGGATTCAGATGACAAATCAAATATATCAATACTTCTGTTGTCATGTACCTTTCATACCAAGTACGGTCCCTTCCATTGGCTCTGCAACTTCCCTGTAAATAATCTCAACCTAGCATTAAATAGCCATACTCTTTGGTTCGGCTCAAACTGTTTATGGCTGATATGAGAATCGTGCCATATCTTCACTCTCTCGTATTGTAGGCCACTCAAAAAGGCAGTATCTCTCAGTTCCTCCAAGGCTACCAACTCTGCTTATACTTTTGAGATCTAATAATAACTCAATGACTGCCCATAGGGACTTATTTTTGATCTCCACAGGTAAATGGCATGACTTGCCATAAAAGAGATGAAAGGGAGATGTACCCAAAGGTGTCTTGAAGGAAGTCTGATAGGCCCACAAAATCGAGTCCAAAAGCCATGACCAATCCTTTCGATCTGGGCGGACGAACTTATGCAATATAGTTTTGATCTCCCTATTCGATACTTCAGCAAGACCATTGGTATGAGGGTGATATGGAGTGGAAACCCGATGGTCAATGATGAAATCGTTAGTAAGGGAATTTACCTTATCGTTAATAAAGTGAGTCTCCCCGTCAGATATCAAGACTTTAGGTACCCCGAACCGTGAAATGATATTCTTCCTCAAAAATCTGCAAACAGTCTTAGCATCTGCGATTCGGCAGGGATGTCCTCAACCCAACGACTTATATAATCCACAGCAAGCAGAATGTACTTGAATCCCTAACTCTTAGGGAATAGACCCATGAAATAAATGCCTCATGCATCAAAAACCTCATAGAAGTGAATGGGTTGCATCAACATCATATCACGTTGTCTACAAGTTCCCATCCTCTGATAGTCAGTACACCTCTTTACGAATTCATCAGAATACTTGAAGAGGGTAGGCCACCATAGGCCGGATTGGAGCAATTTCTGTGTTGTCCTCCTCCTAGAATGATGTTCTCCTACCTCAAGCTTGTGACAGTATGTGAGGATGCTATGGTGCTCCTTCTGAGGAATGCACCAACGCTATATGCTATCCCCTCCTTCATGATAAAGGATGGGATCCTTCCAATGGTATGACTTGGCCTTCACAAGGAAAGTCTCAAGCCAGTGCCTGAGCCAACATTGTGGAACTTTCTTGGTAACAATATACTTCACAATGTTGGCATACCATGGGAGCGAGGTGATGGCAAGGATCACCTCATCTGGGAAGGTCTCTGTAATAGGTGCAATCAGGTCTGAATCCTCAAGGTTATCTAATTGGGAAAGTGATCTGCCACCACATTCTTGACTCCAGGCTTATCCTTAATCTCAGTATCAAACTCCTGGAGCAGAAGGATCCATCTTATCAATCTGGCTTTGGCATCCTTCTTTGCCATGAGGTATCGGATGGTGGTGTGATCTGTAAAAATTGTCACCTGGGATCCAAGAATATAAGATCTGAACTTGTACAAAGCAAAGACTACAACTAGCATCTCCTTCTTAGTCACGATGTAATTCTGCTGGACGGCATCCAAAGTCTGGCTAGCGTAGTGAATGGCATACGGCAATCCATCCCTCCTTTGTCCTAGCACAACCCCTACGGCAAAATCAGAAGCTTCCGTCGTGATCTCGAATGGGAGAGATCAATCGGGTGGCTGAAGGACAGGAGCCTCGACAACTAATCCTTTGAGAGTCTCGAAAGATGCTAGACACTTATAATCTACAATGAACTCGGTGTCTTTCATCAGCAGATCAGTAAGCAGTCGGGCAATACGACTGAAATCCTGAATGAATCATCGGTAGAAACTGACGTTCCCCAGAAATGGTCGCAACTGCCACAATTTGGACGGTGGATTGAGTTTCCTGATGATATCCACCTTGGCCGGATCTATCTCCATGCCACTGTTGGAGATGATATGGCCAAGCACCATCCCCTGAGTCACCATGAAGTGACTCTTCTCCCAATATAATACAAGATGGACCTCAATACAGCGCTGAAGTGCCCGGTCTAGGCAGTCAAGACAAGCATTAAAACCATCGTCGTAGATCAAAAAGTCATCCATGATGACCTCTAAACAGTCACCCACATGTCCGAAAAAATAGACAACATGCACCTTTGGAATGTAGCCAGGATGTTACATAAAACAAAGGGCATCTGTCTGAAAGCATATGTCCCAAAAGGACAGGTGAATGTCATTTTCTCCTAGTCTTAGGGCGCTATGACCACATGATTATAGTCGGAGTACCTGTCAAGGAAGCAGTAATGACTCTTCCCAGCTAGCCTCTCGATAATCTGATCAATAAATGGTAGTGGGAAGTGATCCTTCTTGGTGGCCTGATTCAATCGTCTGTAGTCCACACAAACCCTCCAAGAAGTGGGTACCCGGATAGCTATCTCCTCTCCAGACTCGTTCACAACTGTAGTGATGCCCATCTTCTTGGGAACCACATGTAATGGACTAACCCACTTGGAGTCCGAGATGGGGTAGATAAAATCTGCGCTCCACCATTTTGATATCTCCTTCATGACCACATCTCGAAGATTTGGATTCAGTCGTCGTTGGAACTCACGCGAGGGCTTAGCATCCTCTTTGAGATAAATATGGTTGGAGTATAGGGCCGAACTTATCCCCTGGAGACCAGCTACACTCTATCCAATCGCCTTGTGGTTTCTTTCAAGAACCTCCATCAAACGAGACTCTTGATCTCCAGTCAAATCCGTTGTGATAATGACTGGGTACATCTCAGGCTCACCTGCAAGGAATATGCACTTCATCGACTGCGGAAATGGCTTCAGTTCTGGACAACTAGGAGCTGGCAAATCTGGCTTCTGGAATGTTTGAGTGAAGGCTACCAAATCTGCATGGGAGAACTCTCACTGTATGTGAAGATCTAGCGAAGACGACCTTGTTGGTGCATGTGGACTCTGTGCTGGCTCACTCTCCGCCCTAGCTATCAGCTCTGTGGGAATCAGGCAAGGCAAATAATCATCAAAATCATCCCAATCAATGTTTGAATCCAAGGGATCTGAATTAGAAGAACAAGGAATGTATTCTGTTTCGCTATCCTGACCATGATCATCAGCCTCAAATGTATTCGGTGCCAAGAGTGTGCTCTCTGAACTCTCGTCTGCATATGTAAATCCTCTGTCTCTGAAGGCGTGCCAAGGGCTCATGCTACTGGTTCTGACCATACGACTTCATCATCAGTGATCACAAACTCGCACTCCTGGTGGACGTCTTTCTCAACATTTGTCATCTGCTCTGTATCGCTAGACCGCTCGAAGTAGGCTGGATCTCTCGCTCTGGTCTCTTCGATCGTCTCTATTTGTATACTTTCGCCCTCGACGTGAAAGTATACCTTCCCACTATCATGGTTGGACACCGCTTAGCTGTGGCCAAGAATGGACGTCCTAGTATGATGGGGGTTTCTATCACAGACTCAGGGATCTCCATGTCCAGTACTACAAAATTCACGGGGAATTTCAGGCCAAGAATTGTGACGATCGCATCCTTCAATAACCCCTTTGGCCTCTTGATAGACCTATCAACAAACTAAAGTACTGTCCTGCTCTGTCGAAGAGAGTTGAACTCGAATCGGTCGAGTAAGGCTGGCGGAAGGAGATTAATAGAAGAGCTGCTATCTAATAGGGTACGATCGAACCAGTGATCATGGATGTAGCATCTGACATATGGAGCTCCTAAATTAGGTCTCTTGGATGGCAATCGGTTCTGAATGGTGAAGCAGGTGACACGAGTAAGCACGTGGATCTCTGCATTATGGTTGCTTCTCTTCCTGCGGATGGTGGTCTTCTCTCTCAAATTCTTCTGGAAGAGAGGGATGTGCTCCAGTGCCTCCTGTAGAGTCAGTTGAATCTAGAATCTATCAATCATCTGCTGGCTGAACTCTAGCTGGTGTTTCTTTTTTGGGTTTTCTGGTTTATTCCCCTTCGCCAAGCGGGGTGCTGGAGGGAAAGGGATGGCTGGACCCTCTCCAGAGAGATGAGGGTTAGCTAGAGGCTCCTGTGTATGCAGAAGAGTGGAATCCAGACCAACATCATCATGCAACACATGTGGACTCGAAGAGGATGCATAAATCTTTCCTTTATTCATATTTTTGGTCTTTTCCATTTTTCCATTTTTTGTGTTTTTCTATCTTGAGATACAAGAGAAGGTAACACAACTGAAGGAAAACATGTGGCCTCAGTACCACCCACGGCATCTGTCTTTGTGGCATCAGCATCGCACTCTGGCTCAGCAACTGGAAAATTGGTGGCATCAGTACCACCGACTGCATCTGGAATTACGATGGCCTCAGTACCATCAGCTGGATCTACATCCTTGGTGGCTTCAGCACCACCATCGTCATCATCATGCGTGGCATCAACACCGCTATCCTCCTCGTCTAGCTTTCCAGAATCACCATGGTGTTGCTGCTCAGACGAGGCACTGCCGACTGGCATCCTACCACTCCTAAGTGTCACAAAATCAGTATCAAATACATATGAAGAAATATCACCCAAGGTATTACTAGGAGTGGTTGTCTCTGTAAATTGCACCTGCTCAGATTTCCTCTTGAGATTGTTCGGATCCGGTTCGATCTGAGCGGGTATGGCAGCCTTGCCCTTGACGATCTCCCTCATCTCCTGCCGGAACTCGTCCATCTCTCGCTGGAAGGATGCTTGCAGGTCAGAAAGTAGGCAGGTGAGGTCATCAAGGGTTGGGTTCTCATAGTCAGGTCCATGAGAACCAGACGGGTTGCCTCGTTGGAAATGAGGCTGAGTTTGTTGGTAATGAGGGGGAGGCTATGAGTACTACTGGTGAGGTTGTTATGGTTGCCTCCACTAATGTCCTTGGTATGAGGGACGAGGACCCTGCTGGTGCTGCTGGTGGTACTAGGAGTAATGGGGCTACTACTGCTGGCTACTTTGTCTGCCCTGAGCTGGAGGTCGTTGCTGGGACAAGGTTCTTCAGTGGACCATCGGAATCCCGGGTGATCACGACGGATACCGAGCTGCTGCTAGTACTGTCGTACCAAATCACGTTGACTTCCATCAACAGCTCCTGCTCGAAAATTGGAGGGGGAAGAACTGCCAGGAGTTGATCTGACTGATAGATCACCATCTGAGTGTCCTAAGATGGTGGTGGCTGGGAGTAGTGCTGCGGCTGCTAGACCGGCTCTGCCTGGATGTGGTGAACCTGGCGGTATGTAGCAGAAGGTTAGGTGGAGTTGTTGCTGTTGGGATCGGCCCGTGTTCTGAGACGAGGTTGTGGATCCGTCTGTGCCTTTTGGAGACACATGATCTGAGTCTTCAGGTCACTCAGTGTCTGTGCCAACTGGTCAATTTGTGTAAGGTCGTGGCACTACTTCTTTTCAATAATCTCGATGCAGTCCAGATTCTCGCTGATGATTCCCATGTCAGTGGTTGAGGATTCGACCTATGTTGTTGCTGAAGATGTAAAAGGACCGGCATCGACTCGTGCAATCCTCTGGTAGGACACGACCTGTGGGAGGGGCTTACCTTAAGTGTAGACCCTAGTCTGGGACATCACCGTGTAGTTCTCTGCCATCTCCTCATAGATGGCCCAGACTTGATTCTCATCCTTGGCAAAGTATGACTCTCCACATAAGGCGTTCACTAGCCTCGACAGCTCCGTTGTCAGCCCACAAAGAAGCTCTAGACTAGGTTGGGCTTGGATATCTCATGATGTGGACAACAGTCGATGATCTCTCGTAATCGATCCCAAGCCTCATGAAACTGCCCGTTCGGGATCATGGTAAAGTTGTTGATCATGTCTCGCGCTACATTAGTCCGACCGAGTGGATAGTACTTATTCAAGTACTTGGTCTGGAGCTATTCCCAAGTGGTCACATACCTCCCCAAATGCTTCAGCCAATAGGCTTCTTTGTCAACTAATGAGAATGGGAAGGTGATCATCTTGATCGTGTCCTCGTTCACGAATTTGCCGTGGAAAGTACTACAAATCATCTCAAACTCCTAGAGATGGAGGTGCGGCTCCTAGGTGGCTAGCCCATGGAACTTGGGCAGAAGCTGAATAGTCTGGGGGCGAAGCTCGAAATCGCCCAAGATCTCTAGAAGCTGAATCCAACGGTGTGTGAGAGTTGCACCAGGGTTGTGTAACTGCCTTATCCTGCGTGGTGGCCTCGGCTCTAGCTGATCGTCTGGATGTCTATCTACTCCACCAGCTACTGGTATCTCTCTACCGGCTGGTCTCTACGGCTCTCCTTTAGCGGCTCTTATTTCTATCAGCTCTCATCGCACCTCTGTCATGACTGCTCTCTGGTCTCTGATCTGACTCTACATCGTCTCCAAGGAGGCTAATAGTGTGTGGTTGATGGCTGCCTGGTCGAGTACATATGCGGATCCCTACGGCTGCTCATCAGTGCGTCCCTCACTGCTGGTCATCTCTTGGGTTTCTGCAAAGGCAAATGAACCCAACTCAGGTGTCGTCAAATGGACATATAACCATGCTGACCTCTTCTTTGGAACCTCATGACTGGAAGAAGGGTGGTCGAGGGGGAAAATGATGGTAGCGAACTTAGGTTCAGAGAGCGGGTCTGGGCTCTCTGAAGCTGCCCTAGATGAATGGAAAGGAGTGCTGGGAAGCGGTGCTGTCAAAGGAAGCCTAAGGGACCTCCTTCCCATCATCGTGATGTGGGGATTTATATCGATGAGATCTTGGATGCCAACAAGATGAGAAAACAACCCCCTTTTTCACTTACTCACACTTGAGATGATGACCGTGAAAGATCAGTCGTTAATCTAGTCAATTTTTTATTTAGGTGACAAATCAAGATATCAGAGCGATTAAGCGAGCTGTTGGGAACCCGATGCTCCCAGGAGACTGGCTCAATCTTACAGCTAGTTTTTCCCAGCCAGTATGGGTGCAGATTGTTTACCGGCTACCCGATCTCTCCAATATGCTAAGGAAGTCTCGGACCAATTACCGGCTAGCCAGTGAAATCCTCATTAGAGAACAACCAACCTAAGACCAATAGTCTGAAAGGAGTTCAGGTATGGCTTTAGCCTAGTGTGTAGGTCACTCTCTCGCTGCAGATAAATCAATCAATGAGGGGGTGCCTCTCTCCAAAACAAGATTTTTAAGTGAAGTGTATTATAGGGTCAAGTTTGCATTAGTAGTCCCAATTTTATTTTGTTTTCACTTTTTAGGTATTTTTTGAAATAAAAGCAATGCCTAATGAATTTTTCAATTTCCTTGGTTATTTTGAGTCCAATAAAATAGGGGGAAGAAGTCGAAAAAGCCAATGCATGATAAAAAACTATGATACATGTAGAGATAGAAATGTGTACCCGACTCCAACACTCTACATGCATGGTGATCTGCGCATAAAGGTAAAGATATGAATAAAACTATATAAATGATGCAACGAAGAAATCGACCTTAGATGAGCAACTTCTATTAATTGTGAAGAGCATATAGCTAACTAATCAGAGAGAGAGGCCTGAGTCCGGTTGCGGATGTCGATCGGTGTCTGCCACAACGGATCTTGCC
This sequence comes from Ottelia alismoides, assembly GCA_037367405.1. Taxonomy (NCBI): domain Eukaryota; kingdom Viridiplantae; phylum Streptophyta; class Magnoliopsida; order Alismatales; family Hydrocharitaceae; genus Ottelia; species Ottelia alismoides. The sequence goes on from JAZKJV010004705.1 coordinate 372,542, forward strand.
AGTGATGTATACGACCTCTAGCAGTATGTGGCCTCTCAATTGATTAAGTTAGCTTTTTATTATTGATTATTAGCTAAGTCCAATTACGCTCTATATGAACGAATAAGCAATTAGGTGTGGGGACTTAGCTAATTACATCACAATCAACAAAAGTCCTAAATCTAAGGGCTAAAACTTCGTGAATCAAAAGAAAATAAAAGGCGATAAAAGAAAAACTATGAAAAATCCGATGAGGTCCCCCAAGTAACTGGTACTCAGCAAAACAGACCCCGATGAGTCTTAAGTCCAAAGAGAGTCCAAGTCCACAAATATTACAATAATAAGCGTTCTGCAGGAAATAAATCTAATTTATAGGATATAACTACTCTCTCCTCTCCCCTGCTGACGACTCGCTAGATACGATATTTAATTCGTGTCCGTTGTAATACGGTACTTAGCGATTCGGTCAGAACCGAGAGAAGATCTCTGTGAAGAGTGTCTCGGCTTTAATTTATATCCCGTGCAAGTCCGGGGTCGAACTCAGGGAGGCAAAGGAACAACTTGGGTTTAATTTGCAAATTTAAGATCTAGACATCTAAACGGTATTTTTTAGATTTTTTTATGCAAAAAGAATGCAAATGCAAGTGAATTACAACACTAAGAAAACCCACAACAAGGCCAAATTAATTTTAATATCAAATTAGTCCCATTTAGCCAAATTATATTTTTCTTAGAGTCCTAATCCAGAGATGAACACAAAACACATTTTTTTAGAATTTTAGGGGTCAAAATGCAATAATTAAAAATGCACACTTTTTATGGGTTTTTTTCGCAATTTCTCAGACAAACAGTAAGCAAAAAGTATGAAAAATTTACTGGAACTAAAACATGATGCAAGGAGACTACAGTAATTTTTTTGGAATTTTTTGGCAAAATTTGAATTTTTTATGTATTTTTCAGTGGAAACAGAGTGACAGTGAGTAATTAATTCCTAATTAATCCATGTTATCAAATTAATTAGAGTGCGAATTATCTCAAGTAGATGTTTTCATGTGGCATACAGGAGACTTTAAATTTCGCAAAAAAGATATACATGGATTTAATTAAAAATCAAATACTAATTTCACTCTATAATATATTTCAGGCACAAGACATCTCCAATGGACATGAAATTTGGATAGAAAATTAATCACATATCAAGGCATCACATATACTTTTTGTGGAATTTTTAGAGCAACCGTGTGTGAGATATAATTTTAAGATCACTGATTGGGTAAAATATCCAATATTTCAGTTAGACAATTTTAAATAATTACCCACAACTCACAAAAATACAAATAAATACTCAGATGACAGAGAATAAGTTGCTCCACACAATGCTATTTTTCTTTAAATAAACAGATGCCAAAATAAGATCCAAATTAATGCATGAACACAGGGGTATCAGTACAAATTCTAAAAGCAAAATAAACAAACATTTATATACAGAGACCAAACTGAAATTACAAAAACTATGAAGGAATTTATTGCAATATTTACAAAATAAAAAAATTAGAGAAGACCTTCTTCTTCCTTTTGCTGGACGATGGAAGAACCCACCAATCAAGGGGAGGGCAGCGGGACGGCCGGCGCGGTTGGCAAGGACGGTGCCGCGCGCGCGCGCAGTGTAGAGATGGCGGCGAGGGCGGCGTGCGGAGGAGAGCTGGTGGCGCGGAGGAGGCAGGCCGCGGGGAGTGTCGGCGGCGGTGCCGCTGGCGTGGAGATGGTGGCAGGCGGCCTGGGAGCGCCGGGGGCGGGCGGCGGTGCCGCCTGGCGGGGCGGTGGCCGCGCGGCGGCGCGGTGGAGAACAGAGGAGGCGGCAGCGGTGGGCACTCTCCCCCACCGCTGCTGCGTTATGTTTTTTTTTATTTCTTTTTTTTCTACTGTAATAAAAAAACTTTTTTTTAGATTTTAATTTTTTTATAATTTTGTTTAAACAGGGAATGAAAATGGTGAGAGAAGAAAAAAAATTTGATGACGGTGGTGTATGATGAGGATTATGGAGATGAGTGATGAAATAAAATGATGGGGTGATAGTGATGTGGTAAAGAACCTTTTTTTTGTTTTAGAATTTTTTAAATTTTTTATTTTCTTTAAACAAGAAATAACAAATGATGCAAATGATCAAGTGGCGATGAAGGTGGAGGAAGTTGATATGAACTAAACAAATAGGGGCATGTGGATGGTGATATGTTGTGCTAATAAAAATGCAAAAAATAACAAGATGGTAAAATGAGAAGACAATTTACCTACGATGGAGACAATCGCCTATGATGTGCTCTCGTGAGCACGGTCTTTGCTCAAATCGCCGGCGCGTGATGAGCTCGAGCAGCGCGTGGTTGCGGCTGCGATGTTGGCCAAAAAGCCAACGGATCACACTGGAGAGAGGGCCGTCGTCGCTCGACCGCGGTTGCGTCGCTGTCACCGATTCAACTCAGGGAACTAGGCTCTCCTCACATAAAGATGGATCAAGGGCAAATTGAGGAGGATGGAATGTATATATAGATGATGAAATGAGAAGTTATTATGTGGGTGGAGTTGAATGGGAAGTTGGATTATTAATGGAGTTGAATGGGAGGTTTAAGAAATGGTGGGGTTGAATGGAGGTTGGTGGTAGAAGAGAGTTGAATGGTGGTTATTGTAGAGAATGTAAAATAATTAAATAAATAAAATGAAATAAAGTAGGCTACTTTAATTACAACAAAATAAAGAAGGAAAAAATAATGGTGAATTTACAAGTGAATACAAAACACCATGTACACATTTTTTTACTTTTCTAATATGTAATTTTTTTGTCTTTTTAATAAGAGATATTTACAACGAAAAAAATACAATAAAATACTACAATTAAAATACAACACAAGTATGATTTTTTTGTATTTTTAATAATTAAGAAAGACACAATAAAAAATGAAGAAAGTATGAATATATACATAATGTACAATGTACATCTAGGTCCCAAAATCCAACTTTTGCAAATGAGCTCCGATTTTAATGAAACCACTTCCGTTGGATAGATAATTTTCTAACTTGAACTTTAAAAGTGAGTTTGGTGAATTTGGAGTTCATACGGAGCAGGAATTTAGCTTGGAAGTTGGACTTTACAGCCTTTTCTCTTTGGGATCTAGGAGCATTTATTTGAGGTAAAATTTATTTTGTATTTTTATATTTTTATATACATTTTTATAAACAAGTTAGAGAAAGAATTAGGTAGAAAGGAGTTGAAATGAAATTATTAAAAATCCATAAAGTTTTGGGCTATTTACAAGTATAAAACTCCTTTATTTTTGCGGCTTTTTATTGTTAATTCATTTTGTGCAGTCTTATATACAATAATTTGTGTGTTTTATTTACAAGAGTTATTTTGTTAATTTATGTATTTTATGGACATTTATCTGGGATTTTACTCGGGGATTTTGCTAAGATCAAGATATTAAGATGATGAATCGTGGATTCATCACCCCCCTATACTTAAACTTTGCTAGTCCTTGAGCAAATAAAGAATGAATAAGTTGGGTTAATCCCTGACTGTGCATGTGAATACAAGACTTGATCCGTTCAAGAACTCTCGGTTTTAGAGATCCTAAAATCCTAAACTGAACCAAGCTCTAGTCAAAAGGTACCCAATTTCCCTAATCATCAGACTCTCTTTGTATACGTATATATAAGGGATATGACTTTAAGTGTTGACCGCAGTTACAAGAGTAGAGTCACAACGTCACCCAAGGTTCCAGTCCAAGAGACTCTCCTATGGACCCGATCCTCAACACTAGGGAATAAATCATTTCTTGCATCCAATCCACCGTCTCTTTAGTTGTCAGACTTGAAAGTGTAGATGGAAGGCCAGTTGATGGAGGGCATAGGATTGTGTCATTTCTTCTCTCCCTCTCATTGGAACAAGGATCCTCTCTAGTGCCTTATTACGCAACGCATTTTTTTGGTGTTGATCAGTGCGTCCGTCAAGAGAAGTTGGAGCCGTCTGCACTTGTTTTCCTGGGAGTACACCGGGGTGTGCCTTTTTTGAGTACCTATCGTACCTTCTACACCTAGACTTGTAGCATTTACGATGCAGAGCCCTTTTTTGGTGCAAGCCCGACTCCTGGTCCTAATAGCGGTGGTCCAAGTGGACACTTTGAAATGGTTGGGAGCGCTCGCCTTTGGTGGAAGCTCTTTTGATAATTGACTTTGTGGAATGAGAGCTTTTCTTTGACATTTCATTGCTTTGTAGTATTTGTGGCTAGCTCCACTGCTTTTACCAAGAGTTGGCGCACACTGATCAACATTTTTTTTATTTTATCACACCCTGGCACATAGGTAAATATCAAGAGATAGTACAAGAACCATGTTCTCATACTGGCTAAATGTGCTGACACTCAGGTTTCATGAAGCCTTCATTGATTTTATCCCATCCTCGAGCATCATTAAATCAAGTCCAAACTCAAATCCCTCATCCCAGTTTCTTAAGTGAAATTTTAACTCATCTCATCATAACTGCAGTCATGTATGTGAGGTGCTGATCATATTCTTTAAGGTAGAGACTAAGCATGCAATATAGCACACAAATCTTTCAAACTAGGGAAATGTGATTAATCAAGTCAAGGACCCTAATGACTAAGGCTGGTTAACTCAAAATCTCAAGACCTCATAAACCAAGTGTTCTTGAACATCACTAGTCTTGTGTGAAAGTGAATTGTGTCAGGGATTAAACCAACTTATTAGTTAGTTTTTTTAGTTTTTTTTTGTTGATTGATTTTTTTTAAGTTTTAGAATTTTTTTTGCAAAAAGGGTTTTTTACAAACAAAGGCAAAGAAGTTTTTTTTTGTTAGAAAAGTTTTTCTCTTTTTTTTTTCAAGAGTTTTTCTTTTTGAAAAAAGATAGGTAAATAAGAAAATACTTTTTTCGAAAAAGTTTTTTTAGCAAAAGAGGATTTTTTTGAAAAGTTTTTTTTCTTAGCAAATAAGGAAAAAGAGTTTTTTTAGGAAAGAGTTTTTTTTGTTGTTTTGTTTAGTTTTTTTTGTGTTTTTTTTTATAGGTAAATAAGAAAATACTTTTTTTTGAAAAAAGTTTTTTTAGTAAAAGAGGATTTTTTTTGAAAAGTTTTTTTTCTTAGCAAATAAGGAAAAAGAGTTTTTTTAGGAAAGAGTTTTTTTTGTTGTTTAGTTTAGTTTTTTTTGTGTGTTTTTTTACCCACCCCATAATTATTGTATAATATATACAAAAATAAGTGAAAGTACGAGATATGGGTAAAGTATATATGTAATATATACATGTCCCCCTATACTTAGCTTGTGCTATGTCCTCATGGCACTAGGTGACAAAAAGACATAGCTTGTACTAAGCGTAGGAAAGCTAAAATAATAAAAGTAAAGAAGTCGATCCGCCCCCCTATACTTAGGCTCTGGACAACCTAAGTGTAGAAGAAGAGCAAAAATGGGGCGGACGAGGTCAAGAGGAGAAATGATGAGTAAATACACATGGCGGGCATCGGTCCCCCCTATACTTAGGCTTTGGTCAGCCTAAGTATAGGACAAGAGTAAGTGTGAGAACCGATGTGATCTCGAGAATATACAAAGAAGAGAGAATATGTACAAGAGTGATTGAATCTTCTAAGATGTTGAATCTTGATGCTGCATCTTCATGAAGAGTAATAAGATGTATCTGCTCTGTGCTCACTCTGTATGAAGTTGATGACCTCGACTTGGACTAACTGCTCTTTCGAATCAACAAAATGCTTCAACAGTTGTCCATTCACCACATGAGATTGTGCACCATCTGTGAGATCAGCTATCTCTACACTTCCATTCTCGTGCACTTTCTTAACCACAAAGGGACCCGTCCATTTAGATTTGAGCTTCCCATGGAACATCTTCAACCTGGCATTAAACAAACATACCTTTTGTCCAGGGACAAAGTCTTTGCATCTAATGTGCTGATCATGCCATCTCTTTACTTTGTCCTTATAAATCAAACTGTTGTCATATGCCCTGTTTCGGATTTCCACGAGCTCGTTCAAGTTCAAGTCTCGGCAAAGCTTCCCTAGGTGACAACTCCAATTAATCTTCTTAATTGCCCATTCGGATTTATGAATCAATTCTGCGGGCAAATGGCATGGCTTTCCATATATCATTCTAAATGGTGAAGTACCCAATGGTGTCTTGTAGGCTGTCCTATAGGCCCACAGAACTTGGTCCAAGAGTTGAGACCAGTTCTTCCTATCGGGACGAACCAATTTCTGCAAAATATTCTTCACCTCTCTGTTCGAAACCTCTGCCATGCCATTGGACTGTGGGTGGTAAGGACTAGTAACTCTATGATCAAATCCATAGTCCTTAGCTAAAGATCTCATGTCTCGGTTTACAAAGTGGCTACCCCCATCAGATATCAAAACTTTTGGCACCCCGAACCTAGCAATAATATGGTCTCTTACAAACTTACAGACAGTCTTGCTGTCTGCGGTTCGGGTTGGGATAGCCTCCACCCACCTGGATAAATAATCAACCGCCAACAATATGTACTCATGTCCTTGGCTGTTGGGAAAGGGACCCATAAAATCTATGCCCCATGCGTCAAAAACATCACAAAAAATCATCGGTTGCATGGGCATCTCATCTCTCTGTCCAACTGTCCCTCCCATCCTTTGACAAATCGGGCACGACCGTACAAAATCAATGGCATCTCTAAACAAGGTCGGCCAATACAATCCACATTGAAGTACTTTGTGAGCGGTTCTCTTTCCCGAATGGTGTCCTCCAGCCTCAAGTGAATGACAATATGTGAGGACACTTTGGTATTCCTCCTGAGGAATACACCTTCTCCAAACACAATCTGGTCCTTCGAAGAAAAGGAAAGGATCGTCCCAATGGTATCTCCTCGAATCTGACTTCAGTCGATCAATGCTGCTCCTAGTCCAACCATGGGGAACCTGCTTGGTGACAAGATAGTTCACCATGTTGGCATACCACGGGAGGGAGTCAATAACACAAATTGACTCATCTGGGAAGGTCTCTCTAATCCGCTCATGATCAGGAGAATCCTTAAGTTCAATCCGAGAAAGGTGATCAGCCACAACATTCTTCACTCCAGGTTTATCTTTAATCTCCAAATCAAATTTCTGGAGGAGTAAAATCCACCGAAGAAGACGCACCTTCGCGTCCTTCTTTTCCATTAAATATCGAATGGCTGTGTGATCAGTATAAATTGTCACCTTAGAGCCCAAAATATATGATCTGAACTTCTCGAGGGCCCATACTACCGCGAGCATTTCCTTTTCAGTCACTGTATAATTTTTCTGTGTAGGATCTAAAACTTTGCTCGCATAATGAATCGCAAACAGAATCCCCTCTCGCTGTTGTCCTAACACAGCTCCTATAGCGAAATCTGAAGCGTCAGTCATGATCTCAAAGGGGAGAGACCAGTCAGGAGCTTGTAGGATAGGTGAGGCACAAATCTTCCTTTTCAAGAGCTCAAAGGCCTCCAGACACCTGTGATCTATAACGAACTCTATGTCTTTCCCTAAGAGCTCAGTCAGTGGGCGGGCGATCTTTGAAAAATCTTGAATGAATCTCCTATAGAATCCAACATGCCCTAAGAATGACCGCACTGACTTCACGTTGGTAGGTGGATCGAGTTTCTTGATCACCTCCACCTTGGCAGGGTCAACCTCCATTCCCCTTTTGGAGATGACATGCCCCAACACGATACCCTCCGTCACCATAAAGTGACTCTTCTCCAAGGAGAGTACCAGATTCACCTCTCTACACCTCGTGAGGACTCGGTCCAAGTGCGCTAAACATGTATCAAAAGAATCACCATGGACCGAGAAGTCATCCATGAACACTTCCAGGAAATCTCCCACCATCTCGGCAAATATGGCTATCATGCACCGCTGAAATGTGCCCGGGGCATTGCAGAGCCCGAATGGCATGCGCCTGAAAGCATAAGTGCCGAATGGACATGTGAATGTGGTCTTTTCCTGGTCCTCAGGGGCTATGGCCACCTGGTTGTAGCCTGAGTACCCGTCAAGAAAATAGAAGAACTCTTTCCCTGCGAGTCTCTCCAAGATCTGATCAATAAAAGGCAAGGGAAAGTGATCTTTCTTGGTCGCGACATTCAGGCGTCTGCAGTCAACACAGACACGCCACGACGTGGGTACTCGTGTCGCGATCTCTACCCCCTCCTCGTTGGTGACCATCTGAATTCCCGACTTCTTCGGGACAACATGAAGTGGGGCCACCCACTTGGAGTCAGAAATAGGGTATATAAATCCTGCTTTGCACCATTTCTCAATTTCTTTCTTCACCACTTCCCGTAGATTGGGGTTAAGTCTCCTCTGGAATTCACGGGAAGGTCTCACATTATCCTCAGTAAAAATGTGGTGCGAGCAGAGAGCGGGGTTGATGCCCACGAGATCCGACACTGTCCAGCCTATTGCTTTGCGGTTCCTCTCTAAGACTTCTAACAACCTAGACTCCTGCTCTAAAGTCAAGTCTGAGCTAATGATGACAGGATATCTCTCTTTGGGTCCCGCAAGAAAGGCGTACTTGAGTGTAGGAGGTAGTGATTTCAGTTCTGGCAATGTGGTATCATCAAGCAGATCTGGCTGAACTGAATCTGAATCTGGTTCCGTGCTGCATGAAGGTGGGCTAAGCTGAGTAGTACTCGCCACCAAATCAGAAGTATCGGGAGTCGGATCGTCAAAAGTATCCAAACAATCGGCAAAAGCCACGTCCGACTCGTCATCTATGTCCCATGATCGTTCCAAAGAGGATGGAACTGACAGATCCGGATGGATCTCTAAGTCATCATGAGAATAGGTTGATGCATCTCTAACAAGATCAGAAAACACCTGGCAAACTACATCATGCACTATATCCTCTCCAGATGAAAGGGTCTCGCTCTGTCCTCAAGGAATCTGTCCCCAAATCCCAACTGTGCTAATCATACTGCAATCTGCCTCTGAAGATGAGTACTCTGTACTACTCTCTGAATCAGGTCGCTGACACTTGGTTTGCTTCATCTCAAGGTTCACTTCTCCACCTGGAGAACGGAACTTCATCATTCCCGTACCATAGTCGAAAGCTGCGCCTGCGGTCCTAAGGAAGGGTCGCCCGAGAATGATCTGAGATTCTCTCCAATGATTGGGGGTCTCCATGTCCAAGACTGTGAAGTCCACCTGATAGTTCTGTCCCTCAATCGAGATAACGACGTTCTTCACTTCTCCCTTAGGTCTCTTCATTGAACGATCTGCAAATTGGAGTAAAGCTCTAGATTTGCGAAGTGGTCCCAACTCCAATTTCTGATATAATGCTAAGGGAAGTAAGTTGATCAAAGAACCGTTATCTAAGAGTGTGCGTGCAAACGCAATGTCGTCAATACGACTCTCCACATAGTGAGCACCCATGTCTCTCTTTTTCTTTGGCAAAGTCTGATTCTTGAGACAATAGGTTGTGGCTACTGATAAGACATGTGTCTTTATATTTCGGTTATCTTTCTTCCTGCTAACCCTTGTAGGTGTGCATCTCACCTTAAGGTATTTTTGGAAGGCAGGATGGTTAGCCACATATTCATCAAATGGCACCTTAACTATGATGTTTTCTTTACAAAACCGTGCCATGTCGAGGTCATCTTTCTAAATCTTTTTGATGCGCTTTCCTGCCGTAAGAGCACGAGGGAAAGGGATTGAAGCTAGGGAAACAGAGGATGAAGAATCTGAATCATGAACTGAAAGATCATTCTTTGCATTAACGGAAACAGAGTTCTTCATACAAGAATCTTTTTGATGCAACATGGACTCGAAATCAAAACTATCTACTACAGGTTGTGGAATAGAAGCTGGAGTGGTATCCGCCACAACCGGAGATGCAAGGTCCTCCGTAGACTCAGAAGAATATCCATGCTGACGATGCTGCGTACGTGCTCTCCTCCTCCTCTCGGCTCCCTGAGTAGAAATCCTCGAATGGTGCTGATGGGGCTCTGAAATATGATGCCTCTCCTCTTCGTCCTCTGAAGACTCCTCAGGTAGAGCTCCAGAGATGCCCCTCCTCGTGTCCCTCGCCCGGTCAGGTACGATCACGGTCCTTCCGCTCTTGAGTGACATGTGGTTAGCCTCGTCACACGAAAGAATCTCATGTTCAGATTTAAGAGATGCTGAATAGTATACCTGACCAAAGTGCTGCTGAGAACTAGAACGGTTCAGGCTATTGGGGTTAGCCTGAACTTGGGCTGGGATAGAGGTAGAGGGTGCAGTTTGCTCGTCTCGCCATCTGGACAGGCGGTTGACATCCACCCGTAAGTCCTGAACCTCATTCCTGTAGGAACGTAGCTCGTCGAGTATCTGCTGCTGAATATCCATGGGACTAGACGATGAAGGAAGTGGATAAGACTGGGAAGAAGAACGGGAAGACTGGCCCTGCTGTCCAGTGTACTGCCTCTTCTGCTGCTGCTGGGGTTGCGGACCGTGCTGGCCCGTCTGGTAATGGCCCTGTCGGCCATACTGCTGGTATTGCTGCCTCTGCTGCTGGGGTGGATGGAATCCAGGGCTCTGCTGTGAAGGAGGTGGTGCGGAGGTGAATGCGGTGTTGTGAAAGGTCGGGGGACGCTGATAGGACTGTCGGTCTCCCGTACTTCCCTGCCTGGCAGGGTCCTGAGTATACCATATCCCATTCACCTCCCAAACTGGTGGAGGCTCCTCCTGAACTGTCTCTACTACTGGAGGTGGCTGCTGGAAAGAATGGGTGTAGGATTGGTCCTGCTCCCACGGCTGGAGTTGCCCTGATACCAACTGCTCCTGAACATGGTGAACTCGGTATACGGGAGCAGAGGGTGCAGTCACGGCGGGTATCCTTATCTTAGATACCTTCTCAGTCAACTCCTCCATCTGTTTTGGAAGTTTAGAGACGCTCCGATCTAACTCATCAATCCTCCTGTCGATCTTCTCGACTACAGTAAGCTTGTCAACAAGGAGTCCCATGCTAGGGATCACATCCTGAGAGAGATCGACTACAGCTGGTTTCCGCCCTCCAAGTGAGAGTGAACTGGGGGATGGTGTATAGGCCCTGCTGGCCATCTGTGAGCGGCTAGTTTCAGCCATCTGCTCGAATACCCTCCAGCCGGTATCCGCTCCTCGTGATGTATAGCTGCCTCCACAGGCAGTGCTCACTAAACCCTGCATCTCAGGGTTGAGACCAGTGAAGAAGGATTGGACCAAGATGTTGTCATCTAGTCTATGACAAGGACACTTTTGCAGGATGTCCTTGAATCTTTCCCAAGCAACACAGAAGGCTTCATTGGGTAATTGGGAAAAACTCGTAATTCGCGTCCTCATCGTGTTAGTTCTACTCAACGGGTAGAACTTCTTTAGGAATAGGTCCTTGAACTGGGCATAAGTGGTGACGATGATTCCAAGATTCTTCACCCAGTAATCGGCTTTTCCACCCAAGGCAAATGGAAGGGCTTTGAGCCTAATATAATCCTGGCTAACATTATTATGTTTGAGGTTAGCACAGATGAGCTCAAAGTCCCTTAGGAATGCATATGGCTCCTCAGAAGCATTCCCATCAAAATGTGGCAGCAGGTTCAGAAAGTGCAGCTTCAACTCAAAGTCAACAGTGGGTTCGACCGGACTCAAGTAGTTATGAATTTGATATTGTCCGGGGTTATAAGCCGCATCCATTGGTATTTGGACCCCAACATTTAACTGTCCCAACTGAGCTCTCAGTAATGCTTGTTGCTGCTCAGATGCAGCTAATCGGGCAAGTATCATTTTCATTGGGTCTTCATGGTTCTCTTCTTCCTCTTCTTTCTTCTTTGGCATTTTACTCGAATCTTCTTTATGTCCTGAATCAGCAATGTTTTCTTGATTAGAAGAGGATTTATGAATCATGATATTCTCACCAAGGCGATGGTCTTCCTCGGTGAGGTGGGAAGAGAGAAAGGGAATGGTTTGAGGGTAACCATCCCGAGTGTGAGTGATCCTGGGCTCAAGAGGGTCATGAGTCCAGGTTGGTCCAAGTTGCGCTTGGACCTTTGAAGACGTACTTTTTGAAGGGTTCAACGAGAGATTCGCAAAGTCCGAGTAAATATCCCCCCAATCAGTCATCTTCGATTTCAAAAGAACCGATTAGATCACGATAATCAATGAGACGCTAGTTCTACGGTGCACGTAAATGTGCGGAGTAAACTCACACAATACAAACGCAATTCAAACCCCCAATTTCACCAACTCAACACGTGATGGCCGTAAGAGTTCGGCCGATTTATCTGGTCAATTTTAGTTGGTGAGAATACAATCTTGGAAAGATTAACGAGCTGTTAGGTGTCCGTATTTTCCTACAGACTGGCCCGGTTCTTACGACTAGTTTGACCTACTTTCAGCCAGTATAGGAGTAAGTATGGACCGTATAAATACGGCTACCCGTTCCTTGAGGACTAAGGTGTCCTCTAAACCTCCCACTCTGCTAAGGAAGTCCGGACCGTTTACCGGCTACCCGTAAATCCTCACTGAAAAGTAGCTAATCGCCTAAAAAGAAAGAACCAGTAGTAAGTAAGAAATCCATACTTGGCTCTATCCTAGGGTCGTCTCTCTCTCACTTGCAATTAAAACAAACAATGAGGGCTTTATGCACCCGAGAACAAGGGTTCTTTTTATTCCAATTAATTAGATCGACATGCTCAATTCAGTCCCAACTTTAGAGTTAGGTTATCACTTGAAATTTATGTGAACACACAAGCACGTCTACCGTTCAATCCCAGTTTCCTTTTGACCTTAAGTTGTAAAACAAGATGGGAATCGGAAATCAGAATGCAAACGAGAAACTATGATGCATGCTCAGAAGAAGGTATACTTACAGTGAATCCCAGCACTCTTCATGCGTTATGCAGAACAAAATTTATAAATATTACACTAAATGCATGCAGATCGAGAAAACCGCACCTAAACAATATACTATTAGCGGGGAAGAATTGATTGAATTTGAGCTAAGTAGTACGTGTCTATGTGCGTCTCATTATGAATCTTATGAGATTAGTGAATCTTCTAAGATAAGTGTGGCCTAAATTACGATGGGCACAAACAAGTTTGAATCTAAACTACCGTGTGCCTAATCCTTAAGTTCGCCACTCAAGTCAAGCCCCACCCTCGCCGGAGAGTGAAACAGGCTCGACACACCACAAATAATGTCTAAGTCTTTTTACACGCGCGAGCTCTCAAACAAGAGCCGCTATAAATGAGCAACTACCTAAATAATTACAACAATTTACAAAATTCTCTCAAAAATAAATTGCTTTATCCTCGCACTTCAGCAGTCGGCGCGCGTCGCGTCCGTCGACCTCCGATGTACTCCAAGTCTACCGGGCCCTCGCAAGGAAAATAAAATTTATATTAGAGAGATAAACAACAAGATATATACAAAAATACAAAGAGAAATAATTGCAAAAAAATGAAATAAATACAAGTGGCTCGGGGGTCAGACTACCCGAGTAAATGAAAATCTAAATCTAAATTTTTAAACTAATCCCTAAGCCGTTTGCCTCCCCGGCAACGGCGCCATCTGACGGGTCGCTAAATACGATATTTAATTCGTGTCTGTTGTAATACGTGTACTTAGCGATTCGGTCAGAACCGAGAGAAGATCTCTGTGAAGAGTGTCTCGGCTTTAATTTATATCCCGGGCAAGTCCGGGGTCGAACTCAGGGAGGCAAAGGAACAACTTGGGTTTAATTTGCAAATTTAAGTATCCAAACGGTATTTTTTTAGATTTTTTATGCAAAAAGAATGCAAATGCAAGTGCATTACAACACTAAGAAAACACACAACAAGGCCAAATTAATTTTAATGTCAAATTAGTCCCATTTAGCCAACTTATATTTTTCTTAGAGTCCTAATCTAGAGATGAACACAAAACACATTTTTTTAGAATTTTAGGGGTTAAAATGCAACAATGAAAAATGCACACTTTTTATGAGTTTTTTCGCAATTTATCACACAAACAATAAGTAAAAATCATGAAAAAATTACTGGAATGAAAACATGATGCAAGGAAGCTACAGTAAAATTTTTGGATTTTTTGACAAAATATGAATTTTTTATGAATTTTTTAGTGAAAATAGAGTGACAGTGAGTAAATAATTCCTAATTAATTCACGTTATCAAAATAATCAAAATGCAAATTATCTCAAGTAGATATTTAGATGAGCAATCTAGAAGACTTGAAATTTCTCAAAAAGGATATTCGTGGATTTAATTAAAAATCAGATACTAAATTCACTCTACAATTTATTTCGGGCACAAAACTTATCCATTTTTGACGAAATTTGGAAAGAACATTAATCACATATCCAGACATCACATATAATTTTTCTGGAATTTTTAGATTAACTATGTGTGAGATATTAATTTATTGACACGGAATGAGTAAACTATGCAAAATTTCAGTTAAACAATTTTAATTAATTACCTATTACTCACAAAAATACAAATAAATATCCACAATGTAGAGAATTAGTTGCTAAACATGAAAAATTTTTCATTGAAGATAAAGATGCATAAACGAGGTCCAAATCAACGCATGAACATAGGGGTCTTTGTGCAAATTCAGAAACTAAAAAGAAAACTCAATCTTATATACAAGGGCTAAACTGTAATAATAAAAACTATGAAAGCAAAGTTTGCAATTTTCACAAAAAAAATAAAATAAACCTTCTTCTTCTCCAAGTACGCAGGTGGAGGAACCCAAAGGGGGAAGTCGACGGCGTCGGCGGCCGGGCGGCGCGGCCACGCGCGGCCGCGAGGAGGCGGCGCGCACCGCGCGCAGGTGGCTGGCGGCAGAGTCGCGACGGTCGGTGGTGGGGAGGAGGCAACGTGGCGGAATCGAGGGCAGCGGGCCGCTGGGCTGGAGCTGCTGAGGGGAGGCGGGGCCGCGCACCGCGGCGCGGGGTCGACGCTCCTCTCACCAGCAGCGGAGGAGAGTGGCGGTGTTGGCGGGCGGGGCCGCGCCGGCGGTGGCTTGGAGGCGAGAGGCTGTCAGCGGTTGTGGAGGAGGGGGCGGCGGCGGTGGGTGGCACCCCCACCGCTGCTGCGGATTTTTTTTGTTTTTTTTAATTTTTTTGATTTCTTTTTTTTTGCTATAATAAAAAACATTTTTTTGTTTATTTTTTTATATTTTTTTTAATTTTGATTAGACAGAGAATATAATTGACAAAAAATAAAATAAAAAAAATTGATGACGGTGGTGTATGATGAGGATGATGGAGATGAGTGATGAAATAAAATGATGGGGTGATAGTGATGTGGTAAAGAACCTTTTTTTGTTTTAGAATTTTTTAAATTTTTTATTTTCTTTAAACAAGAAATAACAAATGATGCAAATGATCAAGTGGCGATGAAGGTGGAGGAAGTTGATATGAACTAAACAAATAGGGGCATGTGGATGGTGATATGATGTGCTAATAAAAATGCAAAAAATAACAAGATGGTAAAATGAGAAGACAATTTACCTACGATGGAGACGATCGCCTATGATGTGCTCTCGTGAGCACGGTCTTTGCTCAAATCGCCGGTGCGCGATGAGCTCGAGCAGCGCGCGGTTGCGGCTGCGATGTTGGCCAAAAAGCCAACGGATCACACCGGAGAGAGGGCCGTCGTCGCTCGACCGCGGTTGCGTCGCTGTCACCGATTCAACTCAGGGAACTAGGCTCTCCTCACATAAAGATGGATCAAGGGCAAATTGAGGAGGATGGAATGTATATATAGATGATGAAATGAGAAGTTATTATGTGGGTGGAGTTGAATGGGAAGTTGGATTATTAATGGAGTTGAATGGGAGGTTTAAGAAATGGTGGGGTTGAATGGAGGTTGGTGGTAGAAGAGAGTTGAATGGTGGTTATTGTAGAGAATGTAAAATAATTAAATAAATAAAATGAAATAAAGTAGGCTACTTTAATTACAACAAAATAAAGAAGGAAAAAATAATGGTGAATTTACAAGTGAATACAAAACACCATGTACACATTTTTTTACTTTTCTAATATGTAATTTTTTTTGTCTTTTTAATAAGAGGTATTTACAACGGAAAAAATACAATAAAATACTACAATTAAAATACAACACAAGTATGATTTTTTTGTATTTTTAATAATTAAGAAAGACACAATAAAAAATGAAGAAAGCATGAATATATACATAATGTACAATGTACATCTAGGTCCCAAAATATAACTTTTGCAAATGAGCTCCGATTTTAATGAAACCACTTCCGTTGGATAGATAATTTTCTAACTTGAACTTTAAAAGTGAGTTTGGTGAATTTGGAGTTCATACGGAGCGAGAATTTAGCTTGGAAGTTGGACTTTACGGCTTTTTCTCTTTGGGATCTAGGAGCATTTATTTGAGGTAAAATTTATTTTGTATTTTTATATTTTTATATACATTTTTATAAACAAGTTAGAGAAAGAATTAGCTAGAAAGGAGTTGAAATGAAATTATTAAAAATCCATGAAGTTTTGGGCTATTTACAAGTATAAAACTCCTTTATTTTTGCGGCTTTTTATTGTTAATTCATTTTGTGCAGTCTTATATACAATAATTTGTGTGTTTTATTTACAAGAGTTATTTTGTTAATTTATGTATTTTATGGACATTTATCTGGGATTTTACTCGGGGATTTTGCTAAGATCAAGATATTAAGATGATGAATCGTGGATTCATCACTTGCTCCTCCTCACGGACGGTCTCCTCCAACAGAAAGCTGAAGCATCCTCGGGCGGTTCCTCGCACGAAAAGTGAAACAAAAATGTGCCAAAAAGCAATTATATCAAATGGAGGCAAGGAAATAATAAAAGAGAAATAAAAGAAAAATGATTACTAAGCCATGCTCCCCGGCAATGGCACCATTCTGATGAGCGTCCGATTGATAAGGTTAAGTATCAAGAAATAAACAAGGTCCTTGTGATCCCAGCTAATCAAACGGGCTCAACAAGAAGAAATAAACCACTCAAGAGACAATCAAACAATCGAGAATATGTAAGCGGTTCGCTATTTTATTTACCAGGTATAACAACCAGGGTCGAACACAAGGAGCACGAAAAATTTATGTAGTCAAATCTCAGAAATAAAATGAAATATATTTTTTAGTGGTTTTTAATTTTGCAAATTTTTTATTTTTTTAATAAGAAAACAAAATCAATCAACAGTAATAGAAAGGAACACAACTATCTTTTTGTATTTTTCTTTAAAGCCAAAAATGCTCATAAACATAGGATAAAAATATTTTTGGGTTTTTGAAGTTTTAAAATGTTTTGGTAATTTTCTGGGATTTTTCTGGTGTTTTGTAATTTTCTAAAATTCAAATAAAACATAAAATTCAAATAGTGCACAATCAGGACTAAATTGCAAGCTAAAAATATCTAAAATACCCTAGACTGGATATTAATTTTATGATAAAGTAGATGTAAAATGCTACAAACGGGAACTGAAAATACAATTTTTGGATTTTTCTTTGATTGTATATGATTTTTATAAGGTTTTTACTATTTTGCAATTTTTAGGGTTTTTGTGAGGATTTTTCAAAAAAAATAATATTGTAAATAAATCATACATAAAGACACCAACAGAATTTTTTTTGGAATTTTTAGAAGTATTTTTCAAATTTTTATGATTTTTCTAAGCTAAACATGGATTTTTAAAAGTTTTTGAATTTTTAAATTATAAAATACAATCAAATCAACTCAAGAAAATCACAATAAATATTACAAGCCAATAGGAGTTAGTGGTAATTTTTTTCGAATTAATTTGCTATTTATTAAGTCCAATCAAAGACAAGCAATTAATCACAGTTTACAGGGACCTTGTTGCAACTATTTCAAGTTTATGGGCCAAATGATAACATAGTACAAAACCTCATGGCTCAATCTACAAAAATCCCAATAAAGCACACGCAACACACATGATCCAGACTCAAAGAGGTATAACTGCAAATACTAAAAACATGCCATTCAATTCATAATAGTAGAAAATCACATGGCATGAAGCGCAAATAACCCAAAAGTCACGTGGGACTGCACGTGCTGCAAACTGAAAGAGACTAAAATGGAAATATCTAAAAATGCAAGGTTGGAACTGCAAAATGTCCAAAGTAAAATAAATTGTGATAAATAGTTACATGACTAGAAGACAAATGCAAAACACAGAGGGGCCTAATTGAAATTTACCCCTTGGGGCATGTGGCGCACGTAAGGACTCTAGCAGCTCTGATTGTCCCCTGGGAAAGACCTGAAGCTATCAGCGGATGCATGAGCTCCAGGCGAAGGGAGTGGATGGGTCGTGGCCTCGATCTGTTGCGACATGCGAGAGAGGCTACACGCGCAAAGGTCTCCAGCCACATTGTTGAACCGCGGTCTTGAAGCCATCAACCTTCGCTCCAAGGGCTCCTCCTAACTGTTGTCACTCGGCTAGAGGTGTTTAGGGGTGAAGGAAGAGGCGAGGCATGAGCTACCCAGCTGTGGAGGCGGATGAGATAATTTATAGGGTTCCTAGGGGTCTGGAAAGATCGCAAGATGGAGCGCAACCCTAGGGGGATCCAGATGATCCTTGGGATCCGCAACGATCACAGATGTCTGAGGAATCTCGGGTCCAAAAATCAAGGTGAGAGGTGGTCAGAGTCGGACGGGGAAATAGGGAGAAAAAAGTCCGGCGAGCCAGAATCGGGTTTGACCCAACTAGAAGGGAGGGTTGACCGAGGTCAACGATCCAGATGGACCAATCAGAGAGCAGGGATATACAAAATAAAAAAATTCAGTGAATTTAAAATAAAAAGTATATAAAAAAATGTTTATTATTTTTCAAAGTTTTTTTCTACGCTTTTTAATTATTTTTATAAAAAACAAATTAGTGTATATACTGTATATAGTATTATATACATGTATAATATACTTATGTATTGTATACAAGTATTTTTATTTTATTATTTTTACATAAATACCCTTATTTTATATTTTATTTAATTACAACATATTTTTAAGAATATAAAATAATTTTTATTTTATTTTTAGAAAATATTTAAGGGTACATAATAATTAGTGAATGTAATATATATAGGTTCATTGTGTACAAGTAATTGAAGATTTTATTTTTATTTTTATTTTTTTATTCTTATTTCTAAGATTATATACAAGGGTGTAAAAAGAATAATTTAATTTTATTTTGTCAAAAATAAATATATAAATAATGTGTACAAGTATAGGTAATATATACAACACATAATGAACCCTATCTCTCTCTACTTATTTTCTCTTGCGATCATGTCAAGGCTTGACCTTCTCTTGGGAGTTGGGTCACTCTGTATTTATTCTAAATACATCTTTCTTTTTCTTTTCTTTTATTCTTTTATTTAGCCAAAACACGCTAATTAGGTAATATTAACAAAGGCATGCAAGTTGCTAAGTTATTATATTTAAGAGTATCTACATGATGTTTTGCCAAGAAAAAGAGCTAAAATAAAAGAATAAAGAGCGAGAATCATAGGTTCATCAAGCCCCCTTTCTTCCTCGAGCTCATTCGACTTCATCGGAGCTCCGACGTACCTCCTGACACTGCCACCTGACGCGGAGCAGATCTTGCTCCATTTTCCCCTACCTAGAGACCTCCTGGTGGCCGTAAGGGTGAAGGAGCAGTTGAAGCTTGCCGAGTTCTTTGCGTATTCTTCCAGCTGCACTTTCCGTCGTTGAATCTTCATCCCTCGCCAGATCTTCCAGCCATTGTTGGATCCTTTTCCTTGTATCCATCCGATCAAGCGTCAAGATCTAATCTCAGCCACTCATCGGCGAAGTGGCATCCACCATTGGGAGCGTGCCACGCGGATTAGTGAAGACATCTGAGCCGTTGGATCACATGTAGGGGGTATTTTGCACTTTTTCCCCTTTATTTTTGTATTTTAAATATTTAATATACAAACTTTTATCTGTCGTTATATTAGTTTTATAAAATTTGCATGGAGGCCCCTGAACTTTAGTGATTTTACATTATAGTCCAGTCCACGTCACCTCGTGTGCCGTCCCACATGAGGTGGATATTTTACAAGGATACCCCTACGAGTATTTGTATTTCAATTTAGTCTATACTTTCATTGGTAGATTAACACATTTTGAGTAATTTGCAACTGAGCCCTTGACTTTATTTTTAATTGCATACATGCCCTTGCTAGCACATTAATTTTTGTGGTAGTTATCTATTTATTAAATATATCATCCATGCTTAAAAAAATCTCAAAAAATAGGATTAGGTGCATGTTGTTCATAGATTCACACATATTTGTTATTTTTATTTTAGGCACTTTTAATACTTTATAAAAAAATAAAAAAGAGCACATTTTTTCCATGTTTGTAATATAAAATACCAAAAAATAAAATCATTTTGAACCCCCCAATATATTTTGTCTATCTATTTATTTTACAACCCCAGAACCCAAAATCCCTAAAAGTAGAAAAAGGAAATACATAAAAATTAAAAAGCTCCAAAATCCACTATAAAAATCTAAAAATCTTAAAAAAATACCAAAAAATTTTATTTTTGTTTCTGATTTTTAACATTATTTATATATTAAAATTTATCTTGAAAATTTTAGACATTATTTGCTATTTTTAATTTCCAAATTAATTTGACTTATTTGTTTAATCTCTAATTTGGGATATTTTTTTACTTTAAAAATATATATAATTATTTAAAAATAACTAAACTAGTAGAAAAATATTTTAAACCCAAAACATTTTATTTTCTATATTGTGTTTATTTGTATTAGTATTTATAATTACATTACTTTATATTGTATATATAGCCTTACATATTCTATATTATATATTTACAAAGAAACATAAATTAAAATCAGAAAATATAAAAATATAAAAAAATATAAAACCAATATATACATATATATATATATATATAAAATCAAAAATACAAAATAAAAAACCCACAAAAAGACAAATAGACAAGAACACACATTTTTGGAATTAATTTTCCCCGATCTCTTGTTTGCTCCTTGTGTTCGACACTCTACACATTTTTTTGAGAGAAGACACTCTACACATACTTACACATATACACACATTTGTAGAGTTATAATAAATTTTAACTCCACATATTTTGCTTTTCATTGCTTTACACATTTTGTGGGTTAATTGTTGATTGAATCAGGGTTTCGTGAGGGGTCAATACATCGACCGCGATTTTGCCTTGTGAGACCGTACGACCCTCATGAGATCCTCTTCATCAAATGGTACTATTCCGAGGAGCAATGTCGTGTAGATTCGATTTTTACCCATGTCTTCTTGCTTGTCTTTATTTTCCTTTATTTATTTTCATTTTTATTTGATATAATTTGTAAACTGTCTAACCTCCTTGTTTGACTTTGTTATGAGGAACATGGATCGAGGGAAGATCTCCAAGGAGCATGTACACTCACATGAAACTGAGTTGCTCTCCTGCCCTAGTTGACTGGAGAAATCAACAAAGAAGGACTTGGAGGATTTTTTAAGACAGTGCACCTTGCTTTGTATTTTATTTTATTGCATTTTATTTATAATTTAAAGTATGAGAGAGACATATAATTTGTAAGAATTCAAGACTCTCAGGATTTTCACACTTCACGAGGTCCAGTGCCCGAGCGATTGTTCACTTGGGGGCCGTGTAGATTTTTTGCATTTTTTCGCTTTTCTTTTCATTTGTTTCTTGAGTTTCTACTTTTCTTTATTTTGTACGATTGATCCCTAGGCAAACACTTAATTACAATTGCATGTACTTATAGTTCTCGTTTGGACTTAGTTAAATTTTGAATTGATGTTCACTTAACTTTGGAATCGCGCACCACGAGAGTCCTCCATACAACGCTTGCAGTATCCACTATGGTGGGCACCGAGGAGGCTCTAAGACAGGACCCTTTAGTTCTTTTCTAGGTGATTAGCATATTATTCTTCACACTAATAACCGTTACTATTCTAGGATGATTTCATCGATTTTGCATTTGCATATAGATAGGCTTAAATTATGCTTAGCATCCTTACATGAAGAGAACTGGAGGCATGGTGAGCATTTCTACTTAGGAAATTATGCATATCATTGATTTTCCTCACATTTCTTTTCCGACTCTCTCCCTCTAATTTTGATCACTTAGGAGCTAAAAAGAATTGACTCCTCGATAGGCTCGTGCATTTATATTAAAAATACAAAAAAGTGAGAACTAATAAAATTGGGATTGCTAAGGTTACTAGGCCTTAAAACAAATCAAAAAGAAAAATCTTTGTCCTGGGGAAAGTAACCCCCCCATTGTATTCGCATTTACTTTGCTACGTACACACTAAGGAGTAGTGCCCAAATCCCAAGCCAACCTAAGTGCTTGTAAAGTTTTGTATTCTCACCAAACTCTAAAAATCGACACGATAAAAAGACCAAACTATTACGGTCTTCACTGTGTTGAGTAGTTGAATTGAGGGACTATTTTGTGTATATTTGTTTGTGAATGCTTGTGTGTATACTTGATCTCTCTGTGCATTTGTGCCTTTCTCTTTGCATATCTTGATTTGACTATCGTGATCTCCTGATCATTTTCTCTTGTTTCGGAGATGGCTGATGACGAGTCCGAAAATGCCGAGTTAAGAATGTGTTTTTATCGTTCGTGCTTAAAATGATTATTCGTGCGTTGTAGGCGACAATCGGAATCGGTCAAGAAAATAACCACAAATAATATATTCAATTTTTAATCATGTGGTTTTATGTTTATTTTACTTGGACAAGTCCCAAGGTCGATCACAAGG
Organism: Ottelia alismoides; assembly: GCA_037367405.1. NCBI lineage: Eukaryota > Viridiplantae > Streptophyta > Magnoliopsida > Alismatales > Hydrocharitaceae > Ottelia > Ottelia alismoides. The sequence continues at coordinate 395,360 of JAZKJV010004705.1, forward strand.
AGGCAAAGGAACAACCTAGAGTTATGTCTATCAAAGTTCATTCACGGTTTTCGAGGTGGTCTTTTTTTGTTATTTTTAATGCAATAAAGGATGCAGAATGCAAATTCGGCCTATTTTAGGGACTAAAATGTAAATTACATTCAAATGATATCCGAAAAATATGAAACTTGGCCAAAAGTAAAATACTATGAAATGTATGCACTGTAATTTTTTTGGAATTTTTGGATGCAATATGATTTTTTTATTGATTTTTAAATGCAAACAAAATAAATTTCAGTATTTAATTATGACAAATATAAAACCTACTTATTTTCAAGGACCAAAATTATCTAAGATATATTACGATGTGATAGATCTCAGAAAAATCCTACACCTCGAAAATATGAGATCTAATACCTATTAAAAATTAAACACTGAAATATGCAAAATGATTGTTACAGGGCAAATGATGAACGCAAATGCAATTCTTTTTGGGCATAATGTCAAGCACAATTAATTCTACAATATTTGTTTTTTTGGAGATTTTTAGAGCAAATGGTTAATCAACTATGAATTTCAGAGCAAGAAATGGGCAAAAAACGTAAATTTCCACAAAATAATTATTTATCAATTAACCATCCATCACAAAAATGCTCACAAGGTGTCAAAATGTAGGGAATTAACTGACAAACATCATGCTATTTTTGGATTAATAAAATAATGTAAAGAATATGTCTGAAAGTACTGGGAAATACAGGGGTACAAATGTAATATTGAAATAAAATAAATATAAATGTAGAGGGGACTGTAATGTAAATACCAATTGTTCCAGGGGTATTTGTGCAAAATTTCCACGTGCCCTCTGGAGGCTGGACTGGTGCGCAATATAGGGGATCTTCTGAGGCCTTTATGCAAATGACCCACGCGGTCACGTGCCCCGTACATGACCCGTGGGGATGAGGGCTGATGACGTACTGCTGAGGTAGTCCCCCCACGCACGTGCGGATCACGTGCGGGGGGTCTCGGGCTGGTCCCGGTTGGCGGAGTGCGAGGCGGCATAGCGGAGGTGGTCCGATGTGGGTTCGCGAGGGGCCTACGGGGCTGTTGTGGCGGACGAGAGGCGGAGGGGCAGCCCAGGTGCGGCAGAGGTCCAGCGAGTGCGGCAGTTGGCGATGAAGATGACGGCGATCGGTGGTGTTGTCCAAGGCGGTTGCGAAGTTGGCGTTGTTACGTTGCGGTTGACTGGCGAGAGGTGGTAGCTGGAGATGAACGGAGGCGATGGAGTCGTCGTTCGGTGGAGCTTTGGTGATGGAGAAGGCGGAGATAATGGCGTGTTATTGGTGGTTGTCGATGTTGTGGGCTCAACAACGACGAAGGCCGGAGTGAGGCACGCGCGAAGGCGGCGCTGCGACGAGCGTTGGGTGCTCGGATCTCGCCGAGGAGGCGACGCGGTGCTGTCACCGCCGTGAAGGATCTCCGGATGCAATTGGCGGATGAAGGCTGGAGGTTGGCGGGAAGGTGCTTAAATAGGGTTTGGGATTGGCCGGAGATGGAAGGGGGTAGGGCGGTCGATTTGAAGAGGGATCGAGATCGCGGAGGTTCGGTGATGGGATATGGAATGATGAGGATTCGATTGGATGCGTGATTGGATTGCGTGATCGGAGGTTGACGGAGATAACGAGATTTGCGGGGAGAAAATCGGGGGCGGCGGAGGTTGATTTGGGAAAGGCGCCTGGAGATGGGAGGCGGAAGACGAGCGGGGGCCGTCCGATCGGCCGAGATCGGACGGCCCAGTTGAGTACACGTGGCGGCATGAAGGGAGAGAGGAGCGCACGTGCGGAGCACGTGCCTGGGAGGCACGTGCGACGCACGTGCACCCTCTTTATTTTTTTATTATTTATTATTTTTTATTGTTATTTTTTATTTTTTTTATAAAAACGAGTTCAAGAATAAGCCAAAATTGGCTGACATGTGGCGGCACCAGGTGCTGTCACGTGTCAGCGCCAGAAAAATCGAAAAAATAAATACTTGTAAAATCAAAAAGAAATAGCAAATGGCCTCAGATCGAAAAAGTTTCTTCACAAAAATTGTTCGTCTCGATGAGACTACAACTTTCATGAAGACATTAAAACCAAAATCGATCATTTGCACAAAGTGATTTTTTAGGGTATCCCATGTACATAGAATACCTTGATTTTGGGGTTTTGTAATTTTTATGTCATTTTTAGATCGGATAAAAATTCGAAAAAAATATAATAAATCAGAGATAAATAAATACACATTAATCTAATTTTTTTGAATTTTTATTAATTAATAAAATATGTACATACAATATTAGGTCAAAAATCGTTAAAATATATAATATACAAAAGAGGCCCAAAACCCAACTTTCACATATGAGCTCCAATTCACTTGAACTTGGTCTTGTTTTGAAGGTAATTGAATGTACATTAGTTCAAAAAGTGAGTAGGATTAAAACAGACACTGGATGAGGGAGATATGAGGGTTTTAGTTCGAAAATCCTGAAATTAGGGTTTGGGTTTTTGGTCCACTTATTTGGGTTAGTTATTTTTTTGTATTTTTCCTTTATTCTTGTTAGTGATACGTACATAGTGGAAGTGGTTTTGAGTCATTCGGAGTTAGCATGAATGAGTTAAAAATCTGGGAAGTTAGGCTATTTACAGGTCACTTTTGGCTTGGATTTTTGGCTTCTTATTTTGTGCAGATTTTTGTGCTAAAATGCAATTCTTATGAAATCATGCACTAATGCTAATTATACAGAATAGATGCAAGAATGCTGTTGATTTTGAGGGATTTGAGCTAATAAATGAGATTTAGAGTGATGAATACGAGATTCATCATCCCCCTATACTTAAACCATGCTAGTCCCTGAGCATCAAAAAGAAATGCCATGAGGTGAAATGAGATTGGGATCCATACCAAGACCATGAGATGAAGGTGAAAGTGAACCTAAACTCAACCTTTGGATTATTTGTGTGTCGGAACTTCTGTGAGACTTAGAATTTTAAAATCAACAGCCCTCAAGTTCTACACATCATTGCTACAGTTTCGGCTCAGAAGTCTTCTTAGATCAATCTTCTTCCCAAAGTATACCCTATGAACATTGAACAACCGACTCATGTGTGTGAAAGGTTTTAGCTCTTCCCATCCAGAATGTCGGACTACTATGCAAACCTCCTCTCCAGTAACTCGTCCTCGGGGAGTCATGTATTTCCTTCTAAGGTATATCGCGCTGTGTTCACAATCGAATTGGGGGGAGAAGATAAAAGAAGGGGAAAAGAACTGGAGGGTGGCCAGTGTAGTCACCTCTCCTTGTGAAGATGGCCAGTGTAGCCGAGTCTCCACCAAGATCTACAGGTTTTGAAGCTTGGACCTTTTTGGCCAGATGTTTATTTGGTAGAATGCTTCTTTGTATTTGAAATTTTTGGTGGTTCTGCTTGGATCTTGTTGTGCCCCTACGGATATAGAATCTTTTTGCTTCCGTACATTTTTTGGGGTCTTAGAAAAAATTGTGCCTAGTCATCCATTCCTTTTCTGAAGCTTTATTTCAACTCGTACTCCGGTCTTTAGATTTCCACGCTATCAGAAAAGAAACTCACACAGTCTTCCAACATCCCGTCTGAGTTAAGCTAAGTGCGTAGTGCGAGAGTACAAATTAATTCCTTATTCCAGAGTTGTACCCAAAATGAAGAGACCAGGTTAGACACTAAGAGTCAAACTCTGCACATTGTTATGTTGAACTTAAAGAATTAAGTCAAAGACCTGAAGCTTCTAAAATCCTAATTCTCGGTGAAGTTCCTCTGAAAATTAGGTGGATTAAGGTCAAGTCCAGATCACTCTCGGTTTCGGATCATAACTTGATTCAGAACCCGATGACTTTTCACATATGCAAATGCAATTCTAGATGAAGTGGAAGTGTGTGAAATGCAGACACATTTTTTTCTTTTGATTTTTTTATGCAAGGGATTTTTTATGCAAAAAAATAAGAAGCCATTTTTCAAAAATTTTGGGCACAATTAGTATTAGTAGCAAAACTCTCTTTTTTTCTTTTTCTTTTTTTTGGTTTTTTTTCAAGTTAGTTACCCATCCCGTAAATACGTATAGACTTACGCGAAAGTACTAGATATGGGTAAAATATATACGAAGTATATACACAGACCCCCCCTATACTTAGCGAGTGTTGTGTCCTCAGAGCACAAGGAGCGCAAAGAAGACATAGCTCGGGCTAAGCGTAAGAGGGTGAAAAATAAAAAGAAAAGGAACAATATTTACAGAACCGCCCCCGTGTACTTAGGCTGTGAACAGTCTAAGTATAAAAGAAGAGCGGAAAAAATGAAGTGGTTGGGGTATATGAATGAAGAGAGTATATACAGGTGGGTGTCGGTTTCCCCTATACTTAGGCTCTGATCAGCCTAAGTATGGAAGAATGGTGGATATGGAGCGATCAAGAGATAGAAGTGCGATGAGGGAAATGGTATATACAAATGGCATCGTCCCCCCCCCCCCATACTTAGGCCTTAGCCTAAGTAAAGGAAGAAGCTGTACAAGGAGACCGATGTGATTGGGAGGGAGGGTGGGTAGCCGATGATTAAGGCGGTTTTCGGCTAATCTTCTTGTGAGCCTACGGTGGGAGATCGTAATGAGTTGGAGATGAAGCATATGATTCCCAACTATTATCAGTGTCATCCTCAGAAAAGTCATGATGGATAGTGGATGAAGTGTTTGAGTCAGATGAAAGATATCCATCATCGGAATTATCCTCAGAGGAATAGTATTTGAAAGTGGACACACTCCAGATATTCATGTCTTTTTGTTTCTTCAATTGTTTCCTCAAGATTCGTTCCTTTTTAAGATCAATCGGTTTATCCTCAGATGAATACTCAGAAGCTCCGGTCTCAGTCAGCTCATAAGAAATAATTCCAGTGTACTTGTAGAAGGCAGGAGCATCAGCTTTGGATGAGTAATAATTAGGAACGGGAGTTGTCCAACGAGAATCGAATTTTGGATCCTTTCGAAGATATGGCTTTAGAGCTGCTGAACATACTTCACTCATGTAGACTACCTTTTCCGGACCTGATGAGGGATCATCAACCGATTCCTCTTCCGAAAGGTCAAATCTAACTCTTTTTTTCTTGTTTCGTGAAGTTGTCGGTTCACTTGAGTATCCAGATGAGTAGCCATTGGAATTCTTTTCCGTGGTCGGTTTTTGGGCTACATGTTTGTTCTTAGTCTCCTGAATGTTGGTGCACTCTCTATTTGGGAGGATTTGGTCAAGATAATCAGAGTAGGTTGCTCTAGGGTGTGACCATGCATATGTCTTAGGATCGTAGTAGAAGGATTTGTCTATTTTGAGATCCGCGGGAATTGAAATACCGGGGAGAGTCTCTGCATGTTCATTCTCAATTGATTTGACATTGGAGCATTCCTGTGTCAAGTTGATGTAATCCATGTAGTCAGCATAGGTTGACCCAGGGTGTAACCACGCATAAGTCTCCGGATCATAAGATTCATGTGCTTGATTTTCCATGGTGAGTGCAGCTGGGAATGGAGCAGGAGGGAGATTCTCTAAACCAATAGTCTCATCAACAACCGTTATCTCAGGTGTAGCTGCGGGGTAGGGCTCTTCTACCATTTCATGGTTACGGTTGTCGGGGACTTCGTTGGTTGCCTCAGAAAATCGTGATTCCTTAAAGACTAGGTCAGATCGAAGTGCTTCCAATGTTGTGAATTTGATTTCCCGAGTCTCACAGTCAATAATTGCCTTCGTCAATGCTAAGAATGGATTTCCGAGAATAATTAGAGACTGGGTGAATTCTCCTTGATGCTCAATATTAATGATCGTGAATTCCATTTTGAGTAGAGCACCTTGGAATATCATGATGACAAAAATGATTCCTCTCGGCCGCTTTATCGATCGGTCTGCCAATTGAACAATCTCTCGTATCTTCCGAATCGGTCCGAGTTTGAGTTCGTGAAATACAGAGGTCGGGAGGATATTGATCGGTGAATCTTCATCAATACGAGCATGGGTGAAAATTGTGTCTTTGATTCTACAGTCAAATCTGGGCAACCGCTTCACTATGCGGCTCTTGGTTTTTCTCCTTAACACCAAGGAGGAGGCCATTGATAAGGTATGTCTTTCAGTCTTTGTTCTAATCCTTCCTGACTTTTTCGTCATTAATTTGCCCATTACAAATCCTTTAAGGTCAGGGAAGTGTTCAATGGCCTTTATAAAGGGAAGTTCAAAAATTAATCTTTTCTCTAATGCTTCCCGTACAGCAGGATCCAAATTCTTCAGTCTCTATTTTTATGAATTTTTTTGGATTTTCAAATTTTTTGGTGTTTTTGAATATTCCTATTTTTTGGCATTTTCTGTGTGGTGTGGTGATGTGGTGTGTTCCTCAGATGAGTCAGGCTTCTGATGTTCAGAGTATGAGTCATATGCATAGTCATTTATAGGGGAATAATATGCAGATGTGCTACTGTCAAAATCGTCCCCATGTTTCTGAATATCCTTAAATTTTTCAGCCTGAGATCCAATCATTATGTTCGAGCTCCTATAAAATAAATTGAGTCGGTCAGTAAAATTTCTGAATTTTTACTCCATTAATTTAAATTTCTTATCTATCCTTGAAATTTTATTCTCAAAATCTGTTCATCATCAATCATGGGAGCAGTCGGTGTATGTTCGATAATTTCATCTTCCATTTTCCTGTATGTTCTGAGAGGAGAGTTTCTTAGAATATCCGATATGTGATCATTATTTTCTGAAAATTTCTCCTCGAAAATTATGGAAGGAGTCTGCTCAGTGGAAGGATTTTGCGAGAATGTGTAGGTCTCGTACTCAACATGCCTTGACTCGGGCATGTAATCATGATCTGAGTAGAGTCTACTTCCATGGTCATGATTGATCGTATCCTCGAATAATGGAGTCATACAGGGTATATATGTGTTAATGTCATCAGTTTGGTCCTCTGTATGTATAGGTTGATCAAATGAGTGATATTCAGGTTGGTCAATAGGGATTTGATCGTTGCGGTCAATCCAACACTGATGATCATTAAGTGCGGGTCTTTCTATCTGTGTTTGGTTTCTTGGCCAGTAATTAGACTCAAAGGTGTTTTGATCTTGAAAAGGTTCATCAGCGAGAAACTGAGAATAAGACGGTTCAGTCAAAGATGGAAGGTGGTCATGTGCGGTCGGATGATTCGAGTAGGAATTCAATAAGAGGGTCGAATTTATCCGTGGTTGAAAGTCTCCCGCAAATATTGGAGGATTATTGAAAGAATAGGATGTAGTTGATTTGGGCCTAACCGAGACAATTTTATTTTTATAGTATAGCTCTGATGGATTTTCATATGAATGTTCGGCCATTTTTGAAAGAGTGGAAAGAAATGATGGTTTGGATCTGCAAGAGTTTTTAGACAAGAGTTCCATGATGAGGTTTGAATCAAGAAAGGAGAGAGATGATTGTATGGTATAGAAATTTTATCAAATGTGCGGCTATTGATCTTTGATATCGGTTCACGCACACCAATACAAACACAAATCAAACTCCGGGTTCACCAACTCACACAATGAAGCCGTACGAGTTCGGCTATTATCTTTTCAATTTTAGTTGGTGATAAATCAATCTTGGGAAAAAAATTTAGCGAGCTGTTAGGTGCCGAAATTTTCATAATGACTGGCCCGAATTCTTCGACTAGTTGTACCTACTTTCAGCCAATATGGGAGTAAGTACGGACCGTAGAACGACTACCCGTTACTTGAGGACGGAGCCTTACGCAGTGTCCTCTAAGCCACCCACTCTGCTAAGGAAATCCAGACCATTTACCGGCTACCCGTAGATCCTCACTGAGAAGTAGCTAATCATTTTTGGCAGAATCAGTAGTCAATATGAAAATTCGGGTTTGGTTCTAACCGTAAGTGTCGTCTCTCACTCACTCATAAAAAATAAAATAATCCAAGGTCGGGGTTGCTCTCCCGTAAAAATTCTTGATTTTATGGGTTATTTTGAAATCGGCTATATTTAGCAGTCCCAATTTTAATTAGGTGATCATTGAAGAATTAAGTGAGCAGAATAATACACGTCTATCGTTCAGTCCCAATTTCCTTTAAAATTAAGTGATAAAACATGAGGGAGAAGTTCGGGAAAAGCCGATGCACACGAAAATAATGATGTATGCTCAGTTAGAAGACTTACAGTGAATCCTCACAATCTCCATGTGGGATGCAACACAGAATTGAAAAATTATTCTAAATGAATGCACGCCGATGAAAAACCGCACCTAAGCAGAAAGTTTATTAGCGGAGAAGAATTGAGATAAATTTGGCTAAGTTGAACGATCTATGTGCGTATCAGTTAATGTGAAGTGTGGCTTAATCCTACGAGCACAAAAAATTAAAATGCTCTTGAGAGCCGTAGGTGCAGGTCTAGCCTAATCGCCACTCAAGTCAGGCCCCACCCTTACCGGAGAGTGAAACAGGCCACGACACGCCACAAAAAAAGTTAGAGGTCTTTTTACACACGCGAGAGTCCAAATGGACACTGCTGTAAATATACAATTAATTACAAAAATTAAAGTTCAGAAAAATAAATCCTAGACTCGACGCTCTCTCACGACTCGACTCGATCTTAAATTTAATTGCGGCTTTTGCGGAAGTCGGTGAAGTTGCGTCGGTTTCTTGAAAAACCGCTCCACGTAAACCGTGTACCTCACAAGAAAAATAAGAGAGATAATGTAAGAGAGTGACTCAAAAAATATATAAAAAATAAATGCTGAAAATAAATTGCAGAAAAAAATGGAATTTACAATGAAAAATTCGGGGGTCAGAATACCCGAATACGGAAAACCGAACGAAAATTTTCAAGACAAAATTCTAAGCCGTTTGCCTCTCCGGCAACGGCGCCATCTGACAAGTCCAGAAATGCCAAGTTAAGAATGTGTTTTTATCGTTCGTGCTTAAAATGATTATTCGTGCGTTGTAGGCGACAATCGGAATCGGTCAAGAAAATAACCACAAATAATATGTTCAATTTTTAATTGTGTGGTTTTATGTTTATTTTACTTGGGCAAGTCCCAAGGTCGATCACAAGGAGGCAAAGGAACAACCTAGAGTTATGTCTATCAAGGTTCGTTCACGGTTTTCGAGGCGGTCTTTTTTTGTTATTTTTAAAGCAATAAAGGATGCAGAATACAAATTTTTCGGCCTATTTTAGGGACTAAAATGTAAATTACATTCAAATGATGTCCGAAAAATATGAAACTTGGCCACAAAGTAAAATACGATGAAATCTATGCAATGTAAATTTTTTGGAATTTTCGGATGCAATATGAATTTTTTATTGATTTTTAAATGCAAACAAAATGAATTTCAATATTTAATTATGACAAATATTAAACCTAATTATTTTCAAGGATCAAAATTATTTAATATATATCACGATATGATAGATCTCAGAAAAATCCTACACCTCAAAAATGTGAGATCTAATACCTACTAAAAATTAAACACTAAAATATGCAAAATGATTTTTACAGGGCAAATGATGAATGCAAATGCAATTCTTTTTGGGCACAATGTCAAGCACAATTAATTCTACAATATGTGATTTTTCAGAGATTTTTAGAGCAATGATTAATCAACTATGAATTTCAGAGCAAGAAATGCGCAAATACGTAAATTTCCACAAAACAATTATTTATCAATTAACCATCCATCACAAAAATGCCCACAAGGTGTCAAAATGTAGAGAATTAACTGATAAACATCATGCTATTTTTGGATTAATAAAATAATGTAAAGAAGATGTCTAAAAGTACTGGGAAATTAAGGGGTACATATGCAATATTGAAATAAAATAAATATAAATGCAGAGGGGACTGTAATGTAAATACCAATTGTTCCGGGGGTATTTGTGCAAAATTTCTAAAGGGGCACGTGCGTGACACGTGCCCTCTGGAGGCTGGAATGGTGCGCAATATAGGGGATCTTCTGAGACCTTTATGCAAATGACACACGCAATCACGTGCCCCGCACGTGACCCGTGGGGATGAGGGTTGATTACATCCTGCTGAGGTAGTCCCCCCACGCACGTGCGGATCACGTGCGGGGGGTCTCGGGCTGGTCCCAACCGACGGAGTGCGAGGCGACGTAGCGGAGGTGGTCCGGCGTGGGTTCGTGAAGGGCCTACGGGGCTGCTGTGGCGGACGAGAGGCGGAGGGGCAGCCCAGGTGCGGCGGAGGTCCAGCTAGTGCGGCGGTTGGTGATGAAGATGACGGCGGTCGGTGGTATTGTCGAAGGCGGTTGCGAAGTTGGCATTGTTGTGTTGCGGTTGACCGGCGAGAGGTGGTAGCTGGAGATGAACGGAGGCGATGGATTCGTCGTTTTGTGGAGCTTTGGCGATGGCGAAGGCGGAGATAATGGCACGTTATTGGTGGTTGTCGATGTTGTGGTCTCAACAGCGACGAAGGCCGGAGCGAGGCACGTGCGAAGGCGGCACTGCGACGAGCGTTGGGTTCTCGGATCTCGCCGGGGAGGCGACGCGGTGATGTCACCGCCGCGAAGGATCTCTGGGTGCAATCGGCGGATGAAGGTTGGAGGTCGGCGGCAAAGGTGCTTAAATAGGGTTTGGGTTTGGCCAAAGATGGAAGGGGGTAGGGCGGTCGATTTGAGAGGGATCGAGATCGTGGAGGTTCGGTGATGGGATCTGGAATGATGAGGATTCGATTGGATGCGTGATTGGATTGCGTGATCGGAGGTTGACCATCGTTTCTATGGTTACTTCTTAAACGGTGAGGTCCTCTCTATACACCGGAGCCCTCTTCCTCATTTAATCAATGTTATTAGTAACTTGTACAGTTCACATTCTTTGGCTCTACCCATGAATTATATAATAATAGGTCTTCTCACAATAAGAACTATCCATACAGTGACGACATTTAATTATGAAAGTTGGCTAGGTAGCTGACCCTGTTAGTCCGTTATTTCAAGAATCGTAGCATAATTTTGTTGTTTCTCAAATATCAGGAGATAGCGAGATTTGCGGGGAGAAAATCGGGGGCGGCGGTGGTTGATTTGGGAAAGGCGCCTGGAGACGAGAGGTGGAAGATGAGCGGGGGCCGTCCGATCGGCCGAGATCGGACGGCCCAGTTGAGTACACGTGGCGGCATGAAGGGCGAGAGGAGCGCACGTGCACCCTCTTTATTTTTTACTATTTATTTATTATTTATTATTATTATTATTATTTTATTTTTAATTTTTTTTTTTATAAAAACGAGTTTAAGAATAAGCCAAAATTGGCTGACACGTGGCGGCACCAGGTGATGCCACGTGTCAGTGCCAGAAAAATCGAAAAAATAAATAGCTTGTAAAATAAAAAAGAAATAGCAAATGGCCTCGGATTAAAAAAGTTTCTTCACAAAAATTGTTTGTCTCGATGAGATCTACAACTTTTATGAAGACATCAAAACCAAAATCGATCATTTGCACAAAGTGATTTTTTAAGGTATCCCATGTACATAGAATACCTTGATTTTGGGGTTTTGTATTTTTTATGTCATTTTTAGATCAGATAAAAATTCGGAAAAAATATGATAAATCAGAGATAAATAAATACACATTATCTATTTTTTTGGATTTTTATTAATTAATAAAATATGTACATAAAATATTAGGTCAAAAACCGCTAAAATATACAGTATACAAAAGAGGCCCAAAACCCAACTTTCACATATGAGCTCCGATTCACTTGAACTTGGTCTTGTTTTGAAGGTAATTGAATGTACATTAGTTCAAAAAGTGAGTAGGATTAAAACAGACACTGGATGAGGGAGATATAAGGGTTTTAGTTCAAAAATCCTGAAATTAGGGTTTGGGTTTTTGGTCCACTTATTTGGGTTAGTTATTTTTTTGTATTTTTCCTTTATTCTTGTTAGTTATATGTACACAGTGGAAGTGGTTTTGAGTCATTCGGAGTTAGCATGAATGAGTTAAAAATCTGAGAAGTTAGGCTATTTACAGGTCACTTTTGACTTGGATTTTTGGCTTCTTATTTTGTGTAGATTTTTGTGCTAAAATGCAATTCTTATGAAATCATGCACTAATGCTAATTATGCAGAATAGATGCAAGAATGCTATTGATTTTGAGGGATTTGAGCTTAATAAATGAGATTTAGAGTGATGAATACGAGATTCATCAGCTGACTGGAGTGAATTTTATCTGAAAATGTGGATCCCCCGTACCCTCCATCCAGTCCACCTCCATTTTTCCAAGAGGACTTTTCTCCTGACTTTTGTACATATCTGCCTAACCCACTATTTCAGGAATCAGATTTTGACTTTCACCCATCATCACCACCACCATCACCTTCACATTTCGACAATCCACTTTTCTAGGAGGACTTTGCTCCGGAATGTGATTTTTTCCCACACCCAGCACCCTCATTCCACTCACCCGATACTGAGATTTTGGAGTCACCTCTCATGAAGACCGATCTTGAGTACATGACTGATGACTGCCCGAGCGACAGAGGTAAAGGTATCTAGATAGGTCGTTGCGACCTCGATCGCTCAGCTAAGTCAATCAAGAAAAATATCAGACCACTCGAAACAAATAAAATCAAACAAGCACGAAGATAGCGGTCCAGCTATGAGTTTAACCTGGTATAGCACCCAGGGTCGAACTCGAGGAGCACGGGTTGGCCAAAGGCCTACGAAGTAGTAAAAATGAAATTAAATAAAAGACAAAATATTTTTAATGCTTTTTAATGATTTTTATATTTTTTGGATTTTTAATATGTGAAGAAAACAAAAGAAATACAAAAGCAAGCACACTTTGACTAATTATTTAATGTGTCAAAAATCAAGCAAAAATTCAAATAAAAATATTTTTATGTTTTTAATATTTTTTAGTGTTTTTGGTTAATTTTTGATATTTTTCTGATGTATATTTTATTTTCTAAAAATCAAACAGTAGCAAAGAAACAAGGTACTGTCCAGCCAAGCCTAAAGTCCCTAGATAAAATATCTAAGAACCTCAAAAGGGCCTGGAGGTATTTTTCCTGTAAACTAGGTAAAACAAGGAAAATTTGAGTACCAAAATTATTGTTTTTGGGTTTTTAGATTATTTAATAGAATTTTTATGGGTTTTTAGGTGTTTTTAAGTTTTTATGGTTTTTAATCAGTGAAAAATAGCCAAAATTGGCTAGAAAATAAAGGAACACAAATAAACAGTACCTAATTTTTATAGAATTTTTGAGGGGGTTTTAATATTTTTTTGGGATTTTTAAAACTAGACAGTGGCTAAAATGATGGTTTTTGAATTTTTAAAAATAACAAACAAACTCAAACATATCCTCAAAAATTCACAAAAATCCTACAACATGGCAGGAGCCATGTATCAAATTTTCATCGAATTTGGAGGTGATTTGATATTTTATTCAAAAATCACAAGAGGGCACTGTGCATAAGGACTGAAGTGCAAATACCCTAAGTTCTGGGGGTCCAGGTGCAATTAACCCAGCAAGTCACGCGCGCGGCGCGTGCCTGGGGGACTCAGGGACCTATCTGTGAAGAAAACAAGTCCCGAGGACCTATTGGTAACTCGTACCAAAAGTCCAAGGGGCTATGCTGCAAATTACCCACAAATAGACGCACATGCGAAATTAAAACGTTCACAGGGGCATAGATGCAAATACTAAAAAGATTTCATTCATTCATAAACATCCAGAACTACAGGGGTGTATGATGCAAATAACCCACAAATACACGTGACGAAGCACGTGGCTCACACAGACAGGGGTATAAGTGCAAATAAACTAAAGCTCGTGGTCCATTGTGCAAATTAACCTCAAACTAAACTACGGAATTAAATATTTACAGGACTAAAACTAAAAGCATAAAAGCAAAGGGGGCCTAAGATTAATTTACCCCGTTTATTAATGTCGAGGGACGGATGCACGATGCGTGGTAGATCAAACGGCTGAGTTGACGCGCCGCACACCAAAGGGGACCCTCGAATCGATCCGACGGCTGATATGTGTCCACGTGGATAATCAGACGAAGATGTTGCAACGTGGGTCTTCGAAGAAGTCCGGGCTCGGATCGGATGGACGAGGTTACGCCACGTGGGGGATCGAACGGGTGAGGCTTCTGGTGGCGAAACCTCGTGCAGTGGATGGTCCAGATCGCCTCCTCAAGATCTGACGGTGGCTGGATCTCCTCAAGTGAACGATCCGGATGAGAACTGGAGGTCGAGGACGATCGGACGGTCGGGGAAGATGCTGGAAGAACAGTCGGCCGGTGAGTTTCGCCGGCCTCGTACGTGCGCTGGGATCCTCCCCTGCTGCCTCTGGATATCGGAGAAGCTCCGCGATGATGCTCCGCGGCTGATGGTGGGTTCCGATGACCCAACCGAGCCCTGGAGGGCTCCGGCGAGGTCGGCGGAGGCGAAGCTCCTGGCTGAACGTCGAGAGGCCTCAGATGGCCTCTGCTGGTCCTGCAAAACGGCTCAGAAACTTCGCGGGTCGAGGGCAAAGTGCCTCGACCCGGTTAGGCGGCGTGAAGGTGAAAGGTGCGTCGGTATGGGCGAACCCCGGCGATGCGACGGCGGAGGGGTTCGAACCCCAGCTCCTGTGCGAGCTGGGTTGAACGGAGGGGCAGAGAAGGTGCGTGGAAAGAAGGCGGAGGTGACGATGGATTCCGATGATCGAATGGAGGTGTGAGGCGGTCGGAATCGACGAAACACGGCGGCGGTGCGATTTGGGGCAAAATGGAAATTAGACTAAATAGAGGAGCTAAGGGACTACCTGGGTGGTCGAGGAGACTGTGCTGGAGCTGGGGAAGCTCCCGGTCGTGGCCTCAAGGGTCGTCTCGGTCCGAGGCTTGAGCTCCTACTCTGGGCGGAGCACGGCGGTGCTAAGCTCGCCGGATCAGTGGTATCCGGCCCCTTTCCTCGCTGCGACAGCACCTGGAGCGAGCTGTCACTCACGCTCGAGCACTGGAGGTCACTGGGGGTGGAGCGGATTAGCCAAAGATGGAAGAATTTGGTGGCGGAGCTCGCTTAAGTAGGTTGGGGGGATCCGAAAAGAACGGCTCGGGTAGGGTCACGGTGGCGCGCGGACCCCGAGGCCGATGCCTGGCGAGGGTGTCGGATGTGGGAGGTGTCAAACGGAGCCGGGGTTTAGGTGTTAGGCAATCGGGTCGAGCGGGTATAAATCCGAGAAAAGAGTCCGGTGCTCGAACCCGTGAAGAGTGGTCCTGGGGGGGTCAGTTGACCGGGCGGTCAACATCCCCAGGGCCAATGGCTGAAGGCCACGTGGCTGAATCAAGAAGTGCCAAATACACATAGCTAGGGGCCGAATCAGCAAAAACCCAAAACATGAAATATTTTTATTTTATTTTTTTCTATTTCTTGGTGATTTTTAATTAATTTTTGGAAATAAAAATAAGGTATTTACACTATATAGCTATGTATAGGTATATGTACAATGTGTAAGCTTTTGATTTTTGATTTTTAATTATTATTTTTGTACAATTTTATTCCTATTTTATATTTTATTTATTTACATTATAAAATAAGGAATAAAAGAGTATTTTTATTTGGTTTTTATTATCTATGTATATAGGTAAAATAAATAGATATATACATCTATATACATGATATATATACAATGTATTTTTGTGTTTTGAATTTTGTAATTTTTATTTGATTTTTGTTTTGATTCTTTTCATTTTATTTATTTACAATATATAACATAGATTATTTACAAAAAGTTTAGAAAATAATTTTATTTATTTATAAGGTTGAATAAATATAGGAGTATGGTCTATGTACATGGTGAAAGGGCATTTTTGAACTTTTTGATTTTTAGCTTTTTATTTTGTTTTTTATCTTTTATAAATATGTACAAATATTTGCAAGCATATTTTTGGGTGAGGAAAATATTTTTATTTTATTTACACCAATATTTACACATGAGCTCCTATCTCCCTCTACTTGGCTTTTATGCGGTCAGGCCCATACTGAGCCCTCCCTTGGGTTAGGTTGCTCAATATTTATTCTAAATATTTCCCTCTTTTTCTTTTTTATCTTTATTCTTTTATTTTTGCACAAAAACATGCTAATTATAGGTTTTTACACAATGCATGCTTTTGCTAATTATTCCTATTTACACATATCTACATGCATTTGCATAAGGTTTTTGTAGCTAAAATATAAGAATAAAGAGTGATGAATGGGTATTCATCACCCCCCTATACTTAACTTTGCTAGTCCCTTAGCAAACACTTATTTGAAAAAGAAGTGAAAAAGAAAGAAAGAAAAAGAAAAAGGGGATGTACATGGATCAAGGTTGATTATTAAACTTGCCCTCATTAAATTGAGGTATGGAGCTCAATCAGATCTTTGGATTATTAATGTGTTGGAACCTTATTTAGACTTAAGCTTAAAACCTAACAGCCTCTAAGTTCCACTAATCTATAACCAAGACTCCTCAATGCTCCAGATCAGAACAAGTCATCAATCACAAACCCTGAAGACCATGAATCTTTTCTTGTCCTGTGAAAGTGAGGTCTAAGCTCTCCATCTCAGAAATGGCTACTTGACAACCCTCCTCAACAAGGTAACTCTATGACCTCAATCTGGCCACTCTTTCCTCGAGGAGCGGGGTATTCCCTTCTAAGTTCAAGTACAACCGGCTTAAGAAGAGGGGGAAGAAGAGAATGGGTCAAGGCCAGTGTAGCCAAGTACCCTTGGGAGCTTGACCAGTGTAGCCAAGTCTCCCTGCTGCAAGCTACAACAGGTGGATCATGAAACCAAGCTTTGCTTATTGCACTCTATATACATACTCCGGTGGGATTATCATTTTCTCTCAGACCCACCACTTTTTTGGAGTTCTCTTCTTTTTGCACATTTTTTTTTCAAGTGCATCTGTACAACATATACATGTGCAGCATCTATACAAGGAGTTTTTCCTCTTGAACCCGTAGACTATCCCTCTTTTGAAGCTTTATTGCAACCCACAACTCCCGTCGTTAGACCTCATGGCAACCAGACCAAGTTGGGACGCACTTCCTTCACTATAAGAAGAAGAGAGGTTCCGCCTAGAAGTACTACCCTCATATGCTACCCCAAGCCAAGGAAGACTGCCTCCTCACCACCTCATCCGTAGAGAGCTCGGTGCATAGTGCTGGTGTCCAAGTAAATCCATAATCTATATGAGTCATGTGTTGTTGTTAAATGCTCTACTTAGGCTCATTGAGATGACATGTGATCATAGCCTAGTGGACTCAAAGCATTAAGTCACCATGGACCTGAAAAGCCTTAAACCTAAGCCCTATAAGGTTCCTCTTAGAATTAGGTGGATTAAGATCTTAATCAAGCTCCAGTTCTCAATTTGATTCCAGGCTAGTTTAAATGTCAACTATCATCCATAAAAACTATGTATATATGTGTACAAAAAGATGCTTATTTACACAATATTTTACAATCATGCAAAATTTTTTTGAAAAATGTTTTGAAATCATGGATGGATGATGCATGAAGTGCAAGTTTTGCAAAAAGATATTTACACACATTTACACAAGATTTTTGCAAACTTTTGATTTTCAAAACATTTTGGAAAAATTTTATACTATATACATAATTTTGATACGAAAATATTTACACAAGCTTTACACAAAAGATTTTTGAAATCATTTTTACAAAAATAATTTGTACACTAGCTATGTATGTGCAAATAAAAGAAGATTATGTACATGAAAATTTTTAAATTTTTGTGGTTTTTAGCCATTTTTATTTATTAACACACTCACACAAAGTACGAGTTATGGCTAAAGTATATATGAAATATATACACACACCCCTATACTTAGCTCGAACGATGTCCTCAGAGTCAAGAGCGATGAAGAAGACATAACTCGTGCTATGTATAGGGAAGTGAAAAGAAAGGCTATACAAAAGGGAACTGAAAAGTCAAGAGGGACTCAGGTCTCCCCCCTATACTTAGGATCAAGTAATCCTAAGTATAGCAGGCTGTACACGAAGGGAAAACTGAGTGGAGAATGTACAGGGTCTACCCCCCCTATACTTAGGGTGAAATATCCCTAAGTATAGGCAGCAAAACAGGGGTAGACAGAAACAAAAGAAATACCCGAAAGGTCTCACATCCCCCCTATACTTAGGGTAAGTGCACCCTAAGTATAGCATAATCACAAGATGGAGAAAGGGATGTGGGACTAAGGAATGTGGTGATATGGACATCTGGATCTATATACAGCAGAAGATCAGTGAAACTCAGGCGTGAGATGCATTAGATGTGAGTCAAAGACCACATCTCACGCAAAATGAATAGGGGCAAGATCAACGACCCGCGACTCATGATCTAGAAATGGCTTGAGCCGCTGGCCGTTCACTCGAAAGGTACTCTCAGAAGACAACTCAGATATGTCGATGCTACCGTTGTCGTGTACCTTTCTAACCAGATAAGGTCCTTTCCATTTGCTCTGTAGCTTCCCTGGAAATAATCTAAGCCTTGCATCAAACAGCCATACTCTCTGTCCAATCTCAAAATGTTTGTGGCTGATATGAGAATCATGCCACTCCTTGACTTTCTCCTTATAATGTAGGCTGCTTGAGAAAGCTGCATCTCTAAGCTCCTCCAGGGCAGCTAGCTCTGCCCTCCTCTGGTCTCCCATACCATCTGGATCCATGATAATGTCTGTAACTGCCCAAAGTGACTTGTGCCTCATCTCAACAGGTAAATGGCATGGCTTGCCATACACGAGGCGAAAGGGAGATGTGCCCAAAGGTGTCTTGAAAGACGTCCTATATGCCCACAAGACCGAATCCAAAAGCTGCGACCAATCCTTTCGGTCAGGGCGGACGACTTTCTGTAGAATAGTCTTGATCTCCCTGTTCGACACTTCGGCTAGACCATTCGTCTGTGGATGGTAAGGTGTAGCAACACGATGGTCTATGCCGAACTCGCTAGCAAGTGCCTTCACCTCGTCGTTGATGAAGTGGGATCCCCCATCAGAAATCAGAACTCGTGGAACCCCGAACCGCGTGATGATGTGCTTCCTCAAAAATCTGCAAACTGTCCTCGCATCAGCGACTCGGGCGGGGATAGCCTCCACCCAACGACTCACATAGTCTACGGCCAATAGAATGTACTCAAATCCCTGACTCTTAGGGAATGGACCCATGAAATCTATGCCCCATGCGTCAAAAACCTCACAGAAGTGAATGGGCTGCATCGGCATCATATCACGCTGTCCACAAGTGCCCATCCTCTGACAGTCAGTACACCTCTTCACGAACTCATCTGAGTCCTTGAAGAGGGTAGGCCACCACAAGCCGGATTGGAGCACTTTCTGTGCCGTTCTCCTCCCAGAACGATGTCCTCCTGCCTCAAGCTTGTGGCAGTAAGTGAGGACGCTATGGTGTTCCTCCTGAGGAATACACCGATGCCAGACGCTATCCCCTCCTTCGTGGTAAAGGATGGGATCCTCCCAATGGTAAGACTTGGCCTTCGCTAGGAAGGTCTCAAGCCTCTGCCTGGGCCAATCTTGTGGGACTTTCCCAGCAACGAGAAAGTTCACAATATCGGCATACCATGGGAGTGAGGCGATAGCAAGGATCGCCTCATCTGGGAAGGTATCTCTAATAGGATCAATCTGCTCAGAATCCTCATGCTGCTCTAGTCGGGAGAGATGATCCGCCACCACATTCTTGACTCCAGGCTTATCCTTGATCTCAATATCGAACTCCTGGAGTAGAAGGATCCATCTAGTCAGTCTGGCCTTGGCATCCTTCTTTGCCATGAGGTACCTGATGGCGGTGTGATCTGTAAACAAAGTCACTCTAGATCCAACGATATACGATCTGAACTTATCCAGGGCAAACACTACGGCTAGCATCTCCTTCTCTGTGACCGTGTAATTCCGCTGGGCGGAATCCAATGTGCGGCTAGCGTAGTGTATAGCAAATGGCACTCCATCCCTCCTCTGTCCCAGCACTGTCCCTACGGCAAAATCGGAGGCGTCCGTCATGATCTCGAATGGGAGAGACCAATCAGGCGGCTGGAGGACAGGAGCCTCAATAACGCACTGCTAAAGAGTAGCAAACGATGAAAGACACTTGTCATCGACAAGGAACTCGGTATCTTTCGTCAAGAGGTCAGTCAACGGCCGGGCAATCCTGCTGAAATCCTGAATAAATCTCTTATAAAATCCAACGTGCCCCAGGAATGACCGTAGCTGCCTCAAATTGGACGGCGGTGCGAGTTTCCTAATGACATCCACCTTGGCCGGATCAACCTCCATGCCCCTGTTGGAGATGATATGGCCAAGCACCGTCCCTTGAGTCACCATGAAGTGACTCTTCTCCCAAGATAGCACCAAATGATACTCAATACATCGCTGGAGTACTCGGTATAGGCAGTCAAGACAAGAGTCGAATCCCTCGCCGTAGACCGAGAAATCATCCATGAAGACCTCTAAGCACTCCCCTACCATGTCCGAGAAGATCGACAACATGCACCTCTGAAAAGTCGCAGGGGCATTGCATAGCCCAAATGGCATGCGTCGAAAAGCATATGTGCCAAAGGGACAGGTAAAGGTGGTCTTCTCCTGGTCCTCAGGAGCGATGGCCACTTGGTTGTAGCCCGAGTACCCATCCAGGAAGCAATAATGGCTCTTCCCTGCCAGTCTCTCAATGATCTGGTCAATAAAAGGCAGGGGGAAATGATCCTTCTTGGTGGCTTGGTTGAGTCTCCTGTAGTCAACACAAACCCTCCAAGAGGTGGGTACTCGTGTAGCGATCTCGTCTCCCAACTCACTGATCACAGTCATGATGCCCGTCTTCTTGGGCACCACATGCAAGGGGCTGACCCACTTGGAGTCGGAAATGGGATAAATAAAACCTGCACACCACCATTTTTATATTTCCTTCATCACAACCTCTCTCAGGTTGGGGTTCAGACGCCGCTGGAACTCACGCGACGGCTTCGCCCCCTCCTCGAGATAGATATGGTGGGAGCACACTGATGGACTAATCCCATGGAGATCTGCTACGCTCCATCCGATCGCCTTGCGGTTCTTTTCAAGAACCCCCATCAAACGAGATTCCTGCTCTCCAGTCAACTCGGCGGAGATGATGACTGGGTACATCTCTGGCTCGCCCGCAAGGAATCGATACTTCAACAAAGTAGGGAGCGGCTTCAGCTCTGGAATGCTGGGTGCCGGCAAATCTGACTGCGGAAGAAACTGAGTGAAAGTTGCAAGGTCGGCCAAATCTGCCTGGGAAAGTGAAAGCGTACTCTCGCAAACTGGATCGGGAGAAGGCGGCTCAACTGTACTGTCTCTGCTCGGCTCTGCATCTACCTCCTCCTCATCTATAGGCTCGGATGGACTCAGGTCTGGCATCTGATCATAGAAATCGGCCCAATCAGACTCTGAATCCGAGGGATCTGTATCAGAATCAGTGGCATCAGTACCACCGGAAAATAAGGTGGCCTCAGCACCACCATCACTAATCATCGTGCTGCGATCAAGGACCGGCTCTGCTGCCTCAATGGTATCCTGAACCAGGTCTGTGCTCTCCAGACTCTCCTCTGCTGATGTCTCTGCATCAGCTGTATCTGAAAGTGAGAGGGAGGTCTGTGTCTCAAGATTTGCCCAAGCTGCCTCATCATCTGTGATCACAAAATCACAGTCCTGGTGGATGTCTGGCTCTGCGTCTGTCAGCTGCTCTGAATCTGTACTCGCATCTGAGCGGGCTCTGAATCTAGCTCTGTAGTCCTCGACCGTCTCTATTTGTATACTCTCGCCTTGGACGCGAAAGTACACCTTCCCGCTATCATGATCAGTCACCGCCTTGGCTGTGGCCAAGAACGGACGACCGAGGATGATGGGGGTATCGGCCACTGATTCAGGGATCTCCATGTCCAACACTACGAAGTCCACGGGGAATTTCAGGCCCTGAATCGTGATGATAACGTCGCGTAATAACCCCTTCGGCCTCTTGACAGATCGATCAGCGAACTGAAGGACTGTCCTGCTCTGTCGAAGAGTGCCCAACTCGAAGCGGTCGAGAAGGGCTGCCGGAAGAAGGTTGATCGACGATCCGCTATTTAGAAGAGTACGGTCGAACCTCTGCTCACTGATCTGGCATCTGACATACGGGGCCCCTGAATCTGGCCTCTTGGCTGGCAGTCGGTTCTGGATCGCAAAGCACGTGGCTTTCGTCAGCACATGTATCTCTGAAGTGTGGTTCCTCCTCCTCCTCCTGACTGTAGTCCTGTCTCTCAAAGATCGTTGGAGAAGGGGGATGTGCTGCAAAGCCTCCTGGAGGGTCAGCTGGATGTGGAATCGATCGATCATGCTCTGGCTGAACTCCTCAAGCTCCCTCTTTTTTGGATCATTTTTCTTCCCCTTCCCCATCTGAAGGGCTCTAGGGAAGGGGATCACTGGGTCCTTCTCAGATGAAGGACTAGGAAAAGGTCTAGACGGTTCAAGGACCGGATCCACACATACATCATGCACCACAGTGGGACTAGAAGAAAGTAAACCTTTTCCTTTATTCACAACAGAGTTCTGAGATACAGGAATGCGAGGAAAGACAACATCTCTATCTGTACAAACACCGGTGGCATCAGTACCACCACGGGCTGGCTCTGCTGCTGCTGCTGGTAGACGTCGTGCGGCATCAGTACCGCGGGCTGGCTTGGCTGAACTGGTGGCATCAGTACCACCTCCTAGATATGGTGAAGCGACGGCCTCAGTACCGCCGGTGGGATCAGCATCCTTGGTGGCTTCAGTGCCACCGTCATCGTCCGGAGCGGCCTCAGTACCGCTCTCCTCCTCCTCGTGTGGCGCCTCTGAAGTGTCCTCGTGGTGAAGCTCAGATGAGGCGCCGCCGCCTGCTGGGGTCCTACCGCTCCTAAGTGTGACAAAATCAACATCAAATAGATCCGAAGATGTATCATCAAAGGGGTCACTAGGAGTGGCAAACTCAGTATGTACTACCTTCTCAGATTTCCTCTTGAGGTTGTTCGGGTTCGGCTCAATCTGGGCTGGAATGGAGGCCTTCCCTCTCACCAGGTCCCGCATCTCCTGGCGGAACTCGTCCATCTCCCGTCGGAATGTGGCCTGCTGGTCCGTAAGGAGGCGGGCGATGTCATCCAAAGCGGGGCTCTCGTGGGAGCCCGACGGGTGGCCTCTCTGTGGGTGAGGCTGCTGGAACTGCTGTGGTGGGTAAGAGGGGTAGGAAGGAGGGTGCTGCTGCTGATATCCCTGGTGAGCCTGCTGCTCACGTCTCCATGACTGTCCCTGCTGCTGATAGGGACGAGGACCGTAGGATGATGGCTGGTGCTGCTGATATGCTGGGGGCTGCTGCTGCGGCTGGTGCTGGTCTCTCTGCTGGGAGTACTGCCCTCCCTGTCCTGACGGCTGCTGCTGGGGCTGGGCACCACCACTCCCCCACCTGAATCCGGGATGGTCTCGTCGGATCCCAGGCTGGGGGCGGTCGTACCAAATCCCGTTGACATCCATCAACGACTCGGCATCGTAGGGGGCTGGCGGGAGTACTGCCAGAGGCTGGTCCGGCTGGTAGACCACCATCTGCATCTCTGGAGATGGTGGGGACTGGTAGGTGGGCTGCGGCTGCTGGTACGGCTCCGCCTGTACAAGGTGAACCTGTCTAGGCTGCACGTGAGTGTTGGAGCGCTGGGACGAGCTGCTGCTGCTACCGGCGTCGCCTCGCGACTGAAGACGGGGCTGAGAAGCCGTCTGTGCCTCTTGGAGACACATGAGCTGTGTCTTCATGTCGCTCAGAACCTGTGCCATCTGCTCCATCTGCGTGATACTCTGGCACTGCTTCTTCTCTATCAGCTCCATGCGGTCCAGCTTCTCGCTGATAATGCCCATGTCCGCAGCTGACGATTCTGCCTGTGCTGCTGAGGCTACGGACGAACTGGATGGACCTGCATCTACCCGTGCTATCCGCTGGTACTGCACGGGTCCTGGCTGATGTGGCTGGGTCTTCTGAGTATACAACCTGGTCTGAGACATCACCATATAGTTCTCAGCCATCTCCTCGAAGATGGCCCAGACCTGGTCGTGGTCCTTGGCGAAGTAGGACCCGCCGCAAGAAGCATTCACCAGGCCCTGTAGCTCTGGTGTCAACCCGCTAAAGAAGCTCTGCACAAGGTTCGGCTTCGTGATGTCGTGGTGCGGGCATCTATCCAAAAGCTCTCGGAACCTCTCCCATGCCTCGTGAAACTGCTCGTTGGGGAACATGGAGAAGTTGCTGATCAGGGCCCTCGCTGCATTCGTCCGCCCGAGTGGATAGTACTTGTTCAAGTACTCGGTGCGGAGCTGCTCCCAGGTATAGACAAACCTCCCAAGATGCTTCAGCCAGGTGGCTGCTCTATCTGCCAGTGAAAACGGGAAGGCTATCATCCGGATCGTGTCCTGGTCCACGTGGCGATCGTGGACAGTGCTGCAAATCATCAGGAACTCCTGGAGGTGGAGGTGGGGCTCCTCAGTGGCGAGTCCGTGAAAAAAAGGGAGCATCTGCAGGGTGTTCGGGGGGAACTTGAAGTCCCCCACGATAGCAGGTACCACCACCCAATGGTGCATCAGTGTAGATCCGGGGTTGTGCAACTCCCGCATCGGTCTAGGTGGTCCTCCTCCTCCCGCGGCTGCTGCCGCTGCGGCGGCGGCTGCGGCTGCTGCTGCTGCTGCGGCTTGTGCCTCTGCATCCGGTATCTCCTCGGGCTCGCTCTGCTGGTCTCTCTCTGCTCTGAGCCTCTCCAACTCTCGCCTCATCTCTATCATAAATGCCCCCTGATCGCGGAGCTGCTGCTGGACTGTCTCGAGTGATGCGATCAGGGTGGAGTTGATCGCTCCCTGGTCTAGTACAAAGTGCTCTGGCTGACGGGAGTGATCGTCTGAACTGCCGGCTCCGGCCATGTCGACGTCTGCAAAATCAAACGAGCCCAACTCAGGTGCTGTCAAATGTATCAATCTCTCCTCGGGCTCGTGTCTCTCAGGAAGATCAGAAAGGGGGTCGAGGGGGAACAGGGTGGAGTCGTACTCAGGCTCGGAGAGCGGGTCTGAGCTCTCGCGAGCCAACCTAGATGAGGAGGTAGACGCGCCCGAAAGCGGTGCAGCCAGAGGTTGCCTAAGAGACCGTCTACCCATCATCTTGATCTGGCGAGTAAGGCGGATGAGATCTGGAAAAATTATGATCAGAAAACAAACCCCCGGTTCACCAACGCAACGCGAGCTGAAGACCGTGAAAGTTCGGTCAAATTATCTTGTCGATTTTATTTTGGTGAACAAACAGAATATCAGAGCGCTTACGTGACCTGTTGGGATATCCGATGCTAACCCAACCGACTGGCCCGCACGGAAGAGTCGGTAATCAGTCGGGACTAGCAACGGGGGGCTCTACCTAGGGTGCGGGTCACTCTCTCGCGCATCCAAACCAAACAATGAGGGGGTTGCTCTCCCCAAGACAAAGTTTTTAGGGTGAGCGGTTTTTAAGATCAATAATTTTAGTAGTCCCAATTTTATGGTTTCACTTTTTTAATATTTTTCAAAGCAAACAAAAGGCCTAACGAATTTTTCGGTTCTCCTGATTATTAAGTCCAAAACAGGGGGAGAAGACAAAAAAGCCGATGCACGATAAATCAATGATGCATGCAAAGTCAAAAATGTGTACCTGCCTCCATCTCTCTACATGCAATATGATCCGCGCATAAAAGTAAAGACAGAAATAAAACTAACCTAAATGATGCAGCGGGAAAGCCGAGTCCTAGACGAGCAACTTCTAGCGAAGAACCGTCTAACCGGTCACCGACCTCCAAGCCAAAGAGTCCGGTCTTGGCCCGTCCCTCCTCTGTCCGACAAATCGGGGGTAGGAGTAAGCGCTTTACAGGACGAGCTACGGCACGTAGGCTACGAAGGCTAGTGAATCGGTTATTTTTATTAATGGTTTTAAGTAGGTCCAATTATCGATCTATGGGAACAGATATGCAATTAGGTGTGTGGATCCTACTAATTACGGCACATTCACCAGAAAATCCTAAATCTAGGGGCTCGAGCAAAAACCGCGAAAAACCGGAAAAGACAGAAATAAAAGAAAAATAAAACCGCGAAAAAGCCGCGAAAAACCGTGAAGGTCCTAAAGGGTCCCCCGAGCACACCGGTGCTCGGCGAAACAGACCCGCTACGGTAGGAAAGTCCAAGAGTGTCCAAGCAGTCCAAGTCCCTGTATTATTACAATATGAATGAACAAAAATAAATCTACCCTAATCCTCACCCACTCAGCTCTCTCTCACTCTCTCCTGCGGCTCCACAAAGAAAGGAGCCGCCTCCGAATCCCGCGGTTGCGCCGGCTCTCGAGAATAGCCGCCTCGGTCCTCGGGCCCTCGCAAGAGAAAACAAGTGGTCAGAACCAATCAAATAATATCAAAGAAAATGAAGGCAAATGAAAAATAAGGGTATATGTGCAAAAATGTAAAATAAAATAAACACGCAAAATAAAACAAAAACAAAAATAAAAGAAAAAGAAAATAAAAGCAAACAAAATATAGACAAAAAGCCGCGAAAAGCCGCGAGCTCCGAAGAGCCGCGAAAAGCCGCGAAAATAAAACGAAGAGGAAAAATAAAAAGAACTACTAAGCCGTGCTCCCCGGCAACGGCGCCATTCTGATGACCGCCCAAGCGACAGAGGTAAAGGTATCTAGATAGGTCGTTGCGACCTCGATCGCTCAGCTAAGTCAATCAAGAAAAATATCAGACCACTCGAAACAAATAAAATCAAACAAGCACGAAGATAACGGTCCAGCTATGAGTTTAACCTGGTATAGCACCCAGGGTCGAACTCGAGGAGCACGGGTTGGCCAAAGGCCTACGAAGTAGTAAAAATGAAATCAAATAAAAGACAAAATATTTTTAATGCTTTTTAATGATTTTTATATTTTTTGGATTTTTAATATGTGAAGAAAACAAAAGAAATACAAAAGCAAGCACACTTTGACTAATTATTTAATGTGTCAAAAATCAAGCAAAAATTTAAATAAAAATATTTTTATGTTTTTAATGTTTTTTAGTGTTTTTGGTTATTTTTGATAATTTTCTGATGTATATTTTATTTTCTAAAAATCAAACAGTAGCAAAGAAACAAGGTACTGTCCAGCCAAGCCTAAAGTCCCTAGATAAAATATCTAAGAACCTCAAAAGGGCCTGGAGGTATTTTTCCTGTAAACTAGGTAAAACAAGGAAAATTTGAGTACCAAAATTATTGTTTTTGGGTTTTTAGATTTTTTAATAGAATTTTTATGGGTTTTTAGGTGTTTTTAAGTTTTTATGGTTTTTAATCAGTGAAAAATAGCCAAAATTGGCTAGAAAATAAAGGAACACAAAATAAACAGTACCTAATTTTTATAGAATTTTTAAGGGGGTTTTAATATTTTTTTGGGATTTTTAAAACTAGATAGTGGCTAAAATGATGGTTTTTGAATTTTTAAAAATAACAAACAAACTCAAAAATATCCTCAAAAATTCTCAAAAATCCTACAACATGGCAGGAGCCATGTGTCAAATTTTCATCGAATTTGGAGGTGATTTGATATTTTATTCAAAAATCACAAGAGGGCACTGTGCACAAGGACTGAAGTGCAAATACCTTAAGTTCTGGGGGTCCAGGTGCAATTAACCCAGCAAGTCACGCGCGCGGCGCGTGCCTGGGGCACTCAGGGACCTATCTGTGAAGAAAACAAGTCCCGAGGACCTATTGGTAACTCGTACCAAAAGTCCAGGGGGCTATGCTGCAAATTACCCACAAATAGACGCACATGCGAAATTAAAACGTTCACAGGGGCATAGATGCAAATACTAAAAAGATTTCATTCATTCATAAACATCCAGAACTACAGGGGTGTATGATGCAAATAACCCACAAATACACGTTACGAAGCACGTGGCTCACACAGACAGGGGTATAAGTGCAAATAAACTAAAGCTCGTGGTTCATTGTGCAAATTAACCTCAAACTAAACTACGGAATTAAATATTTACAGGACTAAAACTAAAAGCATAAAAGCAAAGGGGGCCTAAGATTAATTTACCCCGTTTATTAATGTCGAGGGACGGATGCACGACGCGTGGCAGATCAAACGGCTGAGTTGACGCGCCGCACACCAAAGGGGACCCTCGAATCGATCCGACGGCTGATATGTGTCCACGTGGATAATCGGACGAAGATGCTGCAACGTGGGTCTTCGAAGAAGTCCGGGCTCGGATCGGATGGGCGAGGTTACGCCACGTGGGGGATCGAACGGGTGAGGCTTCTGGTGGCGAAACCTCGTGCAGTGGATGGTCCAGATCGCCTCCTCAAGATCTGACGGTGGCTGGATCTCCTCAAGTGAACGGTCCGGATGAGAACTGGAGGTCGAGGACGATCGGACGGTCGGGGAAGATGCTGGAAGAACAGTCGGCCGGCGAGTTTCGTCGGCCTCGTACGTACGCTGGGATCCTCCCCTGCTGCCTCTGGATATCGGAGAAGCTCCGCGATGATGCTCCGCGGCTGATGGTGGGTTCCGATGACCCAACCGAGCCCTGGAGGGCTCCGACGAGGTCGGCGGAGGCGAAGCTCCTGGCTGAACGTCGAGAGGCCTCAGATGGCCTCTGCTGGTCCTGCAAAACGGCTCAGAAACTTCGCGGGTCGAGGGCAAAGTGCCTCGACCCGGTTAGGCGGCGTGAAGGTGAAAGGTGCATCGGTGTGGGCGAACCCCGGCGATGCGACGGCGGAGGGGTTCGAACCCCAGCTCCTGTGCGAGCTGGGTTGAACGGAGGGGCGGAGAAGGTGCGTGGAAAGAAGGCGGAGGTGACGATGGATTCCGATGATCGAATGGAGGTGTGAGGCGGTCGGAATCGACGAAACACGGCGGCGGTGCGATTTGGGGCAAAATGGAAATTAGACTAAATAGAGGAGCTAAGGGACTACCTTGGTGGTTGAGGAGACTGTGCTGGAGCTGGGGAAGCTCCCGGTCGTGGCCTCAAGGGTCGTCTCGGTCCGAGGCTTGAGCTCCTGCTCTGGGCAGAGCACGGCGGTGCTAAGCTCGCCGGATCAGTGGTATCCGGCCCCTTTCCTCGCTGCGACAGCACCTGGAGCGAGCTGTCACTCACGCTCGAGCACTGGAGGTCACTGGGGGTGGAGCGGATTAGCCAAAGATGGAAGAATTTGGTGGCGGAGCTCGCTTAAGTAGGTTGGGGGGATCCGAAAAGAACGGCTCGGGTAGGGTCACGGTGGCGCGCGGACCCCGAGGTCGATGCCCGGCGAGGGTGTCGGATGTGGGAGGTGTCAAACGGAGCCGGGGTTTAGGTGTTAGGCAATCAGGTCGAGCGGGTATAAATCCGAGAAAAGAGTCCGGTGCTCGAACCCGTGAAGAGTGGTCCTGGGGGGGTCAGTTGACCGGGCGGTCAACATCCCCAGGGCCAATGGCTGAAGGCCACGTGGCTGAATCAAGAAGTGCCAAATACACATAGCTAGGGGCCGAATCAGCAAAAACCCAAAACATGAAATATTTTTATTTTATTTTTTTCTATTTCTTGGTGATTTTTAATTAATTTTTGGAAATAAAAATAAGGTATTTACACTATATAGCTATGTATAGGTATATGTACAATGTGTAAGCTTTTGATTTTTGATTTTTAATTATTATTTTTGTACAATTTTATTCCTATTTTATATTTTATTTATTTACATTATAAAATAAGGAATAAAAGAGTATTTTTATTTGGTTTTTATTATCTATGTATATAGGTAAAATAAATAGATATATACATCTATATACATGATATATATACAATGTATTTTTGTGTTTTGAATTTTGTAATTTTTATTTGATTTTTGTTTTGATTCTTTTTATTTTATTTATTTACAATATATAACATAGAATATTTACAAAAAGTTTAGAAAATAATTTTATTTATTTATAAGGTTGAATAAATATAGGAGTATGGTCTATGTACATGGTGAAAGGGCATTTTTGAACTTTTTGATTTTTAGCTTTTTATTTTGTTTTTTTATCTTTTATAAATATGTACAAATATTTGCAAGCATATTTTTGGGTGAGGAAAATATTTTTATTTTATTTACACCAATATTTACACATGAGCTCCTATCTCCCTCTACTTGGCTTTTATGCGGTCAGGCCCATACTGAGCCCTCCCTTGGGTTAGGTTGCTCAATATTTATTCTAAATATTTCCCTCTTTTTCTTTTTTATCTTTATTCTTTTATTTTGGCACAAAAACATGCTAATTATAGGTTTTTACACAATGCATGCTTTTGCTAATTATTCCTATTTACACATATCTACATGCATTTGCATAAGGTTTTTGTAGCTAAAATATAAGAATAAAGAGTGATGAATGGGTATTCATCAATGACCCGAATAGTGGAGCAGATGAATTTGAGGATCAATGATCTTACTAGTATAAATAAAAGCAGAATGCTGCTCCACCATTTGAGGATACAAATTCATTTGAGGACACGTGTGATATCTTGCAATCGCCAAAAATTCAAAAAAATGAGAAAAATCCAAAAATACAAAAAGAACCCCGGAGACACATGCCTGAGTCATTTTGTGACGAGAGGGCACCCATGCCAGATCATTTGCCCACACACTCATTCACACTAGCTCCCACCCTTGAACCCAAGGATGACATTGTAAAGACTGCTCTTAGTCATCCTTGTGTAGATGATAATTCCGATCTCCTCCCTTGTATGGAGGAGATCCAAAATTTCAGAAAAATGTTGACTGACCCTGGTGGCAAGTATTTGTGAGATCATTGAGTCTCCACTTCGCCAGGCCATGACCCAATTATCTGCTCCTAAACCCAAGAAGAGAAAGCGAAGGAGTAAATCTGAGCAACATATCTTGACCATGGCCGCGACCCATGCCATCTCTCACCGTCCACACATTAGGAAAGGGAACATTGTCACACCTCTTGTGAGTTGCATGATCTCTGACTATTCTTGTGATAATATTCTCCTTGACAGCAGTGCTTCAATTAATATAATACCCTTGTCGTTGGTACAGTCTATTCATCTAGGGCCTCTCAAGAAAACCAGGATGATTGTCCAATTCGTTGATGGATCAATAAAGAGACCGAAGGGTATTCTAGAGAACGTTGTCATTTAGATTCATGGCATGTGATTCACTGCCGACTTTACCGTATTTCCCATGGAGAACTCTGCCTCTATGGAGTGTTCTCCGATCATCCTTGGATGGCCCTTCCTCACGTCTAACAGAGTCATTGTTGATTATGGATCTAGAGAGATTCACTTATGTTCTGTTGTCTAGAGTGATGTGTTGATCAGCACACCTACCACTGTTGAGCAGAGACCTGCAGCCATAACAGTGTGCCTGTGTTGGCCAACCCTGAGGACTATGATCTTTATGTTGATATTAGAGAATTTTGATGTATGATGGATTATTCTGAGACCAGAGGATTCCTCTTTGGTGAGGAAGACTCGTAAAGCATGGACCTTGGAGCTCCCCCTTCCAGTGTGTGGCGATGCATTGTTGATATCCGCGAGATTTACACGACTGACACTTTAGAGCGGAGGGCAAACATTGTAGAGACCGAAGAAGCTGAATTTAATCTAATTGCTTTCATAAAAGAATTCAGGCCTTTCGATGATGATTTAATCAAGACCTCACAGGACGAACCTGACCTGACTACTTCCATAGATGAGTTTGTTCCTTTTCATTTTGATGATGACCTGGCGGAGGCTTCCCAGGCCGAACCCGACCACACTCCTTCTACTGACCAGTTCGTGCCTTTTCGCTTTGATACTGCTGAGGATCTTCACCAGGTCGATCATGATTGGTTTGTGTCTGATGATGACCTCAATATCGACCTACACCTTGTCAGATCCATTCCTCAGCGATCATGCAAGAAGGTCTGCTTTCTACCTTCTTGATTCTATGTACATCTACCTCTTTGTATATCTGCTTTCATTTTATTTCCTTCCATCTCCCATTTTTTCTCATCTACCTCATTCTGCATGTTTTTCCTTGCTTAGGACGTACTCTGTCCTAAGTATAGGGGAGGTAGATGAGTTGAGTGATCTTTCTTCTTTTCTTCTTTTCGTTTTCATTTTTCTTTTTCTACCGAAAAGGTGTCGCCCCCTTTTGACCAATGCTATACTTAGGATGTACTTTTTCCTAAGTATAGGGGGTGTGCACCTCGAGTATTTCATTCTTTAATCCCCTCCATTGTCTCTTCTTCTTGTCTATACTTAGGGATATCTTACCCTAAGTATAGGGGGAGACAGTTCGAGTGTGATATGTTCATTCCCACCCTTGACCCTCCCTACCTTGTGTACAATCTGCTATAATTAGAATTATTCCATCCTAAATATGGGGGACGGCCAACTTCTCATTCATTCATCCCTTCATTCTTTCATTCCATTATCCTTTAGACTTTTCTATACTCAGTAAGAGTTATGTCTTCTCTTTTTCTCATTAATCTATGAGGACATAGCTCAAGCAAAGTATAGGGGGTCGTATATACTTCGTATATACTTTAGCCATAACTCGTACTTTCATATTTTTAATAAGTATGTCTAAAACACTATTTATACTTATACAATTCATTAAATTAATTAATAAAAAGATGTTTATTATTCCTCAAATTCTTTTTGTATTTACTGATTAATAAATCAGGTAAAAATATTTTTTGTAAAATTTTTGAAAAATAGTTTGAAAATCTTTTTAAAAAATCTTTTGAAAACTATTTGGAAAATATTTTGTAAACTATTTGTTTGTAAAAAAATTCTTTGAGTGAAATAAAAATCTTTTGAAAAAATATATACAAACAATTTCGAAAATGGTTGCAAAAATATTTTGAAAAATCTATATATAATATTTGAAAAAACTTTGCAAAATGATTTTCAAATGTTTATAAATGTTTGTTAAAAAAATTCAAAATTTATTTTGGACTAGACTTTTCAAAATTGTTTGTAAAATTATTTTCAAATAAGTTTGAGGAATATATACATCATCTTAATAAATAAACACTTTTCACCAATTGTATATTTATATATATAATAACATATCCCTTTTGTAAATTCTTAAAAACCCTAATTCTTGTAAATAATTGAAGCACGCTAGTGTAAATATTTATACCTATTTCTTTTCCAAAATCTTTTGTTTTGAAAAATCCCTAAAATATCTGCAAAATATTTTTGGAAAATTGCATAAAAATTTGCAAAACCTTTTTTAAAAATCCATAAAAATCAAAATTTGAAAATTTCATCACAAAAATATTTTCTGCATTGTGCATATCATTTACATTTTTTTGGATTGAGTTTGATAATTGAACAAGTTTAGGTAAAATCCGAAGATTGGAGCTTGGTTGGACCTTAAATCTACCTAATCATAGGAACCTTATAGGAACTAGAATTGAGGTACTTGAAGTCTAGTTGACTTAATTCTTTGAGAATCGTGAGACTTGGTTCAATGTCATCTTGACTGCCTAAATAGAATATTTCATAGCACACGCACAGATCTTGTTGATAATGACCTAGCGTGTACACATGCACCTTTCAGTTTGCTCACCTCGGTTGAAGTAGTAGAGGGTTGGATTTGTCGGCATGAGACACAAGCCAATGGAAACATCGGAAGTGGCACATTTGTGGCCATTATACCCCAACCTGATCCAATGGCGATGAGGTCTAAAGACAGAAGTTGTGGGTTGCAATAAAGCTTCAAAAGAGGATTAGTTTACTGGCTCAAGAAGAAAAAGTCCTTATGTAAATGCTATGTGTATAGTATTTCAAAAAAATAGAAAAATCAAAAACTCAAAAAAAGTTACATGCCCGATTGAAAATAAAATGTCAGCCAGAGTGTATAGTCAATAAGCAAGCTTGAGATTCAAAGTCAAACATTTGTGAGCTTGCAACCAGTGACTTGGCTACACAGGTCAAGCATCCTAAGATAGGAAGCTACAATTGCTACCATCCATTCTCCTCTCCACTTCCTCTTCTTGAGCTGGTTGTCACTTGGACTTAGAAGAGAATACCCCGCTTCTTGAGGAAAGATTTGTTGGATTGGGGAATTAGGGTCACCATGTTGGAGAAGATTGACTTCGACATCTTTAGCCGAGGAGAGCTACATATCTCACACGCTGTCGAAGATAGATTCATAGTCATAAGGGTTTGCGTATGAGTTGAAGTATTCTGACCCGGCTATTGAAGAGACTTGAGCAGAGTTTTGGGATTCTCGAAAGCTGTTGTGTTTCAAATCCGATTCCCAATAAGGTTCCGATCACACTAAAAATCCAAAGGTCCGGCTAAGACAAGTTCAAGAATTAAACTCAATCCACTTTCTTCCTTTTTGTTTTATTTATTTTTATTTTCTACACTTATTGCATAAGTGTTTGCCATGGACTAGCAAAGGCAAGTATAGGGGGGTGATGAATCTCCGTTTCATCACCTTTATTCTATCATTTTGACCTTAAAAACCCTAGCAAATGCATGTAAATAACATTATTTTGTACAAATTAACATTCATTATTTATTCCATTTATTGTGTATAAAATATAGTTTTTAATGTCAAAATTATAGAATAAATAAAATAAAATAAAATAAAAGTAATACAATGCCAAAGGTATTTTATGATCCTAAACACTGAGACCAAATCAAGAATTGACTAGGTCGACAAGGAATAAAGTAGGGGGAGATAAGGGTCAATAAATCAATAAAAATATCATTCTTTAGTTCATCAATAAGTTTATTTTGGGGTCTATTTCATTTTCTATTTTTAACCTCAAATAAAGAAACTTTGTACATGAAAGTTGTAGATAAAAATGCAAATAAAAATGTAATTGCAAAAATAATATACAGTGTACTTTTTATATTCCGATAAAAAGCTAAAATTCTAACTTCCCAGACCCATGTCTCCTAAATAAAAAATCAAAATGTATCAAAATCACCTTTAATTGTATATAATTTTTAATAAGCTATTTAATGAAGGTGGTTTCATATTTTTTGAATTAAGGTGTAAAAGTTAGATTTTGGACCCCTATTGTATAATATACATGAATAAAATATTCATTTTATTCATTCTTTATTATTTTTATAACTTTATAATTTTGTAATTATTATTTATAGTATATGTAAATATTAATAACAAAATAAAAGTATAAATCTAACATAAAAATATAATAATATACTAAAATACATAGATGAAATACCTATACATATAAATATATAATTAATACCCTTATTTATTTAAGTGTACTTATTATATCATGAAAATATAATAAAAATATATTTATGTATATAAAAATAAGCTATAAGTATATAAATTAATAAAATAAAATAATAAAATATAAAATAAAAATAAAAATAAAATACCAAAATCCAAGCTCCTGGGCTCCTTGGCTTTCTTCCCCCAAATCCGAGCTCCTGGTCTCGAGCGAGGTGACAGCTCGCTCACCCTGCTCTTTGGCATGTAAAGGAGTGAAGTAAAGGTGCATTCCAACCATCTCTACCGCTCGCCGACGTGAGGTTCTGATCTCGTGACCTTGCGTCACTCGAGGTACTTTTTTTCGCTTTCTAGGTAGCTTAGATCCTTAGGATTTCATTTCTACTTTTTATTTTTGCGTTTTGATCTGTCACATTAGTGTAATCACTAAATTCGTAGTTCATCGTAGCTCTGTTCCAACGAACTTTCCACCATTGCTCGCCTTGTTTTCCGACCACCAACCACCTCACCTCGCTTCCCCTGTTGCTTCCCTATTCCCCGCCGCATTCCATTCAACCTACTCTTTCCTGGAGTAGGATCTCGGTGCTCCTCCCCCTCCCTTCGCTGGAGCAACCACCATCGCACCTCATCACGCATCCATTTCACCAAATAGAACCCCCAAGACCCTCCGTTTTTCTTGTGCGTGCTTTTCTTGTAGGTCTTGGAGGCTAAGGACCCTTCAGGGTCGGTTTTGATTTCATTGAAGGTACATGGAGCCTCCTTTCTTCCCCGAGCCCGTTTGACTTCATCAAAGCTCCGACGTACCTCCTGACACTTCCATCTTATGTGGAGGAGCTCTAGCTCCATTTTGCCCCTGCTTAGAGACCTCCAGGTGGCCGGAAGAGTGAAGGAGGAGCGGTCGAAGCTCGTCGAGTTCTTGGTGTGCTCTTCCAACTGCCCTTACAGCCGTTGGATCTTCGTCGCATGCCAGATCCACCATCTACCATTGGATCCTTTGCCTTGCAGCCCTCCGATCAAGCGTCGAGATCTAATCTCGATCACTCATCGGCGAAGCGGTATCCACCATTGGGAGCGCACCACGTGGATTAGTAAAGACATCTAAGCCGTTGGATCGCGTCGTATAGGGGGTGTTTTGCACTTTTCACCCCCTTGTTTTTGTATTTTAATATTTAATATATAAACTTCCATCAGTTGTTATATTAGTTTTGTAAAATTTGCATGGAGGCCCCTGAACTTTAGTGATTTTGCGTTATAGTCCAGTCGATGTCACCTCACGTGTCGTCCCATGTGAGGTAGTGATTTTGCAAGTATACCCATGCATGTATTTATATTTAGTCTATAAACTTTCATGGGTAGTTTAAAATTTTATATAATTTGCAACTAAACCCCTGAGTTTATTTTTAATTGCATATATGTCCTTACCAGCACATTAATTTTTGCAATTGTTTTCTATTTATTAAATATATAATCCATGCTTCAAAAAATCTCAAAAAATAGTATTAGGTGCTTGCTTGTTCATAGATTCATGTCATATTTTTGGTTTTTAATTTTAGACATTTTAATATTTTATAAAAATAAAAAAGAGCGCATTTTACACTGTTTACAATATAAAATACCAAAAAATTAAAACTTGTTTTGAACCCCCCCTCCAATATTTTATTTATCTATTTATTTTACAACTCTAGATACCAAAATCCCTAAAAATACAAAATTAAAATACATAAACATTAAAATGCTCAAAAAATCCATTATAAAAATCTAAAAAATCCTTTAAAATCCCAAAAATATTTACTTTTATTTCTAAATTTTATTTTTATTATTATTTATATATTAAAATTGATTTGGAAAAATTGAAAATTATTAACTATTTTTAATTTCCAAATTAATTAGCCTATTTATTTAATCACTAATTTGGGATATTTTTTATTTTAAAAATATATAAAAATTATAGAACTATTTAAAAAAACTAAAATAGTAAAACATTATTTAAAACCCAAAAACTTTTTATTTTCTATATTTTCTTTTTTATTAGTATTGTTAATTGCACTACTCTATATTGTATATATAGTCTTACATATTCTATATTATAGATTTAAAAAGAAAAGGAAATTAAAAGTCGGGAAATATAAAAAAATAAAAAAACTAAAAAACTAAAAACAATTAAAAATATATAAATAAAAAGTTAAAATTAGAAACCCATAAAAAGACAAATAGACAAGAAGAATACACATTTTGGAATTAATTTTCCCTGATCTCTCATTTGCTCCTTATGTTCGATACTACAAATACTTACACCTATACACACATTTGTAGAGTTATAATAAATTTTAACTCCACATATTTTGCTTTACATTACTTTATATTGTGGGTTAATTGTTGATTGAATTAGGGTTTCGTGAGCGGTCATTACATCGACTACGATTTTGCTCTGTGAGATCGTACGATCCTCGTGAGATCCATCTTCGTCAGGTAATGAATAAGCAGATGGAGGATGCTTCTGAAGTGCGTGGGAAGAAGATAAGGCTGTTGAACTCTCTGCCATTTCCTCGAATATCTACCAAAGGACATCCTCATCCTTGTTGAAATGTAACCCCCCACAAGCAGCATCTACTAATCTCTGATTCTCTGAGCTCAAACCCCTAAAAATATTCTACATTAAGCTCGTGTTGGGTATATCATGATGGGGGCACTTTTCCATTAGATATTTGAATCTATCCCATGTCTCGTGTATCGTCTCAAGAGATAACTGGGAGAAGTTGATATAAATGATCGCATCTGATTCAAATGTCCAAGGGGATTGTACCATCTAAGGAAAGAAGATCTCAACACATCACAGGACGCGACAACTCTTCCTAAATGGTTGATCCAATGTAGTGCTTTATTAATCAAGTTGAATAGGAAGGTTGTCATCTTCATTACCTCTAACGGGATGTTAGGGTAACGGATAGTATCGCAAATGTGACCGAACTGACAGAGGTGAATATATGGTTCCTCGTGAATGTGTCCATGGAATATAGGGAGAAACTAAAGAATAGTAGCCTTCAGCTCGAATGGCCATGAACCGCGAGTATCTGTATCCTTGTCACCGAATGTCCTGCGCCTGGGTTATAGGCATCTCTCAATGTGAGCTTAGGCTCCACTCTTGGTCGCTTCTCGGCTCCCCCATTCCCACCTCCTCTCATCTGTTCATCCTTCTTTCTCCTCTGTGGTTCCTCAACTCTAAGATCATATCACCTTGTCAAGCCTGGATGCTGGCTTGATCAGACAACTGTTCCTGAATAGCATGTATAGATACCAACATCGTGTTGTTGATCTCATGATGTTCAGTAATCGGGGCTTTCCCTTTCGGTGGTGCCATTGAGTCCTCAGAATCAGTCTCTGTAAAAGTGCAAGGCATTCGATTAGTCCTAAAAAATAGAGTCTCAAATGATAGTTTGAGACTAGGGTCAAACTCGAATAATGGATTTATTGGTGATAAAAGTGGAGATGTAGAAAAAGAGGTGTATTAGGGAAGAGAGTCATCTCGAATAAGTGAAGATGACCAAAGTGGAGTGTACAAAGATAAGCTCGCAAAATCCGAACATAAAATACTCCAATCCGGCATCTTTGATTATGAAGAGGAAAGATGTGAGAACACGATAGTCAAAGAAGAAGAAGAAATGAGAAGAAGGCGCGAAGGATGGGCAGGGATCTTTACACTAACAAACAAATACAAATCAAACCCTCGATTCACCAAATGAATACAATGTAAAGACCGTTAAGGTTTGGTCAACTATCTTATCAATTTTAAGTTTAATGAATCTACAAGAAGTTACTTACTACCAAACACACAGGGTGATGTCGCACTATCGCCCAGCGTGCATCCTCAAACCTCCCCAAATAGTGGAACCATCTGCTGAGGTTGCTGAGTTATATCAGGCCCAGAGGGAAATAAGAGGCAGAGTACATCAAAATGATTTTCTATGGTCGGAGGTAAGTGCTTTCAACTGTGACCATACATCGAAGAGTGGTGTACAGGTGCTTAGGGCAAAAGTCCGGAGATTTGGGCTCTATCCTTAAGGAAATGTCCTCACCCACTCTGTATGGAGGTAAGTACCTGCAACAATGAGGGGTTCCTCTCCCCAAAACAATGAATATGATCGTTACATTTAATTTTAGGTCAAGTGAGAATTAGTTGTTCCTTTTTGTCACTTTTTTTGGATTTTTTCAAATAATTGGTCTAATGAATTTTCCAATTCCTTTTTATTCCTAAGTGACAAAAGCAAGGGAGGAGATCGAAAAAGCCGGTGTGACAGAAATCAATGATGCATGCAAGGGATAGAAAATACGTACCTTACGTCAACAGTCTACATGCAAAATGCTCCTCATATAAAAATAAAGACAATAATAAAACTAACTTAAATGATGCAAGTGAAACATCCTAGTAGTAACTTCTACTAATGGTAAGAATCGATTATTTGGTTAAGTCCAATGCTACAATCTATTCTATAGGAATAGATATTCTTATTTTGGGATTTTGGACCTAATTATTTACCTATCTCAAGCAAGAAAACAGAACCTACTTCTAAGGTCTTAAACACAAAAAATCGTGAGAAAATAAATAAAAAAACGATGAAAATAAAAACCGGTAAGGTCCCTCAAGTGCACCGACACTTTATGAAACAAACCCCACAATCCACAAGAGAGTATAATGTCCAAGAAAATAAAAAAAGAGGCAAGCACCTAAAAATTATTACAAATTAATTACAAGAATAAAATGAGAAATAAAATGTTAAAATGAAATAAAGAATAATATGTGAAAAAATGCACCAAAAATCCTCCAAATCTTTTGCTTCTCCTCTCTTATGCTCTTATGTTGCTCGATGAAGAAACGAGCCGCCTTTGCTTCGCTCAGGTGCACCGACGCTCCTAAGAATGGCGCCCTCGCTCGTCGAGCCCTCGTAAGAAAGAGAGAAAATAGAAAATATATCAAATACAGTTATTAAATTATAGAGAAAAGTAAAAGAGGCATAAAATGACAGAAAATAAAGAGACACAAGAAATAAAAGAAAACAGAGATATATACAAAATTCAAGAATAGCAGGTAAAGAAGAAACCTAACTACCATCATCGTACCTCCCCGACGACGACGTCATTTGTTTTACTCAAGAAAATTACGGATTTATTTGTATTAATAAGTGAAGGTGTCGAAGTAACGCTAAAACTCTCTCAAACAAAAATTATTTTATTTTTATTCAATTATCAAGCCAACAAATCAAAAGAATGTAAGAAAGAGAATAATATTGCTATTTATTTACATGTATAACGTACATGATCGAATTCAGGGAGACTACAAATCCTAAGGATTATTTAAATCAAAGATAAATCAATGAAAAAAGGATTCTATTTATTAAGTAATTATTTGTCTTTTTATGAGATTTTATCTTTTTAATTTTTATGGATTTTTTATTTTTATATTTTTTAATGTTTTTCTGATTTGTATTTTTATCATTTTTTATTTTTCAGATTTTTATATTTTTAATTTTTAAAACAAATAAATTAAATTAATAAAAGAAATAAAGAAGAACACTCTTTTTTGTATTTTTAAAATAAGGTAAAAAAATCTTGAAAAATCAAATAAAAATATTTTAATATTCTTTTATATTTTTTATTGTTTTTGTGAATTTTGAGTACTTCGAGTTTTTTATTATTTTCAAAACAATTAAATATAGGAAAATAAGCAAACAGAAAAAAAAAACAGAAGTTTTGGGGTTTTTATAATAGCAAGTAAAAGCAAAAATATAGAAGATCTATACAATCAGAACTACTATTTTCCTAAATTTCCAAAGAGTTATTTTATGAGATTTTTGGGATTTTCTATGACATTTTATGAGTTTTTTAGTGTTTTTAGTATTTCGCTATTTTTAAGTTTTTATAAATAATTTAAAGATTAAATTTATACAAAAACTAAAATAAAGTAAAACAAATAAATAGAAATTTTGTAGAATTTTTCAAAAGATTGTTTATTTTTTTGAATTAATATTACAAGTAGGGAAAATAAAGGGTGTTTTGATTTATTAAAAATAGTAAAACTATTAAAAATTGAAATATAAATTTGGGACTATAGAACATGTTAGCAAGTAATTATAAGAACTTTTATGGATTTTTTAACGTCACTTTATTATTTATTAATCACAATTAACAAACTATTTATTAATCTACTTCACATGGACGAAAATGTAATAAAAAGTTAATTAGCAGACAAATAACAGAACCAGATATGAAAGGGTATATGCACAACTTTCACACTATATAGCACGTGATTCGCATTGGAACAGACTATTCCATGATTAATTTATTCAGAGGGGCAAACAATAATTAAGAAACACAAGACTATTATTGCAATCTTTCTAGAAAATCACGTACAATGCATGCTTATCAGTTTAAACATGATGAAACTACAAATAAAACAAACAACAAGGGTTTTTATGAAAATAACAAAGCAACTATATCATGACATGCATCCTTTAAAGGCCTTCTTTACAAATAAAAGAACAAACATGGGAAAAAGTGCAAATATTCATCGAGTGGGTGCAGCTCACGTGCAGGACGGACGATGCAGATCTAATCTGGATCTTTAGATCTGCGATCTGGAATTAGGGCTCGATCAACTATGGTGATGCAAATTGGGCGCAAAGTTCTTGATCCGACGTCTCGAGATATGGATGGAAGAACTCAGTTGAATGTCGACTCCGACGAGGTTAGATCGACCAGGTCTTGGCCGATCTAGGTCGTTGGCATCTCCTGAAGGTCAAATCTTCGCTCTCATACTCCTCCATGTCATATGGTTTTGACTATGAAGTCTGATCACTGATATGGAGGTCCACGACTGCTGAAGGTTGGAGTCATCTCTAGAGCTCGATCTATCGCCCCAGAAGCACTGCTAATACCTGCAAGTGGTTTATTCTTTCTCAGAGAGGATCTCCGACCAGTTTATTAGGCATAGAATGAAAGGAAATGGGATGAATGGGTATCTTCGACAAAGGGTTGGTCGGAAGAGAGATCGACACCATATCTCGGACAGATCTGGGGGGTTATAATGCAAAAGAAGATGAAGAACGTCGAGGTGGATTTGTTGCGATGATCAAAAGTAAAAATGAGTGATTGGAGAGCTCTAATCGAGCAGATCGGAGCTCAGAGATGGAAGATCAGATTAACGCTAAAATGGGAATTAAAAGCGAAATTAATGATGAAATTGAAAGACAAACTACCTAAATTACCTACATATGGACAAGAAGGATGATCGCCTCGATTCAAGTATGGCTGCTCAAAGAAGCTGAACTCGCGGTGGAGCTTCAACGAGTATAGTGGATCTCGATCTCATGCACTCCCTTGTGTTCCGAATGAAGAGCTGAGGTCATGTCACAACCTCTGTCCAGAAGAACAACCCTCTAGCGAGAATTCATGAGGAAAATCAGATCAAAAAAGGTAAAGATCTGGACTGGGATATTTATAGATGGTGAGCTGGGTGAAATTTCAAACGGAGTGAGCATGCAAACTGAGGCACTAACGATGAAAATCTTATTCGGTCGTTGATCTTGATTAATCGGGTGACAAAATCATAAAAAGAAGCATGATCTAATTATTATCGGATCGACCGAAAAAAATCCATGAAAGAAGTCTGACAATGCTTTATTTGGGTGGATGCTGGAAGAGGGGAGGCTGACTCAGTCAACAGACACGGGTCCGCCCAATAGGAGCGAGTCCATGAATAAGACAAAAGTGAATAAGACAAAATATGGTTGACGTGTTAAATAAATTAGAAAAAAGTAATAAATTAATTTAAATTAAATAAATATATAAAAAATGTTAATAATTAAATAAAGTTAATTATGGTAATTTTAAATAAATTAAATAAATAGGTTAAAATAAGTAATAACATTATTCATAGGTATTTATACCTATATATACAACACACTGATTTTTAATAATTTATTTTTGCAAATAAATACATAATTAAATATTTTATTTATTTAAAACATTTTTCAAGGATTTTAAAGATATTTTTATTTTATTTTTATGAAATAACTTCTTAGGCTAAATAAATAGAAGTATTTACAATATATGTAGTGGTACATATACAATATATACAATGTATTTATTTTTGTGTATTTTGATTTTTGTAATCTTTAGTTGCATTTTATATGGATAAAATACAATATATACAAATATTTTAAAATACAATATGTACAAAATTATACACAAAATAAATAAAAGAATTTATTCACATCATGTACAATATAGGCACGCTATATAATACACTCCAAAAAGTCACTTTTTTAATTCTTAACTCTTTTTTTATATCTTAACTCTTTTTTTAATGAAACCATTTTCATTCTAACGCTTATTTAATTTAGAGTACAATAAAATTAAGTTCACTTTTTTTGAGTTTTTAGGAGAAGATATGGATCTGACAAGTTTGGTTTTGCGTCTTTTTTCAAAGTGTTGTTATTTTATATATGCACAATGAATCTTCTTGCAATTATTTTTAATATTTACAACTATTTTTTATATACAAGTTTCAAGAAGAAAATATTTTTATTTGAGATGAATTGAATGATAAATAAAATAGAATAAGGATTATATTCAAAATAATGATGTATGTGCAATTTGTACAAGATGAATGGTGATGAATAAAGATTGATTTTTTTTATTTTTCTGCAATAGGCCTCTATGTTATTCCTTGTTGATCAC
The DNA here is from genome assembly GCA_037367405.1 of Ottelia alismoides. Classification (NCBI taxonomy): domain Eukaryota; kingdom Viridiplantae; phylum Streptophyta; class Magnoliopsida; order Alismatales; family Hydrocharitaceae; genus Ottelia; species Ottelia alismoides. The sequence continues at coordinate 439,389 of JAZKJV010004705.1, forward strand.
GTTAAATCTTGACCCTCTCTCGGGGTCAAGGTTAGCATGTATTTATTGCATATATACAGTCTTCATTTTCTTTGTTTTTCCTTTATTTATTTATTTTAGGTTAAAAATAATGATAATTACATAATATATACAAATGAATAAAGAACTATAAAAAAGGATTTATTAATATTTACAGGTATTTAAGAAGAGATTTTAAGCTAAAATAAATGAATAAGGATGATGAAATGCATATTCATTACTATGTCATCTCATCACTTTCTCAATGGGGCTACCTCCGCAGCTACAACATCCTCTCGTTGTCCCTCTACAACCCCTTTTTACTTGAGGTCTTGGGCCTTGATTCATAAGAACCACTATATCAATTGGTTGGTCTTTCTAGGAGTCATTTACAATAGCAAACAATTCCAAGCTATTTCAATCATATTTGAATGTAGTGTAATATAGCATGATATTCAAAGTTAAAGGGACCATAAAGTAGTAGCATATGGGCCTCCATGTTCAACCTCATAAAGTAAAAATGAATATGTATTTTGGCATCTTGTAAGATCATAAGCCATCAATCATGAAAATTTATTCATCATTTGATTTACTATCACACATTTATAGAACTAACATGCATTTTAGAATTCATTAAACATTCACTACATGTATGTAACATGGCTGATAACATGTGTCAAAGCACATGGTACAATATCTTATTTAGTGCAAAAACAAGTGTGGTTACATATTTCATTCTCAAAGAAAACCTAAAACAACATGATTCACACATTCCTAAATTAATTTGGTATCTAAAATTACTCATTACGCGTATTGTCGACTATTTTCCCATTTATGGCTCTGATTTGTGGATTATACTTCTAATACATATTTGTAAGTATTCGACAACGTCCCTTAAGTCCAATATGCATTTATGGCAACCATATACATCGAACATATGAATCATGCGATTGGAATGAATTTGGAGTATTTTAAAGCCATTTAGTTATCCACAATGCTTTTAATATCATTTTGTGCACCATCATAAGTAAATACATCTAAATTACATTAGGGATTCTTTTAAAAATAATACAAGGTGGTAGAACTCCAATCAAACTAAACTGATAAATGATTTCAATTTTGCTTTATTAAACACTTAGGAGTCCCTTTTAAGAACTCAATAAGTGTCTTAAAATATTTTCAAATATATTTTAGTCATTTTATCAACTAATTGAAATCTTCAAAAGTTTCAAAGGTCATCATGTTAAATTTTTCTAGTGTCTAGTAATTCTCTATATGCAACTTCGAGGAAATTAGGGACTTTTGAGCATTCCCCATATTTAAAATATCTATTTAGTACTTTAAACTATATGAAGATTATTTTACATAATTCTTCTATTAAAAGTGTTAACAAAATAATACCTAAAGTTAATATGACCACATGCAAAATGTCCTTTTTTCTATCTAATAAAAACATGTCTCTTTCTTAATTTAAATATAGAAAAATAAATTATCAATTGTGAAAGATCAAGAAAAAATCTAATAATGTATTTATTCAAAATAAATTATTGGATGTAGATAAACCAGCACTTTCATTGATGTACTTTAATTACTGAAATTAATTTTTATAGACAATCTGGATCTTGATACTAATGCTAAACCTTTAGCAATAAGTTTTATAAGTATTATTTATCAAGCAAAAAATAAATTAAGATAAAAATAATAAGAGAAATGAATAAATAAATGAACTACCCCAGACATTGTTAGACATGTGATCCCCTGTCGAACAATTTTACAATAAATATTATTTAAATAAATTATCAGTAGAAGTTATTGGTTTTCACTCCCTTTCTGAGTTTATAATATATATGCACTTGTTGGGTCCCTTTGTACAAATGGGGTTATGTACCTTGGTCATCTTGAGATCATACATCTGTTAATCTAATTGTTGGATCATAAATGTTGGTGCTGAGTTGAATATCTAAAGAGTTAGATTTAGGATTCAACCGCTGTATCAAGTGATTGTCAAGAAAGGATCTTCAACATGAGAAGGATATGGAAATCCTTACTCCAAAGGCTGACATCCAGCCGACCTCTTGATGTATGTCCTCTGCATAGGAATAAATATTCGAAGGTGTTGGATTAGTTAAATCAAAGAGTTGACTTAGCGAGATCGAGATAACAAAGTCTTATGATATATGTTGTCATGATATAGACATGCATCCTCTGACCAGAGACAGATGTATCACTATATATCTGGGTATGTACATTTGGTAGACCATTGGACTAATGACCTAATGAAGGTCTATAGATCGATGCATTGGTGTGCATATAAAAGCATATGGGTTATATGATCTCTCAAAGAGATCATACAGGTTCATTATTGAACTGGAAGACGTGAGCTCACTCATAATATATTGAGATAAACTAAATTCCATCGATGGTGATCTTGTTTGGGAAACAAGACAAGATTTGTAGGCAAGGCCTTAAATGTTGGATTTCGGTTTCATTTCGGTGACTGACCGAAATGAAATTTTGGTTGAATTTCTGTCGAAATTCGACCGAAGTTTCGATCATTTTGGCCAGTTTTTGAACTAGGGCCCCCATATTTCGGTTAATATAGGCCATTTCGGTCAAATGTCGGTGACCTACTGAAATCGAAATTCGATCCCATGTTTGTAGGTATATGATATATGCTTTTGGAAGGCATATGATCGATACCAACTCTCAATGATCAAATGACAAACATATTGATAAAACTCTGAATAAGACAGTTCAAATGAGATTAGAACTTCATATGTAATCATGGTCTTCCAGTATGCAGGATGTACATATATTAAGAATATTAAAGGATGATGTGATCTTGATTTAATTGTATACCATGACACTTCTATTCTAAGGGAGTGATGGAACATTTTTGAATTTTGGTGACTCCGATCAGTGGATTAATTATTCTATCTTGGTCCAAATGTTGGACTGTATTCTAAATTAAATTCAGATGCAATGAGAAGATAAGATATATTGTCCAATATGATCGGACAACATTGAGAGGTCTTTTAGATATGGGTATGGGATTATATCTCAATATCCAAGTCACTATATATGGATGATACAATTTCTCCGATCCTATCTCTAAGTATCCGCGGAGAAGGCACGCTATCCATGAAAGAGTTCAAGGATCGTTTAATAAAAACAAAATTCAATATTAGGACAAAGAGAGAAATTAGGTAACTAAATTGGATTTAATTATTCAGGATAAAATTAATGTAGATAGTGATATCAATAATATTTTATGAAATAATGTGGATATGATCCACTTTGTTTTTTGGAGACTTATTTGTAAATAGGATTCCCGAATTAAATTGCATGTAAATTGGGTTCACATTCCAACATAAATGTAAATTAGATTTACACTTAGTTTTGGATCAATGAATATGATTGATATATATTAATGATGTAATTTTTAAATATTACAAAATATTTAAATAAATAAATGAACAATTTAGTTGGATCCCAAAAACCAACTATAATTAAAAAGGGAAAGAAAGTCCATTCTTTATTTGGAGTGGACGTCCATGGTGTCCCCACCATGTTGGACATCCATCCCAAATACAGGGAGAGGAATTTCTCTCTCTTTTAATTATCCTATTATTTATTTCTTTGTTTTAGGATTAGTTGAATTAATAACTAGTTATTAATTCTAGTCCTAAAAGATGTTGAGAGCTCTCTCTCTCTCTCTCTCATTCCTAAAAGTTGTTTTGGGCTCCTCCATCTTGACCATTGATCTTGCAATGAGGATTGCAATCCTAACAGTCTGAATCTATATAAGGAGAGGCAAGGTCTACTCTCAAAGATACAACAATTAAGCAACATAAGTCTCTCTCTCTCTCTAGACATCCTTTGTATCTCATATTGTGGTCATCCCTTTACCTCAAGGCTAATGAGGAAGTTGGCTTGTTTTCTGGATTGTGGTATTTACGCGATTCATCCTCGCACCCACAAGTGTTGTCTCCGTCAGTTTGAACTTAGATATGAGGTCTTTTACTTTAGAGGTTTCAAGAGGCAATTTTTACACTCTATGAATTGATGAAACGGATTGGGAATAGTTCCCAATCCATGTGGTTTCATCTTTACTTTTTTGTTTTAGAACTCTGTTGCTATCTAGATTCATATGATGAATCTATTTGTTTCATATGATGCAATTCGATTTACACGCTTCCATGATGAGCGAGGCCTAAAAACCTCCCTTCATACATGACATAGAGTCAAAGTGATTTTTGCATTGAAGGCTTGATTTTATTATCCATAAATTATCGCTTTCAGAATTTTTATTGATCATAAAAGCCTTGAGCATTTTTTTAATCAAAGGAGCCTAATCTCAAACTTCTAATGGATTACGAAGGTACTATTTTGAGACCTTCCGCGACTCAAGAGATGAGAAACCTTAACAGCTCTTAGGGTTCGTTTGGTTGCAGGGTTGGGCAGGGTTGGGTTGGGCAGGGGTACCCTTGTGAATAGTAAACTGTGAGGAGGATTGGGGCGTTTGGTTGGAGGGGTAACCCGGGTTGGGCCAACCCAACCCTGCCTAACCCTGCAACCAAACGAACCCTTAGTGAGTGACATTCATTTCATAAAATCGTTATTACAATGATAATACCTTCTCTAGTTTAGCCAGTGTTGATTAATAGAGTTATAAGAGGATAATAAACAAATGCACTAATACAATATCAGAAGAATCTGATTCTACCCAAGACCTTAGTCAAGTTTAACTAGCAGGTGGAAATTATGCACGAGACGCATAGTTCACGACTCTCATTCATCGTAGTAGTGCCAAGACGTACCAAGTCATGCAAAGGAATGACCGGTGAAACCGGATGAAAATGGATTTTGCCTAGTTTGTTTGTTGGAGATTTATGTGCCAAGAAGTCGAAGCTGAGCACAAGCAACCTCCATGATTGCTAGTCTCCTTGTATTCCTAAGCAAGGTATAGTGATAGATTCCTTGACAAGATTACTGTGCACCTTGAGAGCTATGAAGCCATGGTTAGTGGTTGATAGACTCACCACAACAATCCACTACATGTTGGCAATTGCCCAGAGTTTCAAAGTGAATTTATTTCACATGCTAACATTGAAAAGAGTTTCTAAAGACGTTGACTACACAATCAATTTTAACATATCATTGATGGAGGATCAATCTGAACGTACTATTCAGGCAGTCAATGAAATGTCGCAGAACTGTATATGCTACAATGGAAAGAATCTTGACATTACCCCAAACCCCTAGGTTTTTAATTCAAATTAGAGACTAAATATGATGGCATCATTCCCAATCTTGCCACTCCATAACGATCTATCTAAACGAAGGTATCGCACTTTTCCCGACACTTCCATGACAGCACTACCTCAACCGAGCAAACCTCCACCGCCGCCTACATATTACCATCTCCCTTAAACAATCCAGGTGGTCGTTGATGTTCTTTTGCTTGCAGGTCAGGAATGGCAAACTTAAATGCAAAAGTAACTTTTAAACCACTTTCAGGACCAACTTTCCTGCTTCTTTCACAAAAAATGCTAAGCAGCGCGAGCAGAAATCGACCTGGAATTCCTCACCGATTATCAGAAGATAGAAGACAATTCGTGCTGAAATCGACCTGGAATTCTTCACCTATGATCAGAACATAGAAGACAATAAAGAAAGACTAAACATTTCCACCAAAACATTTTAATTAGTCCACAAATATCATGGATCTCGTGATTACGAGTTATTATCAAGAGCAGTTCATACGTGAGAACAATGTCTTTTCAAAACCCCATAGCAAAACAGAACTGATCCAGAAAACACTCAAGACGGTTACAGATAAATGGACAATAATACATGTCCTTATTCGCGAGCAAACAAAAGATCATACCATATCCTTACGCTTTCAACGTACCATCTGCTCTGACGTTCGACTGCACTTGTAACCCTATTAGTTCCTTCCAGATATTTTTCCCATGTATCCTGATAATTCAAGCTACCTGCACCTTAGAACGACACTGATAAAAATACTGCTGCCGGCACACCTATGGCAATCGACCACGGCCCTTGTAAATTGAACTGCTTGCCATCCCTAGTCATGTTAAGGGAAATCCAGACCCATCAAGAATTCCTATAGATCCAAAATTCCGACCACTTCACGGCACTGCATGACGTCCCACAGGGCTTCCTTCGGCTGAGATCCAACAAAATGAGCACTTCATCGATTCAATTGACCGCTAGTAAGATCCTGGGGAAGAATGATCATGCAACACCATTTAGGCAGGGTATTTTTCTCATGCAAACTCTAACAATTAATTTGAAAAGAAAAACATGCAGTCTTTAAAGGAGAAGCCACTTATGAAACAAGCAAAAAGCATTCAAGGGGTTGAGGGTGTGGATTTCAATGTGATGAATACGACAATTTTGAGAGAGTAACAAAAAGAAACATCATAGCAAGAAGCAACAGACAAAAACTTATCTGTACAATACATTAGCTAGATAACTAGTGGAAAACCGAAAAATAAAACAAAACTCATAAAATTAGACTAGGTAAATGATATCTGAAAAAAAACTTGGGAAGAAATCATTACATTCTACATATTAAAAAATTGATTTAAGTTCGAGTGTCATAAGTAATCCTGGTGACTTTCAGCTCTGGAGCAAAAGGTGGACCTACACCTACAAGGGGGTTTCTCAGACAAATAAGAAATTTCAATGTGTAATAGATGTGGTTTCACATGGGTTATTTTCCCTATCACTCAGTGAGATGTCATTTCTCCTTCATATTCCTCCCCGGGAGTAGTCATCCACCCCGACCAATTCTCTAGACAATTTTATGACTGCCACTATACATAGAAAGATTGAACAATGGCCATGCATATGAATTCGAGGATCTCAGCACCAAAATCATGTCTATATGCACCATTAATCATCCATTACTACATATCTCCAAGGCTCCGGCTCATTACTGGGACCTATAGTTTCACAGTTAATCATTTTTTCCCAGAAAGAAGACAAAATAGAGATATTAATGCCTGTAGCATTTGAAATGGGTGCTTTTCCCAAAAAATCATGTCTGCAGCTTTTGTGATGGGGTTTTGGAGGGTAGGGTACTATACCTACTTAAAGGCAGCATGCATTATAGAAGCAGCATGCACAGATGTTGGGAGATACAGTACTCATTAGTTCTACACTGATTTCATGAAGTTATCTTCTTATGTGTTCTGATGATGACTCGAGTATGCATCTGAAGATCAGATACTTAACATGAAAAAAATAGTCCACCAAAGACGGAGAATTGCACTTGTTTTTGTAGATTTCATATTTTCAAATCAGATTGTAGCATTCTATGGAGGGCGTGAGATGAGCAATCAATCATTTAAAACAGCTTTCTATAGATTTTTTCATGAACAATATGAAGAATTTTTGGTTGAAAAGATATTTCCAGTTAGTTGAAGAGATCATCAAAGCTTGGACATGGAAAATTACAATCATCAGTGCATTTTAGGATATTTCGCTAGGAGATGGCAAATGTCAAAGAGTCCATGCTGATAGCTAAACTTCAACAACACTCTTCACTTGTCAGAGGGGATTATACCTCTTTCTGACAACCTTGATACTAATAAAATAAAACCTTCAAGACAAGAGAGACACTCCTTATCTAGCACCGGAATGAGTGAAAATTAAAAGGCTACAATGGTGGGTGTCCCTTGATCGTAATGGGACATGGGTGCCTCAACCCATAATGAGTCAGCACTAGTAGCTCTTCCACCAAGATTTCTACTCAGCTATGACCTTGGGGATGCTTGTATGTGGTTTCAAGGTATACATCGAACACCTTTTTTGCCAACCTAAACTATGGACAAACCTCCTTACTGCCTTAGAAATAGGCCACTGATTTTCTACGTCGTGAAAGTATATCAGGTGAACCACCTAACTTATCTACAATGTATCTATTATTTCCCAAATATGTTTGGATACCAAAATTCATATAGTTTAGCATGTTCTGCATACAATCCCTTCGTATATTACAAAGACGGAACTATATGGAATCAAACATGCACATATTTTACTACTCAAATAAATGCAATAAAGAGGCACGATGTTCGTACACAAGATAACATGCTTTATAGGAAGGCCCCTTTTTTTATAGGACCTTTTTATTTGAAGGCAATGGATGGTTACCCAACTTGCGATATATCCAAATTCCATTAAAAACAGAGAAAAAAACAAAATCACAACTCCCTTACACAAGTCTAACTAGAAATGCGATGATAGGGATGCAAACGGACGGATACGGATACGGATATAGGTATTACCCTATCCTTATCCGTTTTTGAATACGAATGTGGATGCGGATACGGATATTGACGGATATTAAAACTATCCTACCATATCCTTAAAAACCGGATACGGATGTAAAACGGATATTGATCGCATATGAGTAATGTTAGAAATACTCTATAGAATCGTTAAATATATATATATATAATTGGATGGAAAACACATGATATAAATTTACTAAATGTGTTTGTATCATAAAAATTATACCAATATGGTAAAAGAAGGAATAGAATTATGTTATACATGATTAAAAAAATCTATAACTACATCTATATACGAAAACGGATGTACGGATACGGATACGGATGTTTGCGGATATCAAAATGATATCCATATCCGTATCCATTTTAAAACGGATACGGATACGGATGTCAAAATTTGTATAAAACGGATACGACGGATCGGATACGGATATATCCATAACCGTTTGCATCCCTAGATGACACCCATGGTGCACCGAATGCCTATGCATTGTGCACTACATTTTTCACAGCACCTCCGACAACGAATACCATTGTGTTCCACCTGTTTCAAATGCTCACTGCACCATCGATAGCTTAGCCTTGTCATAGAATAATCTATATGCTTGATTTTACCACCATCGACACTTCCAAATCTGAAGCTCGCCCAAACAGTTTATGAGCCATTTGCATCCTACCTAATTGGCCCCCATCACTCCCCAAACCAAGCTGACAATTGAAGAGGAAAAAAATCCTCCCCTCTCCCAAACATTATGATGACCATACAACATGTAGCCTAACTTTCGGCAGAATGCTAACCCTCCAAAGCCAAATCCTGATCGATAGTCAGGCCGTGCATCCCCAGCATCGCATAAGCTTTCATGAGGGAAAAGTCATCCGCAACCCACTCACATGTATCAACAGCATCCTCATGTATACCTTATGCAACATTACGAGCAAAGAGAAATCATGCAACCTTCCATCCTACAGCTGCACGAACCTAAGTAGCCACAATCCATCCCAACACCTCACTAAAACCTCTTCTTTGTTCATCACAAGGGCTGCCATCCTGGAAAAAGCTCTTTGCCATCACCCTTTTCCCAACCAGCAGTCCTCCAGCCAGAATATATCATCCTCCCACTTCCCAACTGTCACTTCAGGAGCAGCTCCACCCTGAGCATCAGCAGCATCAAGCCCTTCCAAAACATCAAAGCACTCTGCAGCAACCTTACCCCTCTCCCCTCCAATGATAGGTACCTATTATAACACCTTTCCAGGACCTCACCAAATGCTCCCCACCCTCAACAGCACTTGGATAACACATCATCAAAGGAGTGTAAGAAATTTGGTTTGCAAACGTCCTCCCTCTTCACCAAGCATGTGCCATGTGACTCATGTCCCTCTTCAGACCTTTTCCACAAGATCCTTCTCCACACCTTGTCAATTCATTTCTCACCTTCATAGGTAACAAGAAAGTAGATGTGTAGAATAAAGGCTAGGCTGAGGGGATCGATCCTAATAGCACCAAATGACCTCCCGTAGGCAACTTTAATCTTCAATCCCCAAACCTTCTCTTTGACCTCTCGGTTCCCAATCAATTGTCATGCACGATGAGTTCATCAACAGCAACCAGTGTTGCAATAGTCGGCCAACTATCCCAAATAGTCGGTCCGACTATGCGGTGCGAGGGGTCCCCGACTGAACAGACCTCCAGTCGGTCAATAGTCGTCCCGACCGAATCGGCCGACTGGCCCGACTATTAGGATGACTGGAGTTTGACTTTTGATATTTTATTTTTTTATTTTCAATTTTCAGTTTTTATTGACGGCCCAAGAAGTGTTGGAAAGAGACCATACGAAGGGATCTTAGTTTTGTGGATATAAGCTCGGGATTGACTCAAGATAGATCTGAATGGAGGCGAAGAATCCATGTAGCCGACCCTACTTTGTTGTTGTTGTTATAGTTTTTATGGGATACATGTTACCATGGTATCGCAACAAATGTCAAATTCTATATATCTATTATATTGATTGGTACTTTTATCTTGGATTCAAATTAACTAATGACCATATATGTATAAAAATATAAGAATATATGTATTATAAATAATTTTTATATTAAAAAATACAAAACTGAATAATTCCGAATAGTCGCCCGAATACCGATTATTCTCTATTCAGTGATCCCTCCGACTGAATACCGAATACCGTTTTCTGCAACACTGACAACAACCCAAGGTATATCAGCAACAATTACAAATGTTTGGGACCATGTGCCCCACCACACTTCACTGCTTCTAAGCCAAAAGCCACGAACAAGGATTTCTAAGAATATACATTTAGACCTGTTGAAATCTCCATTAGCATCATGACCATTCACACCTCATGTTATTATTCCTAAATGAAAGGGATTTTTACCCCCACGAACCCTATAAACTTTGTAAATTACCTTCTCGGCCTTTGAAACAACATATTTCCTCCTTCGACCCCGTAAACTTGCTAACTCTTACCCCATGAACCTTGCGGTTAATATGTTTGAAGCTTGTGGGGGTTCTTGGGGTAATTTACAGGGTCGATGGGGTAAATTACGTTGGGCAAAATGTCATAGAAGAAGTTCAACAAGTTTCTAAGATTCGTGGGGTAAAAACCCTAAATGAAATGGACAGTGTCATCCACATACTGGAGAACTGATATCTACAGTTGCTCATGTGATCCCCTCCCACCGTCCCTTTGTAAACCGAAAAAATAACCAACACCGCACATAACATACCAGATGCAAACACATCAGACACCAAAACAAACATCAACCATGCCTCACCCGTTTTCGTCTCAGCCACTGACCAATATATTTTTTGAGAGAAGCCACTGATCAACATGGAGAAAGATATAGTGATGCCTACCATCGTGATAACGACAACATCGAGATGCCTCATTTACTCAATGTGCTCCATAAGAAAGTCCAATAGAGGGTGTCATATGAACCACTTCCTCAATGTGCACCAAAAGACAAAACTTCACAATAAGAGTGACCAAAAGAGTAACCAAATGGTGCACCAATGCTTAAGATGTCCTCACCAACATAGCTACTCCATGGCAAAAGCAGAGATTCGATTTAGATAGATGTACATATCTGATATTAGATGTGTTCAAGCTATCTATAACACTTATATTTGTATTATCATATTAATCTCTCGTATAAAATAAGTTGATTTTTATAATTATCATTACATAAAAACAAACATCAACCAAGCCTAGCCCCTTTTCGTCACAGCCACTGACCAATGTATTTTTTTGAGAGAAGCCACTGACCAACATGGAGAAAGATATAGTGATGACCATCGGGACAACGACAAGATCAAGATACCTTATTTGCTCAATGTGCAATATAAGAAAGTCCAATAGAGGGTGCTATAAGAACCACTTCTTCAATGTGCACCAAAAGACAAAACTTCACAATAAGAGTGATCAAAAGAGTGACCAAATGGTGCACCAATGCTTATAAGATGTCCTCACCAACAAAGCTACTCCATGGCAAAAGCAGAGATTCGATTCAGATAAATGTACATATATTGGATGTGTTCAAGCTATCTATAACACTTATATTTGTATTATTATATTAATCTCTCGTATAAAATAAGTTGATTTTTATAATTATCATTACATAAAAACAAACATCAACCATGCCTCACCCCTTTCGTCTCAGCCACTGACCAATATATTTTTTTGAGAGAAGCCCCTGACAAACATGGAGAAAGATATAATGATGACTATCATCGGGACAACGATAAGATCGAGATACCTCATTTTCTCAATGTGCTCCATAAGAAAGTCTAATAGAGGGAGCTATATGAACCACTTCCTCAATGTTCACCAAAAGACAAAACTTCACAATAAGAGTGATCAAAAGAGTGACCAAATGGTGCACCAATGCTTATAAGATGTCCTCACCAACAAAGCTACTCCATGGCAAAAACAGAGATTCGATTCAGATAACTGTACATTTGATATTAGATTTGTTCAAGCTACCTATAACGCTTATAATTGTATTATCATATTAATCTCTTGTATAAAATAAGTTGATTTTATAATGATCATTACGTAAAAACAAACATCAACCATGCCTCACTCCTTTTCGTCTCAGCCACTGACCAATATATTTTTATGAGAGAAGCCACTGACCAACATGAAGAAAGATATAGTGATGACTATCATCGGGACAACGACAAGATCGAGATACCTCATTTGTTCAATGTGCTCCATAAGAAAGTCCAATAGAGGGTGTTATATGAACCACCTCCTCAGTGTGCAGCAAAAGACAAAACTTCACAATAAGAGTGATCAAAAGAGTGACCACATGGTGCACCAATGCTTATAAGATGTCCTCACCAACAAAGCTACTCCATAGCAAAAGCAGAAATTCGATTTAGATAAATGTACATATCTGATATTAGATGTGTTCAAGCTATCTATAACACTTATATTGGCATTATCATATTAATCTCCCGTATAAAATAAATTGATTTTTATAATGATCATTACATTCTTTTACATGGTGCCATAACGAAAATTTGCATTCCATCAAGCGACTAAGATGAGGATGGGATAGTTATTTTTTCGTGCATCCTTTTAGGACGAAGTGGTAGATAGGCTCACAAGTGGTGTGCAGAAAGCTTGCACTCGATAATCTCAGCTTGGGATCAACCTGTAAATGTGTTTGTACCACGCTCAATAAGCTAACATGTAAGCTCGAGTCAGAACTTCAGCTCAATAATCTTATCAAAATAAAGCTTACGTGAGAGCCTCATCAACTTAATGGCTTCATAATATGATAACAATCAAATTTCAGAAATATTAAATACCATGTGTTGTCTACATTTCAGCACAAGTAAGCACTTACATGCGGCACTTCATCACCAACAGCCAAAAAAATACAGAAACCAATTCCTTACATTTCAGCACAAGTAAGCACTTACATGCGGCACTTCATCACCAACAGCAAAAAAAAATACGAAAACCAATTCCTTCATTCAAAATCCTTCGCGGAGCATGCCTAGCCACGCGATGGAAGAGAAAGGAATGGAGGTTTGGAGTGACGGCCTCAAGAGGACAGAAATACAAACTTAACAGCTAAACAAGATTCAAATCATTCACTGTCTTTATTTACCAATGATGATGGACTTAAATAGAGAGCCAATAGCATGTTAAGAGTCATACCTCATCATTCAAAACACCGCTAGTTCACATAAATGACACATTTAAAAATTGTAACCCTTGGACTTACAAATTTTATAATACTATAAAAATGAAATAGGATTTGGACTGCTGCATAGGGATGCAACCGGATACAGATATATCCGTATCCGTCCAACATCGTATCTGTTTTTAAGAGGTTATGGATATGAATTTTTTATTTTAGCGAATACGGATACGGATATGGATATGAGATTTTATTTTTGTGTGGATAGAATAAGGATAAGGATATTGTTTTCAAATTTTAAGGATACAAATACGGATATGGTTACATATTTTTTTGACGGATACAGATATAGATATCCGAATTGCTGAATATGTGCTTATATTGTATATACATACATCAACTTTTGTGTGTGTTTGTATCTCCAAATATGTTGTAGGATTAGTTGCAATATATTGCATCTGGAGTCATTTTCAAATATGGGAAGAAAATATGCATCTCTATATTATTTAATCGTTTATTATACGGTTATTAAACTTAGTATAATACTATAGTTTTTTTTGTATTTTATTGTCTTGTAGTTATTATTTTTTATTTAATTAGCTATTACTTTCAATTTTACCAAACAATCCTACCAAATATAAGCATTAGAAGGCATTTCTTATCCGCGGGATAATCCGTTTTCATTTGTAAAATATCCGCATACGAATCGTGATTATTTGTTTTCATGTTTGTATCCATATTTAAGGATATGGTTCGCACTTTTCAATATCTGCAATGTATCCGTATCTATATCTGTATCTGTATTTTAAAATGGATGGGGATATGGTAACACCTATATCTGCATGGTAAAACCTATATCCGCATCCGTTTATATCCTTGTCGCTACATCAATTCTCAACATCTTGAAAAACAAGTCTCCAAGTAATTTGCTTTCCTTCTCTGTTTTCCCAAGAAAACTATTATTTTAATTTTTAATTGAATAAATCTTGATGCAAGGGAGAAGGTAAGGTGGTCAGTGTTGCAATAGCCGACCGACTATACGGAATAGTCGATCCAACTATGAGGTGGGGGTCCCCAACTGAATAGACCTTTAGTCGGCCCTACCGAATAGTTGGTCCGACTATTCGACTGACTATTAGGCCGACTGGTGTATGACTGTTAATTTTTTTAATTTTTATCCTTATGGGTTACTTGTTATCATGGTATAACCACAAATGTCAAATTATATATATATATATCTTGTTGATTTGTACTTTTATCTTGGATTCATGTTAATTGATGATCGTATCAATAACAACAAAGCCTTTTCCTGCATTAAGTAGGGTCGGCTACATGGATTCTTTGCCTCCATTCATATCTATCCTGGGTCATTCTCGGGCTTAGATCCAAAAAACTAAGATCCCTTCGTATAGTCTCATTCCAACACTTATTGGGTCTTCGTTGCCCTCTCGTAGCTGGCTCAACATCCCAAACTTGCATCTCCTCACTGGTACATCAGCTGACCTCCTTTGCAAATGACCAAACCACCTTAACAATTTTCTCGCATCTTATCCTCGATCGGAGCTACACCAACTTTCATTCTGATTGTAGATGACCGTATATGTATAAAAATATAATAATATATATTAGAAATATTTTTTTATATTTAAAATAATAAAAAATACAAAATTGAATAAACATGAATAGTCGCCCAAACTGATTATTCTTTATTCAATGACCCCTCCAACTGAATATCGAATACCAGCTTCTACAATACTGTAGATGGTAGTGGATGATGTGGAGTATAAGGGGAGATGGCAATGCTGATGTAAGGAAGAAAGCGAGGTGGCAGTAATTATGTGTTAGCAGTTAGGTGCATGAGGGACATCAATGGAGGCTTTGGGAATGGTGAGATCTAAGGTAGAGATGTCAAGGCATATTGATGCGCATATATCAAGAATATTTGAAAGAAGTGGTGGCTTGTGGTGAGGATGGACCTTCATGCCGCATACGGCGATGTTGATTATGGTTGCAACAACATTAAAGCAAAGGAAGGGTGTTGATTGGGCTAGGCAAACAAAAATAACATGAACAAGGCGCAACGAAGTGTTGCAGAGCAGGGGTGAAGAGACTGGACAAACTGGAAGACACTAGAGAGTTGCTAGCGAAAGAACTCAATGCCATGGTTGTGGTCCAAAGAGTTGGCTTGGCTGAAGACAAGAAACATGTACCGGAGTAGAAGGAGATATCTCGGCATTCTTGGCTCAAAGATGGGGATGCAAACACAACTCACTTCCATAGAATTGCCTGTGAGAGACGTCGTCAAAACCTCTTAAGCTCTTTGGTGGTGAATGGAAGAAGGGTGGAGGGGGATCGAAAACTGGGGATTGCAATTGCAGATCATTTTCATGATTTCTCGAGGAGTAGAGATAGGCCCTGGAGGTGGTCTGGGTAGGGAGCCTCTTAGTTATCTGAGCAACAAGTGAATCACTTGATTCAAGATATTACAATGGAGGAGGTGAAGGTAGCAACCTGGAGTTTGAATGCTAAGGGTGTTACGAGCCCTGATGGTTTCCCAGTTTGCTTTTTTCGGAAATTCTGGATAGTAGTTGGGAACGATGTAGTGGACGTAGTGAAAGAGTTTACTAGGAGAATGCAAGGTTTGAGAGACTTAACAAAGCTCTCATTCTTTTGGTACCCAAGAAGGAGGCATCAGAGATAGTGGAATATTTTATACCGATTGCAATCTCAAATGCTATTAGTCTGATTGTGTCCAAGGTCTTGGCAATGGGATTAAACAGGGTTCTGGATCACATCATCTCGCCCCTACAATCAGCATTTGTTACAAGACAGATTGTGGATAGCTTAATTATGACAACGAAGATTATAGCAAACTAGAAGAGAAAGAAGACGAAAGGGGTTCTGTGAAAAGGCGAACTTTTATAAAGCCTATGACATTGTGGATTGATGCTTTCTTTGGATGGCGATGTCTCGTCGGGGTTTTTCGGATACCTGGATCTCTTGGATGAAGCATTGTATCGCGACAACCTCTTTCTCGATACTCATCAATGGGCGTCCCGAGGGAGGTTTTTTTCAACAGCAGAGAGGGGTTCAGTAGGGGTGTCCCCTTGCTCCCATACTTTTTGTTATCTCTATCCCGCTTCTGCAGTATGCAGATGACACGATATTCTTTATTGAGGGGAAAAGGGGGAGCGGAAAGAATGTTGGTAACGATTGAAATTTTTGAGGAGAGTTTTGTTAAACCTTGAGAAATCGGTAATGATCCCCTTTGGACATTCTTTGCAAATTGCGAAGGAGTGATGTGACGAGCTTGGTATGGAGAGGGGTTCTCTACCAATCCGATACCTTGGTATTCCAATGACCTTTGGGAAACTAAGGACTTCTGACTGGTTGCTCGTCATTAAGAAGATGGAGAAGAAACTTCATGGATGGAAGGCCGCTATACTATTACGCAATGAGCGCTTGGTGCGCGTTCAGGTCGTACTCTCTATTATTCATGTATTATTTATGTCGTCTCATCCAAGTCGGCCTAGTCAATATTCATGAAGTCGGCTTAGTCCGGCTTGGACGAGTTTTGTTCAAATACTTCATGTATTCAAATATTCTTAACTAATCCCACCATCTAGTTCTTTTAACATGAAATGGAGCTAACATTAGCTCGTGCTATGTAGCTAACATTCGTTCTTAACTTGCTTCTTTTTTTCTTCATTTCCTTCAATTGATTCTTTTTTTAGCTCTTATAAAAAAAATGCTAAATCTATGCAAATTTATGAGAGTTTATGTATAAAAATAATTTTATATATATAATAATAATAAATTCAAAACTGACTAATGCCCAACTAAATCTGATTAATCACCCGAATGTCGACTAATCTTTAATCAGTGACTCAGACGATCGAGTACCGACTGCGGACTTCTGCAAGCTTGGTCTCATCAACTACTCGTTGGAATCATGTGTCGACTGGAGATGATCATGTGAAGATTCCTTTGGGGTAAAACAGGACAATCAGGTCCTGGAACTCACCTTATTGATTGAGAGAGCATGACATTGCCAAAGGTGGATGGCATCCTCGGGATTTCTCGATTGGATGATATGAACAAAGCGCTTCTTCTTAAGTGGGTGAGCAAGATTTGGGGTATAAGTGAAGGAAGACCTTTGATGTCATATCTTTCGTTATGTTTACAACATTGGGGTGCGAGGTGATTTGCTGCAACACCCACTTTTCCACCCTTCGACTTTCTGAAAAGAAATCGTTGATGTAATGCCTTGATTTCAAGAGCTCTTTCGATCGGTGTTTGGTGATGGTAAATCTTTTTCTTTCTGAACTGACAACTGGACGGGAGAATAGCCCTTCTCCCTCAGATTCCCCTATCTTTTTGCTTTGACTACTAGCCGTGATGCATGGGTTTTGGAATGTTGGCTGGACAGTAACTAGATGCCTTCTTTTGTCACAGATTTTTCTGATCAGCGTCTAGAGGAGTTTCTCCTCCTGGAATCTCTTCGACAGATAGATCAACAAATGGGTAAGATCACTGGGCATGGAAAGATAATGCTTTCTCAGTTAAGCGAGCCTACATGACAATCTCCAGACCACCGCCACCGAGGACTGACACTCTGATTAGAGGCTGCAATTTTATTTGGGGACTGAAGTTACAAAACAGAATTGGTTTTTATGTGGTTGCTACGAAGAAGTCGTATTATGACGAGAGACTGTTGTGCTAGACTCTTCATGGATATTTCCAACAAATGTCCTCTCTGCGAATCCCACATTGAAACGGTGGATCACCTTTTCTCCCATTGCTTCGTTGCGTAAAGATTTCTCTTATCTGGTATGAACTTGACATAGAATGGTTGGACACACAAAATCTGGACATTTTCTAGAACTCCTTATTTGAAGCAAAACTTCAATCTAGGGAGAAACTCTTGTGGCCTCTTGCAATGATTTGGGCAATGGATTGCTAGAAATGGTGCACTCTTTTCTTTACAGCGTTTTTACTTTGAAAATGTAATTTTATTCCAAGATTCTTATCGAGTCATAGCTTCTGCGGGTCTTCTTATAACTTTCATTCGCCTTTTAATAAATTTGTGGCGGACACCTTAGCGTGTTTCACCCTTTTTTGGATCCAAAAAAATGAAGTGCTGCAGAGGTAGAGGGGTATCTAACGAAGCATAAAGTGGCGGAAATGATGTTGGCAAGGTGGGGTGTACAATGCATCAACCTTTCTTGGAAAAACTTTCTGTGGTCAAGTAGAGGTGGTCCGCTTGCAATTGCGGAGAGTTGATTTTTTTAGACCAAGTGCGGAGAGTTAATTGATACTACCTGAAGTTGGTGGAACCGAAGTCATATTTCTCAGTTCATCTTGCACCCAAGTTTTTTTTTTGACGCTCTTGCACCCAAGATACTGTACTATAAAAACCTGCAAGCACAAAGCGTGAAGATCCCTAAACATGTAAATGTCGAAGGACATGCAAACTCTACTCCTCTCAGTATTCTTTTTCAAGTCTCTCCTGGAATTGGCAAGTGATAGAGACGACTTAGAAGCCATGCTCTTATACCACTACACACTACTTGATTTTTTTAGAGGAAAGATAAGAGGTAAACGAAGAGATCGGACAAAGGTGAGAAGGGCATGTCAAACAACGTAAGTGGGAAGAAAGGTGTAACACCCCAACCCCAAACGTAGTGCCATACCTAAAACTCACGAAGTGTGGGTATGGTTTATAAGTGGTGGGGATTACTACTTGACAACTTGGGCTTAAGCATTTTAGGTGGTTGCCAATGGGTCCATTTGGGCATGTACCCAACAAGTTGTCAGGGCCAGTTTTCCTCGATAACGGACCGGGGACCTAAACCCGGGGACGTTACAAATGGTATCAGAGCCAAATTCTCTCTGATAGTGGAAAGGGCTACCCGAGAGGTGGAGCCGCCCCTACAAAGAGGTTGGAGGAAATGGCTACCCGGAGCGTGCAGCCGCCACTATCACTGGGAAGAAGTGATGGACCATGTCGCAACGAGGATGTTACGAATATAAGTGGGGGAGGTTGTAACACCCCAACCCCAAACGTAGTGCCATACCTAAAACTCACGAAGTGTGGGTGTGGTTTATAAGTGGTGGGGATTACTACTTGACAACTTGGACTTAAGCATTTTGGGTGATCGTCATCGGATCCAATTGGGCCCGAACCCAACAAGTTGTTAGGGTCAGTTTTCCTCGATAACGGACCGGGGACCTAAGCCCGGGACGTTACAAATGGTATCAGAGCCAAATTCTCTCTGATAGTAGAAAGGGCTACCCGAGAGGTGGAGCCGCCCCTACAAAGAGGTTGGAGGAAAGGACTACCCGGAGCGTGTAGCCGACACTATCACTGGGAAGAAGTGATGGACCATGTCGCAATGAGGATATTGCGAATATAAGTAGGGGAGGTTGTAACACCCCAACCCCAAACGTAGTGCCATACCTAAAACTCATGAAGTGTGGGTGTGGTTTATAAGTGGTGGGGATTACTACTTGACAACTTGGGCTTAAGCATTTTGGGTGGTTGCCAACGGGTCCATTTGGGCATGTACTCAACAAGTTGTCAGAGCCAGTTTTCCTCGATAATGGACCGGGGTCCTAAGCTCGAAGACGTTACAAAAGGGGTGGAGGAATTGGAGTGAAAGTTTAAAAGGAGAAAGAATTCAAAGGGAGAAGGGATATCAAACCCAAAATGAATAACCAGTGACTGTCTTTCACTGCACATGTTGCCCCCCCCCGCTAGAATATGTCAACGAGGGGATCCATTTACATTGTCCAAGTTTGTGTTAAAAGCTTTCCTTTTAGTTATGTACTGTTTAAGGACTCATGTACATGAGCTTCATTAGATAGGTATTCAATCTCATGTGTTGTCCCACTCATTTTTGAGCTTGAGCTAACCTCCATAATGAGCTAGTGGACCAGCTGGAGCTTGATGATTTCAACTTGAGCCAATCCTGAACCAGAAACTGTTAACTTCAAGCTCAAGCAAACAATGATTAACTCATGGCCTCCACAGACACCCTAATCACAAGGCATTATTACTCTGCACTTGCAAGAGAATGGAGATATCTTTTTTATGGAATATACTGAGCTTCTATCTCTAGGAATATGCCGATGTCTTTTTCCTGCTATATCCTCTACATAAGAAGATAAGGACATCAATTGTATATTATCTATTTAATAATGGAAGATGATAGCAATATTGTATTCCGTATTTGAAGTAAAATTCCCTTGGCTTCTTAGGTTTAAACTTTGCATGCATTAGTGTCAGTAGCTCGCTTCTGATAACCTGAAAGATCCATATCTGGAAAATAATGCTCCCCAAAATAAAAAAGAATTTGGGCCTAATAAGCAAAAAAAGTGTCCACTACAGTTAGATAAACAAAGGCATGATCAAATGGATATTACCAAGTATCCAGAGCATGTACCTGTGGCACCCCTGATAGTCCAACCACACATCAAACCAGAAGGATGCAAAAGAATGGCGTTGGAGTTCAATAGGCACCAAGCAGCAGCAAGCCCCATCTCCAAGAGAGATTCTTCAAGACCCTAAAACACAATACAAGTTCAGGATTATCAAGCGCATAACATTTTGTTGGAGCGATAAAGCAGGTTCTGTTGTTAAAAAAATGCATCAAAGCGCAAGTGGCACAACCAAGACAACCTACAAGGGGAAGAGACACTATTAGTTACCGCGATCCACTGATTTCATGGGCTCAGACATAGTACTGGCTAGGCCATTGAGCCTGATACTGTTCTTTTCCAGGGTATAGATTCAGATTCTCAAGGACTTGATAGTCTTTCCAGCCATTGTTACTAATGATTTCATTGTGAATTTCAGGAGCTTGTTTGACAGAAAAATGAAAACCCATTGGTCTGACAAAGCTGTTATCGCTAATGACAGGCTCTGGGAACATTGGAGGTATCTTGCTAGCAGGATTGCCGTTCACCAAGGATTTTGTAGCTGGAGCCTTGTATCCATCCAGCCAGCTGTAGTCGTCAACCAATGGATTATCATCCTTGAGGGGCAATTCCAAATCTTGCTTTGGAGGGACTGGGCTGAACCCAGGAGGAGGGCCAGGATGTCGAACTGGTCGACTAACTGGCTTCTTCTTTGTACTTGCTGGAGCAGTGGATGCAAACTTCATGCCAAGGTCATCAAAATTTGTTCTAGAGGGCAGAATGGAATCCAACTTGGAAGGTATAACCGCATCAAAGACTGGTGACAGCCCTGGCAGAGTTATACCAATGTTGGCACTGGCTGATGTAGAGAATGGAAACATATGTGAATTGGACTTAAATGCATTTAAAGCATCATATAGTCCAGTCTTGGCACCATAACCTGGCTCAGCAACGGTCACATGATGCATTCCATTGGATAGAAGTCCGCTTTGATTTGTTGGCCAGTTTGAAGTACTAGGAACGCCATCTAGCAAATATTGATTCCCCATAGAGGTCATATAAGAATGAGAAAAGGCTTCGGGAGCATTGTGAGCAAGCATGCCTTGAGAAGCTGAAACAGCTTCAACATAATTTATAAGATTGCCCGAAGAACTTTGAACTATGGGCTTGATTTCATAGGCAGATGAAACTGAACTATTTGGATATTTTTCAGTTATAGTGGGCTTAAAGACAATCACCTCCTCCTCTTCATCTTCTGCTATGTCTTTTTCTCCAAGATGCAATTTTTCTTGAAGGTTACCAAAATCAACAGGGGTTTTAACTGCATTGTCCTGCTTCGATGAAGTAGAAATTCCAGAAGAACTAACCGGGTTCTCATGTTCTAGTGTTAAAGGTTCTTTTCCAATGATGAACTTCCGTGATTTGGAATCAAAATACATTCCCTGCCGGTCAACTTTTACCACATTCGCAAGAACTTTCCCAGCAGCGAAGATCCTCTGCATGCGGACTTTTTCCTCTTTGAGGCCACCATGAGAAGGATGTTGACTAGAGAAGTCCAAAATAAGCTGAGCTGGAGTCAAAGGTGAAAATCCCCTCAATTCGAAGTCTTCCCACAATGCATGACTGTTACTAGTCTCCGCGTCATCATACCTGGCCATTTGAAGGAAACATGTCTCATCTCCATCACTGTCAACAGATATCAGGCCACTGAGTAAAAGCTTGTTTATGAAGGCCACAAACTGGTTCCAGAAAAATGATCTTGGTGCAACTAACTTCTCGTCACCTTCATCACCCGAAGCGATATCAGGATGGCATGCCAACCATTCTATGAATACAAGAATACCAGGCAATAAGTAACTTGATGTCGCATTTCCTAATTGAAGGGACCTCTTCAAAATATGCCCAGTAAACTCAAATGCAACCGTATATGCATGCTGAAGCAGCAAAGAACGTTGTAAAATCTCAGCATAAGACTGCCCTTCAGTTTCCCTTTTTACATTATGCACTGTAAATATAATAATGGAGATGAGTCTGACGATCACCAGCCCGTTCTCAGTGGAATTTGCGCCAAAATTAAATTCCTCAACAGGACCAGAAGCAAGAAGCTCACACAGATCAGAGATCACAGAAAGAAAAAGCTCGCTGAAAGTTTCCAAGCTAGAATACAAGTAAAAAACCATTAGGTATACAATTGCATTATACAACGATCTGCAACACAAAAGAACTTTGTGTTCCAAAAGAGAAACCAAAAGTACCTTGTGCGTGTAAAAAGGATTCCGTTAAGCCGCAGAAATCGAGTTAAGAAAGATTTGAAAATCTCGGGGATATTTGGCTTTTGCTCTTTCTTTGGCATAGGTTCAGTTTTGGTATCTGCAGCTAAAACTTTCACGTCTCTGCCTCTACCTCTTCCATTCATTTGCAAAGATGATTTCACTGGAGAAGGTTTGACATTTTGTAGAAGCTGAGAATAGCGTTGGCGATTCTGCAATACATTTGGAAAGATGGGATTAAAATAAACTAAGTACGGTAAAAACAATCACCTACAGGCAAAATGAAATCATATGGGAAAAGAAAACCAGCAACTTAGGCTCTTTTCCAAATGGGAATTACATATATACTCACAAAGATCAACAAAAATAATATCCAACTAATAACAAGACTGAGTATTAATGATGTTTTTGACATGTTGCAAAATGCAACAAATATGCTGACATTTATACAAGTTGGATGAAAATAGCACAGAGATGCACTAAAACACGGCCTCAAATTTCAGCGAAATTCGGTCGAATTTCTGTCGAATACCGATATCCTGTCGAAATTGAAATTCGACCGAAATGGCCGAAATGACCGAAATATGAGGTCCCTAGTACAAAAAATGACCGAAATTTTGATCGAATTTCGACCGAAATTCCACTGAAATTCCATTTCGATCGGTCACCGAAATGGTTACCGAAACCGACATTTAGGGCCTTGCACCAAACATTCATAGAGCAAGTAGTCAATTCGCAGCGCGGGCCTATAAAACTCATCCCTACAAGCAAAAACAAGACCTTCAAACCTAGTTGTGAAAAACGGGGTCCATAGGGAGAGACCTTAGTCAAAACATCAAGCATCAGGGCCTACTTTTCATATTAAAAGGAAAGATTCTAATAACACAAGGGTGGCACTCCCTCGAGTGATGTGGGCGGATGTCTGGCAGTTGGTGAGGCCATCGGTGGCATTATGAATGCTTCTACAACCCCTTCATGTCTCCAGCTCTAACAGAATAGTGACCAGAGTATTTGGTTCCCTCCTCTGGAATTCAGCTTAATGTATCAGGATCGGAACTATAGGGAGACTTGGTGCCGCAATGGAGTGTACTCATGATATGGTAGTTGGGGCCAGAAAGACAGAGACAACGTGGTGGATACAGGATTTCCAAGAGAGCAGCCAGTGAGCTGGTGAAGAGATAGGATCTTGAAGGTGACATGAAATTACTAACATGGAATGTGAGGGTTTATAAGAAGAAGCTGACAAGGAGAGTGGGGAGATTGTTTTGGTGATGTAACCAAGTTAAATACGCCAAAATTGTTGACTTCGGCAGACGACAGAAATTTGGTGATGCCCGGGGAAAGAAGGATGTAGATGGGATCCTGAAAGGTGACATGAAATTACTGGCATCGAATGTGAGGGGTTAGGGGAAGAAGCTGAAAAGGAGAGTGGGAAAATTGTTTTGGTGCTATAACTAAAAGTTAAATTCATGCACCTGTTGACTTCAGCAGAAGACAAATTCGGTGATGCCCACTTATGTGGCACTAAATATAATAAGGACATTAGGCGACCTGGTGCCAAATGGAAAGGTGGTAATTATTCCTTGAAAGGAGAACTGATGCAAACGGACAAAAATTCGTAAACGGAGAAAATAAATTTTGGTGGAAGAAATTTAGAGAAGAGAGGGAGAAAGAGAATAACGCGCCCGTTGCGCGGGGTTTTGGAGAAGACTCGCGAAGATCGCACTTAGAGAGAGAGAGAGAGAGAGACGAAGATAAACTCAATTTTCATATAATCTGAACTTGTCCCTTACAATAGGCTACCATCACCTTTATATAAAAGGGGAGGAATAACAAAATTAGAAAGAAATTCGAATTCAAATAACATCCTAATCGATCCTAATTGACTCTAACTGATTCTAATTGACTTTTAACTAATTTTATCAAGCCAAAAAAGTTGATATTATAATCTCAATTTATTTAGATAAAATAAGCAACTAATCTAAAGTAACTAATTATGGATGGAAATCCCTAAATTGAAAAATCTACAGATCAGCCATGTTCTTCAATTCGATTTGCCCTACCAATTTGGGAACGATTGCATCAATTCTCCTCGACTTGAAAAATTCGTCTCCTGACGAATTGCTCGATCTTCATTCCGTCGGTGGAGAATTCTATCTGGATTGGTTGAGCAGACATCCCCAACTTTGATCCTTTTCCATGTTGCGTTTATAATTTCTTTCCACCAAGGGGTATAGCTGCAAATGTTCTACCCCTTTACTTAAAAGGATTTCATAGCATAATATGTCCTCCAATTGGCCCCTTTGATAAATAATTTTGGGAGGAGGAATACCTCTGTAATTTTCCCAATTATATTCCAAATCCCTAATTTTATGGGATGGATTGCACGTGGGAGAGGAATCAAGAGCCACTACCCTCTCGACTCCCTTCTTCCAACGCCTTCGACGACGTCGAACCCTAGGGTCTAGGTTTCGACTTCTCCAACGGTGACATCGGGCATCGACGTTATGGTGGCATCGGCTTAAGTTGAGAAGCCTTAGGCGGCGATGGCAGAGGGAATGGAGGTGCGACTGCCTCTCATCAGAAGCCCAGTCGGGGAGTCTTTCCTCTCATCAGAAGCCCAGTCGGGGAGTCTTTCTCCCTCACATCGACGATAGCGCCGAGCCTTGACTCTTGGGTTCCAGCAGTGCCTATGTTGTGGACTCGCGCAAAGGCGGCGGTGGTGGAGCTTCCCCCGATTGGCTTGGGCTTCTGCGCTCGGGTGTGGTGGCGGTGCCGGGTTGGTTCGGGTGGACGTGAGCTGCGGCTGTGGCCTGGATCGGAAAGCCACAAGCGGCGGTGGTACCTGGATTGATGGCACAGGAGGCGATGATGGGTCTTCCATCGTTGGCCTTGGGGTTATGTGCCAAGTTGTGGCTACAATAACATCGATGCTTGCACTGGAGACCATACGGGTGGTTGCTAGGGCTCCGATTGGGTGATGTCGGGGATGGGCAGTGTGTTGGCGGTGATACGCGAGCCTCCTGGACAGCAGCCTCAATTGCAAAAATATTGTTGATATCACCTTCTTCATCCGCACTTTCATCAAATAATGGGCATGTATCATCATCGTATTGTTGTACACGAGTAGAATCCATAAAATCCACTTCCGAACTGAAAATAGTTTTATTTTCTTGGTCAAAAACGAGTTGTACAGCAGCTTCTGTGATCTGAATTTTGTCGTTGTCGAGCGAATCTTCATCGATTGTCGCATCCAGCCATTCTTGGACTTTAAATCTTGATACAAGACGTTTCTTGAACTTCCTCAAACGCGAGCGTGAATGCGTGCCATGGGAGAGACGACTTAAATCGTATTGCATCTTCCAATACGCGACGGGATCGTCGAATCATACGAACGATTCGGTTGCCATGCTCTGATACCAAATAATGCAAACGGAAAAATTTCGTGAACGGAAAAAATAAATTTTGGTGGAAGAAATTTAGAGAAGAGAGGGAGAAAGAGAATAACGCGCCAATTGCGCGGGGTTTTGGAGAAGACTCGCGAAGATCGCACTTAGAAAGAGATAGAGAGAGACAGAGATAAACTCAATTTTCATATAATCTGAACTTGTCGCTTACAATAGGCTACCATCCCCCTTTATATGGAAGGGGAGGAATTACAAAATTAGAAAGAAATTCGAATTCAAATAACATCCTAATCGATCATAATTGACTCTAACTGATTCTAATTGACTCTTAACTAATTTTATCTACCAAAAAAGTTGAGATTGCAATCTCAATTTATTTAGATAAAATAAGGAACTGATCTAAAATAACTAATTGTGGATGATAAAATAAGGAACTGATCTAAAATAACTAATTATGGATGGAAAACCCTAAATTGAAAAATCTCCAGATCAGCCATGTTCTTCAATTCGATTTGCCCTACCAATTTGAGAACGATTGCATCAAGAACCTGGAATGTGACTTGAGCAGAAAGGCCCTAATTACAAAATGTCAGATAATTTTTCTTTTTGCACCTTCGTTTATGGACACAAGAGAGCATTCAAAACTACGGAATACGAGATGAGGACTCTATTTGTTGTAAAACATCAAATGAAGACTGTGGAGATGTTGATGCCATCCTTAATCTAGAGGGTTAGCCTAATGATGTGTGCAAAATAAAAATATCTACCACTGCCAACTTTGCAAACACCGTGATGAATTAAGTTTGGTAGACATTGCTCATTCCAACTGTTGTTATGCATGGAGGATTACAACAATCGAGATATCAAATGCACGTATGGATCAGTTCATGATGCAAAAGAAACATTTCCAATTCGGCAGCAGAGGCTAAACCTCGATAACTTTCTGGCAATATGTCCCTTTGATGTCCTCCGATGATAATTCTGTTGTGACTCTTACTTCAATCTCGAGAAGGCATGCTATAAGCTTGGCTTTCACAATAAGGTCAGTCAGTACTGCACAGCTTAAATGATTGTGTTCCATCTAAAGATCTCAAAGCTTTTTCCTCTCCAAGTACAAAATGTAATTATGAGATGGTGATGTTTGGGCGGAGGAGGTCAGCTTTGCAAGAGATCTCAAGATTTATCACTCAGAGGGTGTACAAAACTGATTGGCATTGATACTACACTCACACAGAAGAAGATAGAGGTGTTAATACAAACCGACTAGAAGAAGATTGCATGGACTAGGGACCCGGACATGCCTCAGGGAAGGGTTGTCAATACTAGTTACTTCTGCATCTTTTCCAATAATAGGGGAGTGGTGGTTTATATCTACAAGATTGCAGTTGGAGAAGAGGAGTTATAAGGAGAAAACATGTTGGAGAGGAGTTGCATGTCATTTTAGGTAATTAGTTTCTTCTTTGTTAGGGACGCAGTTGCCAATGGCTTAACAATGACAAGGAGGATGTGTCGTTTATTAGCTAATACAAGGGAGATCTTATCGTGGGAGGTTACAAACAAGAATGCAAAGACCACATTGGAAAGTCTAAAACAAGAAGCACCCTCGATTCTGGATGAGTCTTGATTTTTTTTCTATATAGAATTTTCATATTTACTTGAAAAGGATGTAATGTTAATGATGCCAAAGCTTCTGGAGGATAAATATGGTTTCAATAGACCGACTTTTCTTCTTGTAACCAACAAAGTTTTCAAACTCTATTTACTTCCTAGGAACCAAACCACCAATGTCTTCACACGCAGACTCGGTGCAAAGATCGAGAGGTGATCATGCCAGTACAATCTATTTTTTGTTGAGAATTGCTCCATGGAAAACTTTGCCATTGATTCCAAGGCAATAGCAATGAAATAACATTGGGCACGTGCATTTTAGGGAAGGTGGATGTACGAAACTCTAAGTTGGTGGTCGTGGAGATTTTTTAGTGGAGATTGTATCCCATACTGATGGATCCAGAAATCATAGATGTTGCAATGAGTCAATATGATTATATTCGCCATCCTGGAGAATGTTTAAAGAGAGGATTGGGTGCACTTCCACCCTCTTTTCGTTCTGGTGAATGGAATCCTCAGCAATCAGTTACTTCAGAGTATGCAAGCAAGGCTACTGGAGGGGCTTTCAACTAGCGATCCAAATATGATTACTTGTTGTAGTACATAACGAAACCTTTGGTCTAACAATGAATCATAAAAAGCCAATCTGCATGTCATACATGGATAAGGAGATATTGTTGCAATATGTGGAGATTATTTCCGCATCGCATACGGCACTACCTCTTCCCCACAGATACCTATGGTAGCTCATCCACAATAACTAACGGCTAAGGTCAATGTTGAAGAGAGCGGAGAGATGCTTCCAAATGTCGGCCACTAAGACCCTAAAGCAAAGGGGTCAAGTTGTATCATTCATACAATGTTCATCGTTACCTCTTCACTTTTTTGTCAGTATTAAGGCTTTGGGTGACTGCAAGGACAAGGCCACAATGGCTCATTGTTGTAATAAAGGTTATCTAAAATGCAAGTGGAATGAATGAAAAGGATATCGCTAATAGCATGAGGCAAGGTATATAGATTAGTGAAAAGGAAAAAACTAGCAAACCCAAAGATATGGGTTGTTAGAGGTACTCAAATGAAACTTTATGTCTGACAATGAATCATCAAAAGCCAATATGCATGTCATACATGGATGAGGTAAAGTTGGAATGTGTGGAGATTATTTCCGCATCGCATAGGGAATTTCCTCTTTCCCACATAGAGATACCCAGGGTAAGCCATATCGCGATATATCGATGATATATCGATATCGACAAGCGACCGATATATCGTCAATATGGGCGACATTTGCCCTTCCAAGGCCATTATCTTTACAAAATCGAGTCGGTTTGGACGATATGGCATCGATATATCGACGATATATTGTATCAACAAGTAGTCGATACCGATATCGATAAGGATATTACCTGCCTTAGAGATACATGCGATGAGCTCATCCACAACAACTAACAGTTAGGGCAATGTTGAAGAGGGTGGAGATTCACCTACAAATGTCAGCCACTAAGACTTCGTAGCGAAGGGGTCATCTTGCATCATTGTTACTTGCATCAGGAGGTAGTTGAGCTACAAGAAGGATTTCTAATTTTCTACTACTTGCTTGATGATGGGGAAGAAACATAAAGTTAGGTGAGATGCTCCTAAGATTGACGAAATTGGTGATTGATGCTTAGATGGCTATCACAGACTAATGCTTATGGCCTCAATTGATAACTATCAGCCTCATCTAATCATCTTGTCTTTCAAAAATAATAATCGTCATCACACAAGAGAAAATTGTGTAACATGGTAAAATGGATGTAAATGGAAAGGTGGAAAGGAGACTTGAATTTTAAAAGGGGGGGGGGGTGAAACAATGAATGCTACATTAAACTACGTAAAGAGCAACAGTTCACAAAAGTATTACATGTAAATTCTTATAGTCTATAAAATGATGAAACTCGAATTTAGGATGAAAAGCTCGACCCACCCACTCACCTTTCTTCATAATATTATTTTCTAGATGTGTGCATTGATATACTGAAAATAATATCAAATCCATCTAATATAGTACTCAAGCTCCTTATCTAACAACAGAAGAGGTAGGCTTCTAGCACCTTTCCACTCCTTGACCAAAAGAAAGCCAAAACTAGACCAAGTGAATAAATTGCTTCTCATAGCAAATGTGTGTAATAATAACAGAAGAGGTTTCCCAGGCTGGAAGCATTAGCGGCGACGAAAGATGCAACTCTTGCTCAGGTGGCGAATCACGGGACATGGGGGGCGCTATTCGTCGTGGACCTTTCGGACCAACACCTCGAGGATTTCATGAGGATGCTGGCAGAGATTCCAGCGTCGGGGGAGCTGAATCAGGAGGCGGACCATTTTAAGTGGGAAGGGGGGAGGTTCTCTGTAAAGAAGGCATACGATGCAATGAGAGAATCGGCAGCGGCTCAAGAGCGGGATGAGGATCTGTGTCAGGATATGAATTTGGGCAGCGAGGATCCCACAAAGGGTGAAGATTTTCCTTTGGTGTCTCAGAAGAAATCGCGTATGCGATAAAGCGAGGAGGGGAAGATTGTTTGGCATCGACGACACACGGTGTGACAGGTGCAAGGGACTCTGTCGAATATGCAGAACATTTGTTCTTTGGATGCGCAACGTCGAGGCAGGTTTGGAGGGACTCTGGGCATGGGCTCGTCGGACGACTGCTCCAAGCCGTTTGCGGTGATGTGGGCCATTTGGTTAGGGCGGAATGATTTTATATTCAAAAATCAGAGGTTCTACTCTGAGAATGTCGTTTCTCACTTTAAGGCCTTATATAACTTTTAGGCCTCTATGTAATGTAACCCATCTTTCTAATTTTCAATGCAATCTAATATGACTCCTGACTCGAGAGCGCACCCTATTTTCTTGTCAAAAAAATGTGTGTAATATCAGGACCTTCCGCGGTTCCACCCTCATCTCTCTTTGACAAGTCACATTCAGGATTAGTTACCTTGGTGTATGTTATTTGCTGATGATATTGTGTTAATTGACGAGACTAGAGATGGAGTAAATGAGAAGCTTGAGGTCCGGAGACATGAGTTGGAGACTAAAGGATTTCGTATAAGTAGGGCTAAGACGAAATATAAGGAGTGCACCTTTGATGGAAGCAATGGTGAAGGAATCGAGGTGAAGATTGGTGACGAGAACATTCAGAAGAGAGATTCCTTTAGAAATCCGGGATCTATTCTACAACATGATGGGGAAATTGATATAGATGTTACTAATAGAATAAATGTCGGCTGGCTAAAGTGGAGAGGAGTCTCTGTTGTTCTCTGTGATAAGAAAATTCCTTTAAAAATTAAAGGAAAGTTTTACAAAGCGGTCGTGAGACCTGCTATGCTTTATGGATCCGAATGTTGGCCTGTGAACCATAAACATGTGCAAAGAATGAATGTAGCAGAAATGAAAATGTTAAGGTGGATGTATGGACACACACGTAAAGATCGGATTCGGAATGATGTAATCAGAAAGAAAGTTGGTGTAGCTCCGATCGAGGATAAGATGCAAGCTTAAGATGGTTTGGACATTTGCAAAGAAGATCAGTTGATGCACCAGTTAGGAGATGCGAGTGTTGGGATGTTGAGCCGGCTAAGAGAGGGCGAGGACGGCCCAAGAAGTGTTGGAAAGAGACCATACGAAGGGATCTTAGTTTTGTGGATATAAACCCGAGATTGACTCAAGATAGATCTGAATGGAGGCGAAGAATCCATGTAGCCGAACCTACTTAATTGTGGGAAAAGGCTTTGTTGTTGTTGTTGACAAACATTTAGACTAAGAATGTATTTTCCAGAGAGAAGTTTATAGTGCTAAAAAAATCTTTTAAATCCAAAAAACTGAAGTCATAAAAAAGATGCATAGTAATGCTTCTTGGATTGAACTATTACATGTCACTGTTGTAACTATGACATTTCAAATCAAATGCATGGTCTTCTTTTCATGAAAAACAATATTATAATACTAAGAGATGCACTCATGAAATCATAGTTCAAGTAATTTCAATACATATTAGCTGCATTACCTTTTCAAATGCAATTATCAAATTTTCCCTGGCTGTCGGAAAAGGGTTATCCACTGCCAGGCTTCGGAAATATTGGTATATTGCCACAAGATCATCACTGTGATAAGATGCCAATATTGCTAGCTGAAAAGAGTGATCAATACTAAGTAGTCGGAAACTATCACATAAGATGAGTAAACAACATACAGAATTTGACAAAAAAGAACACTGAACAATGCAAACCTGATGATGAGGATTGCCACTAGAAGGCCAAAGGGAGGCAGCCTGTGTATAATAAGCAGCCGATGCTGCATAATCACGACTAACAGCATCGCCCTCACCATATAATCCTTTATAACGAGAAAGATCACCAAGATATATCAAGCAGCGGTGGCAAGACAACAAGCCCTTTTTAACTTCTGCCGATCTCTTTTCATCTTTGTTCAAGTTAACTCGACCTTCAGCACTCTCAGGGAAGTACCCTAATGGGAGACCATATTTAGCTCTTATCTTTTGTATTAGATCATGGTAAAATCCCGTGGCCTCGGAAAGAAAGCTTTTAAAAGCAGAACGGATTTTGTTAAGTCTCTCGGGACGCGCAAGGCTTCTCCCAACAGGATTCGAAGCTGATTCACGTGATGCCAAAGCAGAGTTAATATGAGAACGGAATTCCTCAATTCTTCTATAATGCAACTGCCATAAGGTGGACTCTACAGAATGCCTTTCAGAGAAGTAGTGATCCTCCAAAATAATGGCTTCATAGTTTTCTCGCATCTGCAGCCATATATTTGGATCAGAAGGAATTTTTGCCTGTGCAGATTTCCTCAGTTCATTCTCCAATTCAGTGTTCTGAGTACAAGAAAATAAGAAAGGGAAGTCACAATAAGTCCCACAAGCAGGACCAATTTCAGGGGTGGAAATACGCATTGATTGGTGCATGCTTGATATTCAAAGAGCGTAATAAAATATCAATACACTTGAGGGAACCAGCTACAACATGTAGGTAAAAAGCACGTGCAGGGTATTTACTAATCGTGCATTCGAGATCACTGAAACATTATATACAACTGAATCCTGAATTGATGCTAAAAATCATCCTTGCACCGCAATCTTTTGGGGTTATCAGCATGCAGCATGAGTAAAATCTACGTAAAACATTGACAGCCCATCTAAGAGCTAAAATCACAAGGAAGAAGGCAAGTATTCATAACTATGTGAACATGATGGGCATGGAAAACATGTATATTTTATGACAGAATAATGAAGTCCCGTGACAGATTTAATAAAATGCATAGTTCGGATAACAATGTGACTCCGACAACATAAAATAAGCACAAATGCACTGCCAGCATGCATGTGCATGACTGCTATGATCAGATAATTCCATAAATATGATACCATCGCCATAATCATATAAAAACAACAAATAAGCATCGAGACATCTATTATTCCACATTCGCACTGCAATGATACAAGTCAATACAAAACAGATACTGTCAAATAACAACTATAATACCATTGCAGCACAATTGTAAGGAACGCTGCTAAAAATAAAAGAACAGCATCAATGGAGGCAGAGGCCAACCTTTTTGTAGAGCCGCTGTGCGAGCTCCGTTGACAAAGGTGCAGATGCGTTATCCATCGGAACGATCATAATCCATAAAACGCCACGCTTCCCACACGCCGATCCACCTGCCAATAAACAATAACAGATCATGAGTCCACGAGACGATCGCCACGAAAATCCAATCAATCAACCCAATTCAATACGATAAAGCCCTTGCGGACGTGGATGTGAATCTAAATACACCCCCCCCCGACTTCCCAGCCCAAACCCTAAACTACGTCGGCAATCCGAAAAAAAAAACCTCTCGAATCACGATCGAGGGAACCACAGATCGGCGAGAACGCGCGGCAATCGCGATAAAGAGCGAAAATCGACGATTTTGGGGGCGAAATCGAGCGAAACGTATCGGAGATAGAAGGGGGGAGGGGATCGGGTACCTGATCTTGCGATCTGGGGAGGCGACGAGGTCGAATTGGGGAGGGCGATGTGGGGATTGGGGGAGAGGGGAAGACCCTATTTGGGTCCGGAGTCGTCGAGAGGTGAGGAGGGTGGCGGTAGGAAGACCAGACGCGGTTTTTGTATCCGATGACGAAAGAAGGTGCGGATGGCTTCCTGTTGTTTGTAGATATCATGTATTGATGATAGATGGATTTGGATGCTAACAATAAATCCAAATGAAATTAGGAGGAGGGTTCACATAAATTACATACTTGAGGATTTAGCTATCTGATGTCAATAATACAATTAATTATTTGTTTGTTTTATTTTAGTTGAGGTGTTTGTGACAATTAATCACATGTAGTTTGTTTAGCTTGAATTGCTTTAATAATTGTCGTAATTATGAGTAAACAAAATCTTACATTTGCATAATGTTTTTTCAACACGAGTTGTGCGGCAGTTGGGTGTAGATTAATTCACTTTTCCCTCGTTTTCAACTAGAAAATAATTAGAACGTTTTCAAATTTTCTAAACATGGTACATTTATTTATAAAAGGGATTTTTACCCGACAGACTCTAAAATCTTTTTAAATTACCTCTACGACCTTTGAAACATTGATATTCCTCCCTCGACTATGTAAACTTGCTAACTCTTACCCTACAGACCTTGTGGTTAACCCACATCCATTTACTCGTTACAACTAACCAGATTCCGTTGTGTTCTTTTACATTTAACCATTTTGTTTATCAAATTTACATTCAATGTCATTCCCCCTCTCCCTCCTCCTTATCTCCATTTCCCACCCCCTCGCCCGCGGCCCTCGCCCTCCCCGTCGTCCGCCTCTCGCCCCTCTCTCCCCCTGCCCTCCGCCCCTCGCCCCCTGCGCCCCTTGCCCCCTCCATCCCCTGCCCTCCTGCCCTCCGCCCCTGGCCTTCCCTGCCCTCAGCCCCTCGCCCTCCGCCCCTTGCCCCCTGCACCTCTATCAAAACCAATTTGAAAGAATTACCTAAAACATATATCCTTCGTTTATCCCTTACTTTCCACCAAACACAAGTTTACAGTTCAAATGAACACCTTGTATTGAAGTAAGAGGATATCGATCCTTTGTTGTGATCATCCATCGCACGATTGTAACATATTTTAGTTGAGATTTGTTAATGGGCCTTACAAATTAGGTCCTGATCGGACGGATAACTCAGCTCAAAATCCAAATTTGGTAAATTCAAAAAGAATAGCACATCATGATAAATAACTGAGATCATAAATGTTGTGGGAATAGGAGCTCGTGCGCATTTCAGGTGATCGAGCTGTAATATGACGAAGTAGATAATTAAGACCCTGATAATTCCGAGGAAAGAAGTTAAACTGACATTAACAAGCTATTATATTCTGAACCTATCGAGAATGAAGAATGAAGGAGAGAGAGTGGAATAGGAAGGAGGGGGAGAGAAGAAGAAAGGAGGGAGAGTGGAAGAAAACCTACCATTAGATTTGCTAGGGTTAGATTAACTCAACTTATACCCAAGCTAGTTAACTCAAAAAGTCTCAAATTAACGGCAGGGTCTATAGGGTAAGACGGAACAAGTTTACGGGGTCGAGGGAGGAATATCGATGTTTCAAAGGTTGTAGAGGTAATTTAAAAAGATTATAGAGTTTGTCGGGTAAAAATCCCTTTATAAAATGAGCAATAAAGAGTCGTTAAAATACATTAGGTGTAGAATAAAAATAATGTGTTAGTGAATAAGTAAGATAAGAAGGTTCGTGAACCAAGATGTAAGTATATAATTGTTTCTTGATATAATATGCATGTATCTAATAATGGAGTAACGTACATAATCAATACAAATTAAGTGGTGGCATAAAATCTAAAGGAAGAAATATCATTTTCTTCCGCATCTAGATTTGATCAAAGAAATTTTTCATGAAATACCTTATGATATCATATTTTATCTGGATTATTAGGTTAAACTTTGATCTCTACTATTGAGTTGTCCAATGCAGCTAGCATAAATAATTTAGTTATAAAGAGATGATCTAGACATCATTAAAGATAGTAAACATGTTTATTGTGTCACTGATGAAGCTCTAAATGCATGTATTAATATGGATCCATTGTAGCATGGGCACTTAGCTTTTCACACAGAACCGAATAAATGATCTCTATGAATAGTATTCGTCTTTCATTTTTAACCTGGGAAGTCCAGGATCGAACTCAAGGATGCGAGCAATTTGGTAATTAAATTTAGATGTCAAATATTCTAAATTGCAATTCTTAGATTAATTAAGCTGAGCTCACAAAAGAGACAATTTTCAACACATTTTTTATGCTCTTAAATTATGTGAGAACATTAATGCACGAATAATGATATACCAACATTCACAGTACAATTAGAAACTCAACAAACAACTGTAGTTAATCACAATAATTTCTTGAATTAATTGAAAATTCAATGCGGTCCATAAATCCAATGCAAAGATGGGTCTAATCAAGACTTGATCTATAAAGCATTTCAAAGCAAGAATGATATTCAAATTTAATTTGTTACTCAAATGCCCTTTACCAAGCAATTAAATCAATTGTTAACTTAATGGTAATTATTCAAATCAACTAATAATTTCCATCAAGAAGTAAGGAATTAATCAAGTTTAATTGCTCAAAACAAGGACAATTTCAACTTCCATCAAAGATCAAGTTACACATTTAGAAGATAGAATAAATAATGCATGCTTTTTATATCAGAAAGTACCACAAAGTACGCCACATGTTATAGCAACAAAATAGCTTTCAAAAGAGACCAAAATCACCTTAAATAGATTTATGGATAAAAAGTTATTCAACAATTAATTCAGGGGCATAAATGCAAAGAAAACTCCAAGTTTTATTAAAAAGGACAAATAGGGACTAAAACGTAAATAAAATAGCATGCATGGGCTAATATGCAATTTACACAAAATAGGAGGACTTATCTGCAAATAATAGAAATTGGAGGAATGTTGCTGTAAATTTCCCAATCACGTGCACAAAACACGTGTCTCGTCTAGATACGGGCACTGAGGTTCAATCTACGTGGCATCTTCCAATGCTTCGCTCGAGGCTCGAATACAGAATCAATAGTTGAACACGATGTTTGATCGTTGCTTTGGATCTACAAGATTTGCAACGTGGCTGATTTACACATGTTGGATCTCGTCCAACTTGGGAAGATCAATAGCTAATGTTCATCCTCGTTCTTTCACTCCTCCGCACAAGGCGGCGCTCTGGGCTGCACTCCGACGAGGTTGATCGCGCTCCTCCATGCTCCTCTTCGTCGTTTGAGGGTCCAGATACCTCCGCGGGTACATCGCGGGGATGCTGGAAGCCTAGATAAACTTCGGTGGAGTCTGGAGAAGTGAGTCGATTGCAGATCGTCGAAGGAAAAAATTTAAGTTCTGTGGATGTTTGTGAATTCCTGCCAATCAAGTGTGAATCAAGTACCTGCGGGGGTTAGTAGATAGTCGAAGCAGATGGGAATCTGCAAGGACGCTTAGGAGGCGGAATGGGGGCTCGATAAGGGATGAAGGAGCTAAGCCCTAATGGGTCTTTCTCCTATGCAAGAAGAAAGAATGGATCAAGATGAAAACAGAGATGGAGAAGTGAATAGATTAACCGAAGATGCACGCATGAATCAGTGAACCGAGGCGAAGGTGGGAGATGTTTCAGATCGTGGATTAATAAAGGAATAGAGATGTAATAAAAAATGGGAAACAACAAAATAAACTAAGATCAGAATTTTACTTGGAATGGGAAGAAGAAGAAGAAGCAATCGAGGTTGAATCTAAGCCCAATAACAAAGATTGAAGCTTTGTTGTCGCTTGAAGTTCATGTCCAAGGAACTAAGCTCGAACAACCATTGATTGTGTTGTATCTTGGCATCAAAACTAAGGATCTCGCTGGAGTCCCATCCCTTTCATTGCTCGATCTCAATTACTATCTCTATCAAATAAGGAACAAGATGGCTTGGGGGAAACTCTCACAAGGGGCGGATAGCAAGAGCAGATGGCCGAAATGATGGCTATTTGAATGTGAGAAAATTCGAAGGTTTGTTGTCTCCAGGTGGTGGTTTCAACCAACGCTAGTTAGCATAGAAGTTAGGATTAGGGTTTTTATGGAGTTGGGGTAGTTAAGGGTTGAATGATGAAGAAGTTTTTGGCGATTTAGAGGGAAGATGGTGTGTGTGGAGGTTGGCGAAAATCAGAGAAGTTTCATGGGGATGAAGGGTTTGCGATGCTTGGAAGAGGTGCTGGAATGAGGCGCTAGTGAATGGATTAGATCAGATCAATTGATCTGATCCCACAGAGGAGAAAGTGGCGCAGGTGAAACACTACGATCTTCTGATTAGTAGATAGATTGAAGGGATGTGGAGAGATCGTTGATGAATGGTTGGGATTGGCTGATCAGAAGGGGATCTGACGGTTAGCAGCAAGGCGGGTGGTGACAAAGGAAGCGGGCCACGTGGGTGGCTGAGGTACCACCACATGGCTCATTGAGAAAATTCAAAAATGAATAAATACGAATAAATTCAATAATAAATAGTTAGAGGGAGAACTAGAGGAAGGTAAACATGAAAGTTGTAGATTTCGATGAGATCTACAACTTTTATGTAGAAGTCAAAGAGAATAGAGGTCATTTGTACATAGATAAAAATTAAATACTAATAAAAACTATATAAAACAATTTTCTTTTCTTTTTCTTCTTATTATTTTTTTTGTATGTTTATTTTGTTTTATGTTAGTTTATTTATATATAACACTACTCTAATTTTTATTGTATTTTTAATAAAAAAATAAATACATAAAATATTACACCATAATAGGATTATAGTATTATATGATAATCATTGTTAATTAATCAATGAATCATGTGATTAACTTAAGCAAGAGAGTTAATGATGATAACTAATGATGATAAATCTGGGATTATCACCCCCCTATACTTAAGCTAAGTCGTCATCGAGCTAACGAGTAAAGAATTTGTTAAAGAGCTTAACTAGTGAGATCATTGATATGTGCAAGTGAGTATACACGGCTTGATTTGACCTAGAACACTAGGTTTTAGGAATCCTAAAACTAAAAGTTGGTCCAAGTATTAATCGAAAGGAATTCAACTCCTCTAATTGTCAGACTCTCAATGTATACATATATATAAGAAGTATGACTTAGTGTAGACTGCATCACGAGAGTAGAGTCAGTATATCACCAAAAATTCTAATATCAGAAGCTCTCCTAAGAACCCAACCCTCAACTCTAGGGAACAAATCTAGTCTCTTTAGTTATCATACTTCAAAGGGATAAATAGATGGCCAGATTATGGAGGATGTAGGATTGTATACTTATTTTCTCTTCCTCTTATTTGAACAGGGTTCTCTCAAGTGTAAATACTCAACACAATTTTCATTTTGATTTTTGCTAATCAGTGTATCTTCCAAGAGAAGTTGGAGTCGTCTGCACTTGTTTTCCTGGGAGTGCATCGGGGTGGGCCTTTTTTTTAGTATCTAATATACATTCTACACCCAGATTTGTAGCATTTACGATGCAGAGCCCTTTTTGGGTGCTAGCCTGACTCCTGTTCCTAATAGCGGTGGTCCAAGTGGATGCTTTGAAATGATTGGGAGCGCTTGCCTTTGGTGCAAGCTCCTTGATATTTGACTTTGTATGGTGAGAGTTTTTCTTTCAATATTTCTTTCTTTCTTTTTTTTGTTTTTGGCTAGTTCCACTGCTTTTACCAAAAGTTGGCGCACATTGATCAACTTATTAATTAAATGTCATCACACCCTGGCACTTAGGTCAAAGTCAATAGATAACATGAGAAACATGTCCCATACTGGGTAAGATGCTGACATTCAGGTTTCATGAAGCCATCATTAATTTTATCCCATCCTCGAGCATCATATAGGTCAAGTCCAAACTCAAGCTTTCAATCCCAGTCTCCTCAGTGATACCTTGATTCATCTCAATCATAAATGCAATCGTGCATGTGAGTGATAAACAAATTTCTTTTAAGGGAGATTAAACATGAAATATTGCATGCATATCTTCAAACTAGGAGAGTGTGAATTTCTAAGTCCAAGATCCTAATGATTAATACATGATAACTCTAAGTCTAGGGACTCCTTAAACCAAGTGTTAAAGATCATCTCAAGCT
The DNA here is from genome assembly GCA_037367405.1 of Ottelia alismoides. NCBI lineage: Eukaryota > Viridiplantae > Streptophyta > Magnoliopsida > Alismatales > Hydrocharitaceae > Ottelia > Ottelia alismoides. Next base: position 479,797 of record JAZKJV010004705.1, read on the forward strand.
TTGAGTGCATAGTGAAAGCATCAGAGAAAGACACCAATCAAAAAGTTAGTGTGCTAATTACTTTCAACAGAATTATTGATTTAATCGAAACAAGGATAACAGAATGGGCATCCTTTACAAAACAATACAAAGACACTTAGTGATACACTGGGATACCCTTAACAACATTATAAACTTCATCTCCTAAAAGATCAAGATTGGATCTTCGAGGTCTAAACAAGCTGCCTTATGTTTCAATTGTTTCTTCCTAATAGAGAATACTTCAGAATCTGAATATGAAAGATCTTCATCAACTTGGAATTTCAACCTCCTCTAATGATGACATTCTTCCTCAAAAGTGATATCCATATTTGCATGGGAAGCCTCAAAATCATTCACAATCATGGGAAGACGAATCAAATCTTAAAATCTTGCAACAAATTTTTGGGTTTTCCTTAGAAAATAAAAACTAGATACAGCAGAATGACCCAACTTACAGGACATGTGAGAATCCAAAGAGTGGACATCCTCAAGAAATAGTAAGGGTACATCCATTTCTAATTCTTCTATCAATAGATCATCCTCCTCAATCGTCATCACTCTTTTCAGAGAACTCTTAATCAACTTAATCTTCCAAAATATAGAATTAATATTCAGATTTTCCTCCATGTTAGACTTTAAAAGACTCTAAGGATAGGCAACCTTATAAAGGATAATGACAAAATGGTTCAGGGAAATATCGCAGCCTCTTAGAAACCTTAAACACTAAAGAACACTGAAGAGACACAGTAGAGTTAATAAATTTCCCGATTTTTATTTGATTTTGAATGAAATTAATCAGTTAGTCTCATTTATACACTTAGCTTTTTGATAAGAATTTTGAAATTTTTTTGCAAACAAAGTCACATAGATATATGTTTTCAAAACATTTTTCACATGATTTTCAAAACAATGTCAATCCGAATTTTCACAAACCATGTAAAACACTTGAATATCATGTTAAATGTGTATATAGTTTTCAAAAAAATCAAATTATTTTATACAAAACTCAATTAAAAAATATGATACCCATAGCCCCAAGAGTTTGAAAATTTTAAATTATAAGTTATGGATAAAGTATATATGTAATATATACGGTAGACCCCCCTATACTTAGCTTTGGTTATGTCCTCATAGCACAAAGTGATATGAAGACACAACTCAACTAAGCAAAAAACAAGAACTGAGTTGAGAATAAGTATGAGAAAGAAAAATTCATGAGGAATATGCAGGGAAGATCCCCCCTATACTTAGGTTGTGAGAAACCTAAGTAGAGATATAAAGATAAATGCAAAGAAGAGATCATATCAAAGGAGAAGTTAAGGAAAAATCTTCCTTATACTTAGTCTGAGAATAGCCTGAGTGTAGGTAGGATAAAGAATAAGAGGCGATTGGAAAATACGAGAATAAAATTAGTATGAATCTTCTAGAAATGAATTTGTTAATATGAATCTGTCATGATGATCATTCCGTGTCTGAGAAATCTGAAACTGAATCAATAAGCACGGAGTCAATCAGCTCTACAGGAGTTAATCTTTCCTTAGATTCTATAAAATGCTTAAGTAACTGCCCGTTAATCAGAAAGGAAGGCGTATTTTCTGAAAGCTCAGAATTCTCTATAATACCATTATCATGCACTTCCCTTACAATAAAAGGACCCGTCCACTTTGACTTAAGTTTCTCATGGAAAATCTTTAACTTTGCATTAAACAACCATACCTTTTATCCAGGGACAAAGTTCTTGCATCTAATATGCGCATCATAATACTTCTTAACTTTGTCCTTATAGATCATGTTGTTGTCATATGCTTGTGGATTTCCACTAGTTCATTTAAGTTGAAGTCTCTACACAACTTTCCTAAGTGACAACTCCAGTTTATCTTTTTTACTTGCCCATTCGGATTTGTGCACTAACTCAACGGGCAAATGGCATGGCTTGCCATAAATCATCCGGAAAGGTGAAGTACCAAGAGGTGTCTTGTAAGACGTTCTGTAAGCCCACAGAACTTGGTCCAACAATTGAGACCAGTTCTTCCTATCTGGATGGACTAACTTTTGAAGGATACTTTTCACCTCCCTATTTGAAATCTCTGTCATGCCCTTTGATTGAGGGTGGTAAGGACTAGTTATTCTATGCTCAAACCCATAGTCCTTTAATAATGATTTCATCATTTCATTCACAAAATGGCTACCTCAATCATATATCAAAACTTTAGGTACCCCAAACCGTGAAATAATATGATCCTTAATAAACTTGCAAACACTCCTACCATCTATGGCTCGGGTTGGAATAGCCTCCACCCATCTTGACAAGTAATCAGCATCTAATAAGATGTACTCGAAGCCTTGACTATTAGGGAAGGGACCCATGAAATCTATGCCCAAGCATAAAAAACATCACAAAAAATCATAGGCTACATGGGCATCTCTTCTCTAAAACCAACAATCCTTCCCATCCTCTGGCAAACATGGCATGATTGTACAAAATCTGCAGCATCTCTAAACAAGGTCGGCCAAAAGAAACCACATTGTAACACCTTATGAGCTGTCCTTTTTCTGGAATGGTGTTCTCCAACTTCAAGTAAATGGCAGTACATGAGGACACTCTGGTATTCCTCCTAAGGAATATACCTTCTCTAGATACAATCCGATCCATCAAAGAAAAGGAAGAATCCTCCCAATGGTATTTTCTTGAATCCAACTTAAGTCGGTTGATACTGCTCCTAGTACAACCATGGAGAACTTTCTTGGAGATAAGGAAGTTCACCATGTTGGCATACCATGGGAATGAGTCTATGACACAAATAGACTCATCTGGAAAGATCTCTCGAATAGGCTCCGTATCATGGGAATCCTTTATTTCAATCCTTGGAAGATGATCAGCAAGTAGATTCTTACCTCTATGTTTATCCTTAATTTTCAAGTCAAATTCTTGGAGTAACAATATCCACCTAAGAAGACGTGCCTTCATGCCCTTCTTTTCCATGAGATACCTAATGGTTGAATGATCGTTATATACTATCACTTTAGAGCCTAGAATCACAGACATAAACTTCTCTAAAGTCCAAACTACTGTAAGCATTTCTTTTTCGGTCACTATATAGTTTCTCTGTGTTGGATCCAATACCTTACTTGCGTAGTGAATATCAAACGGAATCCGATCTCACAGTTGCCCCAATACGACTTCTATAGCAAAATCTGAAGCATCAGTCGTAATCTCAAAGGGAAGAGACCAATCAGATGCCTGCAGAATCGGTGAGTCGTGTATCTTTTTCTTAAGGGGCTCAAAGGCCTCAAGACACTTGTGATATACAAAGAACTCGGTGTCCTTTCCTAAGAGCTCGGTCAGGGGTCGGGCAGTCTTAGAAAAATCATGAATAAATCTTATACATAATCCGACATGCCCCAGAAATGACTTCACTAACTTGATGTTGGTTGGTGGATCAAGTTTCTTGATCACGTCGACCTTAGCAGGGTCAACCTCCGTTCCCTTCTTGGAAATGACGTGCCCTGACATGATACCCTCCTTAACCATGAAATGACTTTTTTTTCTCAGGAGAGTACCAAATTCACCTCCCCACACCTCTGAAGTACTCGGTCCAAATGCGTTAAATAAGAATCAAATGAATTACCATGGACCGAGAAATCATCCATGAAGACCTCCAGGAAATCCCCAACCATTTCGGCAAACTTGGCAATCATGTATCTATGAAATGTACCCGGGGCATTGCATAGCTCGAAAGGCATGCGTTTGAATGCGTATATGCTGAAAGGACATGTAAAAGTGGTGTTTTCCTGATCCTCAAGGGTGATAGCTACTTGACTATAGCTAGAGTGCCCGTCAAGAAAACTGAAGAACTCTTTCCTTGCTAATCTCTCTAAAATCTAATCAATAAAGGGTAAGGAAAAGTGATCTTTCTTGGTCGCAGCATTCAGGAGCCTGTAATCGACACAGGCGCGTTGCGATGTAGGTACTCATGTCAGAATCTCAATTCCCTCCTCATTGGTGACCATATGAATTCCCGATTTCTTCGGGACAACATGTAAAGGTTCCACCCATTTGGAGTCAGAGTTAGGGTAAATAAAGCCCGCTCCACACCATTTTTCTATCTCCTTCTTAATTACTTGCCGGAGATTTGGATTAAGTCTCCTTTGGAGTTAACGGAAAGGTCTAGCATTATCGTTAACAAAAATGTGTTGTGAACAGAGTGTGGGGTTTATATCCACGAGATCCGACATAGTCTATCCTATAGACTTACGATTTTTCTCTAACACTTCTAACAAACTAGCTTCCTGCTCCACAATCAACCTAGAACTAATAATGATAGGAAACTTATTCTTTGGTCCCATAAGGAAGGATTACTTGAGTGTAGGAGGTAGTGGCTTCAACTCTGGCAAAGATGAGTCATCAGGTAAATCAGTCTGAACTACCATTGAATCTGAATATGTGTTGTGTAGTGGAGATGAATCATCCGTAATGTTGTCCACCAACTGAAGTGAAGAATAGGGAGTCGGACCACCAAAGAAAAATGGTACCTCGATCAAAGCCAAGTCCGACTCATCATCTAATTCCCTTGATTGTTCCAAAGGAAGAGGTATCGACAAGTCCAAAGGGACTTCTATGTCATCAAGAGAATAGGGAGATGCATAACTCAAGAACTCTGGCAATGTATCAATAATTGCTCTGTGTATACTGTCCTCTCTAGATGAGAGATTCTCGTTCTGTATTGTTGGGTTTTGTGCCCAAATCCCAACAATGTTAATCACATCACAGTCTACCTCTGGAAGGGAAGATAAATCTATGTTGGATTCTGAATCACGTCGCTGTCATTTCGTATGCTTCATATGTAGTTCCACTTCTCCGCCTGGAGACCGGAACTTCATCATCCCCATATGGTAATCAAATGAAGCTTCAGTGGTCCTAAGGAAAGGCATCCAAGGATAATATGTGAATCTCTCCATTAATAAGGAATATCCATATCAAGGACAACAAAATCTACTTTGTAGTCATGTCCCTCAATCGAGATAATGATATTCTTGACCTTACCCCTAGCCTTTTTCATTGATTTATCCACAAACTGAAGTAATGCTCTAGATTTACGTAAAGGTCCCAACTTCAATTTCTCATTGGAAGCAAAAGATAATAAGTTGATCGAAGAACCATTATCTAGGAGAGTGCGTGCAAACGCTATGTCATCAATATGACTCACACATAATGTGCCCTAAATATCTTTTTTCTGAGGCAATTTCTGGTTCTTGAGACAAAATGTAGTGGCAACCGATAAAACATGAGTCTTTGACATAGCTATTCAGTTTCTTCCTGCTAACTCTGTTAGGTGTGCATCTCACCTTCAAGTGCCTTTCAAATGCATGATGGTTGGCCACATATTCATCAAATGGAAATTTAACCATGATATTTTCTCTACAGAATCATACCATTTCATGATCGTATGTCTGAATTTTCTTAATGATGCGCTTTTCTGCCGTAAGAGCACGAGGGAAAGGGATATGTAAAGAATGATGTGAAGACTCGGACTCATAAACATAAACATGCTCTTTATTATTTAAAGAAATCGGGTTTTTCATACTTGAATCTTTTATACATGATTAACAACCAAATTATCTACTATAGGAATGGGAATGCTTGTTAAATGTTATCCACCCTATCTAAAGATATAAGGTCCTTCGTAGATTCTGAATCTGATGCATGCTGCTCTATTCGTGTACCCCTCCTTGATTTATTTCTGGAAGTCTTCATCTTTAGGTGATCTCTCTAAAGATTCCTAGTTTCATACTCCACTGAAGTCTCCTCATGTTGAGTTTTAAAGTCAGTCCTCTCCATGTCCCTAGCCCAATCAGGTACGATCACGGTCCGTCCGCTCTTGGGAAACATGTGATTAACATAATCAAATAGAGAGATCTCATGCCCAGATTGGTAAGAATCTAAGTAGTATATCTGATCTAACTGTTGTTGCCAAGATCTATTCAAGCTATTGGGATTAGCTTGAACCTGGGCTGGAATGGATGTAGTAGGGATAGTGCATTCATCATGTAAACGGGATAGACGGTTTAAGTCAACCCTCAAATCATGTACTTCATTCCTGTAGGAATGCAACTCCTCTAAGATCTGTCACTGAAAATCTACTAGACCTGAAGGTGAATGTTGTGGCTTTGAAGAAGACAAAGGAAAAAATGAATGTGAAGTATGGCCTTGATGGCCATAAGAATGTTGCTACTGTTGGGTATGTTGTTGAACTTGTGGGTCCTGCTGGCCTGTCTAATACATCTGCTGATGTTCGTGCTGCTGTTGTTGTTGTATTTGCGCCTGATAAGGAGTGGATCCAGAGCTCTGCGGTGCTGGAAGAGGTGTAGGAGTAAATGATGTGTTATAGAAAGTTTGGGGACGTCGGTATGAGAAGCGATCCTCAGAACTCCCATGTCTAGCAGGATCATGTGTGTACCACACACCATTTCCCTCCCACACTTGGGAAGGCTCTTCAATGACCGTTTCTACATACGATGGCTGTTGCTGACAAGAATGGGCTAAAGGTTGGTCATGTACCCAAGGCTGTGGTGGCCCTGACATCTGCTGCTCTTGAATATGATGAACACGGTAAACTGGAGCAACAGATGCGGTCACGGCAGGTACCCTCATCTTAGATACCTTCTCATAAAGCTCTGCCATCTGCTTAGGCAGTTTGGATAAGTTGTTGTCCAACTCAGGCAGTTTGGATAAGTTGTTGTCCAACTCATTCATACGCCTATCGATCCTTTCCATTACTGTGAGTTTATCTTCTATCAGGCCCATGTCAAAAGGATCCACTGTAGCCTTCACTCCTCGATAGATGTAAATGGAATGGGGGTCTCTAGCTGAGCTCTGATGAAACTCGATTTCATCATATTTATTTCTCATTTTTAACCCCCTTGCTTAAGCTGAGTGTCAATAAAACCCAGTTAAAGTCTTGTAATTATCAGAGTCTCGAATAAATTAAAAATCACAAAAAAATGATAAAACAAAAATTCGTGGTATTTTTAGACTTAAAAATACACTCAAAAATATTTCGGGCCTTTGTTTGTTTTCATCTCCAGTTTTGGCCAACATAAAACTTGTAGATCTCATCAAGATCTACAACTTTCATGTTTTGAGTTTTCTCAAATTCGGCCATCTAAGCCTTCAAATATCAAAAATATCATCGGAATAATCTGATTGGGCCACGTGGCCCGTTCTGGGTGAGCCACGTGGCCCCGCCTCTCTTGTCTTATCCGCCCCCTTCCTAGACCGTTGGATCTCCTTCTGATCCAACGGCCAGCTGACTTCCACGCGCGCCTCAATTCCCTGCCATCCGATCATTCCTCCGCCTCCATCATCACCGCACGCTTGCGCCTCACCAGGAGCGCACTACGTGGCCCTTGCTGAACCCTCCGATCACGCCTCGATCCTCTGATCTCAGTCGCTCCTCCCTTTGACACCCCTCAACCATCCGATCGAATCCTGGGGTCCATCTGAGTCGTCCTTAAGCGCCAAGCCCGTAGCTCGACACGTGGCGTGAGCGCAGCCCTTCGATCGCTCCCCCCCCTGATCTAATCGCAACCGTCACTCCGCGCCCAATCATCCACCGTTGGATCTCCAGATCTAACGGCGGAGTGTCGTCGTCAACCTCCAGTCTTCTTCTCTCTCCCACGATCCACCTCGCGCAACCCGTCCACCCTTCCCTTTTTCTCCGCCACTCCAGTCAACCTCGCACTTCGCCAACCACCTCTAGTTCTTCCCCCGTCATCCCTCTACCCCGCGCATAACTCCACGACCTATGACCACCTTCCAGTCGACCCACAACTCCCTCGAAACACACGACCGCCACCACCTGCACCGTCGACATCCACCTTCAAATACCTCGCATCCCCCGTCATTCCAAGACGTCCACCTGTACGTGGGAAACCTCCCAGCGAGCCCCCGCCCCCCGGTGACAGCGAGGGGGCGGCTAGGAGCGCGAAGACGAAGGTACGCCCCGGTGACGACCCCTGGCCATGGTAGGCCAGGCCTGCGGAGCCCCGTCTCCGCCACGCTGCTCCCCGTAGTCGGGGGAGTTCAGCGATGACCCCGAGGTCCTCCGATGACCTCGAGCACAGGCCCCGCTCCGCCCAATCACCGGTAAGTCCCCTCTTTCTCTCTCTGCATTTTTCTTCTTATTTCTTGAATTTTCTAGGTCGGTCTACCCCCTTTCCCGCTCCATTGAACACCTTTCGAGCTCCGCCACGCTTCCCCCTTCCACGCGCCACATCCGATCATCTCTTCCCTTCTTCCAGACCTTCAGCCACAGTCGACCCACCTCCTCCGCCATCCACGGCGGACGAGCTTCGGTTCCCCATCTCCCCTCGCCCGAACGGAACCTCACTTCGCTCACGCACGCACTTTAGGCTTCGGCTATATGTACTAATCCTGCAGGTCAACAAGGGCCTTCAATGGCCGGATGTTCGCCGGCGCCAACTTCGTCAAGTTCGCCTTCGACGTACGAGCTCCGATGGGTCACGCCAGGAGGTCCATCACCTCGCCCGAGCTCCCAGCTTCATCGACAGACCTTCAGGAGCCACGGGCGAGCACCACCTTGCCCAGGACAGAGCGACGGAGGAGGAGCTCCTTCGCCAGAGCTCCAGAAGCGCCGCCAGCTGCGGAGGATGACGAAGGCACAGATGCCGTCGGATGATCTTCATCTGATGGCGCAGATTCAACCACGCACGTCTTCTCCAGCAACCGTTGTATCATCGCGATCCAACGGCCTTAGAAGCAGCCACGTCGCCCATGGGTGCTTTCATCAGCAGCCCTTAAATCATCACAATCCAAGGGCCGACATTAGGCCACGTGGCGAAGCCAGAGCCTTCACTGAGCCTCAGCATCCGAGCCTTTAGGCTTGGAAGCTCCCGAGCCTGCAGCGATCCCAAGCCTGATTCCGAGCCTAGCCGAAGCTATGCCGAGCCTCTGCGGCGACCGAACCTGATTCCTAGCCTGGGACAACGCGTGTTTGGCACGTGCTTCCTGGGCAAATTGCAGAGGAGCCCACAGTCTTCTCCAAATTGCGAAAAGGTCCAGCATCACGTGCTGACCATGCGCGCAGGGGGTAATTTGCATTGAAACCCTCGTGGGTTTTCAAAATTGCAGAACGGCCCCTGTGCGTGTGGTAAAATTACAGGGAAGGCCCATTTCTTTTGCCTATTTACATTTCAGTCCTTTCCAGGGACCTTTTTGTAGTTATATTTTCATGTTTTATTTCAGTTATGCCCTTGCTTTCCTTTATGCATATCTTGAGCACCATAGCTCCGATTAAGTTGATTTCAGTTTCATTTTAACGATTGTTTGACGTACTTTTTAATGGCATATTTGTTCACTTGAAATTGACACTGTGATCTCAATGTACTTTGAATTAACCATAGTGTTTTTTGTATGCCTTTCTGATTAGCCTAGCACTTTATGTCAAATGAGTTGTTGCTTCATTTAAATCTAAAATCAACTTTGGTTTAGTTGGCTCATCCTTTTAACCTAGGGCATATTTCCATTGCATCGCATTGCATTTTATGACATTTATTTGCATGATAAAATAATTAAAAAAATGCATGTTTTATTGTGTCTTTGCATGAATTTGACCTATAGATTCTCTAACTCCACACTTAGTTAAATAAATAGAAACCCAATTAATAGAGAAAGGCTCGTGTCCCTGAGTTCGACCTTGGTATCTTACCAAGTAAAATAAATTCATGACCATCGCATTCTTATTTGACATATATCAATGAGATGGTCTCTTTGATGACCAAAATCGGCCCGACTGCTACGACATGTGGAAGTGCTAATTTAGCATTCTTAAAGGGCCGATTTTACGGATCATCAAATGGCGCCGTTGCCGGGGACACAGCTCATTTCTTACATTTTTTGGATTTTTGTTTGTTTAATTTAGTGTTCCTTTTTATAGGTCAAATGATCACATATTTTGCACATAAAATTTTTCTTTCTTATTTGATATCTAACCATTGTCTTTCTGGCAGGGCCCTTGATGGATCAAGGAGGCGAGGAGCAGGACGCTCCCCGCTGCGAGGAGCCGCAGGAGCATGCTTGGAGCAAATAAGGAAAAAAATGTCTCGCATTTTTTTGTTTGCATGACTTGGAATAATTCATCTTTTACAGCGGTCTTCGATCGAAGACTCGCGAGTGTAATCGAACGAATGTGGTTGTGTGGGGATCGTCCCCACTTGAGTGTCGACCTAGGACTAGGCACGCGGCTCTCCGAGCTCATTTTATTTTTCATATTTTTACGTGCTTGATCGTAGGTAGGACACACTAAATTCTATACGCACATAATCTCGCATCACTTAGCTAAAATTAATGAAAATCAATCACCGCTAATAGATGCATGATTAGGTGCAGCTTTTTCGACTTGCATACATGTTGGATTTGGTTTTCAAAACGACCCCAGTTTTTCACGTGTTTTTGTCAAATCACTGCATGATTTCTCGCTTAGCCTAGATCGCGTTTTTTTATCGAATACATGTTTTTCTCGGCTATCATTTCCTAGCTTGATCACCTAGGATTAATGGAAAATGAAATGAACGGTAGATGATGATTTCCTGATTGATGTGCTAACCTTAAGTCAGTGATAATTCTAAATAAAATTGGGACTGTTAATTGCAAGTCAACCAAAAAATTGGATTAAAAATCGGTTTTGGGAGAGCAACACCCTCGGTTACGCGTTGGTTTTTATTTCACATTTTTCTCCGCGTAATTATCTAACGTTTTATCACCAATAAAACCGACAAGATAATCAACCAACCTTGGTTGGTTTCATGTGTGAGTTGGTGAAACTAAGGGTTTGCTTGCTTGATTGAGCCATGTTTGTTGCGACACGCACCCCAAAACCTTAGTCCCTCCATTTCATCTCCGAAGATTCATCCGCTCCCTTGTATATCCATCCCTCTTCTTCGTTCACCTTGGGTCTCTCCCAACATCAAATTCCATCTTTATACTTAGGCTAATCTCAGCCTAAGTATAGGGGGGACCCGAGTCCCTGTGATTTCTCTACTCATCTTTTCTTGCCTTTATACTTAGGTTATTTCTAACCTAAGTATAGGGGGAGTCCTCTTAGCTCCCGTATATTTCTCTATACTTAAATGGACCTATGGACTTGTATCATCTAGTGCTATGAGGACATAGCAAAGTTTAAGGATAGGGGGTATACCGTATATATCGTATATTTACTTTAGCTATAATCTGAAAATTTTGAAAAATTTAAAACTTTTTGGCTAAGGTAAAATTCGTTGGACTAAGAGAACCCAAATGATTTCGCGGCTTTTCGATATTATGTTACGCTATTTTTATAAAAATATTTTCGAAAATGATTTTTGAAAATGTTTTGAAAACTTTTTATTTTGTGTGACATGGTTTTGAAAAATCGCCTTCTCTTTTCAAGGAAAGTTAAGTTTAACTCGTGTTTTAACCTTTATTAAAATCCATAAAAATGAGAAAAACCGCAAAACCCTTTAGGAGCCGTTAGTGACTACTAAGCCCAATTAAGTAAACCGCATTCAGTGAGAGTTCGCCCTTAGCAGATTGGATGGTTTAGAGGACATCTCGCAAGGCCCCGTCCTCAAGCAACGGGCTTCGGCCTGTACTTACATCCATACTGGCTGAATTGCAGATGCTCAATTGAGTTTAGGAAGTTCTAATATCTCTTGAAGTTCAAAAAAAATGAAATAAAAAAAATGTGTTGTTTTTGAATGAAGAAGTTGGATTAATCCTCTACACCTACACTTTCACCCAGGATCTGAAATGATCAAGAAAACTTAACTTTTTGAGGTCTTTGAGATTTTTAGGTTAACCAGCCTTAGCCATCAGGGTCTTAGACTTAATTGTCCACATTCCTCTAGGTTTCTAGATTTGCATGCTATATTCCATGCTTAGTCTCAGACTTAAAGAATATGATCAGCACATCACATGCACGACTACGGTTTTTTATGAGATGAGTTGATTTTTCACCTGAGGGATTGGGATGAGGAAGTCAAGTTTGGATTTGATCTAATGATGCTCGAGGATGGGATAAAGTCTTTGGAGGCTTCATGAAACCTGAGTGTCAGCAATATCAGCCCGTATGAGAACTTGGTTCTTATACTAATCTCTTGACATTGACCTAAGTGCCAGGGTGTGAAATAAATAAAAAATGTTGATCAGTGTACGCCAACTTTTGGTAAAAGCAGTGGAGCTAGCCACAAATTATACAAGTCAATGAAATTTTAAAGAAAATCTCTCATTCCACAAAGTTACATATCAAAGAGCTTCCACCAAAGGCGAGCGCTCCCAAACTTTTCAAAGTGTCCACTTGGACCACCGCTATTAGGACCAGGAGTCGGGCTTGCACCAAAAAAGGGCTTTGCATCGTAAATGCTACAAGTCTGGGTGTCGAAGGTACGATAGGTACTCAAAAGAGACACACCCCGGTGTACTCCCATGAAAACAAGTGCAGACGGCTCCAACTTCTCTCGACGGACGCACTGATCAACACTAAAAAAATTGTGTTGCGTACAAGGCACTAGAGAGAATCCTTGTTCCAATGAGAGGGAGAGAAGAATTGACACAATCCCATGCCCTCCATTACTGGCCTGCCATCTACATTTTCTAAGTCTGACAACTAAAGAGACGGTGGACTGAATGCAAGATTTGATTTATTCCCTAGTGCTGAGGATTGGGTCCTTAGGAGATTTTCTCAGACCAAGATTTTGGGTGACGAATTGACTCTACTCTCGAAATTGCAGTCCACACTAAAATTCATATCCTTTAGGTTATATGCACATCAGAGAGAGTCTAGAGAATTAGAGGAATTGGAAGCCTCTTGATTAAGGCTGGGTTGAACTCTAGAATTTTGGACCTCTAAAGTCGAGTCGACTTGATCGTATTGGATCCTGTATTCACATGCACAAGGGGGTTAATCCAACTTAGTCATTCTTTTTGATGCTCGAGGACGAGCATAGTTTAAGTATAGGGGGGTGATGAAACTCGATTTCATCATCTTTATTTCTCATTTTTAACCCCCTTGCTTAAGCTGAGTGTCAATAAAACCCAGTTAAAGTCTTGTAATTATCAGAGTCTCGAATAAATTAAAAATCATAAAAAAATGACAAAACAAAAATTCGTGGTATTTTTAGACTTAAAAATACACTCAAAAATATTTCGGGCCTTTGTTTGTTTTCATCTCCAGTTTTGGCCAACATGAAACTTGTAGATCTCGTCAAGATCTACAACTTTTATGTTTTGAGTTTTCTCAAATTCGGCCATCTAAGCCTTCAAATATCAAAAATATCGTCGGAATAATCTGATTGGGCCACGTGGCCCGTTCTGGGTGAGCCACGTGGCCCCGGCTCTCTTGTCTTATCTGCCCCCTTCCTAGACCGTTGGATCTCCTTCTGATCCAACGGCCAGCTGACTTCCACACGCGCCTCAATTCCCTGCCATCCGATCATTCCTCCGCCTCCATCATCACCGCACGCTTGCGCCTCACCAGGAGCGCACCACGTGGCCCTTGCTAATATTGGCTACATTGGTAGATTCAGGACAGAATCAAGCACTTATGAGAGCACAATTAGGCCAATTGCAGTTGGGTAGAGATGCACCAATGGGTGCGGCTTATAATCATGGGAAATATCAAATGGCTAATTGGTTAAGCTCGGTTGAACCTGAAGTGGAATATGAATTAAAGTCGCAGTTCCTTAGTTCACTGCCACATTTCCAATGGGAATGCACACGAGGAACCTTATGCATTCCTGAGGGACTTTGAGTTGGTATGTACTAACCTTAGACATTCTAGGGTTAGCCAAGATTATATTAGGCTCAAAGCCCTCCCTTTTGCCTTAAAGAACAAGAAGGATTATTGGATGAAGAACTTGGGGATAGTTGTGACTACTTTTGCACAATTTAAGGACCTCTTCCTCAAAAAGTTCTACCTGTTGAGTATAACTAACTTGATGTGTTCACACATCACGAGTTTCTCTCAACTTCCTAATGAAGCCTTCTATGACACATGGGAGAGATCCAAGGATCTTTTACAGAAGTGTCTTTGTCACGGCTTAGAGCCTACTATCTTAGTTCAGACAGTTTATTGTGGTTTACACCCTGAGGTGCAGGGTTTGGTTAGTGCTTCTTGTGGAGGCAGTTATACGTCACGTGGTGCGGACACCGTCTGTAAGGTGTTCGAGAGAATGGCCTAGACAAGTAGAGCACAAACTGCGAGTAGAGCTTGATGATCCGCAAAATCGGCCCTTTAAGAGTGCTAAATTAGCACTTCCACATGTCGTAGCAGTCGGGCCGATTTTGGTCATCAAAGAGACCATCTCATTGATATATGTCAAATAAGAATGCGATGGTCATGAATTTATTTTACTTGGTAAGATACCAAGGTTGAACTCAGGGACACGAGCCTTTCTCTATTAATCGGATTTCTATTAATTTAACTAAGTGTGGAGTTAGAGAATCTATAGGTCAAATTCATGCAAAGACACAATAAAACATGCATTTTTTAATCATTTTATCATGCAAATAAATGTCATAAAATGCAATGCGATGCAATGGAAATATGCCCTAGGTTAAAAGGATGAGCCAACTAAACCAAAGTTGATTTCAGATTTAAATGAAGCAACAACTCATTTGACATAAAGTGCTAGGCTAATCAGAAAGGCATACAAAAAACACTATGGTTAATTCAAAGTACATTGAGATCACAGTGTCAATTTCAAGTGAACAAATATGCCATTAAAAAGTACGTCAAACAAGCATTAAAATGAAACTGAAATCAACTTAATCGGAGCTACGATGCTCAAGATATGCATAAAGGAAAGCAAGGGCATAACTGAAATAAAACATGAAAATATAACTACAAAAAGGTCCCTGAAAAGGACTGAAATGTAAATAGGCAAAAGAAATGGGCCTTCCCTATAATTTTACCACAAGCACAGGGGCCGTTCTGCAATTTTGAAAACCCGCGAGGGTTTCAATTCAAATTACCCCATGCACGCATGGTCAGCACGTGACGCTAGGCCTTTTCGCAATTTGGAGAAGACTGTGGGCTCCTCTGCAATTTGCCCAGGAAGCACGTGCCAAACACACGCTGTCCCAGGCTAGGAATCAGGTTCGGTCGCCGCAGAGGCTCGGCATAGCTTCGGCTAGGCTCGGAATCAGGCTTGGGCTCGCTGCAGGCTCGGGAGCTTCCAAGCCTAAAGGCTCGGATGCTGAGGCTCGGTGAAGGCTCTGGCTTCGCCACGTGGCCTAATGTCGGCCCTTGGATTGTGATGATCCAAGGGCTGCTGATGAAAGCACCCATGGGCGACGTGGCTGCTTCTAAGGCTGTTGGATCGCGACGATCCAACGGTTGCTGGAGAAGACGTACGTGGTTGAATCTGCGCCGTCAGATGAAGATCATCCGACGGCATCTGTGCCTTCGTCATCCTCCGCAGCTGGCGGCGCTTCTGGAGCTCCGGCGAAGGAGCTCCTCCTCCGCCGCTCTGTCTTGGGCAAGGTGGTGCTCGCCCGAGGCTCCTGAAGGTCTGTCGATGAAGCTGGGAGCTCGGGCGAGGTGATGGACCTCCTGGAGTGACCCATCGGAGCTCGTACGTCGAAGGCGAACTTGACGAAGTTGGCGCCGGTGAACATCCGGCCATTGAAGGCCCTTGTTGACCTGCAGGATTAGTACATATAGCCGAAGCCTAAAGTGCGTGCGTGAGCGAAGTGAGGTTCCGTTCGGGCGAGGGGAGATGGGGAACCGAAGCTCTTCCATCGTGGATGGCGGAGGAGGTGGGTCGACTGTGGCTGAAGGTCTGGAAGAAGGGAAGAGATGATCGGATGGGGCGCGTGGAAGGGGGAAGCGTGGCGGAGCTCGAAAGGTGTTCAATGGAGCGAGAAAGGGGGTAGACCGACCTAGAAAATTCAAGAAATAAGAAGAAAAATGCAGAGAGAGAAAGAGGGGACTTACCGGCGATTGGGCGGAGCGGGGCCTGTGCTCGAGGTCATCGGAGGACCTCGGGGTCATCGCTGAACTCCCCCGGCTACGGGGAGCAGCTTGGCGGAGACGGGGCTCCGCAGTCCTGGCCTACCATGGCCAGGGGTCGTCACCGGGGCGTACCTTCGTCTTCGCGCTCCTAGCCGCCCCCTCACTGTCACCGGGGGGCGGGGGCTCGCTGGGAGGTTTCCCACGTACAGGTGGACGTCTTGGAATGACGGGGGATGCGAGGTATTTGATGGTGGATGTCGGCGGTGCAGGTGGTGGCGGTCGTGTGTTTCGAGGGAGTTGTGTGTCGACTGGAAGGTGGTCGTAGGTCGTGGAGTTATGCGCGGGGTAGAGGAATGATGGGGGGAAGAACTACAGGTGGTTGGCGAAGTGTGAGGTTGACTAGAGTGGCAGAGAAAAAGGGAAGGGTGGACGGGTTGCACGAGGTGGATCATGGGAGAGAGAAGAAGACTGGAGGTTGACGACGACGCTCCGCCGTTAGATCTGGAGATCCAACGGTGGATGATTGGGCGCGGAGCGACGGTTGCGATTGCTCTTCCTCCTCTCCATTTTGCTTTTTAGGAGGCATCACTAATAAGTCTCTGTTACCTTCATCAAACAGAGGGTCTAAGTGAGATCTAGATGATGATAATGAAATCGAATCGATCTCATCAAGGCAATGACCTTCCTCGGTGAGTAAAGAGGAGAAGGGATTGGTTGAGATGTAACCAACCCCAAGGAGGGAATCATGATACACTAGTTAGGAAAAAGGATTGTTTCCAAGCTGGGATAGTCCAGTTAAAGAAGGGGAAAAAGGGAACTGGACCGATGAAGATGTGATATTTGGGCGGTTCAACGACAAGCTCGCAAAATCCGAGCAAATATCCTACCAATTATCCATCTTCGAAGTTCAAGAGATAGGAAAATTGGAACACACTCGATACACAAAAGAATTTAGTTCTACTGGGCACTTGAATGTGCGGAGTTACTCACACAAATAAATCAACACAAACCCTTGCAAATTCACCAACTCAATGTCAAAGGTCGAGATGATGGCCTTTTTATCTTGTAATTTTTAATTGGTGATTAAATACAAATATTGACAGAGTTACGAGCTGTTAGGCACCTAAGTTTCCTTATAAACTGGTCATATTCTTATGACTACTTGCATCCACTTTCAGCCAGTATGGAAGTAAGTATAGACCGTATAAATACAGCTACCCGTTACTTGAGGATCGTGCCATACGCGGTTGATGAGTCTCGTATTCATCATGCTAACATTGGTCAATTAGGCTCTGTTCCCCAAAATTCACATGCATTTAATCATTAATATAGCATCATTAGCATACATACATGTGTAAATAATATTTGCATTTCATCATGCATAATTGCATTAAAAAATTCCATTTGTAAATTAACCCAAAAAGCTGCTAATTTCTCATATTTTTAGTTAATTCATCCTAACTCCGATTGACCCCAAATCACTCCATCGAGTAGATATTACTAACAAGAATTAATAAAAAATACATACTAACTCAAATAAGTGTCAAGTAATCCCAAAGTCTAAGATCACATCTGACGGACTAAAACGAGCATATCTCCCTCATACAATGTCCGATTTTGGTCTACTCACTTTTAAAGCACTCCATTTTCAAATACCTTCAAAACAAGCAATTTCGTAAAATTCGAAGCTCATATGTGAAAGTTGGGTTTTGGGCCTCTTTTGCGCATTTTAACTTTTTGCTATTTTTGACCTAAGATTTTATGTACATAATTAACCCTTTTAATTTTATTTCTTCTTCATTTGTGTTCTTTGATGAAAGTTTTATTAAGTGACACAAAATTCCAAATCTAGATTAAAACTAAAATCAAAGAAACTAACCGTGTCCAAGTGTCCCTTGGGAGTCTGTACAAAAATCCCACATTTCACATTTCTATTTTATTTTCCTATTTTCTTATTTATTAAAAATCCAAAAGTTAGATTAGCGTGTAATTAATTTTCTTATATTTTATCGTATTTTTTATTTTTTATCCTCTTTAAAACCACCAAAAAAATTACAAAACTTCAAAAAATTTGGTTTTCTATACACATGAAGAACCACCAAAAAGTCCACTTCATACAGATGACCTCTTTTGCTCACGAGCCTTCATGAAAGTTGTAGATCTCGTTGAGACGAACAACTTTTGTGAAGGAATTTTTTTGGTCTGAGGTCTTCTCCTATTCCTTTTCTATTTTCTTTCCCTTTTTAATTTTGAAATTTTTTGGGGTGACACATGGCAGCCTCTGGGCATGCCACATGTCACCCACCTCATCCTTCTCTCACCTCTCTTTACTGGGTCACGTGCCTAGCACGTGACCCTCTTCTTCTTCCCAGCTGTTACAGGCAGCAACCACAGCCCCGCTAGCTGCTCCGCCTCCCCCTCCGCCTTGCACGCGTAACGGCCACCGCCCCACTACCTCGCGACCGTTGCATCCACCCCTGGTAACGGCTCCGCCTCCGATCCTATAAAGTCCATCCCTCGCCATCCTTTGACGCCATCCGCCATTATCCCTGAAGTCGGTGACAACGACCTGGAGGGCGTGATCCGGAGATAGATTCACCTCTGCTGCCTCTCCTCCGGCGAGTGGCTGAGCTTCGCCGCGAACGCCCACAGCTGAGGCAAAGATAGAAGAGGCGTTGGCCTCTCCACAATTCCCAGGCGATACAAGCACCCCCTTTTTCTTTGTATGTTGCAGGTTCATCACCAGGACTTTGACAACTGCCCTCGCCGGACGCACTCTGCCCCGCACTGCTCCAACTGCTCGGCCGTGTGTCGGCCGAGCCCTAGTCGCCACGCTCCGCCGTGCGACTCCGCCTCAACCCCCTCTGCCTTCCGCCTAATACGCCTATCAAGGCTCGCAGCCGGCCCACCACCTCCGCTCACCCGACCGATCGCCCACCACCTCCACTCCTCCGTTCGCCCCGGCCAATCGCCCACCACCTCCGCTCCTCCGCTCGCAGCCGGCCCACCACCTCCGCTCCTCCGGACGTCCACCGCCTCCGATCGAGCTGCACCCTCAACCTACAGTTGCTGTAGGATCAGGGGCCAGCCCTTGATCCAACGACTACAATCAAGCCTCGTCGGCCTGTCCGAGCCTAGGCCCCAACCTAAAGGCTCGGGCTCCTCGAGCCTCCGCTTCACCACCCGAGCCTCCGCCTCGGGGTCTTCGAGCCTCCACCAGCCGCCACCTAGGCTCGGTTCCCTCGAGCCTCCAGTCCGCTTCCGAGCCTCCTGGCGCACGTGCTACGTACGTGCGCTGGAGGAAAATTGCAGCCATACCCCTGGATATTTCAGAATTTACAAATATACCCCAGTCAGGGATAAATTGCAGAGAGACCCCTCCAACTTTTATAAATTACAGATAAGCCCCTCTAGGGACCTTTTTGAAAGAGAAACTTTATTTTAATTACATTTTAGTCCCTACAATTTCATTTTATCATATCTTTTTCATCCGAACTCCGTTTTTAGCACATAATATGTCATTTTGAAGCTCTTTTCATGCTCTATCACTTAGCATAATTTGTGGACAGATCCGAGGCTGTTTATTGATAATTACTATTTCAGGATCTCTGTCGACTCTTGTAGGCTAATTTTGACATATTTGTGCTTAAGGAATTAATGATATTTTTTGCAGGAATTCGAATAAGGATTTTACTCTGATTAAACCCTTGTAATCATTGTTGATTATTCTCAATAGTAAAATTTTCACAGGGGATTAATCTATACTTATTCCTCTAAGATTATTGTCGACTATTCGAGGAATTGAATCAAAGACATTTGGAGGTCGGATATCTTGCTTCAAATTATTCTAAGCATCAATTGATTAACCTGAAGCATTGAGTCAGTTTGAATAACTCTTGAGTTTGATCCATTTTGATTTGTAATTAATTTTGTGAAATTATAGATCAGATTATTTGGGGATTTAATACGTTTAAATATCGCAGATCCTGGGCATAATCTTCTCTGTTTATTTTCTGTACATCGCATCTTCATCATTGCATTGTATTATATTGACCCGACACAGAAATTAATCAACCATTAATTAATTATTTAGATTAATTTAAGACCACACAACTAAAAATCACCGTTCTCTGTGTTCGACCTTGGTAGACTTTCCAAGTAAAAATATTCCACAACATTCAAAGATTGTGGTTTTTGATCGACCGATTTTCGCCTTCTATACTACAATTATCGACTATTAAAGAGGAGGATTTCACATTCATCAAATGGAGTCATTGCCGGGGAACGACAGATGTTTAGGGTTTTAAATTATTTTTGTAATTAATTTTTGTGAAAATTATTTCTATGTCATTTTTTTCTTTTCTGCATTTCATTTGCATTTCTGATACTAACCACATCCTCTCTCTTTGCAGGTAGCTCGGAGCAATTTTTGGATATTATTCAAGGATCTGCGAATTTTATTTTTAAGAGAGAGAATATATAATTTAATTTCTGCATTATTCTCGGGGTCTCTCTGAACCCTTGTAATAATTTGGACTGAACTTATCTATGGTGTATCGGGTTAGTTTCAACCCCTTCTGTGTGGTTGGGACCCGGCTTGAGTGGCATAGGATTTAGACACATATACGTTTGTTTATTTATCATTGATTGTGCTCGTAATTCTTAGGCCACACTCTCACTAACTATACACACTATAGATCGTTCAACATTAGCCAAATTTTGAAATCAATTTTTCCCGCTAATAGAACTATCTGCTTAGGGTGTTTTTCATATGCGCATATCATTTAGTGTAATTTAAATTCCTTGTCTTGTATCCCGCATGAAGAACATGAGGATTCACTATAAGTCTTCTTCTTAAGCATGCATCATTGATTTATGTTTGCAGTGGCTTTTTCGACTCTCCTTCCTCAAAGTTTTACAACTTAGAAAATAAAGGAATTGGGACTGCTCATTAGGCGTGAATTTCTATGCTCATTTAAACTTCAGTGATAACCTCAATTTAAAACTGGGACTGCTAATCAAGGCGAATGTACATAAAACTGACATAAAATCAACATGTGTCTGTTGGAGAGAAACCCACTCATTATTTGTAAGGACCAGAACGCACACTTAGGACAGAGCCCAAACTAAGAAATTTCACTCAGGCTACTGATTTTAAAAACAATTAACTACTTTCCAGTGAGGGTCTCGGGTAGCCTTTTTACGGCCCGACTTCCCTTAGCAGAGTAGGTGGTTTAGAGGACACTGCGGAAGGCTCCGTCCTCAAGTAACACGGGTAGCCATTTAAACAGTCCGTACTTACACCTATACTGGCTGAAGATAGGTGCAACTAGTTGTATGAACTTGGGACAGACTTTGTGAAATATTTCGGCACCTAACAAATCTGCTTAATTTTCAAAAATTGTTTTGTCATTAAATTAAAATTGAAAAGATAAGCGGTCGAACCCTAACGTACCTTCACTAGTGTTGAGTGGGTGAATCTACGTGTTTGTTTTGTGTTTGATTTTGTGTGTGTCAAAGACCTTGCAATCGCAAGCAAGTCGTGGTTTGCTGATCATTCCATCTCTCTTAAGAAGATGTCGGCATAGTGATCCTCTTTCCCGACCTCCTCAACCATGTCCCGATATCCTTCTTCACACACTCCTCAGGGGAACCTGATCTTCAAATCAGGTTCCCCTCAGCCATCATTCTCTTCCCGCCCATACATCTCACCCTATTGTTGAAGCTAAAAATCGATGGTCTTAAGTTCCACACAAGGCGAGAACTCAGTCGTTGAGTTGACCACACGAAATCCGGATCTTCAGATAACAATAACCTACAACAACGATCAAACAATGAAAAGCAATATGTGGAGTCAAAATTTATTATAACTCTACAATAAGTGTGTATAGTGCAAGTATGTGTAGAGTGTCGAACGCATGGAACAAGCATGATAGATCGAAAAAGTACTCAAGAGTAAATGTGATCAAATGCCTACAAATGTGCTATTTTTGTGTGTTTTTAATTTTTTAATTTATATATTTTTTATATTTTGATTTTTAATTTACTGATTTTGTATTTTCTTTTTGTATTTTATGTTTTTTTGTATTTTATTTTTCTTTAATAGACTATATATACAAAGAAGGAATATGAGATATAATATATAGAGAAAAATAAGCAAAAATAAGCAAACATCAGGAGATAAAATCTTTTTGGGATTTTTATATTTTTATAATGTTTCTGTGTTTTTTCTAAATTTTTCTTATTTTTTGGTATTTTTAAAGGTAAAAATACTGAAAACAGTGAATAAAATAAAAGACTGAAATTAAAATGAGAATTTAAAATATCAAATAGTGTCCAAAATTCCTCAAACTAATTTTAGATTAAAGATAATAAATAAAAGAAAACTCAGAGACAAAAATTAGATTTTTAAGATTTTTCTAGAATTTTTAAGATTTTATGAAGTTTTTAGGTGTTTTGCTATTTTTAGGGGTTTTACTTTAAAATTTTAAATGAATTTTGTAGTGAAGTTAAAAGACAGAAATCAATAAAATGTTATTTTTTTAGAATTTTTAAGGGGTTTTAATATTTTTTGGTATTTTCTAATGCAAACAGTAGCAAAAATGCATGTTTTTGAATTTTTATAAATATGAAAATGCAATAAAAATGCAAACTAAAAATATGGTGTGGAAGAGCAACAAAACATGAGCTTAAGTTAATTTTTTGGTGATTTTTAGGATTTTATAGATGCATGAAATAAATAGAGACCACAAATAGAAAATCAACACTGTCAGGGGTATAAATGTAAATATCCAGAAGTTCAGGGGCCACAGTGCAATTTTTACACAAAATATATAACTATTTTACAAAATTCCAGGACCAAATGCAAATTCCAAAACCCGCAAGGGTACACCTGCAAAAATTCCAAGCCCACACGTGGTGTGCACACGCGTCTGGGAGGACCTAAAAGCAATTACTTAAAGTCTGGGCGCTTAATTGCAATTTTTCCAAAAATATTACACTTAATTAAAGAGTTCCTGGACTAAAACAAAATAAGGAAACCCGCAGGGGGGTCCTTACAAAATGTCCACCACCCCACGTACGTGAGTCACGTGAGCTGACGTGGACAAGGACCTATATGCAAATATGGAAAGTATGGGGGTCTAAATGCAAATATTACAAAACTTTTACACTGCAGTTGAAATTTATGAACTAAATTTTAAATACAAAAATGCTAAGGGTAGAAAATGCAAAATACCAAAAGCTAGGCGATCCGACGGTGCTGGAAGCTTCACTTGACACGTGGCGCGATATAGACGACCGATGACGTTTCGGATCAAGCGGCCATGATTAGATCTCCAGAGGTGATCGGACGGCTGGGGCGCGCGAAGATCTAACGGTTGGCGTACAATCTGGGAGGCAGCAAAGATCCAACGATGGAGAGCTGTGGACGAAGAACAGGGAAGCAACGTTGGCGAGGCGAGCTTCCCCGCTCCAGATCTCCGTCCTCCGACGTTCGTCGAGCTCCAAAATTGGCCGGCGGCTCCCTGGGGTGGTCCTCGTGCTCCTGGGGACTCCAAAAATCTCTGTTGGTGGCCGGAGCTCGTGGGAGGGCTCGACGGAGCTGGTGGGCTCCAGGAACCTCCGACGAGGCTCAAAACGAGCCCTAGGCGTTTCCTTTGCCTCTTTGGACCTGCAAGCAACTTTAGACCAATGAGGGCATAGTACCTCGACGGTCAGTGAAGCGAATATCGACCTAGGGGGGGGGGGAGATGGTGGCCGGAGCGAGCTCCAGCAAGGTGAAAGTTTGGGTGATTCAGTGGGTGGATTGCTAAGCTAACGATGGGATATTAATCCTAATGCTACGGCGAACGAAAGGAGCAAAAGAAAAATAAGAAAAGCAAAGACCTCGAAGGTGGTATACCTGAGGTAGTGGTACCTCGACGATGGGCTTCGCCGGAGGTGGTGGAGACCTCCTCGACCTTCCATGACCCGCCTGAAGGCCGGAATATGGAGCTGTCACTTCCTACTCTCAGTGGCGCTCAACAGGGGATGAGAATGGTGGTCCGAAGGGGTTTAAAATTCAAAAGAAAAGTCGGGGGATTATTTGAAGGAGTTGACGAAAAGGTTCTTGCGCTCCAAAGATCGATGGAGATCACTCGAATCGCGGCTCCAACCCTCGAGAAAATCATAGGGCGTGAAAGATGGTTTATCGAGGAGAAAAAGTTCTTCAGGTCGCGACATCAATTAGTGCAAGGAATGGACTCGAGAAATCCACAAAATGGAGCAAAAACAAACAGGGCGAAGGGCAGGCAATTGACCGAGGTCAACGCTGACTGCCTCCTAGTTGGTCCATGTGGACCAACCAGGAAAAAGCCCTAAAAAATATTTACAAATTCATTTAAAATTAATAAATGAATTTATTATTTTTGGAGTATAAAATAAAAAATATTTATTATTTTATGAATTATTTTATTATGATTTTTATTTATTTTTATGAGGTATAAAAATACAAGTTACCTTTTTTAGGCATATATAGCTATATATATCTATGTATTTTATTAATTTATTTTTATGTTGTATATTTAATTTTATTATTTTTGTTTATTATTTTATAAATTTATAAAATATTTTATACACTTAAATATATTTTTATTTTATTTTTTTGATGTGTTTTGTGCACTTAATAAAATAAGAGTATCAATTATACATATATTCTTATAGGTCTTATACCTATGTATTATATACATGTATTTTATTTTTGTATTTTCTTTAGGGTTTTATTCTGATTTTAATATACACATATATTACAAATAATATTTACATAATTGTAAAAATATAAAATTGTTAAAATAATGAATAATAAATAAAATGAATATTTTAATCTATACAATTATACAATAGGGGGTCCAAAACTCAACTTTCAAACCGTATCTCCACAAAATACGAAACCACCTTCATTAAATAGCTTATTTAAAATTATAAATAATTAAAGGTGATTTTAATGTGTTTGGAGTTTTTATTTGAGAGATACAGGTCTGGGAAGTTTGGATTCTAGAATTTTATTCAGATCATAACTTTTTATCTGTACATTATTTTTCTATGAAATAAATTTTGTATTTTTCTTTATTTAATTATCTATAACTTTCATGTACAAAGTCTCTTTATTTGAGGTATAAAAAGTGGAACCAAAAATAGATCCCAAAATGAATAAAGAATGAATAAGATATAAGGAAATCTTATTGGTTTCTGGCCCTTATGGCCCTTATCTCCCCCTACTTTATTCCTTGTCGATGAAGGATATGGTTAGATACTCAAGCACATCATGGAAGCGTGAGCGTCGTATCGAATACGACGAGGAGCGACTAGTCTCACTAGTAGCTCCATGCAGCGGAATTTAAAATTTTTTCATACGACGAAACCACATGATCTAAGAACACTTCTCCGATCGTTTCGTCTAAACCACAAACAAGTAATAGGATTACCTCTTGAAGCGTGGTTGCGATCAAGTCTCTAAATGAAGAGACCTCCTGTGTCAAGTCCGATCCGACGGAGGAGACGCTTGCGAGCGCGGGGATGAACCGCGTGCTTCTCGCAATCCATGTTGATGATCCAAGTGGCGGATCTCCTGATCTCGACACACGAGATCCGACATCTTCTTCACGAGCGAGGTGCACCGAAGTAGATAGAGATCCACGAGTAGACGATCGAGCAGCATAACAACGATGCTGCGGCGATGGAAACTTCTCTCTAGGTCATCCATGGTGGACGACCATGAGAGAGGGAGAGAGAGTAGACGTGTAGAGAGAAAGAGAGAGAGAGAGATGTGCTTCTCAAGCATTATGTGTAAAGAGAGAGCATGGTATGCCTCTCTATTGATAGGGTTTTGGGATCCATGGATATCAATCCATGAGACATATAAAATCAATGGATGAGATTGATTTATGTCAATCCAATGGTCAAGATTGTTGTTGGTAAAAGCCAACAACTTGTAATTTAATTTAGATTAAAATATATTTGACAAAATCAAATACAAATCAATCCTAAATTAAACCAATAAATAAGGAGAGAATATACATGGAGATTACATCTCCATGTACATTCCATGTGGACGGCCACCCATTCTAATTAGGAATTGGGTGTCGCCCACCCTTTCCATATGGAGGGCAATCTCATGGAAATCCATGAGATTGCATGCCTCCTTGATATTCTCCATTATTTATTTCCAATAACTTTTTGTTGGGATTTTATTCATAAAAAATAATTCAAAATTATATTTGAGAATATTGCAATCTTGACATTGGAAAATTGTGAATCACATTCACAATCCAAAACAACATATAATTTATATTATCAATTAATTAGACAATGTGTATTTAATACACATTAATAATTAATCAACAAATATAAATTATAATTATCTCTCTCTAATACATTATAAATCACTTTTATAATATATTATGAATAATTGGATATTACTATCCACATTATTCTTATCCATAATAATTAAATCTCATTTAATTATATTGGATCACTTATTCTCATGTGCTCAAATAATATGAATCACAATCACATTATTTACATCTTTGATAATCAAATCACATTTAATTATCTAAGATAACTCTCCTTATAATATGAATCAAATTCATATTATTCATGACAACTAAATCACATTTAATTATCCATTTTCTCAATGCTCGGATACATATATCAACAATAGAATTATCCATGAACTCTTTCAAGGATAATGCTCTTTCTTCGCGAATACTTGGAGATAAGGACAGGGCGACTGTATTGTTGCACGTATAGTGACTTGGATATTGAGATTGCATCTCAAATCCAGATCTCGGGCCTTCCATAGATGCTTGATTAAATCAAGACAGCAAATCTAATCTTCTCATTGCATCTGAATCACATTCAGATCAATGTCCAATATTTGGATCAAGATCAGATTGCTTCTCTACTGAGAGGAGTCACTAAAATCCAGACCCGTTTCATCACTCCCTAGGAATGGAAGCGTCATGGTTATACAATCGTTTATGATCACATCACCCTCAGGTATTCCCAATACATGTACATCCTGCATACTGGAAGACTCAGAATAAACCCTAAGTATTAGATCAACTTTATATTGTCTACTTCAGGGTTTTATCAGTAAGTTTCTCATTTGATCATTGGGAGTTGGTATCGATCATATATTTTCCAAAAACATATATTATACCTTGGTCTTGATCATATACTTTCCAAAAGTATATATCAAACCTACAAATTCAGTCAAGCTTCCAAAGCGAGAAGACCATGCGCATGGAATTTGATTCTTTCCAATATCTCATGAGTGAGCTCATGTCTTCCGGTTCAGTAACTGAACCTGTATGATCTCTTTGAGAGATCGTATTACTCATATGCCCTTATATGCACACCAGTGCGCCGGTGTATAGACCTTGGTTAGGTCATCAACCTATTGGTCTGTCAAATGTACATACTCAAACATATAGTAACACATCTGTTTCCGGTCAGAGGATGCGTGCCTGTATCGTGATAGCATACGATATATGACTTTGGTTATCTCGATCTCGTTAAGTCAACTCTTTGACCTAACTAATCTGACACCTCCGAATATGGCACTGAGATGTCTACTGCTATTAACTGCTCATCGGAATATGATTTAAACTCGATATCTGTATGTGAACAATCATCTGAAGAACTAGGTATCGCATGGGCACCTCAACAAAATGCCCAACTCACATGGGCGGCTAGGTGAGGTGAGCTAGCGTGGACTTAGTTGCAATTACAAAAGTTCGAGGGTTACGTGCAAATGTTCCAAAATATTTATAACGTTACAAAAATATTGCAGAACTATATAATAATACGACAAAAATTATGGGGTTAAATATGCAATTAGCCCACTAACGGGCACGATCCAACGACGCTCCTCTCTCCACTTGGACACGTGTCATCGTAGAAGGAGGCGATGATGGTCCGGCTTCGAACGACCACAATTAAATCATCCACGAGAGATCAATTGTGGAGGCATTCAATGATCTGACGGCTACTGTGTGTCTCCAAGAATCGGGGTTCATCCAGCAGTAACGGAGGGGGAAGGATGAACGAGGAAGAACATCCGCAACTGCGAGCTTCTCTGGGCACGATCATGCCCCACCAGCATTCTTCAAGGCATCAAAACACCCCAAAAGATCCCTACGAGGATCCTCTAGTTGATGGAGGCGTCGGAAGGGGCGGAGACATGCTTGAGCACCACCACAAGGTCGAGGGAGGGCTGGTGGTCTCGATATCTCCAGCCGACTGCAAAATAGATCCGGAGGGCTTCTTCGCTCCAAATACCAGCAAGGGAGGTTAATAGGGTTGAGGGTAAAGTCCCTTGACCCTCCGGGTGTCGGGATGAGGCGGAGATGGGTCGTTGCGAGGGGCCTCCAGCGAAGGGCGGAGAAGGAGACCCAGATCGTTAAATATGTGCAAGATCTGAGCGACTGGAGGTGTGTGAGGCGTCGGTCTTATGAAAGGGAAGAGAATGACAACGAAAGGATCGACGGTGCGGGTCTGAAGTTAGAGGAATGCTGCAGCGGAGCAAGAGCTCCGACGAATGATGATTTTGGGATTTAATGAAAATAATGTGAAATCACGTGAAACTAAGACCTAAATTAGACTAAGACTACTTTAAAGAGTGAACAGACAAAGAAAATAAGAATCTTACCATATACTAGGTCCACCTAAGACGAAGCTAGTGGCGGAGCTCCTGGATCAGCCTCGATTCGATGCCTAATGCCTTGCTGGAGGGTCGAGATGATTCCTACTGTCACCAGGAAGGGCACTCAGATCTTAAACTTAGGGTTTGAGGGCAGAAGAGGGATTAACCCACGAATGAAGGGGGCGAGTGATTTAAATACGTGCGACTAGGGGCGAGAGTTCGAGGAGGAATTATGGGCACGGCGATACGAGATGGAGTAGAGATACGATCTGGCGAAGATCACGGATGATCAGAGAACAAATCTCCTGAAGGGTCTCATCCTCCTCGAGAAGCACATCAAGCATGAAAAAATCGATAATGCGGCTCCTCGTGATCTGTCAAAACGGGTGGAGAGTGCATGTCAGCTAGTTGACCAAGGTAAACAAGCGGGGCAATATGGTTGGTCTACGTGGACCAACCAGAAAAAAGTTGACCTGAAATAATTTCAAAAAATATAATAAATAATAAATAATTTTTTTAGTTTTAGGTTATAAAATAAAAAATGTTTATTATTTTTCATAGTATTTTATTATGATTTTTATTTATTTTTCTATAGGTATATAATTACAAGTTATTTTTTAAAGTTAATATATATGTATATTTACCTATGTTTTAGGTATTTATTTTTATTTTGTATTTTATTATTATTATTTATTAATTTATATTTATAACTTATTTTTATATACTTAAATATATTTTATTATACTTTTCTGATGTAATATATACACTTACATAAATAAGTCTATTTATTATATAGGTATAGTTATAGGTATTTCATCTGTGTATTTTCTTTACATATTTTATTTTAGTATTTTATTTATGGTTTTATTCCAGTTCTAACATGTACATTTATTATAAATAATATTTACAAAATTATAAAAATATAAAACTGTAAAAATAATAAAGAATAAATACAATGATTATTTTAATCGGATATACTATACAATAGGGGTCCAAAACCTAACTTTCACAACTTAAATCCAAAAAATATGAAACCACCTTCATTAAATAGCTTATTAAAATTTATATACAATTAAAGGTGGTTTTGATGTATTTTGAGTTTTATTTGTGAGATATGGGTGTAGGAAGTTGGGATTTAAGAATTTTATTTAGACTATAACTTTTAT
The DNA here is from genome assembly GCA_037367405.1 of Ottelia alismoides. NCBI lineage: Eukaryota > Viridiplantae > Streptophyta > Magnoliopsida > Alismatales > Hydrocharitaceae > Ottelia > Ottelia alismoides. Next base: position 509,679 of record JAZKJV010004705.1, read on the forward strand.
TCTGTATATTATTTTTAGATGAAATCAATATTTTTCTATATTTTATTATCTACAACTTTCACGTACAAAGTTTCCTTATTTGAGGTATAAAAAGTAGAAAATAAAATAGGACCCAAAAATGAATAAAGAATGAATAAATAAATAAGAATTTTATGGTATTTTGGACCCTTATCTCCCCCTACATTATTCCTTGTCGACCTAGTCATCAAGATGTCTAGGTCTCGTGGTTTAGGGTCAAAACATATCTTTGATATTTATTATTTTTCTTTTCTTTTCTTTATTCTATCATTTTGGTATTACAAATATTGTTTTATACAGTATTCATACAACAAAGCATGAATGTTAATTTGCCTAAATTAGAGGTATTTACATGCATTTACTAAGGTTTTTAAGGTCAAAATGATATAATAAAGGTGATGAAATGGTGATTCATCACCCTCTATGCTTACCTTTGCTAGTCCCTAGCAAACACTTATGCAATAAGTGTAGAAAAAGAAAAACAAAGAAAAGAGAAAGAAAGAAAGTAGATTAAGTTTAATTGTCAAACTTGTCTTCACAAAATCAAAGTTTGGAGCTTAAGTAGGACTTTTGGAAATTTACTGCAGGCGGAACCTTATTGGGAATCATATTTGAAATCCAACAGCCTTCGAGAATCCTAATACTTTGTTCAAGTCTCCTCAATAGAGAGGTCAGAATACTTCAACTCATACACAAACCCTTATGACTATGAATCTGACTCATACAATATATGTGATAGTGGCTCTCCCCAACTGAAATGACAAAAAGACTGACTTCTCCAATATGACAACCCAATGATTCCCCAATCCAATAAGTCCTTCCTCGAGGAGCAGGGTATTCCCTTCTAAGTTCAAGTAACAACCAGCTCAAGAGGAGGGGTGAAGAGAAAAATAGACGGTAGCCAGTGTGGCTACCTGTCCTAGGATGCAAGACCAGTGTAGTCAAGTCATCCAGCTGCAAGCTCTCATGATTTGACTTTGAAGCTTGAGCTTGCTTATAGACTATACAAATATATATACTCCGGCAGGCCTTTTATTTTCAATTAGGCATGTCCACTTTTTGGAGCATATACATAAGGAGTTTTTCCTCTTAAGCCAGTAGACTATCCCTTTTTTGAAGCATTATTGCAACCCACACTCTCCTGTCTTTAGACATCTCTGCTACTGGACGGGTTGGGGTGCACTTCCCTCCCTAGGCGAGGACAAATATTTCCACTTGTATGCGTTCATACTGGCAAATCCAATCCCCTCACTGCTCCAATTGAGTTGATCCAAGTGAAAGGTGCAAGTGTCCAAGTTAGGTCATTATCAACAAGATCCGCGTGTGTGCTCCAAAATATTTTACTTAATCAATCAAGAATCCATTGAACGAAGTCTCGCGATCTTCAAAGAATTAAGTCAACTAGACCTGAAGTACCTCGATTCTAGCTCCTATAAGGTTCCTGTTATTAGGTATATTTAAGGTTCAACCAAGCTCCAATCTTCATATTTTACTTAGACTTATTCAATTACCAAACTCAATCCGAAAAATACGAATACTATGCAAATGCTATGCAGAAAATATTTTTGTGATGCAATTTTCAATGTTTTGAACTTTTTATGGATTTTTGAAAAAGATGATGCAAATGCATTTTTTGTATTTTCAAAAAGATTTTGCAAATATTTTTGGTATTTTTAGTTTCGCAAATGTTTTTTTTGTATTTTTGAAAACAAAAGATTTTGGATAAAAATTAGGTACAAATATTACGTGGGGATGCATCTTATATTTACAAGCGTTGGGTTTTTAAGAATTCACAAGGGATAAGTGATCATTTTTATAGGTATATATATCTACAATTAATAATTTTAGTGTGATGTCCTCAAACTTATTTGAAAATGATTTTTCAAGTAATTTTGAAAACTATAGTGCAAAATAATTTGTACAAATAATATTTACAAACATTTACACACATTTGAAAATCATTTTGCAAAGGTTTTTCAAACAGTATATATAGATCTTTCAAAATACTTTTGCAACCATTTTTCAAACCGTTTGCAAATCATTTTTCAATTATTTTTATTTCACACAAAGAAAATAATTTTTAACAAGCAAACCAATTTTTACAAAGGTTGAAAATATTTAACAAAACATTTTTCAATAGTTTTCAAAAGATTTTTCAAAAGGATTTTCAAATAATTTCAAACATTTTAAAACAAATATTTTACCTTATTTATTAATCAGTAATTACACAAAGAATTTAAGGAGTAATAAACATCTTTTTATTAAGTCTTTTTTAATGAATTTTAATAAGTATTTTTAGCCATAATTATTATTACAAAAATATGAAAGTATGAGTTTTGTCAAAAGTATATACGGAGTATGTACGACCATCCTATACTTAGCTTGAGATATGTCCTCATAGATCAGAGAGAAAAAGAGAAGACATAACTCGTACTGAGTATAGAAAAATCTAAAGGATAATGAATGAAGGAAGAAATGAATCAATGAGAATTCGACCGTCCCCCTTATACTTAGAATAAAATTATCCTAAGTATAACAGATTATACACAAGGCAGGGAGGCTCGAGGGTGGGAATAAACAGATCATACTCAGGTTGTCTCCCCCTATGCTTAGAGTAAGATACCCCTAAGTATAGACAAGAAGAGGAGACAATGGAGAGGATCAAAGAATGACAGAATGTGGGGTGCACACCCCATATACTTAGGACAAGGTACGTCCTAAATATAGAAGACAAACAAAAAGGGATGACACCTTATTGATAGAAAAAGAACAATGAAAATGGAAAAGAATAAAAGAAGAAAAGAAGAAAAGATAAGTGAAAATAGAATAAGAAATTTGAACAACTTGAGGTGCACATCCCCCCATACTTAGGACAAAGTATGTCCTAAGTACAGCAATGATGAAGGGGGTAACATATTTTCAGTAGAATAAGAGACGAAAGGAGGAAAAGAAGAAAAGTCATTCAAAAATATTTTGATTCGCTTTGTCTTCGACTGCAGCTAACGAAGTATTCCGTTCGTCATCATAAATCACTTGGACGGAGTCAACAACAGACATGAATGTGTCATGTGCAAGATAAGGCTTCAGAACTTGTCCATTGACCACAAATGGTTGTGCGCCACCTAACAAACCAGATATCATTATACTTTCGTTGCCACACACATGCCTTACTATAAACGACCTAGTCCATTTGCTCTTTAGTTTGCCTGGAAAGATCTTTAATTTTGCATAGAATAACCACAACTTTTAACCCAACTCGAAGGATTTGCGGCGGATATATTTATTGTACCTCTTTTTGACCTTCTCCTTGTACATCATGCTATTGTCATATGCGTAATCTCTAAATTCCAATAATATGTTCAGATCCACTTTTCTGTTCTTCCCTGCTTTCTCTGAGTCCATGTTACAGATGTTGATGGCCCATAAAGATTTATGTATCAGCTCAATGAGCAGATGAATGACCTGCTGTAAACAAGTTGGTAGGGGGACATTCCTAAAGGAGAATTGTACGTGGTTTTGTAAGCCCAAAGAACTAAATCGAGTAGCTAAGACCAATTCTTGTGATCCGGATGCACAAGCTTTTGTAGAATTTTCTTTATCTCTCTATTTGAACATTCAGCCAAGCCATTGGATTGTGGGTGGTATGGTGAAGCTACACGATGTCTATGTAGAATTCTTGAGTTAGCTTCTTCACCTCTCTATTTGTGAAATGGCTACCCCCGTTTGATATTATAATTTGGGGAATCCCGAACCGTATAATGATGTGCTCTCTCAAAAATCGACAGACAGTCCGATTGTCGGCGGTTCGAGCGGTAATAGCCTCCACCCATTGACTCACATAGTCGACAACAAGCAGAATATATTTGTACCCCTGACTGTTCGGAAATGGGCCCATAAAGTCGATGCCCCACGTATCGAAGATGTCTGATATCTGAATGAACTTTAGTGGCATTGTATCTCTCATTCATATGGTACCACCCATCTTTTGGTAGCCAGTACAATACTTGACGTAATCATCTACATCCTTGAACAATGCAGGTCACCAAAGGTCGCTCTGCAAAATTGTTGATGTCGTTCGTCTGCCTGAATGGTGTCCTCATGATTCTTGATCATGACAAAGTGACAGGACACTCGAAACTTCCTCCTGAGGAATACACCTCCTCCAGATGTAATATTCCCCTTCACGGAATAGATATAGATCCTCCCACTGGTAGAAATGGATTATAGACAAGAATTTATCTACTTTCAATTTCGGCCAATCCGTGGAGTTCTCTTGGACAAAAGATAGTTCACAATATCAGCATACCATGGAAGCGAGGTGACTGACAAAATTACCTCATCTGGAAAGGTTTCTGTGATCGGTTGTAAGTTCGACTCAGGAGATTCAGGCTCAGGAATTCTGGATAAGTGGCCAGTCGCCATATTCTTAACTTCAGGTTTATCTCGAATTTCAAGGTCAAATTCTTAGAGGAGGAGAATCCATCGGATGAGACGTGGTTTGGCATCCTTTTTCTGTTGTAGGTATCGGATGGCCGAATGATCTATGTAAATAATAACCATGGACCCGAGGAGATGGGATCTGAACTTTTCCAAGGCAAAGACAACCGCTAGCAGCTCCTTCTCAGTGACGATGTAATTTCTTTAAGTTTCATCAAGCGTTCGGCTAGCATAGTGAATAGCAAATGGTACGTTATTTTTCTTTTGTCCAAGCATAGCACCGATGGCATAATATGACGCATCAGTCGTTATCTAAAATGGATGTCCAAATCGGCAGCTGCAAGACAGGTACCTAAGTGTTGAGTTCTTTCAGCTGATTAAAGGCAAGGAGCACACAGTCATCAACAATGAAATCATTCTCCTTGCCTAGCAACTCGGTCAATGATTTGGCCAACTTAGTGAAATCTTTGATAAATTGTTGGTAAAAACTGACATGGCCCAAGAATGACCTGACCTGCTTGATGGTCATAGGTGGCTCTAGCTTGGAAATCACGTCCACCTTAGCTGGGGCAACTTCCATGCCACATTTAGATACAACATGACCCAACACAATTCCCTCAGTCACCATGAAGTTGCTCTTCTCCCACGAGAGCACCAGATTTACTTCACAGATAATCAAGACATTTATTAAAGGAGTCCTCGTAGATTGATAAATTGTCCATAAGGACCTCAAGAAAATTCTCAACCATGTCAGCAAAAACTGCAAGCGTACACCTCTGAAATGTGGTTGGGGTATTGCATAGCCCGAACGGCATCCGTCTGAATGCGTATGTACCAAAGAAACATGTGAACGTGGTCTTCTCATGGTCTTCAGGAGCTATAGCGACCTTATTATATCCAGAATATCCATCCAAGAAGTAGACTTATTCCTTCGCGGCCAGTCTCTCAAGAATCTCATTGATGAAGGGCAATGGAAAGTAATCCTTCTTGGCGGTGAGATTGAGTCTTCTATAATCCACGCACACTCGCCAAGACGTCGGTACTTTGGTCGCGATCTCTTCTCCTTTGTCATTCTTCACGGATAGTGATTCCTGATTTCTTTGGCACTACGTACAGAGGGCTCACCCATTTGTTGTCGGAGATGGGATATATGAATCCTGCATCGTACCATTTCTAAATTTCTTTCATGATAACCTCGTGCATGTTCGGATTTATCTTTCTCTGAAATTCTCAGGAGGATTTGTTGTTCTCTTCAAGGAAAATGTGATGCGAGCACAAGGACGGATTGATCCCATGGAGATTCGAAGTTTTTCAGCATATTACCTCGTGGTTACATTCAAGAACCTCCATCAGACGGGATTCTTGGTCTTCAGTCAAATGTGCATTGATGATTACCATGTACATGTTTGGTTCACCCGCATGGAAGGCATATTTCTTATTGGAGGTCAATTACTTTAGCTCAGGCGGAGTGGGAGCTGCATCGATGGTGACTTCAGCTATCATAGCAGGTGGTGGTTATTTCATCTGTTCGGTGTCCGCCATGCTCTATTTTGCCTCTTCATCCAAATATTCATAGAAGTCTTCATTAATTTCTTCTTCATTGCAGAAATCGCCCATAATCTGCTCTTGATCTTAAAGGCATGTCATCTCCATAGGAATCCCATCAAGTGTACCAGCAAGAACCTCATCTTGGTTAATATTGGGAAAGTTAACTACCTTCTCCGATCCTTCCTCGGGGCAGACGAATTCACGAATCTCATTACCGTCCATAAAGAGGTTGGTGTCTTGAATATCTTCCAAAAAATCGTAGTCTTCAAAATGATTAATTACCCTCACGCATGATGCAGAAGTTCCCTCTGTAGGTCTTGCATTCGACATGGTCTTTATCTTCATTTTACTATTGTTGGAGCTAAAGGTGATCTCTCTATTGCCATAATTCACTACTGCATTGGCTGTTTGCAGGAACGACCATCCAAGTATGATTCGGGTGAGGAGCAACATTGTGGAGACGTCCATATCTAGTATGATAAAATCAGTAGGGAACTGCATCCCATGAACCGTGATGATCACATCCTCCAACATTCCCCTACACCGCTTGATGTATTTTTCTGTGAATTATAGAATCATCTTTGTAGGTTTGAGCGGTCCTAGCTCGAATTCGTGAGCAGTGAGGCTAGCATCAAGTTGACAGAAGTCCCACTGTCGAGCAAAGTGCATTCAAACTCCTGGTTGAACATCTAACATCGAACGAGAGGTGCTCTCTTATCTGGATTCTTGTTCGGAAGGTTATCGATGGCATTGACGGTGGCCATTGTAAGAATATGCTTTTCAGACTTGCCACCTTTGCTTCTGGCATTATGAGTATGAGGCATGCGCTTGGTCGTACATGCATCTTTCAATCCTTTCTTTACAACTGGCATGTACTCAAGAGATTTCATTAAAGGCATGCTCAAGACCAAATTTCGAATAATTTCAACGATGGCAAGATCGGGCAAAGAATTTTTCAAAATTTTCATTTTTTTATGTTTTTTCATTGCTTCTGAAAAAGGCATATTTACAGAATCTGAAATATTATCATTCAAAAGTTTGTCCCTATCGTTGTTTACATGTAGATGGCAAAAAGATATAGAATCATCTAATCTTTGGACCAAAAAAATGTAGGCTCGATGTCGTGTGTTAGCTTTGGATCCGTTGCAAGTGTGGAATGCTTCAAGACTGGTGTTGTCTCACGTGCAGGCGTCTCCAATGCAGGATGGTCTCCCTTGGGTCTGTTGTTGTATTTTTGAATTTTCTTCATTTTTTGTGATTTTTCTACCGGTGGTGCTGCTCCAAAAACATCGTTCGGCCCTTACGCTGGCTAGACTGACGTTTTGCTTTCCTTTCATCATTTTCGATGGCTAGAGTGTCCTACCACTCTTAAGAGTAACAACATCAGATAAAAAGCAATCTAATTCACCTGAATCGGGCCGGACATTGTTGGCTACCTGCTCCTTGCGTCGGAAATTGTTCGGGTTTGCTTCGACCTGAGCTGCAATGGTCATTTTCGCAGTCGTCAGATCGTCGATCTTCTGGTTCATCTCAACCATATTTTGCATCAATTGCTCAATGTAGGAAAGGGCTGGATTTACCGACACAATCTCAAAAGATTTCCCCTCATGGGGTTTTTGCTGTTGATAGGGCTGGTGAGATTAGGGTCGGTATCCTTGAGAAAATTGGTGAGGACGAGGATGGGAGGAATACCGTGAGTACTGAGGATGAGACTGGGCATCAGACTGCTGCTGATGGTAGCCTTGATTGTGGTACCCAAACTACTGAAGACCTTGCTGATAATTCTGCCTCCACGTGTTTCTTAGATAAGGAGGCTGATGATGATTAGGCTGGTAGGGTCTTCCACCCTGCTGTTGATGTCGGTGATAGGGCATATTGCCCATGTGCTGACCCGAAAAATATCCCTGAGGATGGGTTGGGTGCATCTCATTGTTCCACACACCATTGACATCCTGAATCAGCGATGGGGGTGGAAAGAACTGCTCGGAATAGGCAGGCTGGGGCTCTGGTTGATATACAATCATATGTGTCTGGGACGGTGGGGGCTACTCTGACGTCTACATGTAGTATACGTGATGGACAAGTTGGGGTTGCGGCAGACTTGGCTGATGCGACTGAATCGGTGATGGCTCCTTCTCAGCTGAAGTCTCGGCAGTGGCAGACACAGCGTTACAAGCATTGGCATTCAGATCTCGGATGAGCTGCTCCAGATGCTTGGAGATCAAATCGAACTTTTCCGATCCCTGGTTCCTCTTCTCAATGATTAATAATTTCTCAAGGTCATGTGACCTCTTTTTCAATGATATCTACCTTGGACAAGTGGCTCTCAATGATGCTAAGGTTGGAGCTCTCATCCCCATTTTCGGTGTGGGAAGCCATGCTAACATGCTTGCTGACTAGCGGGTATCTTCTTGTATGCACAGGACGAGGATTGGGTGGCCTCTCCTTCGGCCATTTCCCCAAAATGTTCCAAACAACATCCTCATCCTTGTTGAAATGGGAGCCACCGCAAGTGGCATCGATTGCACGAGACTGGTCTTCAGGATCTCATGGTGGGGACACTTTTCCTGTAAATCCTTGAGTCTTTCCCATGCTTCATGTATTATCTCATGGGGTTGTTGGCAGAAACTGGAGATGCAGGCTTGCATCTGGTTCAGATGCCTGAGAGGGTAGAATTTATGGATAAATGCAGATTTTAACTCCTTCCAGGTCATGACTACCTTCCCCAAGTGATCGACCCAATACAAGGCCTTGTCCTGGAGGCTAAAGGGAAAGACATTCATCTTGACTATCCTAATTGGGATACCAGGGTAGTGAGCGATGGAACAGATGCAGCCGAACTTCTTAAAGTGTATATATGGTTCTTCTATAGTGTTCCCATGGAATGTAGGGAGCAGGGATAGAAAATACGGCTTCTGCTCGAAGAGGGTATGGATTTGTGGAATTTGGATCCACTCTGTGATGCAACCCACTCTAGGGTTGTATGGCTGATTTAGTGTTGGCTTCGGCTATGGTGGTCCTGCATCCCTTCCCACGAAATCAGATCCGCCCACTGAAAGTTCATCTCCAGCACCTCCTTGATTAAACTCATTCTCTGGTTCATCCTCTCTTCCGCCATCTCTTTCACCAGCCCTCCTCCTTAAATCGTGCAGCATATTTTGGAAGGCGGTCTAGGCTAGGGCATGATTAGTCAGTTGTTGTTCGATTTCCTGAATGGACGTGAGCAGTTGACTATTAACTTCATTCTGCATAGTGTATTACCCTTCCCCCTAATGACTTCTTCTTTTGGTTGGGGATGTGGTCTCTTTCCTCTTCCATCGGCCATTTCAAATTCTGCTTGGATTTCCAGCTCGATATCGGGTTCTTGGTCTGCACACAGAAGAATACCCTGATAAGTTTGAATTGCAATACCAGATGGACACAACTTTGTTAAGGATGACAATGTGTAAGGAGAGAAACCTATGGCCATCCAAAATGGGAAAAGTTTAGGACAAGAGTGATCTCAGATTATTGAAGAAGAAGGAGAGTCTGGAGATTGGTTCACGGAGTTCGAACCAGGTTCTTGGGAATCGACCCGAATTATTGGAGAAAGAGAGCGTATGGAACTGATGTGGGTGTTGACGGAGTCTTGACTCAACTGCACATGCATCGCCATCTCAGAGATCAAGAGGAAGATCGATGTGGATGAAAGATACAGAGGTTAACGAGAAACAAAAGGAATGCAAAACAATAGAATGACTCAAAGTGAGTAAGGGTCAACAAGGAAGGAAGCAAAATTGCGTGAGTGTGTGATGTTTTTTATCTTGACCTTAATAAAACTAATCAATCAAACATAAAGCAATGGGTTCACCAATTCGACTCGTGAAGCCATGAAGTTTCATCAATTATCTTTGTAAGTTTTAGATTTGATTTTCAGACAATTAGTCTTTGAGCAAGTCCTTAGAGCGCTATGCCTATAGGAGAGAGAGTATTGCTAGAAAAGTATCTCATACTTGCCCTCCTCATTTGCAACATGTAATCTATGCTTTTTAAGGTCCTTGTAACCCTTTCTGGATCCCTACTCAACCAAAGAAATAGAGGGAGAAAGCCGATAGGTGAAACCACTACTTCGGATCTTGCTCGTAGTGGAATTACTCGTGAGCATGCAAGAACCTACTCGTACGCAAGACGATGAGACAGACACCCCCGTGAAGGTGTGACCTAGGATCAATACTTCATACAAGGTCGATGCTCTACACAATAGAGAACATCATTATTGACCAAGTCTTGCTCGTCTAAGTATGATAGAAGCACCAATACTTCAGAAATCCATGCGATACACAAGGCAGCCACAGACTGGATTTTAGGCTCTAATCCTTACGAAGCCGCTTTCTCACTGGGAAGGAGACCTTCTAGTGCAATCTGCAAACAAACGAGGGCTTTGCTCACCTAAGGCAATGAGTCCAATTAACCAATTTTATTTAGGTCATATATCTTAAGTAGTCCCTATTTTAATTTTTTTCTGTTATCACTTGCTTTAAGTAGATTCAATACAAGCGCCTAATATTTTTTTGTGTTTTCTTTGATTCCTATTTGATTCAGAAACAGAGGGAGATAGTCGGAAAAGCAATGCAAAGCGACACTAAAATAGAAATCTCACCTTAATGTCTAAATGATGGATGCTTAGTTAGAAGACTTAAAGTGCTTCCCAACTCTCTCCATGCGGGATGCAAAATATGATTTTTACCTAAATTATATGTCGATATGCACATGGAAATTGTCCTAAGCAGGCAATTTCTACACGTGAAGAACCAAGTGCTAAGTACTCAGAATGAAACCTAATTCCGTTCTTCGATGCCGATCGGTGTCCGCCACAACGGGTCCTGCAAGCGTTGTATACGACCTCCCTCGGCACGTGGTTTCAAAGCAGAATGTTTAGCAATTAATTACTCTAATTCCAAACACGAGAACTATAGGTGTAGGCAAAATAATTAGGTGTTTGGCCTTAGATTACACGATCAAGAAATCCTAAAGCATAAGGGCTCATTCCACAAAACAAATGAAAATAAGGTGGAAAGCACAAAACTTCAGGAAACAAAGAAAAATAATGCGATAGAAAACTCGGAAAATACAGTGAGCCCCCAAGTGAACAAACACTTGAAAGTTGGGCCCGAGTGTCCAAAGTCTAGAGTACATGTATTATTACAAATTAATAATTCAAATAAATCTCTCTCTCAAAAAATAAAAAATCATGAACTAATGTTCTCTCTCTCTCTCTCAAGAGCATCCTGCTCTCTTCTGCCAGCTAGGTCAGAATAGCCGGCTCCTCATCCCAAGGCTGTGTAGAATCACCTAGGCGATCCTCTTTGGTCCGCGGTCCCTCGCAAGAAGACAAGACAAGAGACTTCAGACAATTCAAAATAGATAATAAAAAAACAGAGAGATAATTACAACAATGGCTAAGCACGTAAAGAAATAAAATCTACTCTACAAGTTGATGCTCCCCGGTAACGACGTCATTTGAAAAACAAAAAAATCAGAGTCGCTAAATAATGTCCTGACAAATCAAGATTTGTTGTCGCTGAGGCAACTAATCGAATCCTCCTGTTGGTTCAACAATTAACCTACACAGATAATAAAGAAATTAATAGCAAGAGTTAAAATTTATTATACCCTACTAAAAATGTATAGTGACAAGCAAGTAGGGGTCAAACACATGAAGTAAAGGAGTAAAGCTGGCAAGGTAAAAAATAAAAGCACAATTTATCTCTCAAACACTTAGCCAAAATGAATTCTTTTTGGGTTTTAATTTTTAATTTTTATTTATTTGTTTTATATTTTTTTATTTTTATTTTTAATTTTCAATTTGTATACTTTCTTTTTATATTTTATATTTTTATAATTTCTTTTTCTTTTAATGATATAATAAGGTTATATAGGGTATATATACAATATAGACTAATATAGGAACAAACATAACTAAAAAGGTCAAAAGTCAGAAAATAAAATATTTTTGTGTTTTATTTTTTTTACTGTTTTTGTGATTTTTAGGATTTTTTGCTAATTTTTATGTATTTTTAAAGTAAAAAATACCCTAAATAAGAGATTGAAATGGAAATTAAAAATTTCAAATGAGGTTTAAAATTTTCCAAATAAAAATTAATACTTAAATAAGAATATAAAGAAAATTCAGAAATGGAAAATACAATTTTTGGAATTTTTGGGAATTTTCTAAATTTTTATTAAGTTTTTTAGGGTTTTTATTTTTGGGAGTTTTCTTTTATATTCGTTGGGGATTTTTGGTATGGGGTTGAAAAAGATCTAAATAAATCAGGAATACAGTTTTTTGGAAATTTTAAATACTTTTTATACTTTTTTAGTATTTTCTACTACAGACAAGGACAAAACAACATGCTATTTTCAATTTTTATAAAATACAAAATGTGTCTAAAAATGCAATGCAAAATTATAGTATGAATCAAAATATTAACATGCACCTATCACATTTTTTGGGATTTTTTAGAGCACAAGTGATATTTTAAATAAATAGAGACAACAAGAAGAAACTACAATACTAGTAGGGGTATTTTTATAAATAGAATAAAGTGCAGGGGCCATGGTGTAATTTCTCCAAAAATATTAAACATTAACTTCAATTTTCGGAGCTAAAACTAAATATCAAAACCTGCAAGGACACGCCTACAAAATGCCCACCTCACGTAGACAGCATGTGAGGTGGGCTGGCATGGACTTAGTTGCAATTACAAAACATTTGAGGGCTTACGTGCAAATGTTCCATAATATTTATAATGTTACAAAAATATTACAGAATTATATAATAAAATGACAAAAATAGTGGGGTTAAATATGCAATTACCCCACAAATGAGCACAATCCAACGACGCTCCTCTCTCCACTTGGACACCTGTCATCGTAGAAGGAGGTGATGATGGTTCAACTTTGTGCAGCCACGATTAGATCATCCGCAGGAGATCAACTATGGAGGCGTGCGATGATCTAACGACTATTGTGTGTCTCCAAGAATCAGGGTTCATCCAACAGTAGCGGATGGGGAAGGACGAACGGGCAAGAACACCTGTAGTTGTGAGCTTCTCCGGACACGATCCTGCTCTTCTGACATTCTACAAAGCACCAAAACATCCCAAAAGATTCCTGCGAGGATCCTTTAGTTGCTGGAGGCGTCAGAAAGGGCTGAGGAAAACCTGAGCACCACCACGAGGTCGAGGGAGGGATGGCGGTCCAGATACCTCTATCTGATCGCAAAATCGCTCCAGAGGGCTTCTTCTCTCCAAATACTTGTAGGGGAGGTTAAGAGGGTCGAGGGCAAAGTCCCTCGACCCTCTGGTTGTCGGGATGAAGCAGAGATGGGTCGATGCGAGGGGCCTCCAGCTGAGGGCAAAGAAAGAGACCTAGATCGTTAGATATGTGCAAGATCTGAGCGACTGGAGGTGCGTGGGGCGTAGGACTTATGAAGGGGAAGAGAATGACAATGAAAGGATAGGTGGAGCGGGTTTGAAGTTAGAGGGATGATGCGGCGGAACAAGACCTCCGGCGAACGATGATTTTGGGATTCAATGAAAATAACGTGAAACTAAGACCTAAATTAGACTAAGACCAATTTAAAGAGTGAAAAGACAAAGAAAATAATAAGCTTACCATACCAAGTTCGTCATAGAAGAAGCTAGCGATGGAGGAGGAGGCAGAGCTCCTGGATCAGCCTTGATTCGACGCCTAATGCCATGCTGGAGGGTCAAGATGATTCTTGTTGTCACTAGGAAGGGCACTCGGATCTTAGACTTAGGGTTGGAGGGCAGAAGAGGGATCAACTTGCGAAGGAAGGGGGCGAGTGATTTAAATTTGAGCGACTTAGGGTGAGAGTTCGAGGAAGAATCACGGGTGGGGCGATGGGAGATGAAGCAGAGATACGATCCAGCGAAGATCACAGATGATCAGAGAACAAATCTCCTGAAGGGTCTCATCCTTCTAGAGCAGCACATCAAGCGTGAAAAATTGAGAAATGGGGCTCCTCATGATCTATCAGAATGGGTGTAGAGCACAGGTCAGCTATTTGACCAGGGTCAACCGGAGGGGCAATCTGGTTGGTCCATGTGGATCAACCAGCAAAAAGCCAACCTGAAATTATTTCAAAAATAAATAATAAATAATAAATGATTTTTTAAAATTTTATGTTATAAAATAAATATAGTTATTATTTTTCTTAGTATTTTATTATGATTTTTATTTATTTTAGAGGTGTATAATTACAAGTTATTTTTTAGAGTTAATATATAGGTATATTTACCTATGTTTTAGGTATTTTATTTTTATTTTTTATTTTGTATTTTATTATTTTATTTTATTAATTTATATTTATAACATATTTTTAGATACTTAAATATATTTTTATTATATTTTCTGATGTAATATATAAACTTAAATAAATAACTCTATTTGTTATATATATAGTTATAGGTATTTCGTCTATGTATTTTCTTTACATATTTTATTTTAATGTTTTATTTATGGTTTTATTACAGTTTTAATATGTAAATATATTATAAATAATACTTACAAATTTATAAAAATATAAAATTATAAAATAGTAAAGAATAAATAAAATGATTATTTTTATCAGGTATACTATACAATAAGGGTCCAAAACCTAACTTTCACATCTTAACTCCAAAAAATATGAAACCACCTTCATTAAATAGCTTATTAAAAGTTATATACAACTGAGTTTTTATTTGTGAGATATGGGTCTGGGAAGTTGGGATTTAGAAATTTTATTTAGACTATAACTTTTATTCTGTATATTATTTTTGGATGAAATTAATTTTATATTTTTCTATATTTTATTATCTACAACTTTCATGTACAAAGTTTTCTCATTTGAGGTATAAAAAGTAGAAAATAAAATATGTCCCAAAATGAATAAAGAATGAATAAATAAATAAATAGGAATTTATGGTATTTTGGACCCTTATCTCCCCCTACATTATTCCTTATCGACATAGTCATCGAGATGCCTAGGTCTCAAGGTTTAGGGTCATAAAATATCTTTGATATTTTATTCTTATTCTTTTCTTTTCTTTATTCTATAATTTTGACATTAAAAACAATGTTTTATACAATATTCATACAACAAAGCACAAATGTTAATTTACCTAAATTAGAGGTATTTACATGCATTTACTAAGGTTTTTATGGCCAAAATGATAGAATAAAGGTGATGAAATGGAGATTCATCACCGATGGAGGTTGTTGAACAATTACCCCCTTGGGGTCCTATTTGCAAAATAGGAGTAGGACTTGTGTTTCCTATTCCAAATAGGACTAGGAGGAGAAAAAGGAGGCAAGAGTAGTATAAATAAGACCCCATGCATGGCATTGGGGATCATCCCAACAACAAGCATCTCTCCCTCTCTTCTCTCTTAGTTCTCTCTCCCCCAAGCAAGGAGAGAAGTAGCCCACGCAAGGCATAAGGAGCAAGTTCGCCCAAGGCATGAAGAGTTAGTCTGCATGGGTGCGAAGAGAAGTCATATCTGCAAGGAGCGTCTGCGCCGGAGGCACGAGGAGCAGCTGCTAGGGAGGTCCGTTCTCGATGAGGGGCATCACGTGACGAGGACAAGCAATGGTATCGTGTTCTCCAAGTAAAAGGTGACAATTATCTGATTTTATTCTTGTAACTGAGCCTTAGTTTTGTTGGGCAATAAAACTGAGAAGACATTGTACCCTCTTATTTTTCCGGCCTAGTGGATTTTGTTGCTGGTCATCTTGCCCCATGGGTTTTTCCCCTTTCTCACATCAAGGAGGGTTTTCCCACGTAAAATTTCTCGTCTCTCTGTGTTTGCTTGATTATTATGCTACGATTATTTTCTTGGTTCCCGTATGGGGAGCGTTCCATTGCTAGTCATCCTTTGCTGGACAGGTTAAGGGAACCCCTCGATTTCCCAACAAGTGGTATCAGAGCTTGCATTGTCGATATGGAGAAGGATGACGAAGGCACATTGATCAAGCTGATGAGCACAAACTAGCAAATATGGAAGGCCAAGATGGAGGACATCTTGTATTGCAAGGACCTCCATGATCTGGTGGAAGGAGAAATAGCCAAGCTCAAGAGCATGTCCACAGGTGACTGGACGAAGCTAAAAAGGAAAGCATTTAGTACCATCCAGAAGGGGTTGGACTTATCAGTATTCCACCATGTCGCAGAAGAAACAGATGCAAAAAAAATTGTGGGAGAAACTAGCAGAGCTCTATGAGCAGAAGACATCCATCAATAAGGCGTTCTTGATTCAGAAGTTGGTGAATCTAAAGTATAAGAATGGGATGAAAGTTGCTGAGCACTTAAATGAGTATCGAAGTCTCATCAATCAACTGAGTACTATGAACATGGCACTAGATGATGAATTGCGGGTGCTTTTTCTACTGGGTTCCCTGCCAGACAGTTGGGAAACCCTGGTGATTATCGTGAGCAACTCTGTTACAGACGACAAGCTAACCATCCCTGTGATCAAGAGCAGTCTCCTAAATGAAGAAGTTAGACGATGATCATTTGAAGAGTCCTCTTCTTCACATGTGTACGTATTTGAAAGAAGAGAAAGGACAAGCAATAGGGGAAAATCACGAGAGAGGCCCAGTGAGAAGTCCAAGGATAGAGGAAGTTCCATCATTGCAACAAGCCTAGTCACTGGAAGAGAGACTGTAGAGTCTTCAAAAGAGAGTAAGCAGAAGCCAAAAAGAATCAGAAGAAAGATGAAGATGAGAACATTACTGCAGCAATAGCCGATGATGACGATGATCAGTTGGTTCTCACTATTCAGGAGCAGTGTCTACATGCAGGGGATCACTCTGAGTGGGTCGTCGATAAGGTCGCATCCTACCACATGACTCCACACAGGGAGTTCTTCACTTCCTATACAGAGGGAGATTTTGGGAGAGTCAAAATGGGAACAATAGTTACTCCAAGATCATTGGCACATGCACATCTCAGTTCAGACTGATATTGGATGTGCAATGACTCTGCAGGATGTCTGGCACATTTCTGACTTGCGGCTTAGTCTCATATCCGTATCTCAACTAGATAGGGAGGGCTACCATCTGAAGTTTGGCAACAACAGATGCAAGATCAGCAAGGGCTCTCTTATCATGGCCAGAGGCATTGTATTGCACGCTCTACAAGACTCGGGTGAAGGTCTGGTTGGCAGCCTACATGCTAGTGAGGCTGACATGTCGAATCTCTGGCATCATCGGCTTGGACACATGAGCCAAAAGGGCTTACAACTTTTGAGCAGGAAGGAGTTATTACCATGTCACACTGACATTACGCTGTCACCTTGTGATTCATATGAGTTTGGAAAGAACAAGAGTGCGCCTTTCAAGATCAGATCAAAAGTGAAGGAAGATCTTCTGCAGTTGATTCACTCCGATGTGTGTGGTCCCATGGACATAGCGTCTTTGGGTGGAAACAAGTATTTTCTGACTTTTATTGATGATGCATCAAGGAAGGCGTGGGTTTATATGCTGAGGATGAAGGATCAAGTCTTTTATTACTTCAGTAAATTTCTTGCCATCATGGAGCACGAGACATGCAAAGTATTGAAGTGTCCACGCACAGACAATGGAGGGGAGTACACCTCTCACAACTTTCAGAGTTACTATGTAGAGCACGGGATCATGCATGAAAGAACATAGCCTGGTACACCCTAGCACAATGGTGTCACTGGACGGATAAATAGGACCATTGTCGAGAGCGTTCACTACATGTTGAAGACAGAGAAGCTGCCCAAGACCTTATGGGTTAAGGCAGTTCAGACCGCCTGCTACTTGATTAATCGATCTCCATCTGTTCCCTTGAATTTCATGTCCCTAAGCACATTTGGTCTAGGAAAGATCCCTCATATGCTCACATGAGGATGTTCGGATGCAAAGCTTATGCATTTATACTGAAGGAACAGAGGAAGAAGCTTGATGACAAGACAGTGCCATGTATTTTTGTTGGTTATGGAGATCAGGAGTTTGGATACCAACTTTGTGATCCAAGGAAGAAGACCATCACCAGGAATAGAAATGTGATTTTCTATAAGAACTAGACTTTAGTTGAGGACGACAGTAGTGGTGTTGACTCAGATGGGATTGCTATGGATGATGATAGCAATAAGGACTCAGATTCTTCTCCAGTACCAGGTATAGATAGAGAAGATGCACATCCGGAACAACATGAGCCAGATGCAGACCTCACTACTGCAGGTCCAGGGGATCCTGGGCAGGGGGAGCAACCTCATCAAGAAGCACATGCATCAGAGCCACAGGTCAGGAGATCTGGGAGAGCACACCATCCATCATCCCGTTATCCTACTTCCCAGTATGTGATGCTGACTGATCATGATGAGCCATGCACTTTTTAGGATACAAGATCATAA
Organism: Ottelia alismoides; assembly: GCA_037367405.1. Classification (NCBI taxonomy): domain Eukaryota; kingdom Viridiplantae; phylum Streptophyta; class Magnoliopsida; order Alismatales; family Hydrocharitaceae; genus Ottelia; species Ottelia alismoides. The sequence continues at coordinate 528,107 of JAZKJV010004705.1, forward strand.
GGAGAGAGATCATTGGCAGAATGCAATGAATGAGGAGATGCAATCTCTGAAGAAAAATCATACCTATGATCTTGTTGAGCTTCCTGCAGGCAAGAGAGCGCTGAAGAACAAGTGGGTTTACAAGTTGAATACAGATGATGGTGGAAAGCAACTGAAGTACAAGGCCAGATTGGTTGCGAAGGGATTCAATCAGAAAGAGGGAGTGGACTACGATGAGATCTTTCTCACCAGTTGTGAAGATGAATTCTGTGAGAGTGGTGCTAATCCTTGTTGCGAGCCTAGACCTTGAGCTAGAGCAGATGGACGTGAAGATTGTTTTTTTTATAGTGACCTAAAGGAAGAGATATACATGGAGTAGCCATGAGGATACCAGGAGAAAGGGAAGAGCATACGGTTTGCAGACTGAGAAAGAGTCTCTATGGCTTGAAGCAAGCCCCTGGATAGTGGTACTTGAAGTTTGATGCCTTAATGACGAAGCAGAACTTCAAGAGGACTACAACAGATCCATGTGTGCACGTTCAACGTCTTCCTAATGGCAGGTTCATTATCCTATTGATCTATGTGGATGACAGGCTGATAGTTGGTCATGATCCTGATGAACTCGAAAATCACCTCTTTAATAGTCGTAAATTGTAGTATGGGAGGTGAAACACAATTAAGCAAAAACCATAGACTTTAAATGTTGTGGAGTATTTATACTTGGCAAGTCTACCAAGATTGAACACAAGGACACGAGCTACTCTATCGATTTATCGAATTTTGGTCAATTAATAGCTTGTGCGAATAATTTCTCAATTCTAAGGTCTTCGTGCAGATGTGGAATGCAATTAGATGATGCATGTATTTTTAGTTATTTTTTGGATGCAATAGAATGATATGTAATAAAGGCAAAGAATATGCATGCTCAACATTAAATACAAAATTGCCCTACAAATTATGAGCACGGATTAAGGTTGAAATCAGAGTTGAATTGAGCACAAAAATATGAGCAGTCATCATTCATGGCAAAGTCATGTAGAGCAAGACTTCATCTAACATTAAAAATCATTTCATTTAAAATTGTGTCAGATGAGAAAATTAAACATGTCATAAGATAGATGAAGAAACAAGAATCAAAACGACACTAAAATCAAGCAATTTGGACCTACGGTGCACAAGTTATGAAGAAAACAATGCATGGGCATAAATGTAAATAAAATGCGGAAAATAAAAGATAATTAATCACAAATAGGTCTATAGAGGGACTTATTTGTAATTTTCCAAAACCGCATGGGCCAATGAGTAATTTCTCCAATTAGCGCTGGGGCATTTTTACAAATCTTGAAACTTACGAGGGCCTCCATGTAAATACCCCAGGTGTGCACGTGAGGCACGCACCTGGAGGACCAATATGCAATTATAAAAAGTATCAGGGTCTTCTCTGCAAATTACCCAAGCCCTCGTATGCTTGGCACGTGAGGAGGCCAGGCTCGAGAGGCAGGGCTGGTTTGGGTCACATGGTTGGCTGTTATTCTCTGGAGTCTGGTTCGGGTCACTTGAGCCTGTCAGCTCGGGGTGAGGCTCGATCATTCCACGTGTCACCATCAGGACCATTCGATCTAGATGATCAGATAGTTACTGCTCTCCGTGCTCCGTCGCGGCCCACCGGAAGAGGCTATGCTCCGGCGGGCTGCTGGTAGCTCCTCCGCATGCCAAATTGTTGTCTGAGGGTCAAAGAAGATGAAGGAAGCTCCCGCGAGGGAGCCGGAGCTACAACAAAGCTTTGAGAGAAATCAGATCGACAGATCGATGAATTCTTGTCGTTGGTAGAGCATTTAATCAGAGCATGCGTGGAGACTCTGGCCATTGACGAGACTTGCGCATACATATGTTGGAAATAGTCGAAGCCTTGTTGTGTGTGCGATGTGAATGTAATGAGGGTCCACGGAGGTGACAGGAGCGGTGGACCATTGTTCTTCTCCTCCGATGACGTAGAGGGGAAGGTGGCGGAGGGTGGCGAGATCATGGAGAAGGGACGAGGATGAGCAGAGTAGTGGGTGAAGGTGCTGGTAGTAGGGCGGAGGTCGTGAGGTGGTCAGGTGGGGATGAAGGTAAACAGGGATGTTGGAAGAATTAAGAGAAAGTGGAAGGGGTATGAAGCATCAGAGTACCTCATCGGAGATGAATAGTTGGCGGGGGTATCAGCTTGGGCTGAGGCTCCTTGAGAGCCTCTGGTCGTCGCCCGGCGAGGTCAGCTGGGTCCTTGGAGCTTAGAGGTGCACAGGGCAGCCGCAGCATGGTCAAGAGATCATGGATCACACCTAGGGACGACAATCATCGTCTCCTTGACAAGGCTGCCCTCCTCTGTCACCGGAGGGCAGAGGATGCAAGGGCAAAGCCTCGTGAAGTGGTGGATGACGGTGACGGCAGCGGAGGAGTGATTTTTATAAGAGGAGGGGTACGTTACCGGAGAGGGGAGCGAGGGTTTTGAAATGGTGGAATTGAATGTTTGGAGTGAAGAGGGAAGACGTTGGGAGTTACGCGAAGATGGCAGATCTGGGGGCGACACGCTGGTGGCGTTACGAGAGGGAGAGCAGGCCGAAGGCGTTTGATGGAAGTAGAAGGGGGAGGAGGAGTGGCGAGGCATAACAGACGAAGAGGGTGGTTACAGAGGTAGACGATGAAGATCTAACCGTTGGATCTCACGATCCAATGACCAAGATTAGGGTGCAAGTGGAGGGTTAGGATCAGATCCGCAGATCTGATCCAGCGACAGAGAGTTAGGCGGTACGGATGGCTAGGATGCGATCTGGCATCTCATCCTATGGTGGGGACTGAGGGGATGACTTGGCACAAGGAGGAGCATGGGATTGCGACGGGATCAGGTAGTTGTGGATAAGGCACGAATGAGCGGCATCGATGACATCTAGTGGATGATCGGGCGGTTAAGATTGGGCGAATGATGAATGAGGAGATGGAGGCGAGAATGAGAAGATCAGACAACCTAGGAGGGCGTCGGGTGGCGGAAGGAGGAGCGGGCCACGCGGGTGGCCTAGAGGGTGCCACGTAGCCCAATCAAAAAAATCAAAAAATGTAAAAATAAAGAAAAATATAAAAGAATTAGTTAGAGGCAAAATTAGGAAAAAAGTCAAAATATGAAAGTTGTAGATCTCGATGAGATCTACAAGTTTCAAGTTAGACAAATCCAAATGAGGTCATTTGTACAAAAAGTATTTTTGGGGGTATGTTTAAGGGGTTAAAAACACCGATTTTTGGCTTTGACATTTTTTGTAGTTTTTAGTCTTTTTAAGGGTCAGGAACTTATAGACAATTAATTGACCTAATTTTTTGGGGTTTTTTATAAAATAATTACAAATTAAATAATAGTAATTAAATACAATAATTATAGGTAATTATATACAATATAATACAATATAATACAAGATAATAATGATGATTTATTGGTGAATTTTATGGAATTATTTAAGCTAGGAGTTTAATTAGTGATTTTTAGCATGATGAATACGAGATTCATCATACCCATATACTTAAACCATGCTCGTCCTCGAGTATCTAAAGAATGAAGGAGTCGGATTAATTCCTGACAGTGCATGTGAAAGATTCAAGGCTCAATTTTTTTGAAGACCCTCAATTTAGGCAACCCTAAGATTCTGGGCTTATGCATGCTCTAGTCAAAAGGGATCCAACTTCTCTAATTTCCATACTCTCTTTTTGTACATATAATATAAGAATATGAAATTTAGTGTACTACATTCATGAGAGTTGAGTCGAGGCATCACTCAAAGTTCTAGTCCCAAAGACTCTCCTCTAGACCTAATCCTCAACGCTAGGGAATAAGTCTATTCTTGCTTCAGTCAATCATCTCATTAGTTTGTCAGACTTGAAATGTAGATGGACGATTAGATGATGGAGGGTATAGGATTGTGTCAATTTTTCTGTCCCTCACATTGGAACAAGGGGCCTCTCGAGTGCCTTTTTACTCAACACAAGAAGATTTTTAGCTTGTTGATCAATGTGTTCGTCAAGAGAGTTCAGAGTCGTCTACACTTGTTTTTCTGGGAGTACACCGGGGTGTGTCTCTTTTGAGTATCTAAGATACCTTTGACACCCAAACTTGTATCGCTAATGATGCAGAGCCCTTTTATGGTGTCAGCCCGACTCCTTGGTCTTGGTCCAAGTGGACACTTTAAAAAAGGTTGGGAGCGCTCACCATTAGTGGAATCTCTTTTGTAATTTGACATTGGAGGATAGATCTTTTCTTTGAATTTTTTTTCTTTTCTTTCATTTGTTGGCTAGCTCCACTATTTTTATCAAAAGTTGGCGCACACTGGTCAACAATTAAAATTAGTTTCATTAAACCCTGATACATAGGTAGATATCAAAGAGATAGCATATGAACTTGTTCACATACTGGCTAGGGTTTTATTGACACTCAGGTTTTCTAAAGCCTTCATTAACTTAATACCATCCTCGAATATCATTAGATCGTATCTAAACTCAAATCTCTAGTCCTAATTCCTCAAGTGATAACTCAACTTATCTCATCAATCATACAGTTGTGAAAGTGATTGTGGTGATCATATTCTTTTGAAGGTAGAGATGAAGAGTGCAATATAGCGCTCAAATCTTTCAAACTAGTGAAGTGTGGATAATTAAGTTTAAAAACCCTAATGACTAAGGCATGTTAGTTCACACTCTTTAGATCACAGAAATCCAGTGTCCTCAAAATTCTCAAGCCTTGAGTGAATGTGAATGTGTCAGGAATACACCAACTCCTAGGTTAGTGATTTTTGGCTTTTGCATATTTTTATGGATCTTATTTTTTTTCATTTTTTAATTCTTTTGAGAGATAATGACTGGCCCAAACTCATATGAATAGAAGTATCTACTTCAGCCAGTATGGGTTTAAGTATGGGTCGTTAGACGGACCCGTGTTACTTGAGGACAATGCCATATACAGTGTCCTCTAAACTACCCACTCTGCTAAGGGAGACCGAAGTTCCCTCAACTGAAAGTAGCTACTAAGCCTAGTAGTCAAAGTCTCATTCAAAGAAAGGTTTGGATTTTTCAAATTTTTATGGATTTTTTTTGAAAAAAGGTTATTTACAACAAGTTAATCCCTCAATTTTTAAGAAAATATTTTTATAGGATTTTTACAAAACTCAGTTCACAGGTTTACTTAAACCAAGCCGAAAAACTATTTTTCAAAAAATTTAAAAGTACGAGCTATATATATATAATAATATACAGTATACCCCCTATACTTAATTTTTGCTATGTCCTCATAGCACAAGTGATATGAAGCCATTGCTCAGTTAAATATAGGGTGATATAGCGGAACTGTAAAGGAGGGTCCCCCTATACTTAGGTCAAAACTTGACCTAAGTACAAGAAGACACGGAGAGGGAGGGGAGAATGAGTCGGGTCCCCCTATACTTAGGCTAAAATTAGCCTAAGCAAATGATCTGAATTGGGGGGGGGTCTGTGTTGGGAGAAGCATTTACACTAAGATACAAGGGAGGGGGAGGGAGAGGGGTGTGTTTTTACAAAAAAAAAACTAAGGGGAAGATGAGAGAGAGTGGGGGGTTGTGCAATGTGTACAGATTAAGGTGTGGGAAGGGGGAAGAGTGATTGTGTGAAATATACAAAGAGGAGGGAGATGAGGGGGTGATTGAGTGTTTATGTGCAAGTGTGTGTGTGTGTGGGGGGGGGGGGGTAGATCATCTAGCGATCTACTTTTTTTTCTTTTTTTACAACATGCGAGCCTTGTAATGAGGGCTGTTAAAAATGCACATGCAACAACTATTTTTTTTACAAGATGCAAATGCAAACAAACTGATAAAAATCCCTGAAATTCTTCGCCAATTCTTTTGCGGCCTTCTCAGCGGGAGCTCCCAACTCCGTGCCTCCATGGAGATCAAGAGTCCTCGATCTTCATGGGCCCTGTCATAAAAGAGAGATGTTAGAAAAATAGCAAGGAAATTAATCAGAAGAACTGATGCAAAAATACTACATGAAAAGAAGACCTGTGAATTTACAAAAATATTCAATAAAAATATCAAAATCCAACAAATAAATAAGTTGAGCCGTGTCCCCGGCAACAATGCCATTTGATGAACTTGAAAATCGCCTCTTTAATAGTTGTAAATTGTACTATAGGAGGTGAAAAATGATTCAGCAAAAACCACACACTTTGAATGTTGTGGAATATTTATACTTGGCAAGTCTACCAAGGTTGAACACAGGGACACGAGCTACTCTATCGATTTATTGAATTTTGGTCAATTAAGAGCTTGTGTGAATAATTTCACAATTCTAAGGTCTTCGTGTAGATGCAGAATGCAATTAGATGATGCACATATTTTTAGTTGTTTTTTGATGCAATAGAATGATATGTAGTAAAGGTAAAGAATATGCATTATCAACATTAATTACAAAAATGCACTATAAATTATGAGCATGGATTAAGTTGAGTCGAATTGAGGACAAAAATATGAGCAGTCATCAATTCAGGGCAAAGTCATGTAGAGCAAGACTTCATCTAACATTAAAAATCATTTCATTTTAAATTGTGTTAGATGAGAAAATTAAACATGCCATAAGATAGGTGAAGAAACAAGGATCAAAACGACACTAAAATCATGCAATTTGGACCTACGATGCTCAAGTTATGAAGAAAGCAATGTAGGGGCATAAATGTAAATAAAATGCAGGAAATAAAAGATAATTAATCACAAATAGGTCCTCAAAGGGACCTATTTGTAATTTTTCAAAACTTCCTAGGCCCATATGTAATTTCTCCAATTACGCACGAGGGTATTTTTGCAAATCTTGAAACCTGCGAGGGCCTCCATGTAAATACCCTAGGCACGCACATGAGGCATGCGCCTGGAGGACCAATTTGCAATTAAAAAAGTATCAGGGTCTTCTCTGTAATTTTCCCAGGCCCTCACGTACTAGGCACGTGAGGAGGCCAGGCTCAGGAGGTAGGGCTGGTTCAGGCCATGTGGCTGGTTCTTGTCCTCTGGAGTCTGGTTCGGGTCACCCGAGCCTGTCAGTTCAGGGTGAGGCTCGGTCATTCCACGTGTAAGCATCAAGACCGTCCGATCTAGATGATCGGACGGTTATTGCTCTTCATGCTCCACCGCGGCCCATCAGAAGAGGTTGTGCTCCGGTGGCTGCTGCTAGCTCCTCCGTGCGCCAAATGGTCTCCTGAGGGTTGGAGAGGAAGAAGGAAGCTCCCACGAGGGAGCCAGAGCTACAACGAAGCTTTAGGGCAATCAGATCGGCAGATCGATGAAGTCTCATCGATGGCGGAGCGACTGATCAGAGCATGTGTGGAGACTCCAGCCATTGATGAGACTTGCACTTGCAGGCGTTAGAAATAGCTGAAGCCTTGTTGTACGTGTGATATGAATGTAATGAGGGTCCGTAGAGGTGATGGGAGCGGTGGACCATTGTTCTTCTCCTCCGATGACACAGAGGGGAAGGTGGCGAAGGGTGGCGAGATCATGGAGAAGGGAGGAGGATGAGCGGAGTAGTGGGCGAAGGTGTTGGTTGTAGGGCGGAGGTCGTGAGGTGGTCAGGTGGGGATAAAGGTGAACATGGATGTCAGAATAATTAAGGGAAAGTAGAAGGGGTATAAGGCATCAGACTACCTCGTCGGAGATGAATAGTTGGCGGGGGTATCATCTTGGGTTGAGGCTCCTTAAGAGCCTCCGATCGTCGCCCGACGAGGTCGACTGGGTCCTCGGAGCTCAGCGGCACATGGGGCGGCCGCAACATGGTCAAGAGACCATGGATCGCACCTGGAGACGGCGAAATCGTCGCCTCGACAAGGCCGCCCTCCGCTGTCACTGGAGGGTGGAGGAGGCTAGGGCAGAGCCCCGTGAAGTGGTGGATGACGGTGATGGTGGCAGTGGAGCGGTTTCTATAAGAGGAGGAGGTTGGTTACCGGAGAGGGGAGCAGGGGTTTTGAAACAGTGGAATTGAATGTTTGGAGTAAAGAGGGAAGATACTGGGAGTTACACGAAGATGGCGGATATGGGGGCGACACGTTGGTGGCGTTATGAGAGGGAGAGCGTGCCAGAGGCGTTGGCTGGAAATGGAATGGGGAGGAGGAGCGGCGAGGCGTAACGAACGAAGAGTGGGTTTACAGAGGTAGACGATGAAGATCTAACCGTTGGATCTCACGATCCAACAGCCAAGATTAGGGCATGAGTGGAGGGTTAGGATCAGATCCGGAGATCTGATCCAGCGGTGGAAAGTTAGGCGGTGACAGATGGCTAGGATGCGATCTGGCATCTCATCCTAGGATGGGGACTGAGGGGATGACGTGGCGCAAGGAGGAGTATGGGATTGCGACGAGATCGGGTGGTTGTGGATAAGGTGCGAATGAGCATCAGTGATGACATCTGGAGGATGATCGGGTGGCTGGGATTGGGCGAATGATGCACGACAGAGATGGAGGCGGGAATGAGAAGATCAGACGGCCCAGGAGGGCATCGGGTGGTGGAAGGAGGAGCGGGCCACGTGGGCAGCCCAGAGGGTGCCACATGGCCTAATCAAAAAATCAGAAAATGTAAAAAATAAAGAAAAATATAAAATAATTAGTTAGAGGCAAAATTAGGAAAAAGTCAAAACATGAAGGTTGTAGATCTCGATGAAATCTACAGATTTCTTGTTGGACAAAAAGCCAAACGAGGTTATTTGTACAAAAAGATATTATCGGGGGTATTTTTAAGGGGTTAAAAACACCAATTTTTGGCTTTGACATTTTTTGTAGTTTTTAGTCTTTTTAAAGGTCAGGAACTTTTAGACAATTAATTGACCTAATTTTTAGGGGTTTTAAATAAAATAATTACAAATTAAATACTAGTAATTAAATACAATAATTATAGGTAATTATACACAATATAATACAATATAATAAAGGATAATAATGAGGATTTATTAGTGAATTTTATTGAATTATTTAAGCTAGGAGTTTAATTAGTGATTTTTAGCATGGTGAATACGAGATTCATCATATCTTGGATTGATTACAAAGATCAAAAGGGAACTCTCCAGGGAATTTGAGATGAAGGATTTAGGAAAGGCAAATAGCATACTTGGGACGCAGATCACTCGAGATAGGAAGAAGCATAGGTTGTGGTTGTCACAAGTGGAGTGGTTCAACATGAAGAATGTGAAGCTTGTCAGCACGCCCCTTGCCTCTCATTTCAAGTTGACGAAAGCAACATATCTGTCTACTTTTGAGGAGAAAGCTAAGATGACCAAGATTCCTTACCAGTCTGCAGTTGGTAGCCTTATGTACGCCATGGTTTGCACCAGACCCGACATTGCTCATGTTGTGGGCGTAGTGAGCAGATTCATGTCAAATCCGGGGAAGGATCAGTGAGAAGCAGTGAAGTGGATTCTGAGATACTTAAGAAGGACCTCAAGTATGTGTCTGATGGTTTGGGAGGCCAAATCCCAAACTCTGTGGATACACAGATGCTGACATGGCAGGAGATTTGGATCAGAGGAAATCGACTTCCAGATACATTTTCATCTTCGCAGGGGGAGCGATTTCGTGACAATCCAAGTTGCAAAAATGCATTGCACTCCCAACGACTGAAGCCGAGTACATTGCAGCAGTAGAAGCTAGAAAAGAAGTGTTGTGGTTACAACGATTTCTTGGTGAACTTGGATGCGAAGACAGTAAGCTGATTGTCTTCTATGATAGCCAGAATGCCATTGATCTGAGCAAGAACACGATGCACCATGCTCGCACAAAGCATATAGACGTGCAATATCATTGTCTGAGAGATGCTATTGGCAAGAAGCATCTCATTCTGAAAAAGGTCTACACAGATGAAAATCTATCAGATATGCTGACGAAGGCCGTGACTCGTGACAAGCTGCAGCTCTGTAGAGAGTTGAGCAATTTCATCTCTCAGTGATCATCTTCATGGAGACACCTCCCCATTGGGACTAGAGGGTGAGGTTGTTGGTTATTATCCATTCCCAAAATAAAGAAAAGGGGGGATGGAGGTTGTTAAACAATTATTCCTTTGGGGTCCTATTTGCATTAGGAGTAGGACTTGTGTTTCCTATTCCAAATAGGACTAGGAGGAAAAAGAGGATGCAAGGTAGTATAAATAAGACCCCATGCATGGAATTTGGGATCATCCAAACAACAAACATCTCTTCCTTTCTTCTCTCTTAGTTCTCTCTCCCCAAGAAAGGAGAGAAGTAGCCCACGCAAGGCATGAGGAGCAAGTTCGTGCAAGGTACGACGAGTTAGCCCGCAGGGGCATGAAGAGAAGTCGCATCTGCGAGGAGCGTATGTGTTGGAGGCACGAGGAGCAGCCGCCAGGGAGGTCCGGTATTGAGGAGGGGCATCACGTGACGAGGAGAAGAAACGGTATCGTGTTCACCAAGTACAAGGTGACAATTATCTGATTTTATTCTTGTAACTGAGCCTAGTTTTGTTAGGCAACAAAATTGAGAAGACATTGTGCCTTCTCATTTTTCTGGCCTAATGGATTTTATTGAGGGTCGTCGTGTCCTGCGGGGTTTTCCCCTCTCTCACATCGAGGAGGGTTTTCTCACGTAAAATTTCTCGTCTCTCTGTACTTGCCTGATTATTGTGCTACAATTATTTTCTTGGTTCTAATGTGGAGAACGTTCCGCTGCTAGTTGTCCTTTGCAGGACAGGTTAAGGGAACCCACGATTTCCCAACAAAGTTTACGTAGTGATCCAACCCTTTGTAGGCCCAATGAATTTCATTTTTCATAAAAGCTGACTATCCATATTGCTTCTATATTGGGCTAGCTGATGATAAGCTGATTTGACTGTGAAAGTCAATCTAGGATGTTGTCTTTATATAAATGTATCAGGTTGGCTTTGCCTTGTGCTTATGGTGAGTATTTGTTGGTTTATCATTGAGTTGAAATATTCTGTCAAAATTGGGATATTCCAATTGCAACTTCCATCCATGAGTTGAGAAACTTTACTAGGCATTCGGCTAGCATACGTTTTAGGAGTGATAGGTTCATCATAATGGGGCAACCATATGTCTCTCCATATGAGGGTGGAGGTGCCATTCCCCACCAGGTTGATGGCATTACTAAAGAGAAGAGTTCTAACCTGCATGAGTTCCTTCCATTGGGGAGAGGAAAATAATGTATGTTTTATCTACCAAACATCATGGATGGGCCTCCACGTGAATCGATGAAGCTCAAACGACTTCCAAGTAAACCTCTCGATCAAGTGACTCAGTGCATGTGACCTTCTCTTAACTTTGTATGGTGTAGATGAAATGGAAGCTTTGATTAGGTGCTTGTTAGCGCACCACATGTCACCTTGTTGAAGGTGGGGATGAGCGCAAATTTGAAGGCAGACACTCTCCTATTGATGGACGATGAAGATTAACACGGAACAATACAATTGACGGCTTCGAGATGTGCTAGCTTTTGCCTTATTCGTTCTTGAGCACGCAAGGGCTCCTGAAGCTCTAATGGTCTCAAGTGAAGCTTTAAGTGGCTAATGCTCTTCGTGCTGCTGCGTGGAGCTTTAATGGTAGGTATAAACCCTTCAAAGAAAAAGGGATGTCCTCAATTTGATTAGACTCATGTATATTGTGGAATGTTTGTGGTGGGTTATATGTGTATTCAGCAACGAATGAAGGGATGAGGATAAAGTCCTGACCACCGTACATGATTGGGTTGGAGAAGGTTGAGGAGGAAAGTGGAGACATAAAGAGTAAGAGCACGGTAAAACAACGCAAAAGTGAGGGAGAAAGGTGGTCGTGATGATGTGGACATAGGGAGAAGAGTAGAAGGAGAGGGAGTGGAATGACGAAGAATGACACGAACGAGGAAGAATACAAGAGGAAGAAATGGAAGTTGGACGAAAAGGAGATACTTGCAATGACAGAAATGGTTTCGCCTAATGGAGGTACTCAAAAAGCAATTGGGATGCCACCTCTATGGCCTAGCGTGAAGGCCAGAAGCTTGGGTAAGAGGAGGAAGAAAACTATATAGGAGGATGTTGATCCAATTGAGAACGATCACACAAGCGTGTGGACCAGTGACGGTCCGTTCGGACCTCCTTATTAATATGTTATTTTTTATTGTAGCATAGGAATCCTATGATCGATCAAAAACCACACTAAAATTAATTATAAAAATTAATATGAATATGATTAATTATTTATTTTACTTGGGTAAGTCCCAATGTCAAACTCAGTGAGGTAATATAAGGGTTCAAAGTTAATTCACAAATAAATTCAGATGGATTAAGTTTTTAAAGAATAATTTTTATGTGAAAGAGAACTAAATAAGTTTAAAACTATATAAAGAACACCAAAATTAGACTCCAAATGCTTAAGATATCAATAAATTAGTCTAAGGGTATAATTGAGATAAAAATAAAGAAAAGTGTTGCACCTTGGACCTTCACAAGGGTTGATTAGCAATTTCCAGAACTTGGAGGGTGTTCTGATGCAATTTGTCCTTCGACGGGGATGAGTGTGTGATTTTTTGGAATTGGGGGTGTGTCTCTCTATCGTACGTGAGGAGGCGTGTGGGCGAGGGGTCTGGTAGGTGATTTGGGTGTGGTTGCTCTACGTGGCTACCTCTGAGTGCTCTGGATCCATCGAAAGCATGAGGCTCGGGTCTTGGGCTCAGAACAAATCTGAGGCGTCTAAGATGATCCCTTGATGATCAATTGTGGTTTCTACTCAAAATGTTCCTCCCCCTTTCCCTCATCTCAAGTTCAGAGACAAGAGCCCAAATGAACTCTGATGGCCTTCCTGTGCTCCCAAAGATCAATGGTCGAAACACAGTCGTCGTTGCGAACGACGGAGGAGGGTTTGATGCTGGATGAAGACTTGAAACCTACAAGTGTTGATAGAGTTCGAAGCCATGATCCTTGGTGCACAAAGGAAGATGGGGATGGATGCTCCTGTGTTGCACGAGAGATCAAAGCTCATCGGCTAATGGGTTCTGGAACGAAGAAGGGAAGGCGTGGGGGATACCGAAGGTGAAGGTGATCTCGTTGGTGGTTGGTTTAGATGGATGGGTCGAGGAAGACAATGGAGTTGGTTATGAGGAGTAGATGGTGCAGATGAGATACATATGTGAAGCATAAGAGAGGAAGAGAAATGAAGAGGGATATTTGGGAGTTCGCCTGGAATTGGAGGAAGATGGCCTCGACTCCATCTTCACCTCAGAGGTTGGGAGGAGCAACCTTGAATCTCGCCTCTGGCTGAAGGAGGAGCAACGCAACCTTTGGATACGTGGATCACGCTTAGAGCTGTCGTCACTGAAGAAGCCTGGTTGTCACCAACCGACCTCTCATCTCTCTCTCATTCCCTCTCTCTATGTCGAAGACGACGGATAAAATTGGGGAAAAGGTCTAATTGGGGTCTAAATAGGAAGAGGTGCGAGAAGAGTCATAGGTCGATAGGTTATTCGCTATGAGAGAATAAGGAGGGTAGAGGTGTAGGGTGATGTTGCTCTAATGACTAATGATGGAGGAAAGAGGTGATAAGGGGAATTGGCTGTTAGAGTCGTGGGGGTTTCAGGTTGTTTCCATGTTGGGGTTAGGGTTCGGGTTGTTGGAGAAGATAACCAGGGAAGGAGGAGCTCGATCAGGTTCAATACATGCGATTAGGATGGTTGGAAGGTCAATCGAAGGCCGGAGCTGTAGGTGATCGGTTGGTTAGGGAAGATGGAAAGGTAGGAGGAGAAGACCAAGTCATTGGATCGTGAGTTGATCCAATGGTTGGGTTGCTAGTGGCCAAAATGGGATGACATGGGGGGTTTGGCGGGTTGTGGCCAAGTAGGTGAATGCCATGTGGACTTTTGATCATTGACTAATGCATGAAATAAGAGAAAATTAAATATAAAATAACAAAGACCTTTAATGTAAAAATAGATAAAATGAAAAATGTTGATCTAAATGCATTATACAATGTTCATGAAGGACTCAAATGCAAATGGGCTCAACTATGCAAGATATACATTTTTTGATGATATTTTATGTATATATAAAATAACAATTTTTAGTTTTATAATTTTTATATGATTTTCTACAGAAAATAAATGCATGAAAAATCAAACCTGATTTAAAATAATATAATGGTGATGAGCGCGAAATTCACCTCTTTAATAATCAGAGAATGTCGTAAATAGTAGTAGTATAGGAGATGGATTTCGGTCAGCAAAAACCACACACTTTGAATGTTGTGGAGTATTTATACTTGGCAAGTCTACCAAGGTCAAACACAAGGACACGAGCTACTCTATCTATTTATCGAATTTCGATCAATAAGATCAAGTGTGAATTATTTCTCAATTGCAGGTCTTCATGCAGATGCACACGGTAAAATACAAATTACAATGCAATATATGATGTATGCATTTTTTTAGTTGATTTTTATGCAATTATAAAATGATGCATGAAAATGATGTAAGGTCAAGTACATGCAAAATAAAGGATTACAAAAATACCGTAAAAGGATCACTAAACTGAGCAACATAATATAGTATGAAGTTAGAGTCATTTTAAGCACGGCAATATAGTGGGTCATCATTTCAAGGCAAGGACAAGTAGAGCCAGATCATCATCTAACATAAAAAACTCACTTCATTTAAAATGGTGGCAGATGAGAAAATTAAACATGTTATGAGATAGATAAAGAAACAAGGATCAAAACGACACTAAAATCATGCAATTTGGACCTACGATGCTCAAGTTATGCTAAAAAAATGCAGGGGCATAATTATAAATAAAATGCAAGAAAAAAAGGATAAATATTACAAATAGGTCCCTAGAGGGACCTATTTGCAATTAGCAAAAACCGTCTGGGGCCCGATGCAATTTTTCCATGCACACAGGGGTATTTTTGTAATTCTGCAAACTCACGAGGGCCTCCCTATAAAATACCCATGTACGCACGTGTTAAGCACACGCCTGGGGACCAAAGTGTAAATATCAAAACCTCTGGGGTCTTTCATGCAAATTACCCAAGCCCTCACGTGAACTGCACGTGAGGGGCCCAGGCTTGGGAGGCTCGCAGACTCGGGATGACGTGGCATTCGATGGTGGTTCGGTAGGAGGCTCGGTTCACCACGTGTCTTCATCATGGCCGTCCGATCCGGATGATCGGACGACACCTGTATCGTCTTCTCCACTGCAGGCCATCAGAGGAGGCGGGGCTCCGGCGAGCCATGTAAAGCTCCACCGAGCTCCGAGGGATCGCCTGATGGTTGAGGAGGATGGTTGAGCCCCTGGAAAAGCTCATGGGGACAAGGCAGAGCTCCGTCGATGTCTGGGATGGTGAGGCGGAGGAGCGTCGTCGGAGAGGAAGCTCAAGACCGGCAAGGCGGCGCAAGCTCCGGCCATTGATGTACCTGCATGCATTAGATAATAGCCGAAGTGTGCGAGTGTGCAAGATGAGTGAATGGTGAGTGAATGGGGGCCGTGGGCCGTCGGGAGGTGGCGACCCAAGTGCTTCTTCTCCGGCGAAGTGGAGAAGAAGGGGGGTCGGAGCAGGGGAGCTTCTGGAGAAGAGAAGGATGGTCAGCGAGGATGAGACTGGTGTGGAGGAGGTGCTAGATCATTCAATGGAGGGTGAAAGTGGTGATAGACGACAAAATAATTCGGAGAAATAAAAGGAAATTCACCTCGTTGGAGCAAGGTGCTGGTGGAGGCGGTGATCTAGGTTGAAGTCCTTATTGGATCTCTGGAGTCCTCGCATGACGAGGCCGATCGTGCCTCGATGCTCAGCGGTACTCGAAAGCAATCGTGGCGTGGCCGGAGTCCACATATCTCATAGGAGAGTGGCGACCATCGTCGCCTCGACAAGGTCGCCCTCCGCTGTCACCGAAGGGCGGAGGAGGCTAGGACACACTCTCGTGAAGTGGTGGATGATCGTGAAGGTGGAGGAGTGAAGGATTTTATAGGTGGAGGTCATGGGTGTAATGGAGGTG
Organism: Ottelia alismoides; assembly: GCA_037367405.1. Lineage (NCBI taxonomy): Eukaryota > Viridiplantae > Streptophyta > Magnoliopsida > Alismatales > Hydrocharitaceae > Ottelia > Ottelia alismoides. The sequence goes on from JAZKJV010004705.1 coordinate 544,091, forward strand.
ACGACAAGGATTGCAACGCCTGCAATGATGGTGAGGAGTCATAGAGGGAGACGTTGGGGAGTTACGTGAGAGAGAGGAATGTTTGGGCTATGAGGGGCAGTCGTTAGGTGGTGGAGAAGGTGATCGGAGGAGTGGCCAGAAATGGAAGGGGGTGTGGCTGGCGCGAGGTATAACGGCTGGGAAGGGGATTACGGAGGTAGGGGACGACCTCCCAGCCATTGGATCTAGCGATCCGACGGTTAGGATGAGGGCGCGGAATAGTGGTGTGGATCTCGTCATGGAGTTTGATCAGACGGATGGAAACGAAGCGTGAGTGAACGGTAGTGATTAGATTGTAGGGTTGATCTGACGGTGGAGGAAAGAGAGGTGATGTGGCGTGATGAGAGGCGTAGGATGAGACGTGATCAAGAGGCTATGGGAAAGGGGTGACGTGGTACGTGGAGAGCCGTAGGATAGGAGGTGAATCGGATGGCTATGGTTTAGGCGGATGTGGGTGGTTCAGATCTGATCAGAGGTAGTGATCGGATGGCTAGGAGTGGGCGAAGGATGAACGACGGAGATGGAGGCGGGCGACGAGGATATCCAACGACCCAGGAGAGCGTCGGGTGGCGGAAGGAGGATGGCCTACGTGGGCGGCCCAGAAGGTGCCACGTGGCCCAATCAGAAAATTAGAAAAAGCAAAAATAAAGATAAATACAAAAGAAATAGTTAGAGGCAAAATTAGGAAAAAGTCAAAACATGAAAAATGTTTGTCTTGATGAGATCTACAAGTTTCATGTTAGACGAAAAGCCAAAATTGGTCATTTATACAAAACGTATTTTTGGAGATATTTTTAAGGGGTTAAAAACACTTGCTTTTTTGTTTTGAGTTGTTTTTTATTTTTAAGCCTTTTTAAGGGTTAGGGAATTATAGATAATTATTCTACTTGATTTTTATAGGTTTTTGATGAGAAAATAATTACAAAATAAATAATAGTACTTAAATACAATTAATTAAGGGTTAATTATACACAATATAATACGAGATAAAATGAAAGAATTAATAGTGATATTTATTGGATTAATTAAGCCAGGGGTTTAATTATTAACTTTTAGCATGATGAATTCGAGATTCATCAAATAGACACAATACAATTTCTTTAGATTTTTTACGAGTTACGAAAAGTCAGAAAATTTTAATGAAGTGGATTATGTGCAGGTGAATTAGGTCAAAGTACTTAAGTCAACACTGGTCTTTCTATTTTTTTTCTAACTTTTTTAGATTTTGAATTTATGTAATTAGTTAGATTATGAAATAAAATAAATAAATGAAAAAGAAATAAATCAAAAGGAGTCAAATATGTACATGAAATCATAAGTCAAAGATCAGTAAATATATACAATATACAGTTAGGTCCCAAAATCTAAATTTCACAAGATTCTTTTGAATTTGGTCATTATTTGTAGATATTTGAATGCACATTAATTTAAAAGTGAGTAAAATGAAATTGGACATTGTATAAGAGAGATATCAATATTTGCAACTTTTTGTCTTGAATTAGGGTTTGGGTTTATCTCAAATATATAGAAGTGAGTATAATTTTTAGGATTTTTCACTGATTAATGTTAGTGATATTTACACAATAGATTTAATTTTAGATGATTTGGAGTTTGGATGAATTAGTTAAAATGGGGGAAGTTAGGAGAATATTTGCAAATGAATATGAATGCAGAATGAAGTGCTAATTTATGCAAATTATTACAAGTGCGTGAATCTTAATTTTGAGATATAAACATATGAATGAACCTAATTTCTCAAGATGAAACTCTATTCTCAGCTAATTAATGTGATGCATCACATATTCATCAAACATTCAAGAGAAAAGTTGACCAGGGGCCAGTGGGGTTGCTGACGGGTAGACCTGGCCAACGGGCTGGGGGCCCGCCCGCCCAGCCCGCTCATGGGCCGGGCTTGGGCTTGGAGATTTATGCATGGGCAGGCCCGGCCCGTCCCGCAAAAAATAAAAAAATATATAAATATATGCCAAATTATACATATATTAATATGATACGCTTTAAGTTTTTCATTTCTGAAACTAGTTTTAAATAAAATTCAATAGTTTACATGTCAAGTAACATGTATACTACGTATATTAGTTACATAAAGTATAGTTGGTATTAATAAAATCATTTATACATATTTATTTTCTTAGTTTTTTCTTATTAATATTTGGATATCCTATTTAAATATAATATCACTTTGTATTGTATATGCCCTCTATTTTTTAAACATAAAGGGAAACTATGTAGAAAATAGGGAATTTTATGTTTATAGGTGTAGGATACCAATAGATATGTGTAACTTTTCATGCATTTTTTGTGATTTTCTAATATTTATGTATTTTGAATTTTTTTGTAGTTAGTTATATTACATAGCATAGATACAAAAGTAATTAAAGTCCAAAAGAAAAGAGTATAATATGCACATGAAATATTGGTGTTAATAATGCATAGTAAAACAATATATTGCAAGTAGTCTTATTTTGAAAATAATTAAGAGTATTGTATTTCAAAGGTAAATATAGTTTCATATATATCTGTATGCATGAAATATGTGGCTTTTATTCTAAGAAGACTCACAAATAAGGTCTGCCTTTAATTGCCACATGTGTGCGCGTGTGTTTATTCTTTATTCCTTTGATTAGTTTATACAAGTACATCATTCATGTTTCTCTGAATTCTAACTTTTGTAGTTTTTGTGTTAATATGACGATTTTGTTCTCACAAAGTTATATTATAAAAAATGGTGTTAAGGCTATTTTGAGGTATTTGCTTGAGAAACAATGTTCAATACTGTGTTTTTTTTGTTATAGCCCATCCACCACAACTTCCCATAGCTAAAAGGTACATTGTCCCTTTACCTTCTCTGCATCAGGAGCCATGATAGCTTCGAAGTACATGTACATGTCACACAGATTGTTTTGCAAGTCCTTAGCACTTCATGGACCTGAGAATGATTTGGGTTATGGGACCTTTGGACTTTATGCCTCGTTGGATGTGTCGATATTTGCTACTGGCTTTTTGATGATGGAGTGGTTATCATGCAGCTCCTCAAGAATACTACCAAGTGCCTTCAATACGTTGGCCGAGCACGTGCTCACATCCTCAATGAAGAAATTTTCCCATCCTTGCATAGTCCTCCAAACAAATCAGGCGATGACATGAGTATCCAATTTGGGTTGTCTCTACTACAATACCCTCCAAGGCAGCTATGTGTTCATCCCCTGCCACCATCTTTGACTTTTATATTATGATATCGATTGTCATAGGGTCAAAATCCCAAACTTAATTTTGGAACTCAAACCTGTGCGGCATTAGCTTCTCTTAAGGTAACCAGCCTCCTCCTTGCATGATAACGTACATCAATATTTCTCATAATCATGCTACTTGAGCACTTAAGCATATGCAAGCACAAGCATATGAGCATATACGAACATGCACTAAGATTCCTCTCTTTATTACCATGGGAGGCTCTCATTTCTAAGTGGATGGAGAAGAATGGGCTCAAGAAACTAAAGGAAGACCTCATTATTACATGCATAATCATTACAAATTTACAAGATCCTTCATCATCTATAGAGATTCTTTGTGTTTTGCACGCTCCAATATAGTTTAACTCTACTTCTAATTTCATCAAGTGTCGCCAAACACTTGATCTTGTACCAAACAGGAGATTGCAACATCCATGCCCATGTGTTCTACGCGTCCTTAGTCTGCTAATACCTTCTAAGGGATGATTATTACGGGATATATGCTTTGGTGTTGATCAGATTTGTGATAAAAAGCTTTCCAATAGTTCCCTATGCCCAACTTTTAAAAAAATACTCTGGGAGAACACGCTGACATGGCCTTAAATGTCGGCGAAATTCGACCGAGATTCGGTCGAATTTCGGTTTCGGTCGAAAACCGATATCGAAACATACTGATATATCTTTTTCCAGGATTTCGATACATGTCGACCGAAATATGACCGAAATTCGGTCCATTTCGACACCTTTCGGCCGAAATGACCGAAAGTTGGAATACCTTCACATGCAGTCCTCGAATTTCGGCCGAAATTTGGTCTTTGTCGGCCTCTTTTGGCCAAAATGGTAAAAAAAGTGCTGAAATGACTAAAGAAAAATATGAAATGACTAAAGTTGGCTAGATTCTTTGAAATTTGGACTCACTAGGACACCTAGCTAGTATTTTAGACTCTAAAATACTAGCTAGGTGTCCTAGTGAGTCTAAATTTGAAAGAATCTAGCCAACTTTTGTCATTTCATATTTTTCTTTAGACACCTATAAAGAAGACCTAGCTATATTATATGGATTTCATCCATATTATATTGGTTGTAGGCCCTTGATAAAGATTCTTTGGAGGCCTATAAATAGTGATATCCATTGCACCATTTCACCACACACAACACAAAGAGTTCTCACAACTCACAAGCCTTCTTGCTCTCTTGCTCTCTCCTTGACGACTAGTCTTGTTGTGTTTGTAACTGTCTGTAAGTACTTTCCTTATAATTGTGTTGCTATCTACGATTAATTCTCAATTTGTCACTGCTCTAAATATAATTTGATTTTCGATGTTGACAATATACATCATTTTCTTTTCGACGAACGCCACCACTATTATCAGAGAATGCATGCCAAGGTGAGTAGCCATTCTATATATGTGGCATGTGCTCAGCAGAACATACGATTAGGAATCAAATTATACGATCTATATCGACACTTTGGATATCTTTAATGACAACTATAGTCAATGACTCCCTTTTTGATAAATATTTTAGTACTAATAGTAAATAATTTCTTTTGATTGGGTACAAATTTAGTAGATTGATTTATGGATTTTACATATCCATTTTTTCATGCTCTTATCTTCATACTATCATAATATTACATTGTTAATTTGTTAATGCTCAAGAGGTGAAGATAATGGCTTCTGAACCTGGTATTTTCTACCTTGTAGATAAAATACTTTAGGGAGTCCTTGGGTTCTTTTGGAAGAATGGTCGCGATCAACGGTCGTAATAATACTCTTCCAGGTGTGTATTAATGTATGATCTTGAAGTATCAAGCAGTAATATTACTTATATAGCATGACTAAAATAATTTGTACCTTAGCTTGTAGGTGAGTGGTGGATCCTGTATGGATTAGATGCACCTAATTTGCGACAAGTGGCTATGAAGGTATTGTCGCAGACTGCGTCCGCTGGAGGATGCGAGAGAAATTGGAGCACCTTCAACCTCATCCACTCCAAAAGGCGAAATTCCTTAGGAGTACAAAAGCTACATGACCTTGTCTATATCCACTACAACCTCAAGTTGAAAATGAAGCATGTAAGGGAAGGACACAACAAGCAAGAATACATAGATCCCATCGACCTTGCATATATATTCAAGATTAAAGATGATGATGACGATGAGGAAGACGTCTTACATAAGTGGATAGATGATAATGGTGCTCCCGTACTCGACGAGAGAGGAGGGAGACCAAATACACAGATTGCCTTGCAAATGGAGGCAAATGTCGAAGATTATATGGCTAGATCGGGGAGACATCCAGACCCAGCTGGAGGGTTGGAAAGTGATTCTGATGACTCCTCCTCCAGGTCTCAATCAAAATCCAAATCAGGTGGTAGTGGAGGTGTTGTTCCAGCAGAAGATGAAGGGGCGATCTGGTGGAGGTGCTACTGGATCTGGATTTGAAGGAATACATGCTGGACTTTCTGCAGGACCTGTACAAGAATACACGGGCTACCGTACAAACATACATGGTCAATATATTCCAAGTCCTAATCGAGACTCATCTGCAGAGCAAATGGATTACTGTCCATACCCCTCATACCCGCACCCTCGGGGACAAGTCCAAGATGACACCATTATGGAAGATCTCATATCTTCGGCGGGATCATTGAGTATGGATGTTGGAGATTCAATATTTGCTGGCAGGACAACTTCAAGCCCCTTCAGTGGATATGGATCTCAAGGGCAAAATGATGCATATGATGTTTTCCCTCCCGGATATGGGCCATATGGCTATAGCAGTGGTACTTATGGGGTATTTCCGAGAAATCAACAACAATATACCAATACCTCTTCCTAATCCCAGATTGGCGCTGGATCAGGATATGGTATATTTCCAGATTATTACTCTGCAGTACCTCCATCTCAACCCCTTCAGATGGCTTCTCCTCCTGCGGCTCCTGCTCCATCTTCTTCATCTCGAGGTTCTCACGTTGCATCCTCCTCGCGTCGACCTCTGTGTAATTCTGCGGCTTCTGCCTCTTCGGGTGACAAGTATCCTAGGATTGGCTTCCTTGCACACGTGACTGAGCATGAATACATGGAGTATTTAATGGACTACAAAACCATGTACTCCTATATGACATGGGAGGATTACGTGGAATATAGGGACACCATCAGGTCACGTTATGGAGGAAGGGATCATACAGGATACATGGATCCACCTAGGAATTCTTGGTTTGGATGATTAAATGTCATTCCTACTCTCCCAGATAAATAAATGTGGTACTAGACTACTACTAGTAGTAAGGTAGTGCATCTGTCTATGCACATTATGTGATTGGAATTTCATGTGTCATGTTACGTAATTTTGTGGTTGTGGACTTGTATAATAATAATATGAATATATGATATTTCAATTTGAAAGGCATCTATGCATATAAAATCATTGCTTTTCTTTACTTCTTTCTGGGCTTGAAGGAAAATCAATGTCAAAACTCAAAATTAATATTATCATATGTACCAAAATTTGATTCCAGCCAATCACCGATATGGTGACCGAAACCGATATTTCAGGCCTTGATCATGAAAACATCTTATTATTATAGTAAAAACTTATATTTCTATCTCAATTAATGCTTGACCAACATCAGAAATCTTAATTTTATAAAAAATTGAGATTTCAAGTCATTTCCAGAATTTCCAGCCATTTCACCGAAATTCCAACCAGTCTCCGAAATGGTGATCGAAACCGATAATTAAGGCCATGATCATGAAAACAACTTATTATTATAATAAAAATGTGTATTTCTATCTCATTTAATGATTGACCAATATCAGAAATCTTAATTTCATAAAAAAATTGAGATTTCAAGTCATTTCCAGAATGTCCGACCATTTCACCGAAATTCCACCGAAATTCCTTTTCCGGGGTTACCGAAACGAAACCGAAATCCGACATTTGAGGCCTTGCACGCTGCACACACACACCCATGCTCACAACGCACGCGCACATAGAAGCATGCATGCATGTATGGATGTATGTGTCTATGTGCATGCATGTTTGTGTGCCTGGGTGCATGTATAAAATTTTTTTGTGAATTCTCGATATCAATATTTATTCTTTAATATGCCCTACTGTTCTTCATAATCTCAGATTGACCCCCAATCATAATTCCATTCTCTTGAGTGAACTTATTAACAATATGTTTAGGCAGACATCTCAAATAATCCGATCAAATAATCCGATCGAACTCCAGCTCCAGATGTTATGCTATTCTGATTTTTCTTACAGTTGTTTTGGGGTTATCGGTGTCGTCATATTCTGAGACAGAATGTAACCTTGTCTCTTTTGGACTCTGTAGAACACGTCATATTCCTTTTACCCTTCCTCACAATTTCTATTTTTTTCAAAGAAAGAAATCACATTTTTTAACTCTTCCAACAAAAATAAATAAATAAATAAAATCGCTGCAATAAATTATATACCAGGACATCCAATGAGGAAATATTAAGCAACCAAATTGACCACTACACAGTCAAAGAACTATCATTTCCTTATGAAAATTGAACTATCTTTCTATTTAAACTATCGTAGAACGAGAAGCTGGTGCATTTTATTATTATCAATGCATCCAAGAAAGCATGCACTCGTGGTCGCGAGCTTCATATCGAAAGACTAGTAAACCCTACAAAATAAATAAAATTTTCTATTGTATAAAAATGCTACTGCAAGCATGCAATCACATGCGTCAACATGAACAAAAAGCTCACTCAGAGCTTTAGCTGGGTGGACTGAACCGATGATAGTTATACAGAATCATTACCTTTCACATCAGTCCAGAGCAAAATTACCTACTATATCACTCAAATGCTCATACCTACAATCATATGGGGGTAGAACGTCCCCGGTAGTTGGCGGTGAAGCTGGTGACAGCCAGAAATCGATCGAAGACGGGAAGTGAGTTTTACCAAAAGAAAATTGCTTTAGCCCTTCCATTCAGATATACTCTGTGCACATCCTGAGAAGGCATCGGGAGACCATTTTGTGCCACTGAACTCTAGATGAAAGAAAATGCCTTATTGCGAACTGCAGGGTATGTTACATGAACCGAGAATCGGTGTCGGCAAACTTTGTAAACTAGGGGTTTTAATCAATCAAAGGAGGAGCACATGCCTGCACTGCTAAAATCTACTGTGAGCTGTTCAGAGTTACTGTGCCACTGTGAAACCTAACATGGCTACATCTTTTCAACTTGGCAAGTGCATCGTGTGTCTTTCCAAGTAAAATATCCAAGTAGACTGCAGCCAACATAGCACGCGGATTATTCGGAATAATTGACAAGGCTTTCGTGACGAACCAAACGGCCTGATTCAGATCTCCTTTCATAGCATTTACAGTGGCAAACGCTACGTATACCAGCCCCCGGGCCTCCTCGGGATCTAGGAAATCAATGTCCTTGGGATCTGCTGATGCATTTTGCGCAGCCGCGGAGTTATTTAAATCTTCGCCATCTGCAGTCTTCCCTGAAGTCCAAGCCACTTTAGTCGCCGTGGAGTAAGGTAAACTGACAGTATTATTGTCCAAAAGATAAATTGACAAAAGCTCTGCAGCATCCTTGAGTCGGTTTAGCTGGCAAAGTGCTTCAGCACCATAAACACAGCTCAGGAACACATATAATTTGGAACACCCTGGCAATATCCTCAGAGATTCAGCAGCCCTTAGTGCCTTCAATGGGTTTTCCAAACACAGTTCCACATATGCTATGTCAGCAAGAACAGCCTGTTTAATCCTACGATTATCATCACATAACATGTCCTCAAAGGCAGAAACTGAACTGTGCAATAATACAGCATTTGGGTTCACATTTCCCTTTGTTTCTTTTGTATCATTATTACTGCTTGCTGGAGAGGTTGCGACACCAGAAGCCCTAAATTCCGACGCAGGCACTGTCTTGTGGTTTGAATTTTTAAGGCCAGCAAAGGCTGTCTCGTTGGAATCATCTTGTTCACATCCCGATGACAAAGCAGCAGTTGTAGATGAATTTGTTTCATGCCGATTTAGCAAATAGAGTGCAGTCCAGAGGCATTGACGAGCAAAAGGAAGAGAAAGCCTACACCGTGTATCATTGCCAATTACACCATCTTGAGCCAACATATCCAAGGTCCTGTTTCCTGATTTTGTTTCAAGCAATAATCGTCGATAGTTACCCTTTCCAACAACAGCTATTTTTGCTTCCTCGGCATCTAAACCATCACTTACATGCAATAACCCCTTCTTGGATGCCATTATACAGCATTCAGCGAGCCGAAGCCATAGAATTGGTTTAGTAGATAAAACTAGACTTGCCCTGTGGAAACATTTTGCTGCCAACAGTGGTTTCTCACAGGCTAAATATTGCACTGCACAGTTGTAAAAAATAAACAAAGATTTGTCTCGTGGAAAGAGATCTAGCTTCACTGATCGGTCAGAATGAAGTGAGCATTCCTTCAATGCCTTCATAAAATACATTAGCGATAAAGCATCATTTCCAAGCCGCTGATATATGCATCCAAGGTTATTGCTGAACATACTGGTAAGACCAAGCTCAGGCTTGTTATTGCAAGTCATCAGGAGTATAATGGCCTTTCTGTAGTTCCCACGTGCAAATTCAACCTGGGACTTCAAAAGAAGTGCCATAGAGGAATCTCTACCTCGCATCATGTTCATAGCGAGCTTAATTTCACGTTTAGCAGCCTTTGGATTACGAGTAAGTAAAAGTAGTCGAACCTTGAAAAGTTGCAAGTCTAGTTTCAAGTCACTGGCAGCGCTAAGACTATCCATAGTTGTCTTTGGAATATCACTTGATGAGCGTTCTGAGTTCTCACCACTGTTGCCCAATGTTGACATCAACTTTTCATATTCGATAGAATCATCGCTTCCTGTTGAAGGATTTTCTGAGCTATTGACAATGACACTTTGAAATGATATATTGGCATCAAGTGCCAAGCCAGAAGTAGAAACTTTGGAACCAGGCACATGTTGGATAATGGTAGGGTCCCCTTGACTTGCTGAGCATACACCAAAGGCCCTCTCCAGATACAGTATTATGTCCTGATACCAATAAACCTCAAGTTCAATTACAATGTTCTCAACCATATGGCACAAGATAGATGAAGGGGATAAATTAATGAGATGTTACATTTTTCGTACTGCAACAAATTGAAATTTTAAAACAAAAATGGAACCTTTAATGATACTACCATTCGGAAGTTCTCGGTTGTCTCAAATTATCAATCATCACAGGGTAACAAATCAAATTTTGGCAGCTTTAGCCAATACTTGTATATCGTTAAATTATCTTGAAAAAACTAACTAAAAAATAGGCCAGATGCACGTCATAATGCCCGCATGCATAAACATAGCACTTTATCACCTAACATCATTTTGGTGTTAAAAAATGGTTTAACAATTACTCCATACACTTCTATCCGAAGTTTTTTTGTATGTCTTTCAGTGAGATTCAGATGCAGGTCAGCTTAAAAAGATTAATTACTTCCATGTTAACAAGTTAGACTAATTTACCGTCAAGAAACCATGGATGGATAGGCTTCACATTGTGTTTTCATGCCGAGTCAATTGTTTTGTTTTTAATTTCTTTTTAATATTTAAATCAATTAGTGTCGTAAAAAATAGTCGAATCTTTCAACATGGATTTGAGCAAGAATCCATGTAACCGATCCTATTTATAGTGGGAGAAGGCTTAATACATTTGTTTATTTGAATCAATTAGCGTGGCAAAAATCATGGAGATTTCCAATCCTAGTATTTACCAAAATCAATTAAATAGGCATAATAACTCGTTAGCAAGTAGATCAGAAAGCCAAATCTTAAAGTAGGGACACCAATTTCTCCATCCAAAGCATCCAGACACCTAAATCAAACAACTTTCCACCACCAAACTTGCGTCTCTGCTAGAGCAAACATGGCCCTTTAAATTCAAGCTGGGCTATTCACGGAGTTCACCACTTCGTGAAGCAAAATAGGGCCCTTTAAATCCAATAAATACAGAAAAAAATGAATGAATTGCTTATTCAGATGTCATAGGGCTCCTTTATATAAAGGAGAGTCCCTGGAGTGCAAAATAACAAAATGCAAACCACATAGGGAAAAGGAAATAACATATAGAGAAAGGAGAAATAATATTTCCTATAAAATCCCCCCCTCAAACTGGACGTAGATGTTTATCATGTTCAGGTTTGGAATAACACTTCTGTAATAGACCTTTAGCTAGAGCCTTAGTACAAATGTATGTAGTTTTCTTTCAAAAATAAATATATATGTAGTTTGTTCTGATGAGCTAACATGGGGATGTATGAAGCCCTTCTATACGCAAAGAGAGAAAAAAATGCCTATAACCTGAAGGTTGTAGAAAACTTTGTGGAGGGCTCTACACCCTGTCATCTACGAGAACTTTCCCACTACTACTCATTGACGGGTTCTACCTCATCTCTATTGCCAGGCTTTTTGGTTCACCCCATCAACCGGTTATGAATGGAAACCGACACAGAGAGAGGCAACCCTCGCAAAAAGCTGATCAAGGCCCCCTATTTCTACATATTCAAGTCAAAGACCTCGCGCATAAGCCATAATCTAAATCGCCTTACTCGCCATGATCATACAGACAGTCAGATTCCAGTCCTATAGAGACCAGGCCTAAATGCTCCAGGTGCTAGAATGAGGAAGAAAGAAAGGAGCTATCTAGTATAGTAGCAATCCACCTTGGTGTGTTTAGTCCTCTCATATAATGGTGGGTTGTTGGCAATAAATAATAGTTTGATTGTCACATGGCAACCGCATGGGAAGAGGCGTGCCAATGGCTAAGTCAGCCAGAACAAACCTTACCCACATCATCTCAGTATTACCTTGCGTTGTGGCTCTGTATTCAGATTCAACACTAGACCTAGCAACAATATGTTGATTCTTGTGTTTCCATATGACTAGTGATATTCCAATAAACATCGCAACTCCAGACTTTGACTTTATGCCTTTCTGACATCATGCATAATCAGCATTTGCACAAGTTATAATCTTAAGGGATGTCCCTCTGCTGAAGAGTAACCATGTATCTGGCGAATAATTCAGGTAACTTAATACCATGGAGACTGCATCTATATGTGCTTGACGTCGTTGCTTCAGAAATTGATTGGCTTTGCTCACAGCAAAAGAGATGTTTGATCTAGTGATACATATAAGAGCTTTAAAGCAAGCTCATTTATCTCTTTTTGTCTACCTCATTTGTATCATCATCATCATCATAGAGTTCCATGCTCGGATCCATAATAGTAGCAACAAATCTGCATTCTACCATCCCGATATCTAAAGAGATCGATAGCATACTTTCTCTGAGTCATCATTAAAGTATTGTGGTTCTCCAAAATCCTCGATGACAAACTGTTGACCAAGAAACACCTTCCCTATATTGATCCCGTGTAGATCATCTCATGTAATGGTAATGTCCTCAACATAAACCAAAATGAGGATAATATCGTGTGATGTCATGTGTGCAAGAGCGAGTTATCTACATTAGATTTTTTGAAGCCATGCTTCTATATCAAGTTTGATAGCTTCTAGAACCATGCTCTCGAACTTTGCTTAAAACCATAAATAGCCTTATGAAGTATGCATATCTTCTGATACCCCCCAGCAACGAAAGACTTTCTCTTGCATGTCTCTATACAGAAACGGATTCTTGACATCAAGTTGAGAGAGCACCCAGTCTCTCACTACTGCAACAGTAAGGTGGATCAGAAGGGTGGAGCAGTGTGCCACATGAGAGAGTATCCTGATAGTCCACTCCCTTTATCTGAGTAAATCCATATACCAAAGTCCAACCTAATATATGCCTCACTGTAAAGACTCATTTGCAACCAACCATAGGGCCCATGTTGCGGCGTAACTAGGCTCCATGTGCTTCCTGACTTAAGTGTAGCCATTTGTTCCTCCATAGCCAGACACCACTAACTGCTCTTCATAGCTTCTTGGTATATGCATGGGATTATAATAGCTGTGACAATCACACCACAATCTTTCTGAAGATCTTTGATAGACGCTCCAGTGAACATGTCCTAAGAACGGGTATGTAGCACATATACATTTTCTCTTCCAAAGTGCAACATGCTAGTCCAGATCCTATGAAGGATCAACATCCTGTATAATAATCTCCCAAGTAGTTGCACGTTCATCATGTATAGTCTCCTATTGTACAGAAACATCAACGATACCATCAGTGGAAAACAAGTGTTCAGAATTTGCATGGGGCATGCTAGAAGTTGGGGAATGTAATAGGTCACAAGGGACATGCTTGGATCAAGAGATGGAGGTGGAATGTAAGGTGTCATCATTGACATAATACTTCCACCTAACAGGATCAAAGCACCTAACATGTGAGAGAGAAATACATGACAGACTCAAAGAACTTGACGTCAACACTAACATAGTACTTCCACCTAACAGGATCAAAGCACTAATACCTCTTTGGGGTCTGGGAATAGCAATAAAGAAATATTTAACAGATCTGGGAGAGAACTTGTCATGGTCAGGACTCAAGTGATGGACAAAGGCCAGACAATAAAAAACGTGAGATGTTAGAAAGAACAAGTCTTTTCGAAAAACGCAATCATGTAAAGAACATTTTCTTTTAACATGGAAGAGATATACAGTTGATAAGATAGCAAGCAATGACTACATCTCCCTAGTAGGAGTGAGGGTAGACCTGGCCAAACTTCGGGTCAGGACATGGGTCGGGCCAAATGGGCTGAGGTTTGGAAACATCTTGTTCAGGGCCCAGTCCAGTTTGAACCATGTTCCATACTTTTAGGCCCAAGCCCGACCCAGGTTTGGGTCGAGCTGGACAGAGCCGACCCATAGGCCACCTTCCATTTCCATTTAGTTATGCATCCCTTCCAATTGCAAACCATGTTCAAATACTGCATCTCAACAATGTTGAAGATACTCAAGCCTGGACGATACTATTTTTAACTATGACTCAAAAGAGGAGCATATTAGACTTGCCAAAGCTATCACCAACCAATCATACAAATATAATACGTGTAAGTGAAAACATGTATAAAAAAGAATGGGAAAAGTGGACGACAATGGCATCTACAAGAAAAAATGAGATCGCATAGAGCAGAAGATGTACATGTCAAAAAGTTTATCGGTTCAATTACAGGAGATCTAATCATTATGCCAACAAAGGATATTGATATATTATTTTCCAATTTTGCATGATTGCCTCTAATATTATGTTAGTTGATATGTTAGCATTATAAATCATAGAATTAAAAGTTAATAAACCACATATCACGCAACTCAAACATAAGCTACTTCATAGATAATTGAGTATTTGATTTAGTGTATGAGCAACTTTTATGAATGCATCCTAAGAATAAATGTAGAGGTAGTGTTGTGGATTGTTAAATTCTCAATCGACATGATTTACTGTGAGAATCCAATAAAAAATATTTCCTATTCCAAATGACTACAACAACAACAAAGCCTTTTCCCACAATAAAGTAGGGTGGGCTACATGGATTCTTCGCCTCCATTCAGATCTATCTCGGGTCAATTTTGGACTTATATCCAAAAACTAAGATCCCTTCGTATAGTCTCTTTCCAACACTTCTTGGGCCGTCCTCGCACTCTCTTAGCCGGCTCAACATCCCAACACTCGCATCTCGTAACAGGTGCATCTGTGATCTTCTTTGCAAATGACCAAACCATCTTAAGCGGTTTTCTCACGTCTAATCCTCGATCGGAGCTACACCAACTTTCTTTCTGACTGCATCATTCCGAATCCGATATTTACGTGTGTATCCACACATCCACCTTAGCATTTCCATTTCTGCTACATCCATTCTCTGCACATGTCTATGGTTCACGGCTGCTTTGTAAAACTTTCCTTTATTTTTAAAGGAATCTTCTTATCACAGAGAACAATAGAGGCTCCTCTCCACTTTAGCCAGCCTGCATTTATTCTATTAGTAATATCTCCATCAATTTCTCCATCTTGTTGCAAAATATATCCCAGGTATCTAAAAGAATCTCTCTTCCGAATGTTATTGTCATCAATCTTCACCTCAATTCCTTCACCATTGCTTCCATCAAAGGTGCACTCCATATATTCCGTCTTAGCCCTACTTATACGAAATCCTTTAGTCTCCAATGCTTGTCTCCAAACCTCAAGCTTCTCATTTACTCCATCTCTAGTCTCGTCAATCAATACAATATCATCGGCAAATAACATACACCATTGCTCCATGCCCTGCACTCAGGTTCTTTGTCTATCAACCAGCACCCGGACTCTTCCTCACCTCAGGTTGGGGCTTCGGCAATGGTGGGGGGCTCTCATGGGGCTTCGGCTGTGGTGGGGGGCGCTCTTGACCCGGAGTCCCTCGTTGACATGGCTTCAGCCATCGATTCGTCGAAGAGATCTTGCAAACGTTACAGAAGAAGGCGGAGCGCTCGTTCGCGGTCTAGGGAGCACCACACCTGCCAATCCTTCGAAGAGGCGGTGGCGGAAGCAGCGGGGGTGGTACCTTCAGGGGGTCTCAACGAGGTTACTAAATGAAGATCCTCTCCTGGAACGTTCGGGGCATGGGGGATGCGGCTAAGAGAAATACCCTGGGCTCCAGATTCAAGGAATGGGGGTGCGACGCTGTCCTCCTACAAGAAACCAAGTTGGCCTCTCTGGACGATGATGTTTGGCGCTCCCTCATGGCGGGGGATCTTGATCAGTTCTCTGCTCTCCCTGCGGCGGGGAGTGCTGGAGGGTTGCTTATCGCCTGGAAGTCTTCTCGGTTCTCCCTTGTCTCTGCTGTGAAGGGAAACCACTCCATCTCGGTTCTGCTCTCCAGGAAGGACGACTCTCTCTCTATGGTTCTCTCTTGCGCCTACGGCCCTTGCGACGCGGCGAGAAGGAAGGAGTTATGGGATGAGCTTCGCAACATCTCCGTGGACTACGCGGGGTTGCCTTGGCTTATCAGAGGAGATTTTAATGTCACGCTTCGTTTGTCGGATAGACCCCGGTTCAGGGGAGGTTCGGACCCGGGCTCGGCGGAGTTCAAGGCCTTCGTCAATGACTTGGCTCTACAAGACTTAACGGCGACGGACGTCAGGTTCACATGGAGGAACTCTTCTTCGAAATCATGCATTGACAGGTTTCTCGCGTCGATGGCTTTCATGGATCTTTTCCCTTTGGCGACGGTCCTCTCGCGTCCTCGCGCGTTCTCCGACCACTCTCCGATCGTCTGGGAGTCACAGGTGTCTTCCCCACGGGCTGGGTTCTTCAGATACGAGAGATGTTGGATGCTTGAGGAGGATTTCCGCGTGCTGGTGGCTTCTTCTTGGGCGGAACTTGCGAGGGTCGGTCGGCGGTCGTCAGGCTCCGCAAGAAATTAGAGCGGCTGAGGGGCGTCCTGTCCCACTTCAAGAAAAGGTCGCGGGAGGCTAGGCTTTCGGCGAGGAAGCAGGCGGAGACTATCGTCAACGAGCTGGACTCCTTGGAGGGGATGAGGGAGCTCTGTGCTGACGAGCTGGCTTCCAGGTCGGCGGCGATGGCTGCGGTTGAGAAGGAGGAAAGGAAGAGGGTCACGGAATGGCGCCAGCGAGCGAAGTTGAGGTGGATCAAAGAAGGAGACGCAAATTCCTCCTTCTTTCACAGAGCGGCTTCAAACAGGAGGCGGTCAAATTTGGTTCGCTCGATGTCGTTTGGGGGGCGCGAGGTGGTGGGCGACGACGCGATTGGGAATGCGGTGGCGGACTACTTCAGGGACTTCTCTTCGGTTCGTTTGCCTCGGCGTTGGCGCTGGCTGGGGGAGGATGTTCCTAACCTTTCCTCCGCGCAATGTGCGGAGTTGACTCGCGGCTTCTCCATCGCTGAGATAAAGGCTGTTGTGTGGGATCTCAATGTCGATGCCTCGCCGGGCCCCGATGGCTTCCCTATAGCTTTCTACAAGGATTTTTGGGATGTGGTGGGACATGAGGTTTGGGAGGTTGTCGTGGAATTCTCTACGGGGAACTTTGGCTTCGATGGGATTAATAGGGCTCTTATTGTTCTTATCCCGAAATCTCAATCTCCATTTGCTATTGATGACTATCGCCCTATTGCTATCTCAAATGCTTTGTACTTGATTGTTGCGAAAGTGCTTGCGAGGAGGCTGGCGGTGGTTTTGGATGTTCTGATCCATCCCTCACAGGTGGCATTCATCCCCGGCCGTTCGATCTCCGATGTGTCGGCTCTTGCCTCTGAGATGGTTGACAGCTGGGTGAGGCGGGGGAAGCAGGGCTTTCTTTGGAAGGTGGACTTCGCAAAGGCGTATGACTCCTTGGACTGGAGCTTCCTCTGGTCTGTGCTGCGTGCTCGCGGGTTCCCAAATATTTGGATCTCCTGGATGCGCCGATGCGTTTCCACGGCATCCTTATCAATCATGTTGAATGGCCGTATCGTTGGTAGCCGGTTCCAGCCAAGGAGGGGTGTTCGGCAGGGGTGCCCTCTGGCACCCATGCTCTTCGTCATTGCCGCTGATGTGCTCCCGAGAATGGCGGATAGGGTGATCGCGAGGGGCTTCTCATCCGGTTTCTCGTGTAACTACAACAACTCTCCAACCCTCCAGTATGCGGACGACACAATCGCCTTCATAGAGGGGGGTCTGGAGGAGGTTAGAGGGATGGCTGTCACCTTCGCCATCTTTAGCGAGCTCTCGGGGTTACGAATCAACCATTCCAAATCCAAGTTGACTCCTTTCGCTTGGGATGATCGGTCTGCGGCGGCTTGTGGCGTGATTCTGGGGTGCTCCCCCTCTGCTCTTCCAATCGATTACCTGGGTCTACCGCTGGGCGCGAGAAGGCCGAGATTGTCCCATTGGAACAAGGTCATGGAAAAGGCAGAAAGAAGGCTTGCTGGGTGGAGTGCGGCGATGCTTTCCAGGGGTGGGCGTCTTGTGCTCATCAGGTCGGTTTTGGCAGCTATTCCAATCTATTTTTTGTCGAACTGGGCTATTCCGGTGGGGATTAAGAGGAGGCTTGAGGGCCTTATGCGGACATTTCTATGGGGAAGAAGGGGCTCCGCGTCGCGGGGCATCCATTTGGTGGCCTGGAAGGATGTGGCGAAAAGGAAGTGCGATGGTGGGCTCGGCATTCGTAGCCTGGATCTGGTCAACGATGCACTGATGCTTAAATGGGTCAACAAGCTTTGGGGTAGCGCCTCCGGCTTCTTTCCCTCTATGCTGCGTGATATTCTCTCCATCGGAGTGGACATGCTGCGAGACGCCGACGCTTCGCGTTCTAGGACGCCTTTTTGGAGGGGGATCGCCTCGGCGGCTACGCGGTTCTCTCATCTGTTCAAGCAGGTTCTGGGTGATGGCAACTCGTTTCTTTTTTGGCACGACGCATGGGCGGGGGACGCCACTCTCGGTAGCTCCTTCCCTCGTCTCTGTGCCTTGGCGTCTAACTCTGGTGCTTCGGTGGCTTCCGCTTGGGGCGGGGGCAACTGGTTCTCTTCCTTTGCGGCCAACCTCTCCGACGAGCGCTTCGATGACCTCTTAAGCCTCCTGCAGCAGCTTAGGGATGCGCCAACGCCATCCAGTGGCAGGGATCACTGGATCTGGCGTGACGGCGCCTTCTCTTCGAGGCGGGCATTCAAGGTGATCTCTCATCAATCAATCTCTGATCGTACCCCCCTTTGCAATGATTTGGTGTGGTTGTGGACTTTAAATTTGCCGGAGAAGGTGGCTTTTTTCCCGTGGCTTTTGCGCCGTGGTAGGGTATTGACCCGCGATAGATGTGCTATGTTACTATCGGGGGTTGGCTCCATGGATTGTGTGCTGTGTACCGGTGATTTGGAGACTTTGCAACATCTTTTCTTCTGTTGTCCGTGCTCTACCTCCATTTGGGAGGGCCTCAATGTGACTGGGTGGACGCTTCTTCGGCCGACTCGTTCTGGATCACTTTGCGCTCTCGTGCTGATCGGCCAAGGAGGGAGCTGCTCCGCCCCCTCGCTTGCATCTGGGCTTTATGGCTCGCTAGGAACGCCAAGATTTTCAGGGGCCAAAGGTTCTACAGGGAGAACGTTTTAGCGCATGTGGAGTTACTTCTGAATGATTGGATGCTCCGGTAATGCTGTTGTCGCGTGTGGGTGTTTGGGTTGTGGACTGGGGTATTGACAGGGATCTTCTCGATCCCTGATGTTTGTATCACTTTGTACCTCTCTTCTCCACTCCCTCTTCTCGTTTTTAATAAAATTTGGGGCGAACACCACCATGTGTCTCCCCCGAATCGTTCTGATTTCAAAAAAAAAAATAACATACACCAAGGTAACTCATCTTGAATGTGACTTGTCAACTTGTCCATAATCAAAGTAAAAAGAAATGGACTCAAAGTTGAACCTTGATGTAAACCAATGTTGATGTCAAAATAGTCAGTCTTAATAGTTTTAAATTTTATTCCAAATGACTATTTGAATTTATTCTTAATAGTTTTATGTTGAAACTTTCTTAACTCCTACTTTTCTAGTAGATTAGATGTCTGATGGAGGATCCAAAGAGACTTGAAAAACTAAGATAGCTAGCCACTACGAAATTCCAAAGCATTGTCAGAATGAACAATTTGACAGTAGTAAAAAAGAGATTCTCTATTTCAATTATAAAAGTTTTTTTTTGTAATAAACCCAATCTTAGACTTATTTTTCATCGGAATGACTTGAAAAGGTCTAGAAAAATCATCAATATCAACTAAATAGAACATGTAGCCTTGGTGATTAGGGACGCAGCCAAGACACCAAATATCAAAATATAACTCGAATAAAGAAGTACTTGTTGGAGTATTTGGTTATGTGTCACTCTTGTAGTAGATGGGTAAATGGATCACTTCAGAATCCATTTACCACATCCAGTTGTGTAGTCCCACATCTACCAGTTGTGGGATGTGGAGACTCAGTGAGAGCTATATAAGAAGCTCCTCACCCCATGTATCAATTGAGTGAGAAAGTGCAATAGACACATCAGCTCTTTAAGGTGTGCTCCTGTGGTTTCATCCCGCTCCTTACGGAGTAGGGTTGCACATTAAAATCTCGTGTTCTTAATGTTTTATTCTTTTATTTCTCTGATACGCTTCCGCATTATACTTTCTAACATTTTATAAGAGCAGGTTTGATTCTCGAGGAATTATTTTATATTTTTTAAATCGAGATTCAGTTCTTGATTGTCCTTGGAGAATCATTCGTGGTTATTATTGTTCATGATCGTTCTCTAGTTCTAGG
Organism: Ottelia alismoides; assembly: GCA_037367405.1. Lineage (NCBI taxonomy): Eukaryota > Viridiplantae > Streptophyta > Magnoliopsida > Alismatales > Hydrocharitaceae > Ottelia > Ottelia alismoides. The sequence continues at coordinate 564,661 of JAZKJV010004705.1, forward strand.
GTTCAATCTCTGCAAACCATAGTTTTTCAGGTCGTGCAATCTGGCCTTGCTCTCAAGATGGTCAGTGATGCAAGCGCTTCTCCAGGGGCATTCCATTTGAGGTGGCTCAAGGCGGAGGCCCGATCAACTCCAGGCGAAGTTGCTGCTCCGAGGATCTGTTGGTAGCAGCGTGGACCCAGTCCATCTCCAGGCGGCACCGTTGTCCTCTCCAAGCTATCTCCAACAGCCTCAAGCCCCCACATTCACAGCTATGAAAGGGGGCAGCAAGTGCACACGATGCAGCCCTTCATCGTCTCCAGAAAAGCTCCATCGGGGGAGATTGGAATAGGGGAACACTATCACTGCCCGATCTCCTTGCTCTCAACGAAAACCCTAAAAAATCCCGGCACCGCCTAGTGCAGGCAGCGCCACAGCCACGATACCATCGATGGAAGGCCATATCGATATCGATATCATTTCAATATCATGTTGATACGATATTTCGACGATATATCGATGATATATCGCCGAAATATCACCCATATTGACACACTTTTGTGAAGGAGATGCCTGAAAAAGAGGATAATCACCATATCGATATCGGTCTCATCTCGATATCGATATATCACCGATATATCGTGATATTTCCTTCCATGGCACTGTCAACCTCAGCCTTCAGTCGATCTCCCCGCACCGTTCAAGGTCTCCAAGCGGCGACGTGCAAGATCCCTTCTAGCCGCAACTCCGGATCGAGCCTCAAGCAGTGCCTCGCACAGCACACCGCCTCTGCGACCTCTCCCCTTGGCGAAGACCTCCAGGCGGAAGTACCGCGCCTCGCCTCCAAGCGACGAGGATCCGCCTCGCACTCCAGAGGTTTTCTCGGCTGAACTAGAGGCGGCGGCAGCGGGTCCCAGGCGCAAGGTGGCTTCCCCAGGCGGTGGCTCTACCGCCCTCCTCCAGCCTGATCTCCAGGCGAAGCTCCCGCTGCAGGCGCGAAGTCGGAGCTCCATCTCTCACGGAGTCAGTAGCACATGCGAAGGTCCCTCTCCCGAAGCCACACCTCCCTCTCGTGCTCGCGTCGCTCCTCCAGGTGGTCGCTCCTCCACATCAGGTGGCATCGGCAGCATCAAAAGAAGAAACACCGAGAGGGGGCTCGTGACTGGAAACCCTAAATAGGGGACCTGTCGATTAAAAAAAGGGGAGGACTTGATGTTCCAGGCCCAAGTAGATCTATTGGCCACGTTTTTTTAAAAAAAGATGACAGGTCAAGAAAAAAAGGAAAGGCCTAGTTAATAAAATGATAAAAAATAAGAAAGAGGAAAGAGATCCCTAAGTGGGATGTTGTTTTGGGTCGACAGTCCGTGTTCAAAAAAAGAAGAGAGAGAGAGGTGCATACATAAGAAAAGTCGTACGCATAAAAATTTTGATTCTTTTGCAAAAAAAAGTCAAGAAAAAAATGATTCAAAAAAATATGAAAGGAAAAGCAGTAAAAAATAAACGGCTTATTTAAAAAATACGACAATTATTAAAAAAATGAAAATAGCCAAAAAATTGCAAGAAAAGCAAAAAATGTGATCGGCTTATTAGTTTTTGTTCTCCCCATGATCTTGTCTTCTCCCAACTTGGCCGCCGTCATTGATTTCCGACCAGTCTGGGAGAAAGGGGGAGTATGGTGTGGAGTTCTACAGTCCAGTTCGTCAGATTCCAGATTTTCAGTCAGAGGCAGGCAAGATTTTCCAGACTCTACAATTCAAATGTTCAGACTCGATGTCAGATTGGTTCCGAGTCTTCAGTTTCAGACATGCACATGTATGTGATCTTCATGTTGATTACTTGATTCGCACATGTTTGCGATCATTTTGTATGGTCCCCATCTTTTGTTTTGGTCAGAATTTTCATGTGATCCATATGGACTCTGAAGTAGAGATCACATTCCCTATGCCATATGGGCTAGGGTTTTCATGTGGTTTCATAGGGACTCCAAAGTAGAGATCCCATTCTCTGAGCCAGTATGGGAGAGATCCAGTTCTCCGACAAGGAGACTTTTCAGACTCCATTCTCCGGTGATCGTGAATTCCAGTACAAGAGCCTTCCGAGGTTCCTATGAGAGAGAACCCACTTTGAGGTCCCTGTGAGAAAGACCCAACTTCAGAGATTTATATATGGATAACTAGTGACGTTCTTTATTCGTCCCTTTAAGAGATGGAGCAATTGTCCACATGATCTAGTCTTCTACATCCGGCGGGCCAGAGTTCTCCAGGTGGAGACTCATTCAGTTTCAGTAGCTCTGACAGGCGCAGTCAGAGCACACCAGTTTGACTCACACTCCAGGCTAGTGTTCCTCCTCACCTGCACGGCATGAGAAGCACCGTCCTCGACAGCTGACAACAGTTGTGCGCGTTGAGTTGATATCGTATGTACTGTCATGTAGCGTGAGTTTGAGATCTCTTTCTGCTTGTCCAAGCTGAGCATTGCATGCTCTAGCTTGAGGGGGAGTGTTGGAGTATTTGGTTATGTGTCACTCTTGTAGTAGATGGGTAAATGGATCACTCTAGGATCCATTTACCACATCCAGTTGTTTAGTCTCACATCTACCAGTTGTGGGATGCGGAGACTCAGTGAAGGCTATATAAGAAGCCCCTCACCCCTTGTATCGAGTGAGAAAGTGCAACAGACACATCAGCCATTTGAGGCGTTCTCCAGTGGTTTCATCCCACTTCCTTAGGGAGTAGGGTTACATGTTAAAATCATGTGCTCTTAATGTTTTATTCTTTTATTTCTCTGATACGCTTCCGCATTATATTTTCTAACAGTTGTGGTGACTGGAAAATCGATATGATATGCTTCCCAACCTGACAAGCTTCATACTAAAAACTGGACTGAGGAGAGATCTGAGGAAGGACTCTACACAGCTTCTGCATATGAAGAAGATCAAACCAAAGATGTCACAGGTACGAGGAGGTTGGTCAAGTAAAGATGGACAATCTACCAGCATACAGAACTAGACCAATCTGTAGAGACCTCTTTGCTCAGGGCCATATCGCCATGCCCATGAATATATCCTGAAACACAAGAGAAGGGTAAAAAATGGCGCAACAATTCAGGTCCTTAATCTGACTAATATACAATACATTCATAAAAAATTCAAGCGCATGCAACACATTTGCAGACACGTGTAAGTGATGAATCTGTGATTCATCACTCTAAAAGTTAAAAATAGAGCCTTGTTCCCGAGTAAATAGAGGCATATTTTTCCTTTATAATGCATAAATAGCATTCATGCATGCATACATAAAACAGGCATTTTAGCACTCCATCTGCATTAAATAAGAAGCCAACATCATTTGTAAAAAGTCCACTCATAAAAATAAGCTCTCCCTTATACTATGTACACCTTAGTTAATAATATAAGGAAGAAAGCCAGAAATGTCCTTTGTAAAATAGCCAATAAAGCCCTATAACCCCTGGACCATAAAATACCCATAGCTCCCTCATACAAACTCCAAAATAGGTCTACTCACTTTCAGAATAATACACATCAAAAGACCTTTAAAATGAGACTAATTTCATCCAATTTGGAGCTCGTATGAAAAAGTTGGGTTTTGGGCCTCTCTGTATATTACATGTATGTATATTTGTATCTTTGTATTTTTTGTATCATATTTGACCTCATCTCCGTCTTTGGTCAACATGAAACTTGTAGATCTCATCGAGATCTACAACTTTCATGTTTTGAGTTTTTCCAAATTCGGCCCCCTCTTCTCTCTATACTTATTTCTTTGTCCAGTCAATCACAGCTGGCCACGTGGCGCCCTCTGTTGCGCCACGCGGCCCGCTCCCCTTGCCCTAGCCGCCCGCGCCCACAACCGTTGGATCTCCATCCAGATCCAACGACCACACCTCCTCCACGTGCGCTTTGTATTTCCACCGTCTGATCATCTCCAGGCCCTCATCTCAACCACCCGTTCGTGCCTGTCCTACATCGCGCCACGTGGCGTATTGTGCGCCATTTGATCACACCCGTAGCCCTTCGATCTGCACCGTCCACTAACATTCTAATTATAACCACCCGATCGAATCCCTTCATCCCATCTCCACCGTTCGTTGCTTCGCCCCCATCACGCCACGTGGCACGCTCCTAACGCTCAGATCACCTCGCCCAGATCTCATCCTACCGCTCCATCCCACCGTGATCACCACCGTTGGATCACAAGATCCAACGGTGGAGATTTCGTCTTCCACCTCCAGTGCCCCTCTCTCCCACGTTCTCAGCCGTGCGCGAGGGGCTTGCCCCTTCCTATTCTAAGTCGTGCTCCCTCTACCGTCGACGACCACCATCTATCCCACGATCACCCCCACTCGTCCCTCATCCTCGCCATCCACCTTGCCACCCACGTCGACCGCCAGCGACGTCCCACGAACCCCATGAACCTCGCTTCCTCACCAGCCCGGCCGTCTACTCCAACCTATAAATACTCGCCCTCCGGTCGATTTCACACCCATCCGCCACCCCTGAGAGATACCCCGAGCTCGGAGCGTCCGATTGGTGACAGTGATTAAACGATTCCTTGAGCGAAGACGGTCATCTTCTCCGGCGAGATCCGCGGCACCTCCGCCGTGTCGCAGCCACTCCGCCGAGTCGCTGCTTGAGCTCAGGGACTTACCGCCCCTTCGAGCGACGATCTGGACCTCAACCTCGAGCTCCACACCCCAGGTAATTCCCTCCACCTTCCTCCGATCTTCATTTGATTTTTCTTTTGATTTCTCCGATTTTATTCGGCGTCTACATCCATCTTCACGCCTCTCTTCCACTCCGCCGAGCTCCGCGACGGAGCTCTCATCCTCGCGGTACCCTTTACGCCCGCCGACGACGCACTTCGTCCTCCATCAGCTCCAGCTCCGCCACTTGGCCGGAGCACCATCGCCAGCCATATCCGTTCCTCCTTAGGCCTCGCTGACCCCCCTCACACCTCCACGATTGCACGCACGAGCTTCAGCTATTCTTTTAACACTTGCAGGTACCTCCTCATTCACTGATCGGAAGTTCACCGGAGTTCCTTTGGAGCTTCGCCACCACAGAGCTCTGACGCCCTTCTCCAGCTCCTGAGACCACCAGCACCATCGCCGCACCTCCGCGCACCTTGTGGGACATCTCCGAACCGTCGGAGAGCTTCACCGACACCTGTAGGGACGGGCGGAGCAAAGGCCTCGTCGCCAAGGCCTTAAATGTCGGTATCGGTCACCATTTCGATATCGACAAAAACAGAATTTCGATGGAATATCGGTGGAATTTCGACTGAAATTTCGGTCATTTCGGTCATTTTTTGTACTAGCACCCCCATATTTCAATCATTTCGGTCTAATTTCGATTTCGACTGGATATCGATATTCGACAAAAATTCGACCGAATTTCGCTGAAATTTGAGGCCATGCTCGTCGCCGGAGCCCCGCCATCTCCTCCACAGGCGGCGGAGGACCACTGGGGGAGAAGCCCCAGCTACCGTTCGATCATCTCGATCGAACGGTCGACTTCGCGCCACGTCGCCACTCAGCCGGGTCTCAGGCGTCGTCGGATCGTTCCAGATCTAACGGAGCTTAGCCCACCATGTCATCGACCTCTGGAGCCTCACAGGAGCCGTTGGATCCTTCTGTGATCCAGCGGTTAGCATTCTGCCACGTCGCCCCTTCCGCGGGTCTCAGGCGCCGTTGGATCTATCCAGATCTGACGGCCTCTGATCTCGCCGCGCGTCAGCACTGACACCCTTTGGATCGATCTTGATCCAAGGGTCTTCATTACGTCACGTCGACGAAGACCGAGCCTCATCCTCGACCCTAGGCCCGGATCACCCGAGGCTAGCCGAGCCTCACTCCAGACCTCCAGGAGCTCCCGAGCCAAGCCCCGAGCCTCATACACCGCCCGAGCCAAGGCCCCACGTGAGGAGCACGTGCGGCCTGGGTATTTTGCACCGAGGCCCTGGGGACTTTTCGAAATTACAAAAAGGTCCCTGTGAAGCAGCCCCCACGTGAGGAGAACGTGCCAGTGGAGAAATTGCATCGATACCCCCAACATTATAGGTAATTGCATTTAAGTCCATGTCAGCATATTTCTTTTATGTAATTTTATTTTCTTGTATTGCAAATACACCCCATCTTTGCACGCATCCCTAGGTTTCATTTTGCATCATTTTTGAATTTCAAAAGTTCCATATTGTTGAGTAACTTGTCCTCTATCTATTGTGCCACTTGTCACATTTTTGTAATTGCAGTAAATTTTTAAATGAATTAATTGGTTGATTTGTGTGATATTTTACCCAGTGAGACCTTTTAATTCATAATTAATTTTCTGTAGCTCAAAAATTTCTCAAAAATTCACAGTAGCTCTAGGATAGTGAATTCAACCTTGCATAAAAATTTCATGTCATTTGCCGCATATCGAGGCCTAAATAAATTGTTTAGTGATTTCTTTAGTTTAATTTTAATAGGTTCATTTCACATTAAATTTAAGGTTTGTCAATTTTCCTAGATTCCTTATCATTAGATCTATCTAGGATAATTTTTGTTCCTGAAAAAAATGTGATTTGATATTTATTAAAAATAAATTAGTGAAAATCACCCTGCCTGCATGTTTAATTCACAGTAAATTCATTTAGTGTCTAAAAATTCCAAAAAAATTAGGATAGTTCTTTTTCACCATAATTCATCATCTGGCCAATTTTCATTATTTTTTGGACTTAATTTGATATCTCAAACTGATTTAACTTTAAATTGGCTTGATATTGCATGTGTCTGCATAGAAAATAAAAAAAACAAAAAAAAATACTCCTCGAAAATCTAACACTTGGAAATTTGCTAATAATTCACCTAAGGAGACAGATGCCTCCTTGAGTTCGACCTTGGACTTCACCAAGTAAAAAAATTGCCGCTTGAAATTAACTCAAATCTGATTAAAAGTGGTTTTTGATTAGCCCTCTCGTATCCGACTACAACGAACACATCTAATTAATTTGGACATTAATCTGACCGAATTAACATAGGGTGCGTAACGGTTATCAGTAAGGTATCGATTGAATCTCTCCATGTCTTGTAATAGGAGAATGTCTCCCATCGACAATGACTACGGATCGACCAGAGGAATAGTGGTGTATGACATAAATTGTTCTTTATCACCACAAAGATGATGAGATGCTCTAGAGTCCATGATCTATTCTAAAATATCAGCATCGTGACATGTGTAAGAGCATAATCAGTAGTTAAGGTGCTTGTAGAGATAGCCATGCCAAACGAGACCAGAGAAGTAACTAGTACTACCGGTTGAAGGGACCATAATCTCCTTCAGACAGGAGATAAGATCATCATACTCATGATCAACCGGAGTAGCAGTGGGCTCAAACTGCTCAGCAGCACGAGCAGATGCAGGACGACCATACTTCTGATTAGGGGTGTCAGGAAAGCTCGGGTTCGATAAGCTCGGCTCGGACTCAACTCAATAAGAGCTCGTGAACTAGGATCGAATAAATGACTCGTTAGGGTTATCGAGCTGAGTTCGAGACGAGGTGTGCTCAACTCGCTAACTGGACTCGATAAATCTTTTTAATTTTATTAGTTTTTTTTATAAATTTTTCATTTCTTATGTGCACACATGATGTATGAATATGAGGACGAAATGGTGTTATGGCTCCTCTCCCATCTCCTCCATCATCTCCCATTGTGCTTCTTTGTTCATGCACAAGCACCACAACCACTCCCAACGGCCAGCACTTATGTACAACTTCCGGCTTCTCCTTCATGCACAAGCAACACAACCCACCATACACATCCATACTACAAAATGCTCAAACATTAATATTATTAATTGTTGGGAAAATAAAAGAGATTGTTTATTCCATTAGCCCTAGGCTCTCTTATATAGGAGAGTAGCCTATGGGTAAATTACATAAAGAGAATAGTAGGAACAGAAAATAACAGAAGAGTACATAAGTAGATAATATATGTTTACCTCAAGATGGAGCATAGATATCAATCATGCTCAGCTTGGATGCACACTTCTGGAACGGGCCTCGCAGTAATGCCTTGGTGAAGATATCTGCAGTTTGATTCTCTGAACTAATATGGGATGTAGCAATGAATCCCTTCTGGATCATATCACGTATAAAGTGACAGTCAACTTCAATGTGCTTGGTTCGTTCATGGAATGCTGGATTGTTTGCAATGAACAAGGCCGCCTGATTGTCACATTCTAAAGCCATAAGAAGTGGGACTTCTATGTATAAATCTGTAAGCACAGCATTTACCCACATCATTTCTGTGCTAACCTGGGCCATAGCCCTATATTCAGATTCAGCATTAGACCTTGCTACCACAGTTTGCTTCTTGCTCCTCCATGAGATTAGAGAATCTCCAACATATACTGCAAACCCCGAGGTAGACTTCCTGTCCTTGGGACACCCTGCATAATCTGCATCTGCACATGCTGAGATAGAGATCACCTTGCCTTTCTTGAACAACAAACCCGCACCTGGAGATGACTTGAGGTACATGAGTATCATATGTATGGCATCCATATGAACCTAACGCGGTTGCTCCATGAACTGGCTCACTCGACTCACTGCAAAGGATATATCGGGCCTAGTGATAGTGACATACATAAGTTTTCCCACCAGTTCTCTGTATCTTCTCTTATCCACCTCCTCTATATCATCATCATATAGCTTCATACTAGGGTCCATTGGTGTGGTAGCAGGTCGACAGCCAAGCATTCATGTTTCACTCAACAGGTCAGTGACATATTTTCTCTGAGACATTACTAACCCATACGGGTTTCTGGCGAACTCCAACCCCAGAAAATATCTAAGGACTCCGAGGTCTTTGGTAACAAATTCACGACCCAGCATTTCTTTCGCCTCCTTTATTCCTTGTGCAGATGCAGGAAATCCATGCTTAGAGTAGCATGTGTCTTCAGTATGTCCGATAAGATGGCAGTAGGTACATGTTGGCCGAATACGGCCTCCTCTACCACGAGGGCCACGGCCACGGATATGATTGTGACCTTCACGACCTCTGTTGGCAGCCATGGCGGAAGCAGTCTGATTCGGAGTTGTAGAGGGAATAGTGATCCGGCTCAACCTGTGAAAGGCTTCCTCCATAGGAGGAATAGTAGAGTCTGCCAAGATCTAAGACCATGCTGCATCATACTCAGGATCAAGGGCAGCTAGAAAAACTCCTACCATAGTTGTATTCCGATAGGTCTTCTGTTGCTCTGGTGTGGTTGTCAGGGGCAAGAAGCTATACAACTTCTCAAACATCCCTCGTAGAGATGTGTACAGTGAGTGTAGAGGACGTCCATTCTGCTTGATAGTGAATATGTCATGCTGAAGTTGCAAAACTTTGTCTCATTCTTCGCTTGAGAATATGTGGCGGCTAGAATATCCCACATATCTTTGGTTGTGGGCTGATGAAGAATATCATTGGCAATCTCGATTGCCAGAGTTCTAGATAGCCATACTTTAGCATATGCATCATCTGCCTCCCACGAGGCATTAACTCCAGTCTTCTCTGCAGGCTCTTCTTCAGTAAGAATGTGCTTCTTACCGGTTGACTTCATCATACTCATGAACTGCATTTCCCACAGTTCATAGTTCGAACCATCCATCTTCACAATCGGCGTTGGACCTCGAAAGGCGCCTCCGGATGGGATATCTGCCTTGCTTTCAGACATACTTATAACCAAAGACTGGAGTAGTAGACCGAGGATAAGATCGTCTACACGGACATAGACGGGTTTAGTTGCAAGGTTTAGACTTCAAGCAACCAAACCCATACCTTTGGAGTTGTGCGCGCTAGAAACCGTGCAGGGCTGATTCACTGCTTAGGGACGCACAGGAAGTAGCGTGCGATAGGGTGCGCAGGGAGTACGCGAGAGGGCGCGCAGGTGAGCACTGGAGATGCGCAGGCGCGCACTGGTCGCGCGAAAGGGTGCACTGGAGTATGCGCTAGATGCGCAGGAGATGCACGCAAGCGCACGGCCGGCGAGCACTGGAGGATGCGCGCGAAGCGCACTGGATATGCGTGTGAAGCGCGCTGTAGACGTGCGTAAGGGCGTAGGCGAGGCGCGCGGAGCGCAAGGCTCAGCGCAGGGAGGGCGCGCGGAGCGCGGGGCGCAGGCGATGCACGGCCAGCGGTGCGCGAGGGGGTCGTGGCGCACATCCGGCGGCGCGTGGAGAGAAGAAGGCTCGACGGTGGGGCTAGGGTTAGGGTTTCAAGAACTCCGGTCTAGGAAGCTCTGATACCATGTTGGGAAAATAAAAGAGATCGTTTATTCCATTAGCTATAGGCTCTCTTATATAGGAGAGTAGCCTATGGGTAAATTACATAAAGAGAACAATAGGAACAAAAAATAACATAAGAGTACATAAGTAGATAATATATGTTTACATTAATAATATTACTAATGAGTTCAATTGCTTCTTCAAAGAAATTCATATATAAGAAATATAAAATCAACATACTACAAATAGCTCATTAAGAGACTTGTGAGCCAACTCGAACTCAACGAATAAGAAATTGAGTCAGCATTCATGGGCTCGAAGATTATCGAGTCCGAGCTCAAGTCCGGGTTTTGTTATCGAGTTTGAGTCCAAGTCAGGGTTGACCCGACTTGTTCAACTTGATAACACTCTTACTTCTGATGGCATGTGCCCATCAGATTGCCATATACGATTGTAGTATGTAAATTGAGGGTGAGGACAATCACTTCTACTGCGGATACCAAGTCCTCTAGGCTAAATCGAACCTCCTATGTCGTAAAATGCATTTATATAAGAGGAGGTTTGAGTAGTAAATCCATGAGGCACTATGATTCTACTCAGATGGTTGTAGGGCTCCTCCATGGGAGGAATAGAAACATCGATAAGAAGCTGGCTGCAGAGGGCATCATATTGGAGATCAAGTATCGCAAGAAAAACACCCATCATTATAATGTTCTTGTAGATCATATGCAGATCATGACTAAAACTCGGTGATATGCAGCTATGAAATCTCTCGAACATACCTCTCAAATTGGAGTAGAATGTGTGGAAAGAGCGATCATCCTGCTTCCTGGTGAAGATATTATACTGGAGATGAAGAATCTCTCTCATTCTTCACTTGGAAACATATGATAGCAAGAATATCCCACATCACCTTTCTTGTGGAATGATGTAGAATATCATTGACTCCATTGTAATAGCACTAGAAAGCCAAACACATGCACATGCATTGTCTTGTTTCCATGGATATTAGCTCCAGTCTTGTTTGGTGTCTCGGGTTGCGCAAGATGTATTCTTTGTTGTTGCTCTCCATAATGCTCGTGAATTGCATCACCTACAGTTCATTGTCTGTCTCATTCATCTTGAGAATGGAACATGGACCTTTGAATATCCCAGAAGCAGGAGATTGGATGCATATCAACCTTGTCTTCTGCCATGACGAACGAAAGAGATTGAGGACACGGGTGATAGGATGATATGATTTCATCTACGTGATCATGCAGGGAATAGGTAGTATGTGCAAATTTAGAGCATAACCTTTTCCATCATCTTTATCACCGCTCTAGGGCCTATGCAAATCAGATTTAGATGATCGAAATTGATCTGTACTAGACCAAAATCAGCAAGGAAGAGCGCTAAGAAAAGTGCACACGACCCGAGGAGCATCGCATGTCACACGAGGCATACATTATGGTGTAGGGCACCACTAGACACCCTATCTGAGGTGCTTGCAACGGTGATGGGCGCTGCCTAGCTTCCATGATGGTGTTGTGCACCATTGTTGGGCACCTCTAGGCAATCCCATTAGGGCGTGGAAATAAAGGTGGATGTGCATAAAACACGAGGAAGAAGAGGTTGAGACATTGCCATATCCGAGAGGTTGATGGATGGAGTTTTAGGGTATAATGGGGATAACATAACTCTAGTCTAGGACCGCCGCTTTGATACCATACGAAAAGAAATGAATGAATTATTTATACATAGATCATAAGATTCCATCATATAGAGGAGAAGCTCAAGGGAAAATAGCATAAAGGAAAATATATAGAGAAAAGGAAATAAAATATAACGTAAAAATATATATAATTTTTCCTGTAATAGTAATCTCACCACCACTTGGTTAGTATAGCCTCACTAAACAATTTAGCATACCAAAACCCCAAATCACCCCTGAAAACGTGGCTGCAAACCTACCATCATCCTCCCAAATATAACACCTTCCACCTCCTCCACGAGAACCACCTTCCACCTCCTCCACGAGAACCATCTAAGGATGCCATCAATCCTCAGTTTGAGCAACCCCCACCACATAATAGAGCAGTGACAAATAAAGCATTGGCATAGCTATCAAGGCGGATCTTGTGACAAATTAAGCACTGACATAGATATCAAGACGAATCTTACTTATTTTTTATGCATATCAAGACAGATTTTACCAAGAACCAAATTAGCCCGCCTAGAGCTCAACACTCTGATCTACCATTCGCGACTCCAAGATCACCACATCATATTCTTAGTCCCCCAATATGCAAGTGGCCAATTACAAGCAAGAACTCTGAATAAGCGATGGGAGGGACATCGTATGCATGCAAAAAAATGAATATACTTGCTACACCTTCTAAACACTCAAACCAAAAATGACTCCACTCTACCACATTGATTTCTAAATCTAGGAATATATCAAAGACTTCGATTAGGACCACAATGATCTCCACCACATCAACATCCTATGCCATATAGAAATTCATAACATATGCACTATGAGTACAGAAACACCCAAACATGAGCCATGAGCCAAATGAAGCTTTATACACGAAATAAACTCGCTTTATGGGCCAGAAAAATTACAGGAGCGTCAGTTGCAAAAATGAGCATAAGACAAGTGGGTTACCCTTTATAACTCCTCAATGGTTGTGCCCACCATCTTTCGAGTCTAGTGTATGCTAAGTTCAATACAAATATGTCAAGTGTAAACACAGTGTTCGGAAAGTCGGCCCAAGCCGCCGCATATGCAGAGTCGGTCCTCCTTCCGCACCGAGTATGCCAAACTCGCTCCATATGTGGGTTGTGGGGCATATACGGCCGAGTAAACCGCATATACGGCCACATATGCGGCCGCATACGTAATAGACTTTTAACCCAGTTAGTTGAAGCTATTGGTTCATGGAATACACAGAAGAGAATCCGATTAATTGGATCTGTTTTGGGAGCCGATTAAGTGGTTGATTAGGCCATTGCCTCGCATGAATCCCTCTCCTCAACTTGACGAAAAACCCTCATATAAACCCCGGACCTGTATCATTTCCAAACATATCTTTTTGGTTCTACTTTTGCATCATGCCATTCTAATAACATTTTAGTTTGCATTGATGTTTTAAATGTAATTGTTTCAATGTATACGAATGATCTATTGGATTTCACTGGATAGATTGGATTTCGATCAAACAAAATTTTATTAGATTTGTATCTTGCCCAAGGTTCAGAAAGTCGGTATGCGGTATTCGTTCGGTCAGGCGGTCTGAAGCGAGTAAGCGGGCAGGCGGAAGTATATACGAAAGTATATGTGGATTATGCGGTTTCTATTATTTTAATATAAAAATAGTTTAAAATATAATAATGAATTCAACCATTAGATATTTATGTTTCAAAAACTTATAACATGGAAGAAATATGAAGTGAAGACTATTTTATACAATGTAATTTCAACCAAAGCATATCCAAAGTCATCCATTTAAAAGCGAAGATGATAATATTCATACAAAATATGTAAAGATGTCGGCTCAGACAAATGTTCACACACAAATAACTAAACTCCTATTCCAAGTCGTCAAAAATAACAGGAGGAACTTCTTCTTCATCATCACTGTCACTGTTAGAATCCATGATAAATTCTTCTTCCTCCACACTTGGTAAGGCACCCACATTCCTTTGGCTTCTCCTATACTCCAGCAATTCATCTGCTCCACTTGCCTCGGCCACCAAGCTCCAAGTTAGTCCTGAGCCTTGGAACACCTCTTCTTCACCTTCCTCTGGTCCGATCCACTCGCCCACATGTATCCTATCCTTGGAAATAAATGGGTCTCTTCCTTGTTGCGATTGTCGCTCTTTCAGCTTTGAGTTGAATTTCACAAAAATCATGTCATTCAGTCTCTTGGTTTCAAGTTATTCCTCTTTTTAGTGTGGATCTGCAACGAAAGTATTTACTCAAAATGTTAGTCATTCAATATTGGTCTAATCAATAATCATAAATCACAAATGTGGGTGTATCGCTGTGAAAGAGCTCCAATTCCTCTCACATCCACAAGAAGAGGATGTTAGCTTTAATATCTTCAACGCCATTGCCTTCATGTATGGTGTCTCACCACCATATAACGACCACCAATTAGCTACAGGAAAACTTAGGAAGTCAACGTCTTAGTCCTTACATTCTTAAAATGTGTATATAATGTAACTACCTGGATCGAACGCATCCTCGACGGATCTCTGCTTGATTGCTAATGGTTTTCCGAATGGACCATCTCCATTTTTATATAGAACAATTTCTTTTGTTGTGATGACATCTTGAACATCCAAATCAGGGTAAAATATCTCCAAGCAGTACAAAAAACCATCTATGACAAAGTTATCTTCTGAGATGGCTTTATCATCCCTGTAAAAATAATAGGGGTTGAGATAGTAAGCTGCAAGGTGAAGAGAACTATCTAATTCCCCTTTTGACTTCGAATCAATGGCATCAATGTAGGGCTTATATGAATGCTCATTGTCTTTAAAAAGACTCTTTATCATGGAAAGCCGTATCGGCGATATATCGCCGATATATCGGTTTCGACAGGGTCGGGGTATCGATATTACCCATTATCTCCTTTTATAGGGATATCGGCGATATATCGCTGATATATCGCCATATCGGCTCATATCGGTCAAAAATGACTGGTTTCAGTAGAAAAAATCCCGGATATCGTTCGATATCGTCGATATTTCACCGATATCTCTATACATCAATGCTATTATTCATGGAAGATTGATTCAACACCTAGTATTAAAACACACATATCTAGCTACACCTAGTATTAAAACACACAATGGTTTATATATATTTTGTTTCGGATCGGGGGCGCTGCCCCCGCACCCCCGCAAGGGGGGCCAACCTGGGCCCCCCTAGCCCCCCCAGGCTCGTTGACCGGGCAGCGAGACCCCCGTACTGGTAGGGTATGGTGCGACATGAGGGTGCATACAATGGTTCTTCAACTTGGTGTATGTTTACAAGTTATTCATGTTGTAAGACTTGAATGAAATCGATTTCCAATATCTATAAGTCAATTCTTCAAAAACAAAATATCTACAAGTCTAGAATCAAACATTAATATCGATAAGTTCAAAATGATTGATATATGCGATATAAGCTTCATAGATTGATCGATATGTGTGATCTAAGAGTGTATTTGAAAGCTATTTAGTGATCTAAGAACTTGGATCAACTCCATTTTCAATATATATAGGTCAACAACTAACAGTACCAGCGATATTTCGATATGATCGATATGTGCAATATAAGGATCATAGTCTTCACAAAATGATCTATATGTGTCATCTAAGTCTATTTGTAAGTTATTTAATGTTATAAGAACTTGAATGGAATCCATTTCCAATATCTAAAGGACAGGAATAAACATTAAACAGCGATATGTTCGATATGATGACCGATATGTGCGATATATGGTCTATAAATGACCGATATGTGTGATATAAGTGTGTATTTGTAGATTATTTATTGTTCTAATATCTTGGATGATCTTAATTTCTGAAAAAATGCCAAAAAATTGGCTTTTTTGAGCCATTTTCGACATTTCCACCGATATCGTCGATATATCGTCGATATATCCCGAATATATTCATTTTATGGCGGACCGAAACGATATCGATATCGATACGGCCTTCCATGCTCTTTATCTCCTTCGCATCTTCAAGCCCTCCGTAAACAAAGCTCAATGATGGTCTCCAATCCCCATCAGCAATATGCAAGAGACGGAAGAGTGAGGAAAAGACCTTCAAGGTCAAGGAAACTTGGCTCCAAAAAGATGTACTAAGAACAATTGATCCAACCATTTCACCTTTCCTTGTCTTGGACCACTTGCATTGTCTCCATTCATCAGAAGAAAACATCAATCTCAGCTTTTCTTTCTTTTTGAAGACACTTTGTAGCGTGAGAAAACACGTGGCAAATCTTGTTTGCCCTGGTCTGACTATCTCTCCCTTTTGGGTAAAATGCCGCATCAAGCTGAGCGTCTTTGCATGGCTATAGATGAAAATAGTGAGTGTTCTGGCCTTTGCTATGCAATTTTTAACCTTCGGCTCTTTGCCAAATTCTTCAAGTATGAGATCTATGCAGTGAGCAGCGCAAGATGACCAAAATATCTTTGGATATTTGGTCTTGAGGAGCCTCCCAGCTGCCATGTTAGCAGATGCATTATCAGTCACGACTTGCAAAACATTATCTACTCCAACTTCCTTGATGCAATCCTCCACCAAAGCAGATATATATTCAGCGGTATGTGCATCAGCTGATGCGTCCACGGACTTCAGAAAACATGTGCCCAAGCTACTATTAACGCACAAATTCATTATGCTTCTTCCCCTCATGTCGGTCCATGCATCTGTCATGATGGAACATCCACTTTTTTTCCATGCATCCTTGTGACTTTTCAAAAACTCCTTTGTTTCTTCCACTTCATCTTTTAACAAAGGCTCTGCAATTTCATAATAAGATGGAGACTTGTACCCACTTCTGTATTGGCCAATTGCTTCACACATGTGTATGAAGGAGCTCTTTGTCGCCACGTTGAAAGGAATATCACAGTCATAGAAGAATTTGGCTACATATTTGTTGACACGTGCGCGTTCTTCCTTTACTAGTGTTTCCTTTATAATAGTTTGACGCATTGGCATTGCGCCAAATGACGCAATATCATCATCAGATGATCGTGGTCTTTTTCCAAGACATGTTCTGTCACAAGGTGTTGTGGAAGAGCCTGTAGCTCTAATCGCCACCTCCTCACTCATTTCTTTCAAACTGACAGCTTTCTTGTTTTTCTTCTTCGTGATTCCCTCAATGTAATCGTGTATCTCCTTCTTCACTTCATCGTTAGCCTTTGGACATGCTTTGCAATTCCCTTTGATGTGTCCAAGGTGTTGGTTCATTCGATTAATTCCTCCTTTCAATACCTTGCCACACAAGCGACATGTCACAGAATTCGGATCGGTCTTCTCCATGAGATAAGCATATTTCCATCCCGGATCGGTAGACCCAGGTGGAGTAAAAAGCACACGTTCCTCAACATGTGTTGGTTCTGAATCCATGATAACCTAAATACATGAAAAAATATTAGAAAATCTATACAAAATAAAAGAGACTCATTATTCATGAAATATATTGTAGTCAGTAACCTCAAAAAGTATAATAAAAGCTTTGTCAAAGAATTAAAGCTAAAAGCATTATCAAATTATTATAACAATAGTACTAATAATAAAATATGTATTAAAGAATTAAAGCATTATCATTAATTTGAAAACTAGCCCTTAAACCTCGCTTGATGCGGCCGCCGGCCGCATATGCTGGTGGAATTTCTGAAACTAGCCCTTAATTTGAAACTAGCTAAGGTGGTGTTGGTTGAGGACTTCGAGCTGTGACTATAATCATGGAAAGGGGATGGGGATGGCATTGGTTGAGGAGGTTGAACCTACAATTACTAAGTAAAGATTGTGGCCAAGGAAATTTCTCCAGCCACATGGAGATTTGCTAAGGAGGATGAATCCAAGGTCAAAAATATACAAGAAACATATAATCAATGCAATGACAGCTAACAATGTTAAAGACAGTGGGTAAAATTCTGCATTTCCATAATAACAAAAAGCATTTCCATAATAACCAGAAGAGAAAGCATTTCCATAATAACAAAAAGAAAACATATAATAAGAGAAAGCATTTCGGAGAACCTGCTGCTGCACACCCAAGGCCAGAGGCGGAGGAGCACGCAGGAGGCGGAGGACCAGTAGACGAAGAAAATCAGAGGCGGAGGAGCGACTGCTGGTGGAGAACACCGAAGGCGGAGGAGAACCTGCTATTGTTGGAGAACACCGGAGGTGAAAGCGGAGGCGGAGGAGAAGCTACTGCGTGCGGTTGGAGAACACCGGAGGCGGAGGCGGAGGGGCGCAGCAGGCCAGAGGCGGAGAGGCGGAGGGTTTAGGGATGCTTCGAGGTTGGCGAGCGAGGGTTTCTGCGAGGAATCGAGGAGTCGGATGCAAAAATATCGAATAGGGATGAAGGGTTATCGGGTTCTTATCGGGTCAATCGGATGGAAAATTTCTATCACATATGCGGCCGCATATGCGGATTAACCGGACCGAATATGTGATATTAGCGCATAGCAAGCGCACAGAGCATATGCGGTGCGCTATATGGAACCTTGATCTTGCCAGTATTAGATTTGCATCAAGCCATTGTTAAATAAAATTTTAGTTTGTACAGATTTTTTTAAAATACAACTATTTCAATGTATACGAATGATCTATTAGATTTCACTAGATAGAATGGATTTCAATCAAATAAAATTTTATTAGATTTGTATCTTGCTAATATTAGATTTGCACCATGCCACTCTTGGTTCATATTTCTTTCATGTTATATTTTTTTGAAACATAAATATCTAATGTTTGAATTTATTATTATATTTTTAATTATTTTTAAATAAAATAATAGAAACTGCATAATCCGCATATACTTCAGCATATACTTCCGCATGCCCGATTACTCGCTTCAGAGCGCCTGACCGAACAAATACCGCATACCGACTTTCTGAACCTTGTGTAAACATATATATTGGCCATTAACAAGGGTATATATCATGCACATTGCTAACAAAGGAACAAATCTCTTTAGGGACACAACTGTAGAGACAACATATGCAAAGATGATTATTTTAAAAAATAACTTTGCATGATTTAAGATGTCAAATACACGATACAAATAAGTCCCGTGATTTTTTAAGCCTTCTTACCATGGTTTTAAAAACCACGCCTCCATGCGTCGAGGTGTATGCCTTGAGGTGGTTTTCAAGAAAACTCCTTGAGAATATCGCACAGGCAACCCAAGCAAGGTGTCTGCCTTACTTGCCTAAGGCGATTGTCGAGGCGTTGAGGCGTCTCCTTGGGATGCACCGGGTTCGGTACTCAAACATATACATATTATGCATTATTAATTATTGTATCATAAATATAATATTAAATATTAACAATTTAATTTTCTACATGGTCACATATATTTCTTGTATGTATAATAAATTTCATGTCAGTCATACATGCATGTCTTAAATCATAATACCATATAACGTATACTATACACAATGCTATATGTTAGTCAAATAACATATATAATACAACATATTGTATATTAGGAGTAGAAGAAGCAAATAGGCACAAACACAATCAATCTTGGTACAAACAGATCACAGATGTATACAGAACTAATAACCCATATAACTATTCGTTTCGGGATAGGGGGTGCATAAGATGGTTCATTAGATGGGTTCATCAGAACATATGGTTATGATTTAAGGCATATCAACATTGTATGTTGCGTATATTAATCATATATGTTAGTCACCTAATTTTGTTTCATTGATGCACAAACTAGGACGCGTTGTATATGGGCATTGTTGGGAAAAGTGAATGATCTATTATTCAAGGGAACCCTAGGCTCTCTTATATAGGGAGAGACCTCACAGGTAAAATACATAGTAGTCCATAGAACAATAAGAAATTACGAACAGATACATAACATGTAATAATATCGGTCTCTACACTCCCCCTCAAGGTGGAGCATAGATGTCTATCATGCTCGGCTTGGATGAACATCTCTGGAAGGGTCCTCTGAGCAATGGCTTGGTGAGTATGTCAGCAGTCTGGTCCCCTGAGCTCACATGAGTTGTAGCTATCAATCCTCTCTGGATCAAGTCTCTAATGTAGTGGCAGTCAACTTCAATATGCTTTGTTCTTTCATGGAATGCTGGATTGTTGGCAATAGACAATGCTGCCTGATTATCACACTGAAGCTGTATGGGTAAAGGTACGGCTACATGTAAATCCTCTAGCACAGATCGAACCCACATCATCTCCGTGCTTGCTTGCGCCATGGCCCTATATTCAGATTCAGCACTGGACCTTGCCACAACAGTTTGTTTCTTGCTTTTCCAAGAAACCAGAGAGCTCCCAACAAAAACGATAAATCTTGAGGTCGACTTTCGATCCTTAGGACATCCTGCATAATCGGCATCTGCATATGCTGAAATAGATAAGTCTGCCCTTTCAAAATAGCAACCTTGAACCTGGAGAAGACTTCAGATACCTCAGTATCATGTATATGGCGTCCATATGAACTTGTCTTGGCTGCTCCATAAATTGACTCACCCGGCTAAATGCAAAGGCAATATCGGGTCGAGTTATGGTAATATAAAAGGGCTTACCCACCATTTCTCTATATCTCATCTTGTCCACTTCAGCAGTGTCATCATCATACAGCTTCATGCTTGGATCCATGGGAATACTCGATGGTCTGCATCCAACCATGCTTGTTTCAGTCAAAAAATCTGTAATGTGCTTCCTTTGGGTCATCACCAGACCCTGTGCATTCCTGGTAAATTCCAACCCCAGAAAGTATCTTAGGGTTCCAAGATCCTTCGTGACGAACTGACGGCCTAGAAATGCCTTTGCCCTCTCTATGCCCTGAACATCATCTCCTGTAACCAGAATATCATCAACATAGACCATGATGACAATCGTACCTGCAGAAGACTTCTGAATAAACAACGAGTGGTCTGCATTCGACCTCTTGAACCCATGTCGTTCAATCAGATGAGAAAACTTCTGGAACCACGCTCTTGGGCTCTATTTGAGGCCATAAATTGCCTTGTGAAGTCTACACACCATATGCTTCTCCCCCAAAGCAGTTAACCCTGGTGGCTGCTGCATGTAGACTTCCTCTTGCAGATCTCCATACAAGAAGGCATTCTTGACATCCAGTTGAGATATAGTCCAGTCACGTACCACAGCAACTGATAAGAGAATGCGAAGAGTAGAATGACGAGCCACCAAAGAAAATGTATCCATATAGTCCACTCCATAGGTTTGTGTGAAACCTCGCGCGACCAGTCGTGCCTTGTACCAATCTAGACTGCCATCAGCATGGTATTTAACTGTAAATACCCATTTACAGCTAACAATGGATGCATCAGGAGGGGCAATAACCAAGGTCCATGTGCCACGAGACTGTAAGGCATGCATCTCATCTTCCATAGCCATTCGCCAGCAATCAATCTTCATAGCTTCCTGATAGGTCCGTGGTATGTCCACGGAAGATAAAGCTACAATAAATCTCTGAAAGTCGCCTGTGAGGCGATGAAAAGACACCTGGGAAGCAAAGGGATAAGATGCACACGTCCGCTTTGGCTTCCGGATAGCAATAGGAATATCAAGGTCATCGTCCACTGTACTGGATGGTGTAGTTTCCTCCTGCAATGAAGAATCCTGCACATGTACCATATCTGACCCATCAGTAATAATGCCATCTGAACATATATGAGGCGTGATGGATGTTTGACGTGTAGCCTGAGCAGGACCTGACCGACGCGTATAGAATTTTGGTAAAGGTGGAATAGGAGGTTGTGGAGGTGGTGGTGGTGGTGGTGGTGAAGATGACGTAGTAACTGGAGCAGGAGTGGACTCAGGTAAACTCCAACTAGGAGGCTGAGGGACATAGACATCATCGTTAGTAGTGGATGGTACCAGCATATCACCTGCAGGGGAAAATACATAACATACTCAAAGAACGTGACATCAGCACTGACAAAGTATTTCTTGTTTATGGGTTCATAACAACGATAGCCCTTCTGAGTCCGAGAGTAACCGACAAAGACACACTTGACAGCTCTAGGAGAGAGTTTGTCAAGTCCAGGAGTCAGGAGATGAACAAATGCAACAGTACCAAAGACACGAGGAGTAAGTGAGAATAATTCCTTATCAGGAAAAATGATAGAAAGAGGAATTTTCTCACCAAGGACAGAAGACGGCATACGATTGACCATATAGCAAGCTGTAAGAACAGCATCCCCCCAGAAAAAGATACGAGCACAACTCTGAATAAGGAGAGTTCGAGTAATGTCAAGAAGGTGACGGTGCTTTCTTTCTGCCACGCCATTCTGCTGAGATGTGTAAGCGTATGTAGTTTGGTGAACAATGCCCTTCGACGATTTAAACTGAGAGAGAGACCGTGTGCAGAATTCTAGAGCATTATCTGTACAAACATATTTGACAGTAGAGGAAAACACATTCTGCACTTCATTAATCAAATTTTTAATCACATCTCCTGCTTCAGATTTATTCTTTAAAGGAAAGACCCAAGATACACGAGAAAAGTCATCCACTTTCACTAGATAGAATCTGTGTCCCTGATGATCGGGTACACGACTTGGACCCCAGATATCAATGTAAAACAACTCGAACGGGGAGCTACTGCTCCGACTCTGACGAGTCGGAAAGCTAGACCGATGATGCTTTCCCAACTGACACGCTTCACAGCGAAAGGAATAACTGGGAGAGATCCGAGGCAGAAGATGTCGCATTTTCTGGAGCGGGAGATGACCAAAGCGAAGATGCCAGATGTACGGAGATATTGGTCTGGCGGAATGAGAAGAGACGCCAGCATAAGAATTCCGGACCAGCCGATACAGACCATTCTGCTCAGAGCCACATCCAATCACCCTGCCCGTTAGTATGTCCTGAAAAATAAGAGAAGAGGGGTCAAATATAGCACGACAGTGCAAATACTTCGTAATCTGACTAATAGACAACAGATTCATGGAGAACTCAGGAGCATGTAGAACATTCTGTAGACGCATAGAAGGAGATAGGAAGACCTCCCCTGTCCAACAAGGGGGGAGTGAGTACCATCTGCGATCTGTACTGAACGGCCATGAGGAATGTTCCTGTAGGACTCAAGTCTCTCTCAATCTCGGCAGAGATGATGTGTCGTACCAGAATCTATAATCCAATCAGATATATCATGACAAGACGAAAATGCAGCAGCACTACCTGAGGTACTAGCAGCAGCAGAGGAACTGGCAGAAGCTGTAGCAGCAACATCTGAAGGTCCACCGGAAGAATCAGTAGATGATTGTGGCATAATATCACGTAGACATGCCACAAACTCCTCGAAACGGTTGTCAGCATTGGATGCTGACTAGAGCAGAGCATGCTCGGCTACACGCGCCGATGCTGGGAACCCATGCTTAGATTAGCATGTATCCTCCGAGTGACCTGTGCGGTGACACTACGAACACGGCTGACGAAAGCGACCACCCCTACCACGGGGTCCACGTCCACGACCAGAGAACTGACCACCTCTCCCACGCGATACTACCATCGCCGATGGAGGTGGAGTAGATGAGCTGGAAGAAACTGAAATGCAACTGAGCCTCCGGTAAACATCCTCCATTGGAGGAATAACTGCATCGGCCAAAATCTGAGAGCGAGCGGCCTCGTACTCAGGATCTAGGGCTGCAAGTAGAACGCCCACCATGGTGGCATTCTGAAATGTCTTATGTTGCTCAGGAGTTGCTGTGAGTGGAATGGTACTGTATAACTTCTCAAACATCCCTCTCAGGGACGTGTATAGTGAGTGAAGTGGTATGTCGTTCTGTTTCATCGTGCATATATCATGCTGGAGCTGAAGCATCTTAGTCTCATTACGTACTTGGGAATATGTAGCGGCCAGAATATCCCACATTGCCTTGGCAGTGGGCTGATGGAGGACATCATTGGCAATCTCCATCGACATTATACCAGACAGCCAAACCTTGGCATAAGAGTCATCAGCCTCCCACGAGGCATATATCCATGTCTTCTCTGTCGGCTCTTCCTCAGTAAGAATATGCTTCTTACCGTTTGACTTCATTAGGCTCATGAATTGCATCGCCCAGAGCTCGTAGTTCGTCCCATCCATCTTCACTATTGGTGCGGGACCTTTGAACGCGCCTATGGAGGGCATATCAACCTTTGATTCTGACATGTTGCTGGAAACGAAGAAATAGGGTTTGTAGACAAAGAACCGGGTGTCTACACAGACAGCATAGGATTTGAGTGCGTATGTAGACATTACACACCCAAATCCATTGATCTGGCGAAGAAAGTGGCTACGACAGAGGCCACAGAAGAGGGATGGCGCCGGCTACGAAGAAGCCGGCTACGGCTGGGATCGGCACGGACAGGCAGAGGGTACCGGGACCGACGTTGGGAGGCCGGGAGTCGGGACCGGCGCTGGGAGGCCGGGAGCAACGCTGGGGGTCTTGGAGACGGGGACCGGGACCGGCGCTGGAGTGCCGGGACCGGAACCTGGCGGCGAGACTGAGAGGCGGAGGGGCCGAGAGGCGGCGGGACCGGAAGGCGGCAGGGCCTGGAGGACCGGGAGGCGACGGGGCCGGGATCGAGAAAGAGAGAGAGGGAGGAAGGGTGGGCGGCAGGTGAGAGAGCCCTAGGGCTTAGGCTCTGATACCGTGTTGGGAAAAGTGAATGATCTATTATTCAAGGGAACCCTAGACTCTCTTATATAGGGAGCATGGAAGGCCGTATCCCGATATATCGGCGATATATCAGTATCGACAGGTCACCGATATATCGTTGATATGTCCGATATCGGGTATCGACATGCAAAAAAGGCGAGCCGAATCCCGATGTCGGCGATATGGCGTCGATATATCGGTATCGACATGGTACCGATATCGATATGTCCTTCCATGATAGGGAGAGACCTCACGGGTAAAATACATAGTAGTCCAGAGAACAATAAGAAATTACGAACAGATACATAACATGTAATAATATCGGTCTCTACAGGCATCAAGCTTCTCATGCCAACATTAAGGGAGGTGATATGTTACGTATAAGCTTAGCATTGTATAGACATGAAAATACAAGATAGGATTCAAGGCATCTCATACAAAAAAATATTACATATTTACAATTTTATAACATATATGTGAATATGCTCGGGAATATTTAAATGTATGATTCGTAAATATTTATGGTTACATTTAATTGCAATTTTATGCATAATTTCCTATATAAATAAAGGCTTATGCCTCGCCTCAACAATAGAAAACAACATTGATCAGCCTCGCGTTTTTTAAAACCATGCTTCTTACAGTTTGGGACATAATTGCAATTAATGCCTTCTTAATCCAATGACCCATTACATCTAGAACCTCCCCAAGTTCAACCTCTTCACAAAAAAGGTTTTGGGTTTGACTTCAACAAGAGAAATGGATAGCTATCTGTTTACAGTTTAATCAACTTATTTTTCGAATGTGGCACTCGAGGTTTCAAGGCAGTGTGTGGTCAGTCGTCATCACTACAGTAGTCGACAACAACAATGACTTGGTAAGTTGTTGGAGTAGCAACCAACTTGGTTGGTTGGGAGAAATGCATTAAACAGGGGTCCCACGATCGTAGGCTATAATGCTCCTCTGTTAGAGAAGTGAGCATTTCTGAAGGTCCGAGGTTGTAGTCGATACACAACAATGGACCTCGAAGACAGAGCGGCGACGATTGTACAGAGGAGCTGGTGACAACCACATCAGCGTATGACAGTGACGGAAGTGGATTGCAAAACAAAAGCAAGCAATTAAGTTTCTTGGTCATAGAGAATGTAACCATGGTGAGGAATTGGTGGGATCATCGATGTGACAATGGTAGTGTTGTTCCAGCACAACGACGAGGTACGACTAGGGGCCACCATCTAAATGACTCTTGGTTGTGACTTCAACAACGAACACAATGGTACAAGTGTCGTCATAGTGGTCATCACCGCCACAACGAGTGTCAATGGCAAGGATTCTTGCGGAATACCTAAGATGAGGTATTCAAAAGTCTTCTAATTTTGCAATCGCATGTTGTGTGTATTTTGACTGCATGATGTGGTTAAAATGTAGTAGCGATGAAGTCTTGATATGGACAATGACAATCACTAAAGATTGGTCTTCCTTGTTCTTCTTTCTTCGTTTATGGTATCAAGTTCGTTTTTATGGCGTTTAAATTTTTCATAGTGTTCTAATAATTATCTAATATCATGTTGCACTCCTTAATGTGTTGCCTTAGATTGTGCATATACAATGATGAGTTGCTTTCCCCTATCTTCTTTCTTACCGTCCGCATGAAAGAATATGTGAGATCATCAAATTTGTGAGAACGATTTGTATAGGTCGTGCTCTTATACCGATTGATGAAGATAGAGATTTGAGGATGAGAGGAGCAATAACGAATAGGCACAACTAGACGTGCAGGTTGAGGAAGGAAAACGGATAGAGGTAAGATCTCACAGTAAATAGAGGAGACCGATAAAGGTGAAAGAAAGCTCCAAATTTCCATTAACTCATAAGATAACATGCCTTCTAAAACTCTATGAGCTCATTTATATAGAGAGTGAATGTGATCACACAAATGAATGATAAAACAAGATCCTAAATGAGCACGACTCCTAATTTAAAGAAAGCCAACATATCCGACCTATAGATTTGAGATCTTAAATCGATCAAAATCAAGTCAAACCAAAGAAAGATAACGACAAACTCAAAACTAACAGAAAACTATCAAACCCATAATTTTATCATAATATCTACTTCAAGCTTGCAACAGTTGAAGGAAAGTTATGGTAACTTAGTAGCATAGCTTAAGGTGACGTGGCATGTCGTTGTATCATGCCATGCCAATGGGTTTGGTCGTGCCAATCTGGTGGAGTGCCGATCTTTTCAAGATATCACCGGCATGTCGATGGTATGGGGGGCATGCCAACGATATGTAGGGCCATTGTTGCCGGTAAATAAAAAAATGTAAATCTCTTTGTACTTCTTGTTAAATGTTGGGGGCACAGTCACAGAGTGCATAGTGCATGCTTTTTTATGTGCTCCAAAAAATATCAAATAATAATATATTGCTTCCTAAATTTGCAAATCGACAATGGTGTAATCTTAAATGAAGTAAAGAGAATTTGTCATTTATTCTCATCCTCCATATACTATTTCTTCCTTAATTTTGTATGATCGTGTTGTTCCTTCGAGTATGCTTGTAGATTCACAAATAGTACATGATAATCCTACATTGACAAATTGATAATTTAGGAGAGTCACATGAATTAATGACGAATTGTTATATCTTATATTCTCATTCTTCGTATATTGATCTTTTTTATGATTTCCTCGCTCCTCAAAGCATATTTATTCTCAAATAGTACCATGTAATTTTATCTGATAGTAAAATATTCAAAGCTGAAAAGAATACAATGGAAATAATTAGTATGGGTCGTGCCAATAGAGTGATCATATGTATGGGTTTTATATGAATTATTCATCTTATAATTATATGGAGGACTTAATATCTTAAGTAGAGTCTCTCAAAGATGAAAAAAGGCTATTCTCAATACAAAGGTGTTGTATCCTTCTCCCCACTCTCTAGTGTTGCAGAAGTCAGTATTTGGTATTCAGTCAGAGGGGTTACTGAATAGAGAATAATCGGTATTCGAGCGACTATTCAGAATTATCTGCTTTTGCATTTTTAATTATTTTTAATATAAAATGACTTTTAATACATATATTCTTATACATGTATACATATATTATCGTCAATCAACAAAAATCCAATATAAATGTATCCATTAACAACATACATATACAGAGTTTTGACATTTTTGGTAATATCATGATACATGCTAACTCTTGAGAATTTAAAAAAAATCCAGTAGTTATTTAACTACCAGTCAGCCGAATAGTTAGACCAACTGTTGGTCGACTAGAGGTTATTCGGTCAGGGACCCCCCCCCACACACACCTCATATTCGGATCGGATAGTCAGCCAACTATTGCAACACTGCCACTCTCAAATGATGCTTCAAGTTCTTATCATCAAAAGTCTCATTGAGATCTCCAAGAATCATCATATCAAGATGGTGATGTTATTCCTTCAATATTTTTTTAGTAGGATTGCACGCTTCTCTTCCACCTCCTAGATGTGTATATGATTACGGTGATGGTGCCGGTAGAATGGAAGAATCTTCTTCTAGTAAGACAAGAGCTGGACAACAATATAATTTTTATCATTTTTTCCATATGAATCTATTTAGTACTCTCCACCTCTCATTACAAGCTTCAATCGCTCCCCCATCAATGTCCTCATCAAGAATGGGTGGTGTTCCATCATCAGAAGTCTGTATCACTCATCGAGACATATGTACCGATGAGAGCAGACATCTATATATTGGAATGCTCTAAACAATTTCTTACCAATAGTATAGATGAATTAACACGAACCACAGGAGCCTCTGTTCATATATGACATGAGAAAATTATTTTGAAAGATGTTGAAGCATGTTGTCGGCACAAAAAATAAAGCGTGCGTCTAAGTCTATATCCGACAAGAAATTCATTTCGAGATGAATCATGAATTGTGACTTTAGTATGTTTCTTTTTGTCTTTATTTTTCCCGATTATTTCATGTATGTTCATGTCTCTTAAATGTTATGAAATGATATTCATGATTACCAACTTGGCATGTATTGTTTTTAATTGATCTCATACCAAATATATTAAAATTACATTACTTATTCATTAAGGATATATTAAAGACTTTATCTTTGAAATTCACCAATTTTTAACTTTTTTACGTTGTTTCAGCACGATTTCGAGATATCGTCAGCGTGACGTCGGCAATGTGCCCATTTTTGAACTTTGTGAAACGACATCGATATCGGCACTTAAAACTATGCTTAGTAGGCAAAGAGAACACGATGGTTAACTAGTGATGAGATAGATTGTGTTTGATGAGCGAGGATATAAGAGGATATATGAATGCAAGTTTGACTTAATTACTAGTTGCAGATTTGTTCTGCCGGGTAGGGATACAAACGATATATATGTATATATATTCTCATCTGATCCACAACTAAAGCTATAATCCATTTCTACTTATGTTGACTTTTATATGCATCTGTATCAATTACTTTAAATAGATATTGATATTGATATCAGCAAATATCTGTGATCGTATACGTGTAAGTTTTTTTAATATATAAACATGGTGGTAAATTTACATATTCGTTCTTTCACCATATTCGATGAAATTGTTTTTTCAGAAAAACTATTTGATAAATTGTTATGAAATAAATATATGTATAGTGTTTATGAATACACCATCGAAAATAAGCATATTTAAACTAATCTACAAAGTATTTCTTCTATTATTTGCATCTTATACGTATTCATTTTATATTTATATCCTTTTTAAGGATATGTAATGTGTTTTTTTATATCCGTCAATATTCATACAACACCTACATCACTGTCTATATCCAACAATTTTCATCCCAAGTGCCGGGATTTTTAACATTTGGTGATGTAGATGGGAGGTTAGTCCAAGAAAATATAGGATAATAAAGAAACATTATCCAAATACGGTCGGTACAACTAAAATGCTTGGTATATAGAAGTTTGCAGGTCGGTGTCTCATCGACGTCACAACTCTTCCTCAAAAAAAATTGTGGTGATGTTATGGAGTATGTTTTATGATTGGAAAGGCTGCATATGTTGGAAATGCCTTGAGAGTAAACATGTTGGGGAGGGTAGCTATGGATGGAATAATACCTTCCATCCCACAAAGGCACCCCAAAATTACCATCTGCATTAGCGCACACACAGATTTAGGACCTCGAATGCTAGGCTGGCAGTGATCAATGACTAGACAATGGAACCCATATCAAGAAATTGGTGAATCTATGATCAAATGATAGATTTGCAACAAAGATATCCTCAAGAGGACCATATACCAACATTGATTGGAAAAGCTTCCGGTTTGTCAGGAAAGCATAAGCCATCAGGTACGAAATGCAAAGAACAATCCAAACTAGATATTTACGTTAGTTATAGTAAAGGTAGCATCGGTGCTGGATCTGCACTATCAGTTAAATGTAAGTTACCAACAAAAGTTACAAGTCAGTATTCATGAATATTAGATTATCGTATGCAAAAACATATTTATTGTGATTATAAGGCACTCAGGCAGAGAAGCGTGTTTCAAAAGAGTTCAATAAATAAAAGTAGTTTCACTGCCAAGATGAATGCCAAAATCGAGAGCCGGTTATTGTAAACATAACAGATTTTTTTAAAGAAACATAATAGATTTTATCAAGACTATAAGGCAATCACAGAAATAAGTGTGTTTTAAAGGAATTCAATATACAAAAGAAGTTTCACTGGATTCAATATACAAAAGAAGAACGGTACGAGGGGGATCCTATGGAAGATTGATTTCGCGAAGGCTTACGATTCCTTGGATTGGCTGTTTCTTTGGTCTGTCCTTAAGCGGCGCGGTTTTCCCTCGCAGTGGATCTCGTGGGTGCGTCGTTGCGTCTCCACGACCTCTCTCTCGGTCCTTGTCAACGGGCGCCTGACTGGGGGCTACTTCCAGCCTCGGCGGGGGGTGCGGCAGGGGTGCCCCCTTGCTCCCCTGTTATTCGTCTTAGCTGCAGACGTCTTGCCCCGCATGATTCATAATGTGGCTGCGGCGGGTCTTACTCGCGGGTGCTCTCTTGGCCCTTATCATGTTCCTATTATTCAGTTCGCCGATGATACTATCTGTTTTATCGAGGGCGGTGCCTCCGAGGAGGCGGCTATGGCTACCACGTTGGAACTCTTCAGCGAGGCCTCGGGCCTCCTCATCAACCATGCTAAGTCCACTCTGGTTCCCTTCTCTACTCCGCTGGATGAGGTCGCGGAGTGCGTGCGGATTTTGGGGTGCCCTGCGGGCGCTCTCCCTTTGGATTATCTGGGGCTTCCTTTGACGGTTGGTCGTGCCCGCATCCGTGATTGGCGGGCGGTGGTGGAAAGGATGGAGACTCGGTTGGCTGGGTGGCGCGCGGCCCTTCTTTCCCGCGGTGGTCGGTTGGTTCTCCTCAAGTCTGTTTTATCTTCGATCCCAATCTATTTCTTCTCTGTTAAAGGAATGCCTAAAGGGATCCGACGGAGACTGGATTCGTGCTTGCGGGGATTTCTATGGGGAAAGAAGGGCGAGGGGAGGAGGGGTGTGCATTTGGTGGGCTGGGACGAGGTTACTCGGCCGAAGCAGGAGGGGGGGCTGGCAGTGAGGAGGGTGGAGGTGGTTAATGAGGCCCTTCTGCTCAATTGGGTGGCTCGACTTTGGGGGCGGGAGGAAAACTTTATGCTCAACTTTTTGAGGGAGGCGGTGGGGGTTGACCGGTTCTTTCATTCGAGTGGCAGTGTGATGGGTCTTTCTTCCTCTTTCGCCCTTGTTGTCGTTAATACCCTTATTCGCAACTGTTCCCTCTTTGGCATTAAAGTGGGGGATGGTACTTTGATCCGCTTTTGGGGTGACGATTGGACCGGAAGGGGTCCTCTTCAGGAGATGTTTCCCCGATTATTCGCGCTGGTGTCGGATAAGGATTCCAAGGTGGCCTCGTGCTGGGATGGTGCTTCATGGGGCCCAAGGTTTGTGACTAATCTCTCTGACCGGCGGCAGGAGGATTTCATCGCCCTCATGGCTATTCTCGTTGACGCGCCCACGCCTTCTGTCGGTTGCGACCATTTGCTTTGGAAGGATGGATCTTTCTCCACCTGTGCGGCTTACCTCGCTCTTCTTCCTCCTTCCGTAGGGGCTGATGCTTCACTCTATCGGGATTGTCAATTCTTTTGGGGGCTCAAGATCCCGGAACGAATTGGCATTTTTCTCTGGCTATTTCGGCATGGGCGTTTGTTGACTCGTAGCCGGTGTGCCTCGTTCTTTGCCAACGTCACTTCTATCTGTGGCCTTTTTGATATGGAGACGGAGACTATCGACCATCTTTTCTTTCGATGTGGCCGTACTCATGGCATCTGGGCTGATCTGGGCTGGCTTGACGTAGCGTCAACTACATCTTTCTGTGAGAGCTTGGTGAGCTCTCGGGGCAGAGCGAGGACGGACCTGCTTACTCCTATTGCGCGGCTTTGGAGCATCTGGCTTGGAAGAAATGAAGCCCTCTTCGCTCGGCAGAGGTTCTACTCCGAGAATGTCCTTTCTGCATCGCGCCTCCTTCGTGATTGGTCCGATGAGTAGGGTGTCCTTTTTGTAGTGGGGGTATCTGCTTTCGATACCTCCGGGTTTTGTTCTTTTTTGTCTCCTTTCCGCATTTCGCTTGTAAGTATTCTCTTAACTTTTTAATACATCGGGGCGAGCACCATCGAGTGCGTCCCCCTTTTTTGAGCGTCAAAAAAAAAGAAGTTTCACTGCAAAGATTAAGCCAAAATCAAGAGACCTCCATGCTAAAATATCCTAAAGTTGAAATAGCCACAGCAAAGCTGCACGGTAGTTTAAGCTTAAACATTAAAGTTTTTTAAAGGAAAATAGGGTGTTTGCCCAAATGGCTGACACCCAACAAAAATATATTCATAATCACAATAAAATTTACAAAATCCAAGACTCCAAAGAGAGCTTTGGCATGTTCTAGAACATTTTCAAGTTACACAATGATGACGTTAATTGGAATCAATTTCCTCGGTGTCTAAAATAAAAGTTTCAACTTTTTATATCATTGCTATTAATGAATTAACACAGCTCAGAAATTCATGAAACAACGATCATATCTATACATCAGCAAATGTGGATCTACATGACAATGATGTTGAACTTACCGCAGCTCTAGATGCATCCTGAGAAGCTAATGCAACATCAAGTAATAGAAGACAGACATGCAGCGCAGTAGTCTGAAAATAAATGATCACCGTGAGAAAATCAGAAACGTCAGAAAAAGAGAAGGAAAAAATGTCAAAATGTAAAAGATCACCTCATCTACAGGTTCTAGATTTTCATATAGAGGTTCCAAAAGTGATCGAGCACGAGAGTACTCACGAATTTGATACATGAGAACTGCCTGCATGTTTTAATTCCAAAAAAAGCTCAAAACACGTAGAATTATCCTGTTAAAAGCCTCATCAGAGCCATCAAAACTGCCATAGCTTTCTTCAGCATTTACCTTGTTAACCAATGCAATGGATGTGTCAAAGTCATCTTCATAATTACTGCTACCTGCAGAAAGTCTATGGGAGCTGCTGCCACTACCTTTAAAGCCAGACAAACCGGTGCTTCCATTACTTCCAACAGATTCCAACTGAAAACAAGCAAAAACAAGAACCACACTTCCCATAAAAACTGAATGAAATTAAGACGGGAAAGCCAATGGCAATACTGTATCGGTGCAATGCACAAAATGCACAAACTAAGAAAATGTGGTTACTTTTTTTTTGAAAGCCTGAAATAGGGGGAGACACTCGACGGTGTTCGCCCCATCTTTTATTTAAAAAACAAAAACAAAAGAGTTAGAGGAAAAAACAACAGTGACGACAAATGGAAAGACCAATTACAACACCCACTCCTCCACTAATCTCGTGGCATGAATCCCCACATTTTCCTTATAAAAGCGTTGCCCCAAGAATAGTAAAGCATTCCTTCCCAGCCAAACAGCCCACAAGATGGCCACGGGATAAATCATCTCCCTCCCAGCTCTGCTCCTATTCGCCACCAGCGAGCCGTAGAACGCCTCGAGATCTTCAACGCAACACCAGGACAGACCGGTTCCCTGCCAGACCTGAATCACCTTAGGGCATCTGGAGAATAGATGTTCGACGGACTCAATCGCCTCCTCGCAAAGAAGGCACATATCAGAGGTGTATCCCAGAAGCCTCGCACACCGGTCCCTCGTCATCAGTCTTTGTCTCCGAAACAGCCATAAGAAGAAACCAATTCGCTCCGGCAGCTTGAGAGCCCAAAGAAACGCACAATCACGAATCATAATCTCCGAGCGGGATGGCGGTAGCCTGCAAATTGCCCCCAAAAGCCTTCTTAACCGTGAAAGGACCCGCACGCCAACCCCAGTGGTCTCTCCCCTCCGTTGGACGCCCCACCTCCCTGATAGCATCCAGCAACACCAAGAAGTCCTCCAGTCTCTGGTCGGAGAAATTAGATGAGAAGGCTGGGCACCAATTTCCATCCGACCAGCAAGCCGCAACCATCACACATTTGTCCTCAGCGAGAGCATACAACCGCGGGAACCGCGAGCAAAGGAGCCCACCTCCCGTCCAATCATCCGACAAAAAAGCGAACGATTCGCCCCCACCAAGGATCGGCCTAAACAAAGATATATTCTTGGAGAAAACCTCCACCACCCCCCTCCAGAACGGAGTAGGAGAGTCCACGCGAGCACCCGGTCTCGGCGGCGCCCCCCCCCCAACACCGTATATCTTGCGCAGCACGGTACAATAAAGATCCTCCCCAGGTTCCCAAATTATGCTTGCCCACTTAAGAAGCAAGGCCTCGTTCATTTGCTCCAGACACTTTATCCCCAGCCCTCCCTGATTCTTATTGAGCGTAATATCCTCCCACCCGACAAGGTGAGTGCCCCTCGACTCCTCCCGATGATTACCCCACAAGAAACCACGCATCCGCTTCTCAACCGATCACGAATTCCCTTTGGTATACGGCGGTTCGACAGGAAATAAATCGGGATGGAGGATAGGACCGCCTTGAGGAGGACCAATAGCCCCCCCCCCCGATAAAACAGCCGACTTCCACCCTGCCAACCTCACCTCAACCTTCTCCACGACTCTGAGCCAATCTCTCGTCCTCGTTCTGCCCATAGCCAAGGGCATCCCCAGATAGTCCATCGGTAAAGAGCTGCAACCCGACCCTAATGCCTGCGCGCAAGCAGCGGCCTCATCCACAGAAAGACCGATAGGGACGACCTTCGACTTATCAGCATTTTTGAACAACCCGGATAATTCACTGTAGATTTCCAGAGCCACGGCCATTCCATTTGGCTCCCCCACCCCCCCCCCCTCAATGAAGAAGAGAGTATCGTCGGCGTACTGTAAGAGCGGAACCATCAACCCGTCCCTGGAGTATCCACTTGAAAGCCCGTTAATTAACCACACGAAGCGCAATGTTAGTCACGACGTCCGCAGCGAGGACAAACATAGGAGCAAGAGGACACCCCTGGCGCACCCCCCTCCGAGGCTAGAAGAAGCCCCCTCCGGGCGACCATTCACCATGACCGTAAAAGAAAGACGTAGTCACACAGCACCTCATCCAAGTAATCCACCTCTCCGGAAACCCCCTCCTCCGCAGCACCGACCAAAGGAACCTCCAGTCAAGGCTATCGTAAGCCTTCGCAAAATCTACCTTCCACAAAACACCGCGTTTATCCCTCCTCCGCCAGTCCGCAATGATCCCCGATGCGAGAGTGAGGCAATCCGAGATCTGCCTCCCCGGAATAAAAGCATATTGCAGTGGGGAGATAGTGCTCTCAAGAACACAACACAACCGAATGGCGAACACCTTCGCTATAATCAAATATAAAGCGTTAGAAACCGCAATAGGACGGTAATCGTCAATAGCATCCGACGGCGAAGACTTGGAGAGCAAAATGATCATCGCACGGTTAATCCTTTCGAAGCCCGCATTGCCCAAACAAAAGTCAGAGGCGACCTCCAAAACCTCAGAGCCAACCAAATCTCAAAAGTCCTTGTAGAAAGACACCGAGAAGCCATCTGGTCCCGGAACGGCATCAGCATTCAGGTCCCAAACCGCATCCTTAATCTCCTCCAAGGACACATCCCGAATGAGCATGTCACACAAAAAGGTCGCCACGGGCGCTGCTCCCAGGCCCAGCCACTTCCAGATTCTCGGTATAGTCCTCGTTGAGACGTCTTTATAGTGGTTGATAATAGCTTTCCCCATTTCTTTGTTCCCCTCCACACGGACCCCATCAATTGAAATCGATCGCAGCGCATTGGACCGTCGTCTCCCACTGGCCACGCGATGAAAGTAAGACGTGTACGCGTCCCCTCCCGCAGCCAAACACTTCTCGACCTCTGCCTCCACTCCGTGACCCCCTTGCGATCCTCAATGGCAATTTGCTTTTGAGCAGCCGAGCGAGAAGCCAACTCTTCCACCGAGAGCTCCCTACGATCCTCCAACGCATCAAAACCTTCGAACCACCTCCTCGGCCTCCTTCCTCATCGCGCACATGGCCGCCCTAGACTCCCTCTTGAAGGCAGACAGCCTTACACGCAAGGAGGTAAGCTTCTGACACAAAGCGAGACGCGGCGGAGCCAGAAACAACCACGCTAGACCAATGAGAGGCCACCACCTCCCTAAAGTTTTCCTCCATTAGCCAACACTTTTCATATCTAAAGAGCCCCCTTTGCGCAGGGGCATCACCGGAATCCCAAACAATTGGTACGTGATCGGATAAAGTCCGTGGCTTGGCCCCCACAAAGGAGAGAGCGAAGGAATCCAGCAGCTCGAGCGAGGCCAAAAAGCGATCGATACGCGAGCGCGAGTTGGAGTTTCTCCATGTGTCGGCAACGTCCTCCGCATCCATAACCTCAAGTCCCAAGGAATAGTGCCAGCAAAATCGACCGACCCCGGGTCCTGCCCCTCCTGCACACGGGCCTGCCGGTAGTCCTTAAGGTTACATTGAAGTCCCCCCAATAAGCCAAGGGACATCCGTGACCATTTAGCTCACCTCGAGAAGATCCTCCCAAACCTCACGACGTAGGCCAGCAGAACATGGTCCGTAAACACACGAGACAACCAACGGCAAAGAGGAATTCGCACATACCCAGTAGGACAGTCAGCACGTGTCTCCTGCGAATAACCGAGTCGAAAGCCAGAGCCGAAGATCTCCACGCCACCAGCATCCCACTAGAAGTGCCCACAGCATCCACCGCTCTGAATTGATCGATGCCCCCCGCACCAAAAGACCTCCAAAGATCGTCCGTGACTGATTGAAGCTTCGTTCTTGTAGCATAATGATATCGCAGCCCCCACTCCACGAATCTCGACCCCAGTGTCCGCTTGCCCGGGTCCCCAAGCCCTCGAACGTTTCAGGACAGAATTCTCATTTGGGACCGTCGTGCCTCCCTTGAATGTGGGCCACCCCCGCGGCCTCCGCAACGGTATTCTTTAATGTCGAGCATGGTTGCGCCTCCAATCGGGAAGACCTGGTCCTATTCCTTCTTCTGTATCTCTTACCAGCTCTCCTGTCACTTGTCCCCTGAGAAGACTGATCAGCGCCCGTGCTGGTGCTCGGCAACATGGTAGCAGCAGTGGCAACATCCTCGCGACAGAGTTCATCGGCAACATCGGGCGAGGACGAAAGAGCAAGACCGAAGCTTGGCGATGGCTGGGTCCAGATCCTACTCTCCGCCACGACGGGGCCGCTCAAGTAAGGTGACGACTGCAGAGGATCACCAAGGGACGAACCCCCGGGCCCTCCAAAGGGACGACCAAGCCGGCGAGGCCGACAAGGCCATGTACGGCAAGCGATCAGCGGGGCCCGATGTTGTAGAGAACACCTGATTAAGAACTAAATCCGAGAAGCCCCTCGTACCCGAATAACAGCTAAATGGGGGGACCGGACCCCGCGAAAGGGTCCGTACATGCAACACGGGCTCTCGGACCCACATCAAGCGGCAACGAGCATGGCGGCGGCGGCCATACAGTTATCCCTCATTCCACGTCAGAAGACAAAGGGAATTTTGGGACACCATGCACAGTACCCTAGACGAGCCTGCCAAAGGTCGCGTGTAATCAACCTCGCGCGTCTTCCACCCAAGGCTCCCCTTGGAAAGCCAACCATCATCTCGGTACATGAAAGTCATCGTTCAACCAAAACGACGTTCTCCCTTGGAAGCTCCAGTGACGGCGGAGGCTCAACGATCTGCAGCTCGATTATGAACGTGAAGCAACCAACCTCCATCTCTGCGAAAGAACTCCGACCATGTATACCATCCATGAAGCCCCTGTTGCACTCCAACAACACCATTACGTCGTCCGCCGGTGAGCCGGGCTTGAGCCCGTCTTCAAGCACCGCAAGAACCGTTCCCCATCGTCGGGCCTTCCGCAAGCAACCTATCGTCCAGGACAGGAAAGGAACGCATGTCACCCTTGCAACACAGACATCCACCTCCGTACAGGAACCATCGGCAAATCGAAGATTTCGCTAGCAGACAACGCCAGCATCACCATTCTGAAGAACGCGATCCCTCTGGATTGTTGAGAGTCCCCGAACGTAGCACCTCTGATCATCAAGCTTCACCACATCACCCTTGAACCGCGACCCAAGGAAACCATGCAGGTGGGTCTTCACAGCCTCCAACGAGATAACACCACGCACCGCGAAACCGATCAGCGCATGCACATCGGACCCCCGAACGTCTCCCCTAACCTCCTCAGAGGTCAACGAGCCAACTCCCCCCACCACAGGTTGAGGTTTACTCGCATGTTGAGCTACACTTGCAGGTCGAGGCTCATCCGCAACCACCTCGGCGAAGCTAGGACCCCCCCCCCCCCCCGATGAACAGATGATGTATAGGAAACGCGCTGCCCGCGTTGACGAGCCGAGCCACGCGTAGGACCATCATCCGCAATAGACCCAAGAGCAGACATGCACGTAGCTCGGCGGTGTCCAGGCCTCCCGCAAGAGAAGCATCTCGACGGGGACGGACAGAACGAAGTAACGTGCCCCCTAGTTCCACATTGGAAGCACCTCCTCTCCGGCTTCCTGTGTGATACATGCACCCACTCTCCACTTCCCCCAACCTGTAGGCTCCGCAAACCCAACGACGACCTGCCCCTCCCCATCCTCCCAGTACACCACCGACTTCCCCTTCTCCGAGACCCCGCTCGCACCCCCGCCCACCGCACCGATGCGAGGGCCCTCCTTGCGCCCCCTGCCCAGCACTACCCCACCGTCGACCCCTCGCGAACAAGCCTTCCCCCCTTCCCCCTGCGACGAGTCTCTCCCCGACGGAGCCCCATGCAGCGAAACATCGTGCGTTCCCTGCCTTCGAGCTCTCCACCACCGCTCCATCTCGCTAGGTGGTGCCTTCGAACTACAAAAATCTTACAACATCCAGGTTTCGACGCGAGGGGCTCCAGTCTGTTGTCTAACATCTAAAATGTGGTTACTTTTCAAATTATTTTTGAAGGGAAAAAACAAAACAAGCATGCCCCCAATACGCCCTAAGCATATGAACACAAATTGGTCATCCCCTACATACGTGGCTGAAATGGAGGCATTTTCAAGTTTTAGGACTCCACTGGACAACCAGTGCAACTAGTGTCAACCACATCTAAAAGATGTACATATAGTGATCAATTACGTTCAAGCATTAGCTATCATAGTTTAAAAAGCGCTCCTCAATGTGCTAGATGTTGGTCTAGAGCTTGTTTTAAGGAGCCATCCTCTAGATATAGCCAGAAACTGCTTAGCGAGGCATAATCCTCAATACGTCAATAAATTACCAACTATAGAGATGGTGCGGCAAAATGAGGCGCCACTTCATTTAAATGGGATAAGAAAGCTTTTTAAATGAAGAAATTACATTGATAAGCCCACTCTAGGTTATATCTGAGAAACTTAAGAAGGAATAAGTTTTAATCACAATGTTTGAGAATTGAGCGTGATCTTCGAAATTTTCGTAACATTTTATATCCAATGGGATAATTCTGGGTTGGAAAAAAAATTCATACAATTTGATAATTATGAATTGCTGATTTTGATTTTTTTTCATGTGTCTTTATTGTAATTTACCATGAACATCCCTACCTTATCATCACCTATATTCAAGATAAAATTATTGAATGCCATTTCTTGTAGCTTTAATGTGGATATTTAAAGATTCATTCTTGCTAGTATTTCTACATAACTATGAACTTTGTTCATAGTCTAGGTTTTAGATATTATTACTTTACAAATTATATTGTGAACTTCCAATTATATGCACAACTCGAATCATTATGATAACGCTTAACTATCGATTTATTTGTCAAATAGTAGACTTTTCAATTTTCTTTTAACTAAGAATTAATAGGACAAAAAAAGTTGAACTTCCAACCCTCAAATTGCAAAGGCATGAGAAATGCTTTGTTTGTTGATGTATATCCTTATATACATGTAATCTCTACATAGTTTTCCATTTCTTTTGAACGTAACACACATGCTTTTGAGCTTAGAGCCGGTCTGTGTTAAAGATCTGAGCTTATGTGCTAAATATTAATCTTATATGATTAATCCAATAGAAAACAAGAATGTGGAAGCGTAATATCAGAGATAATGGAATAAGAACATGAAGAACACCGAGATTTTATGTGCAACCCTACTCCCTAAGGAGCGCGATGAAACCATGAGAGAACGCCTCAAAGGGTTGATGTGTTCATTGAACTTTCTCATCTGTTACAGGTGGTGTGAGGCTTCTTGTATAGCTTTACTGACCCTCAAAGTCCACAAATAGTAGATGTGGGACTAAACATAAGTGGGTGTGGTAACTGGACCCTGGAGGATTCAATTACCCACCTACACATGATGCATACTCCAACTCCCCCTCAAGATGGAGCATGCAATGCTCGGCTTGGACACATAGAAAGAGATCACTCAAACTCGCAATACAAGACACTACAGACAATATCAACTTAACGCATACATGTTGTCGAGGACGTTGCTTCTCATGGAGTGCAGGTGAGGAACAACAGAACTGGAGTTTGAGTCGAACTGGGTCTCTTTGTCGGAGAACGTGTGTTCTGAATTGCACCTGTCAGAGTCATTGAAACTGGATGAGTCTCCTCGTTGGAGTACTCTGACCCGCCACATGTAGAAGACTGTGAATCATGTGGACAATTTCTCCATCTCTGAAGGGTTGAACTGAAAAAATCATGGAAACATTCTCGTCGGAGTCCACGGTCGTTGGAAAATAGAGTCTGAAAGTCTCCTCGTCAGAGAACTGGGTCTCTACCATACTGGTGTACGATCTCTACTCTAGAGTACCTATGGATCACATGAAAACTCTAAGACCAAAAACAAAGATGGGGACCACAAAACTGATGATCGCAAACATGTGCGCATCATATTGAAGACTCGGAACCAATCTGAACGTCGAGTCTGAATCTGAACATCTGTAGAGTCTGACAACTGGCTAGCATATGGACTGGATAATCTGAACTATAGAATCTGAAACTTGAGAACTCTACACAATACTCCCCCTTTCTCCCATACTGGTCGGAAAACAATGACGTCGACGAAATTAAGAGAAGACAAGAAGATATGGAGAATAAAAAATGAATAAATCATGTAAGCCAATCTCAAAAAAAATCTCGACTTTTCTGTTTTTTTAAAGAGCCATTCCATTTTTTATGTTTTTTCTTCTTGCAATTATTTTCTTTGCGTATGACTTTTATTTTGTACGTGCCTTTTTAAAAAAATCTCCCCTCTTTTTTTGTTGGACCCATCTCTTTTTTCATGAACCCCTTTTTTCTTTCAATCAGGCCCCTCCTTTTTTAAAAACGGATGGCCTCTCTTTTTTTCTCATTCACATTTAAAAAAAACGTCGGCCCACTTGGGCCTACTCCTATTTAGGGTTCCCCGACTGGAACCCCTCACAAGAGCGCCACCCACGACGAGCCCATGACGAGGAAACATTGGCATCGCCGCCTTCTGCTACTAGAGAAGAGCAATAGCGGGCGGGCGCTTGGAGATTAGCGCTGCCTGGAGGAGCTTCATCGTGGTTTCCTTGGAGCAAGCTGGAGATATGGAGGAGTTGATCGATCGACTGGAGTCAAGGAAGAGGGCGGTGGCGCTACATGAAGGTCCTATTGTTGCTGCCTGTAATAGTAGGGCTCCCACGTAGATCTGATCATCGTGGTTCCGGGTATGAGGGAACCACACCTATAATCCATGTTCACCACCGCCACTTGGAAGGAGAATAAGGAACCTCTGCATGTGCTGCTTGGACCCATCGCCATTGATGGGTGTGGCCTGGATAGGTCCTGGGGGCTTCAACGGGACCGCATGACTCTAGTGGACACGATCTGGAGATAATCTTGCGAGGTAGATTTTTTCCTGAAGCGTAGGAGATGTGGTTGTTGTGGCCATCGCCGCCTGGAGAAGAAGATATCACAGTGCAGAACTAAACGCATTGGAGAAGAAAAGCCGAGAACCCATTACTGCTAGAATCATGAGGATCTAGGGTTCCAAGTCGTCGCATCCTAAAGAAATCGAACCATCTTCAAGAACAAAATAGAATGTATGATGCATGGTTGCAGCCTCCTTGCCGTAAAGAATTAGGATAACCCTAGATTTTCTTGAATACGAACAGATCTTCGACCAATATTTGAACATGAATAGATCTTCAAAATAATCTTCCAAGAATAATGAAGAATCGAATCTGCTAATGTTCATTGAATCCCGAACAGATCGAGAATTCGGGTTTCAACCAAAACCTTGAAACCGAATCTCAGATCTTGAATATAAACAAAGAATCATCAAATCCTCGAAAATCGAACCCGCTCTAATACCATGTTAGAAAACGAGAATGTGGAAGTGTAATATCATATATAAAGGAATAAGAACATGAAGAATGCCAGAATTTTACGTGGAACCCTACTCCCTATGGAGCGGGATGAAACCACAGGAGAACGCCTCAAAGGGATGATGTGTTCATTGAACCAAGGCCTTAAATGTCGGTTTCGGTCACCATTTCGGTATCGACCAAAACAGAATTTCGATGGAATTTCGATCGAAATTTCGGTCATTTCGGTCATTTTTTGTACTACCACCCCCATATTTCGGCCATTTCGGTCGAATTTTGATTTCGACTGGATATCGATATTCGACAGAAATTCGACTGAATTTCGCTAAAATTTGAGGCCATGCATTGAACTTCCTCATCTGTTACAGGTGGTGTGGGGCTTCTTATTTAGCTCCCACTGACTCTTCAACTCCCGCGAATAGTAGATGTGGGACTAAACATACGCAGGTGTGGTAATTGGATCTTGCAGGGATCCAACTACCCACCTACACATGAAGCATACTCCAACAGATATTAATATGTTCAATTTATAGTAATAATCTCATCATCAGTGTTGTTTGCAACATTAAAGGTAAGATGTGAATTTTTTAACTAATACGAGTTTTATAGCAAGAGACAATAAATTTAAAGCCAATATCATAGAGTTTTTCATAATATAGTAGGTATTAATCATTAATTATAACATTTCTAATTTACTAGTCACTCAATAATTACTACATAATTGGAGTAACTACTACTTAGTGGTTACTAGTTAGTAACTAAGTAGTGTTTGTTACTTACAACTTAGTTGTTAGTAGTGGACACGGTTCGAGAAAGCCGTATGTGTATGCGTCTGGACAGGTCACTGGATAGTGATTAAGAGATATGTGGGGGCATATGCAGGGTATATGCAGTTTTATTTGATTGCCTATTTTTCAATTTAAAAATAAATAAATACCTAAAAAATACTACAGTTGATGCATACATGATATTTCTTACAAGAACAACCATTAACACAAAAGTTATTTCGTTACTTTAATACATATCCAGGAACTATTGATACATATCTAGCAACTATTTAAGTACAGGAAATACATATTCAGTAACTATTGAAGTACACAAAAATTGTTTCTTTACTGTAATGCCTATATTCAAGAAGTATATATCTGCAACTATCGATTGTAATATTAGATATGGGATTATATGCATATACAACAAAAAAATTCCAATCTATGTATGCACTTTAAGTTTTAATACATATCCAATAACTATAATTTCAACATTTGTTTATGATTTATATTTCAATGTATTTATTCAAGAAGTTACATGAAAAGTGCTAATTAAGATACGAAAAAAAACATGAATGATATAAGTTATGGGATATCGAGCACAAGCGGCAATGGCGATCACCCAACAGTGATTGGGAACCCAAGAGAAGCACAAACGAGATGATGGTCCACTTAAGAGGTAGAGCAGCGCGAACAAGCAGCAGCAGGAAATCGAACTCATGATCGGGGCATATGCAGGCATATGCGAACATAGTAGCAAATAATGGATTGATTCAAGAAATCGGTGCAGTCTTCAAGTTGTATGGGCATATGTGGCCACATATGTGGCCCATTCGGCTGATTTCATGAACAATGGTAGTGGTTGTAATGTAACTAGTGATAGTGTTAGTAGTATAATTTTTGTGCACTACATTACTTAGTAGCAGTGCTGTGGTAATGGTGTAAGATGCTCCAAAGCGGCAGCCACCAGGTAATCCAAAATACTTAAGATGCTAGGTGCCCGCTTAGGTGTTCATCCAAAAAAAAACACAGTTATACATGTGTGTATAGACACACACATGCACCTTAATTGGAATAGAAGATCAAGCCCAATATACATGTA
Source organism: Ottelia alismoides (assembly GCA_037367405.1). Taxonomy (NCBI): domain Eukaryota; kingdom Viridiplantae; phylum Streptophyta; class Magnoliopsida; order Alismatales; family Hydrocharitaceae; genus Ottelia; species Ottelia alismoides. The sequence continues at coordinate 609,038 of JAZKJV010004705.1, forward strand.
TGCATGTATATATGAGTAAATATATACGTGTGTGTCTATCTATACTTATATATGTAAATAAGTACATATAGGTACATGATGCATATATACATATACATATAAGTACATGTGTATGCCAATGTTTTAGATAGCATAAAGCAGAAAGAGACAATCTTCTATATATGATGTAAAGGTAAGTAAGCCTCAAGGCAGTTTAGGCATAAGCTTCAAGGCAATTTGTGCATAAGTCTCGTTTTTGGAAAGGAAAGTGAAACTCATAAGCCTCGCTTTTGGAAAGGAAAGATGAAACTAACTTATACTTATGTTAAGATACATAAGAATAAAAAAACCCATTTGAAATGTGTTTTTGATTTATAAAATGCTTGTTAGTCCATTTCTCTTCGACGTCTCTGTAACTCTTAAATTAAAAGGAAATTAACTTTTTTGAGGAAAAAGGTGTGGCATTGAGATGCCCATCCATAAACTTATATGTATTCACATTATCCAAAAAAGATGTAGTACAAGGACCAAAAGGTCTAAAGGCATTGCACGTGCTCTAATACAATCTCCATGTACATTATTTCTCCCTGACACATGGATCCATTTCGTACAAGCCACATAGACCACAAGATAGTCGCCACCCAAGTCTTGGTGGGGTTGTTCCAATGTCCAACCTAGCCGAAGACTCCCAAAGCCCAAACAAATTAAGTTAACACCAACTCAACATGCAAAGCTGCCCAGACTTCCCTCACAATGGAGCAACCGAAGAAAAGATGCGCAGCATCCTCCTGAGCTCTCTATTAGCATACATCGCTAACATGTCACGCCAGTTCTAGGGAAAAACCAGGCTCTTCGTTCTCCAGTTACCGGGCGATCCTGTCTCAATATCCAGATTAAAAATCGAAACTTGCAACGGATCTTCCAACTCCATATGTCACTGAATATATCCGAGGCACTCCTTGAAACAAAGATTGTCTCCAAACAGGTCTTGTACGCCTTATGCACCGTTAAAGCTTCCATCAGCTCAGGACCAGTGCACCAAAGTGTTAAAAAGGCCCCCACAAACTAGTAGCACCTTTACAGATGTAGAAACTCAGCAAAACACCAAAACGACATGTACAAAAGAGTGGAAGCCAACTACCGCCCAACAATCCCTCACTAAATAGTCAGTGTCAAAGGCCAAAGTAAAGAGGCTAGGAAAACAAACTCAAAATGTCCCCTGCCACGCCCAATTGTTAGTTCAAAAAAGGAAGCCAAATCCATCATCTAGAACATGCCTCGTGAGCGAAACCACAAAAGGAAGCATTAACCAAATCCCTTCCATAAGTTGAGCGTATCGGCCTATATAACAAATCAAACCCTCCACCTAGATGCATGTCAACCACATCGTTAAGAAAGCACCATTCATGGTCTCCAAACTCAGTATCTCCAATCCATTGCCCTCTTCCTTAAGCATCAATGTCTTCCACCCCACCAAAAGCATGCCCCATAAGCGCCTCCAACTCCCCCCTTACACCCTAAAAGGAAATTGTTGAGAAATGAATGAAAGTTGTTTATTCCTGAGAATACTAGGCTCTCTTATATAAACGAGAGACCTATAGGTAAATTACACAAGACAGACATAAGTAAAGATAAATAAAGAAAACACCAAACACAAATATATCTCTACACTCCCCCTCAAGATGGAGCATAAATGTCAATCGCGCTCAGCTTAGATGAACACTTCTGAAAAGATCCTGTGAGCAAAGCCTTGGTAAAGATATATGTTAGTCGATCTCCTGAACTGACATGAGAGGTAGAGATAAAACCTTTTTCTAGATCATGTCCCGTGTATAGTGACAGTCCACCTCAATATGTTTAGTATTCTCATGAAATGCAGGGTTGTTAGCAATGAATAAAGCGGCATGGTTATCACATTATAATTGTATAGGAAGAGGAACATCTATATGTAAATCTGCTAGTATTGCTCAACCCACATCATCTATGTGCTCGCTTGTGCCATAGCCCTATATTCAGATTCAGCACTTGATCTAGCAATCACAGTTTGCTTCTTACTCTTCCAAGAAATAATAGAGCCGTCAACAAATACAGCGAAGTTCGAATTGGACTTTCTGTCCTTGGGACGTCCCACATAGTCTGCATCTGCACATGCTAAAATAGTAATTGTAGAGAAAATAGAATGGCTTGCTTTTCATAGAGGTCCTAGGGCTCTCTTATATAGGAGAAAAGCCATGGGTAAATTACATAAGAGGTACATGAAAGATATAAAAATAAGAAACAGATATAATGAGATATAAATATCTCAACATTCCCCCTCAAGCTGAAGCATAAATGTCTATCAGGCTCAGCTTGGAACAACACCTCTGAAATGGACCTCTAGCAAGTGCTTTGGTAAATATATCGACAGTCTAATCCCCAGTAGCGACATGGGAGGTAGATATGAGTCCCTTCTGGATCATGTCTCTAGTATAGTGGCAATCCACCACTATATGATTGGTCTGTTCATGGAATGTAGGATTATTAGCAATAAAAAAAAACGCTTGATTGTCACATAAAAGCTGCATGGGAAGAGGTACCTCAACTGCAAGATCAGTCAAAACCGATCTAACCCACATCATCTCCGTGCTCCCCTGAGCCATGGTCTGTATACAGACTCTGCGCTAGACCTAGCAACCATTGTATGCTTCTTGCTTTTCCGTGACACAAGTGAACTCCCAACAAAAACAACAAAACCAGATGTAGACTTCCTGTCTTTAGGACATCCTACATAATCTGCATCTGCACAAGATGTCACCTGAAGAGATGTACTCTGCTGAATATAAGGTCAGTACCTAGTGAAGTCTTCAAATATTTTAAAATCATATAAACAGCATCCATATGTACCTTCTTGGGTTGCTCCATGAACTGGCTCACCTTGCTCACAACAAAGGAATACGTCGGGCATGGTGATAGTAGCATAGAGGAACTTCCCAACAAGCTCCATGTATCTCCTCTTATCTACCTCCCCAGTGTCATTATCATACAATCTCATGCTTGGATCCATAGGGGTAGTAGCAGGCTTGCACCCTGCCATACTTGTCTCTAGTAGAAGATCAGTCACAAACTTCCTCTGGGTCATCACAAGACGACGTTGGTTCCTAGCAAACTCTAATCTGTTGAGGGAAAAGAATGAGTTGTATTATGAGAGGCCATAGGGTGCTCTTATATAGGAGAAGAACCTGTTGGCAAATTACAAGAAGAAGAAAAAGAAATAGAAAATAAGAAAACAATAATAAAGATAACTAATATCTCAACACTCCCTCTCAAGCCGGAGCGTAGATATCGATCAGACTCGACTTGGAGCAATATCTCCGATAAGATCCTCTGGTTAGGGCCTTTGTAAGTACATTTGTTGTCTGGTCTCCAGAGTTGACATGCGTAATGGTGATAAGACCCTTATGTATCATGTCACGAGTGTAGTAACAATCCACCTCTATGTGCTTCGTCCTCTCACGAAAGGATGGGTTGTTGACAAAAAAAAGAGCAGCATGATTATCACATTGGAGGTGCATGGGAAGAGGCACCTCTATAATCAGATTAGTAAGAACAGATCTCACCCACATCATCTCTGTGCTAGCATGCGCCATGGCCCTGTATTCCGACACAGCACTTGATCCGGCAACCACAGTCTGCTTCCTACTCTTCCATGAAACAAGAGAATTCCCTATGAACACAACAAAGCCTGATGTAGACTTTCTATCCTTTAGACACCCAGCATAATCTGCATCTGCACATGCTGTAACTGAGAGAGATGTGCCTCTGCTAAAATGAAGTGTCGTACCAGATGAAGTCTTTAGGTATCTCATAATCATATGGACTGCATATGTGCATGCCTGGGCTGCTCCATAAACTGACTCACTTTGCTCACAACAAAGGATATAGCGGGTTTGGTAATAGTCAGATATAGTAGCTTGCCAACAAGCTCTTTGTACGTCTTCTTATCGACCTCCTCTGTATCATCATCATAGAGCTTCATGCTTGGTCAATAGGAGTAGTAGCAGGTCTGCAATCTACCATGCTTGTCTCTGAAAGAAGATCTGTAACGTACTTCCTCTGGGTCATCACAAGACCTTGCTAGTTCCTGGCAAACTCCAATCCAAGGAAGTAACGTAAATGTCCAAGGTCCTTGGTCACAAAGTGTAGACCTAGGAAATCCTTGCACCACGAATGCCTTGCTCGTCATCCTCTGTAACAATGATGTCATCAACGTAAACAAGAATAACAATAATACCTCTCTGGGTCCTCTACACAAACAAGGAGTGATCGGCAGTCGATCTTACAAACCCCTGCTACTCTATCAAGTCCGAGAGCTTCTGGAACAATGCTCTTGGACTATGCTTAAGGTTATAGATAGCCTTATGTAGCCTGCAAACCTTTTGACACTCCCCCTCACCAGCAAACCCAAGTAGTTGTTGCATGTAGACTTCCTCCTATAGATCACCATAGAGGAAGGCATTGTTCATATCAAGCTGATAAAGGGGTCAATCTCGTGTCACAGCAACAGAAAGTAGAATACGCAGAGTAGAATGTCTGGCAACATGAGAGAAAGTATCATGATAGTCCATCCCATATGTCTGGGTGAACCCACGTGCCACAAGTCTCGCCTTATAACGATCCACGCTGCCATCTCCACGGTGTTTCACACTGAACACCGATTTGCATCCCACAACAGATGCATCAATTGGAGCAGAAACAAGACTTCATGTACCACGTGACTGTAATGCAGTCATCTCCTCCTCTAACCTCCACTGACTGTCCGTGATATCTCCACGGCTGATAATGTCAAGGTAAATCTCCCGAAATCCCCTGACAGCCTGCTCAAGGAAACCTGGGTCGCAAGAGGATAAGTAGCACACTTACGTTACGTCTTGACTTACGTAGAGCAATAAGCACATCAAGATCATCTGCCAAGTCTGTAACCTGTGAGTTCCCCTTTTAAAAAGGCACATGCTCATCCCGTATAGAATCCTGTTGCACAGACAACTCAGTAGTGCCATCAGTAGAAACAATGTGCTCATTACATACCTGAGGCATGTTGGATGACGGACAAGACCTGTGAGCAGGGAGAACTGAGCGAGACCTACGAGTAAAATACGTGGCAAAAACTGAATCACAAGAACATGTGGAAATGTAGGAGTAGGTGTAGATGGTGGTGGTGGTGGTGGTGGCTGAGGAGGTGGTGGTAGAGCATGAGTATAGGGATGTGGGGGTACGACGGTAGGAGGTGAAGGCATGTAGATCTCATCGTCAGAGTCAGATGGGGCTAGTATGTCACCTGTAGGAGAAAAATACATAACATACTCAAAGAAAGTAACGTCAGCACTAACAAAGTACTTCCACCTTAGCGGATCAAATCAACGGTACCCCTTCTGGGTACGAGAGTAGCCCACAAACACACATTTGACAGCTCTAGGAGAGAGCTTGTCACGACCTGGAGATACATTATGAACAAAAGCAACAGATCCAAACACATGGAGTGTAAGGGAGAAAAGATCCTTCTCGGGAAACGCAATCGAGAAAGGAATCTTCTCTCCCAACACGGACGAGGGCATGCAGTTCATTAAATAGCATGCAGTAAGGACAGCATCGCCCCAGTAAGAGTGAGGAGCACGACTCTGTATCAACAAGGTTCTAGTCACATCAAGTAAGTGACGATGTTTGCGCTCGGCAACACCATTCTGCTAAGAAGTATAGGCACGTGAGGTCTGATGAACAATGCCAAGAGATCTAAGAAACTCAGAAAGCTGTAAGGTGTAGAATTCTAAGGCATTATCAGTGTGAAGATATTTGACATTAGTAGAAAAGATATTCTTTATCTCATTAATAAAATATTTGATCACAGATCCAGCCTCAGACTTATTCTTCAAAAGAAAGACCCATGAAAGTCTAGAAAAATCATCAGCATCAACCAGATAAAAACGGCGTCCCTGATGATCAAGAACACGACTCGGACCCCAGATATCTAAATAAAGGAGCTCAAACAACTGGGAACTGCTCCGACTCTGACGGGATGGAAAAGAGGAATGATGATGCTTCCCAAGCTAGCATGCCTCACACTGAAAGGAGGATCTCGTGAAAATCTGAGGGAGAACATGACGGCTTCTGCAGAGGAAGGTGGACAAAACGAAGGTGCCACCTATATGAAGAGGCCAGTCCAGTAGGTATAGTGGAAACGCCAACATGAGGAGGTTGGACTAGTCGGTAGAGACGTTGTTGCTCACGGACACATCCAATCACCATGCTCGCGAGTATGTCCTGAAACACAAGAGACGAAGGGACAAAGATGGCACGGCAGTGTAAATCCTTAGTAATCTGACTAATGGAAAGTAAATTCGTCTGAAAGTCAGGAGCGTATAAAACATTCTGAAGATGCATGAACGGCGTCAAATGCACCTCCCCATGTTCTGTAATGGGTAAGTGGTCTCCATTGGCAATAACAACCCATCTACTATGTGGTATGGTCCTGTAAGACCTCAGTTGTGCTCTGTCTCCACAAGCACCAGAATCTATAATCCACTCTGTCATGTCTGCACCATTACTACCAGTGAAAGCATAAGCGATACCTGAGGAGCTCGAAGAGGCTCTGGCTGCTGTTGTGGTATCTGTAGTGGTGGTTCCTGCAACAGGAGTCATCATCTCTCGGATACGAGATACAATATCATCCATGCGAGGATCGATTTGGAAAGCAAGTGTATCTGACGGCTCAATATGTTCTGCAACGTGGCCAGTAACGGGATAACCATACTTCCGGTAGCATGTATCCTCTGCATGTCTCGGTCGACAATAAAAGATGTAAAGGCCACGCGGACGTCCACCACCTCTGCCACGAGGGGTGCGTCCTCTAGTCTGTGTCGTCACACATCGGCCACGAGACACGGCCATAGCTGACGAGGGCGGAGGAGTGGCCATAGGAGGCATGATGATCCGATTGAGACGGCTATAGGCCTCCTCCATGGGAGGTATAGTAGCTCCAGTGGGAAGTTGAGTACGTGTTGCATCATACTCTGTATCAAGGCCGGGCATGAAAAGTCCAACCATCATGGAGTTCCTAAATGTCTTTTGCTGCTCCAGAGATGTCATAGGCATATAGATATGAAGCTTCTCAAACATGCCACGGAGTGAACTGTAGTACACACGCAGAGGACGACCATTCTGCTTGGCCTTGTAAATGTCAAACTGTAGCTGAAGAATCTTGGCTTCATTCTTTGCTTGAGCATAGGTGGAAGCCAAAGTGTCCCCCATCGCCTTGGCGATGGGCTAGTTCTGGATATCATTGGTTATCTCTGTGGTGAGGGTCCCACATAACCAAACATGCGCATATGTGTCATCTTGCTTCCAAGAACCATTTGCCCCAGTCTTCTCTGTTGGCTCTGGAACTGTCAGGATGTGCTCCTTGTTGTTGCACTGCATGAGGGGGAGAAACTGCATGGACCACAGCTCATAATTGGTCCCACCCATCTAAGCGATGGGAGCCAAGCCCTTGAAGGCTCCGAATGAAAAAATATCACCCTTGTTCTCTGACATGATAGAAAAACGACCGAACAATGGAACTCAACTTGGGTGTAGACCAATATGAACAAGTCTACACGATCATGGGAGGACTGGTTGTACGTGTAGACTCATACAACCATCATCATCAATCTCTGATGCGTACTAGGGTCGAAAAACGCGATATATGGGTCTGAAATCGCGTTATCCGATCAAAATCAGATCGATTCAGACCGCTACTCGAGCCGCAGAGGTGCACGAATGCGTACAGGAGGTCCTGCGGCGACCTGGGGGGGCCAGGGGTGGCCTGGGGTGATCTGATCGTCAGCCTGGGCGGACTGCAACGACCTTGGCGGCGGGCGATGGGATGTACGACGGGCTGGAACCCAAGGCGGCCTGGGCTGCGGCGAGGAAGGTCGGGGAAGAGCCTTGGTGGCATCGGAGGAGGCTTGGAGGCATGGGTTGCGACGACGTGGGGTCGTGCAGCGGCATGGGATCGTGCAACAGGGGCCAGCGACGCGGGAGGGTGGGGTGCGACGGCGGGAGGGGGTGGGTAGGGCTAGGGTTTTGGTGGGATATGAGAATTCTGGTCTAGGATCGTCGCTTCGATACCATGTTGAGGGAAAATAATGAGTTGTATTATGAGAGGCCCTAGGTTTCTCTTATATAGGAGAGGAACCTATTGGGCAAATTACAAAAAGAAGAAAAAGAAACAGGAAATAAGAAAACAATAATGAAGATAACTAATATCTCAACATAATCCGAGGAAGTAACGAAGACCGTCAAGATCCTTAGTCACAAACTGCTGACATAGGAACTCCTTAGCGGCATGAATACCTTGTTCATCATTACATATGACAATAATATCGTCAACGTAAACCAGAATGGCGAATGTACCTCATTGTATCCTCTGAACAAAAAGTGAATAATATGCAGTGGACCGCACAAACCACTGGTGCTCTATCAACTCCGAGAGCTTCTGATTCCAAGCTCTCGGACTCTGCTTCAAGCCGTACATCACCTTGCTGAGCCTGCACACCTTCTGAGACTCTCCCTCAGCAGCAAAACCTGGTGGTTGCTGCATGTATACCTCCTCATGTAGATCTCCATATAAAAATACATTCTTCACATCAAGTTGGCAAAGAGGTCAGTCTCGAGTCACAGCAACCAATAGAAGAATGCGCAATGTCGAATATCTAGCTACCGATGAGAAGATATCCTGGTAGTCTACCCCATATGTCTAGGTGAATCCTCGCGCAACTAGCCTTGCCTTGTAGCGATCTATACTGACATTTGCTCGTTGTTTGATCGTAAAGATCCATTTGCACCCCACAACAGAGGCACCTGGTGGAGCAGAAACAATGCTCCAAGTACCACGAGACTGCAAAGTTGTCATCTCTTCTTCCATGGCAAGTCGCCAACTATTATCATGTACTGCCTCCTGGTATATTCGTGAGATAGTGACAGCAGAGAGTCCCACTACAAACCTCATGTATTCTTCTGAAAGATGATCTAAGGAAACATGAGGAGATAATGGATAAGTGGCATGGGTACGACGCGGCTTCCTCAAGTCAATAGACACATCAAGATCATCGGCCCCTCTGTTCTCTAGTATCAGCTCCTCATGTACAGTGTCATGTGGTACAAGCATGCCACTAGTGCCATCAGTAGAAACAATGTGTTCACTACATTCCTGAGGTGTACAGGATAACGGGGAAGGCGCATGAGTAGAGGAACAAGTAGAGGGTATGCAAATGTAAAACCGTGGTAGAAACTGTGTCAAGGTAGACGGTGGTGGAGGTGATGGTAAAGGAGATGATCGTGGCTCAACCTGAGGAGGTGGTGGAAGTAAAGGAGGTGGTGGAACAAAAACATATAGGAGAGAAATACATAATATACTAAAAAAATGTGACATCAGCACTCACATAATAATTTCTCCTTCATGATCAAAACATTTATACCTTTTTTGGGTACGAGAATATCCAATGAACACACATTTGACAGCTCTTGGAGAGAGCTTATCATGACCAGGAGTGAAATTGTGGACAAAGGCCACAGACCCAAAGACCCTAGCAGTAATAGAGAAGAGCTCCTTCTCAGAAAACGTAATTGAGAAAGGACCCTTTTCTCCAAGGACCGTAGAAGGCATGTGGTTCACTAAGTAGCATGCAGTGAGAACTGCATCACCCCATAACGAATGAGGAGCTCGACTTTGAATCAAAAGAGTCATCGTGACATCAAGGAAATTACAGTGTTTGCGTTCAGCAACACCGTTCAGCTGAGATGTGTACACACAAGAAGTCTGATGAACAATACCAAGAGATCTGACGAAGATTGATAGTTGTAATGTGGAGAATTCTAAGGCATTGTCAGTGCGAATAAACTGCACATGAGCAGAAAAAATATTCTTATTTCAAGAAGAAATGATTTAATGACAGAAACAGCTTCGGACTTATTCTTTAACAAGAAAATCCAAGAAAATATGGAAAATCATCTACCGCGACTAGATAGAACCGAAGACTCTGATGATCGGGAACATGACTCGGACCTCAAATATCAAAATGAAATAACTCAAACGGTTGACTATTGTGACAACTATGGCTACTCGGAAAGGAAGAATGATGATGCTTCCCAAGCTGGCATGCCTCACACTCTAGGGAAGTACGAGTAGATATCTGAGGAAGAACATGGCACAGGTTTTGCAGAGGAAGATGTCCAAAGCGAAGATGCTACATGAACGGAGAGAATGACGCAGTAGGAATAGTAGCAGTACCAGCAAATGGAGGTTGATTCTGTACAACCCTATCTGCTCACGGGCACATCCAATCACCCTGCACGTGAGCATGTCCTGAAATACAAGATAAAATGGGTCAAATAAGGCACGACAATGTAAATCTTTTGTAATCTAAGTAATAGACAAAAGATTCATCTGAAATGCTGGAGCATGTACGACATCCTGCAGGCACATCGAGGGTGTTAGGACAATCTCCTCCCGACCAACAATGGGTAAATGAACCTCATTTGCAATCACCACTGAGTTACCAAGAGGGATAGATCTGTAAGAATTAAACTATGCTCAATCTCTACACATATGATGAGATGTGTTGGAGTCCATGATTCAATCAGTCAAATATGAGCTGCTAGTGTGGGCGGTGTGGTCATCATCTCTCTCAATCGAGAGACAATATCGTCGAGCCTTGCATCATGAGAGGGAGTCGGAGTAGTCTTTGTCTGCTCAGCTACAGGGGCAGATGCTCTGAATGACCTGGACAATGGCAGTGTGTGCATGGGTCACGTTGACATCCTCCTCCTTGACCATGGGATCCTCGCCACAACTCGTAGTCGGTCCCCATCCATTTTTATGATGGGAGTCGGGCCCTTAAGGCACCGGATGACGAAAATATATCACCTGTGTTCTCTGACATGAAATAAAACAGTCGAAAATCGGAACTCAACTGGGGAGTAGACTATTTTGAGCAAGTTTACACAATCATAAGGAGGAGTGGTTGTATGTGTAGCCTCATACAACCATCTGCTTCAATCATTGATGTATGCTAGGGCTGAAAAACACGATTTGTAGGCCCGGAATCACGTTTTCCAGTCAAAATCAGACAGCGGTCCGAATCGCGACGACCTGGAGGAGGCAGCCGAGCGATGTGGTTGCCTGGGAGCGACAGCCGGGCAGCGGCGGCCCGCAGGGGGGGGCGATGACCCGTGGGAGGGTTGGCGGCCTGTTGGCAGCCTGGGTTGCCGCAATCCACATGGGACAAGGCCAGTCGGGACGAGGCCATCGGTCGGGGCGGCGGCGGCTGGTCGGAGGCGGCAACGGGGGGGTGCAAGTAGGGTTAGGATTTCGGTGGGATACGGGAACTCCGGTCTAGGACCGTCGCTCCAATACCATGTAGAGAAAATATAATGGCTTGCTTTTCATAGAGACCCCAGGGCTCTCTTATATAGGAGAAACGCCATGGGTAAATTACATAAGAGGTATATGAAAGATATAAAAATAAGAAACAGATAAAATGAGATACAAATATCTCAACAGTAATATTTGCTCCTTTTCTGAGTAACAATCATGCACCTGGAGATGACTTTAGGTATCTCAGTATCATATATACAGCATCCATGTGTACATGTCGAGGTTGCTCCATGAATTGACTCACTTAACTAACTACAAAGGAGTATCATGTCTAGTGATAGTAACATACAGAAGCTTTCCCACCAATTCTCTATATCTTCTCTTGTCTACCTCATATGTATCATCATCATAATCGCATACTGGGATCCATAGGAGTAGTGGCAGGTCTACACCCAATCATGCATGTCTCGACAAGCATGTTTGTGACCCCGTTGATTTTTGGCAAATTCTAACCCCAATAAATATCTTAGGGTTCCAAGATCCTTGGAGACAAAATGACATCCCAGAAACTCCTTTATCCTTTTTATCCCATGCACATCATCTCATGTAACAAGTATGTCATCAACATAGACCATGATAATGACTACACATGTGGATGTTCTCTGTACAAACAATGAATGGTCTGCATTTGACCTTCAAAACCCCTGCTTTTTAATTAAATCCGAAAGCTTCCGAAACCATGCCCACGGGATCTGGTTCAGGCCATATATAGCCTTATGAAGTCTGCAAACATGTTGACACTCCCCCTCAGCAGCAAACCCTGGAGGTTGTTGCATGTAGACTTCTTCCTGAAGATCACCACACAAGAATGCATTTTTAACATCAAGCTGAAATAAAGGTCAATCACGTACCACTGCAACTGAAAGAAGAACTCGTAGAGTAGAGTGGCGAGCTACAGGTGAAAAGGTGTCCAAATAATCCACTCCATATGTCTGAGTAAATCCATGTGCAACCAATATGACCTTGTAACGATCAATGCTCCCATCTGCATTGTGTTTCACTGTAAACACCCATTTGCAACTGACAATAGATGCCCCATTAGAAGCAAAGACTAGGCTCCAGGTAACACGCGACTATAAGGCTGTCATCTCCTCCTCCATAGCTAGATGCCACTATCTTTTAATGCCTCTTGTTAAGTTTGTGGTATTGTCAAGGCAGATAGTGCAGTAGTAAACCTCATGAACTCTCATGTCAAGCGATCAAAGGAGACTTGAGAAGCCAACGGATATGTGGTACATGTACGCTTCTACTTTCGAATGGCAATAGGAATAGCAAGGTCATTGGGAATCTCCTCAAGCTAAGCTCAGCCCCTCGTAACCCATCATTAGAAACCTTGTAGTCAGAGCATACCTGAGGCGTGATGGATGACAGGCATCAATCATGAGCAGAAGAAGGCTGACGTGTAGAGTACGTGGAAATGGTGGAACAACAGGCCCAGGTGGCAGTATAATAGGAAGTGATGGTGGTAAAGGAGGTGTTGGTGGCTAGGTTGGAACAACCGACACGTGTAGGGATGGTGATGGGCTCGTAGGAGGAGATGGCATGTAGACCTCATCATCTGAATCTGATGAAGTCAACACGTCACATGTAGGAGAAAAATACATCACCAACTCAAAAAATGTAACATCAGCACTAACATAATATTTTCTACACAAATTATCATAGCATGTATATCCTTTCTGTGTCCTGGAGTACCCAACAAAAACACATTTGACAGCTCTTGGAGAGAGCTTGTCTAGACCTGGAGACAACTGGTGGACAAAAGCGACCGAGCCAAAAACACGAGTGAGTGAAAACAATTCCTTTTCCGAAAATGCCAGAGAAAAAGGAATTTTCTCACCCAGAACATACGAGGCCATGCGATTCACAAGATAACATGTTGTAATAACTGCATCACCCCATAATGAATGCGGAGCTCGACTCTGAATGAGAAGAGTCTGGGTAACATCAAGTAAATGACGATGCTTTCTTTCTGTGACACCATTCTGTTGAGAAGTATAGGCACAATATTTATGATGAATAATACCACGGGATGAAGAGAATGTTGAGAGAGCATGAGTACAAAATTCCAAAGCATTATCAGCTCTCACAATTTCACAGATGTAGAAAAAAAATGCACTTCATTGATAAAGGTTTTGATAACATCTACTGCTTCAGATTTATTCTTCAATAAAAAGGTGCATGACAAGCGAGAAAAATCAACAACTGCGACTAGGTAAAATTTGTGTTCCTGGTGATCGGGAACACGACTTGGACCCCAAACATCAACATGAAATAACTCAAAAATGGAGCTATTGCTCCGATTCTGACGACTAGGAAAAGCAAATCGATGATGCTTTCTCAACTGACAAGCCTCACACTGGAAGGAAGAGAGAGGTGAGATCTGACGCAGGACATGACACATCTTCTGGAGTGGAAGGTGAATAAAGTGCAGGTGCCATGTGAAAGGAGAGATTGGACCAGTAGAATGAGAAGATAGGCATGTATATGGGGTTCGGACCAGTCGATAGAGGACGTCCTGCTCACGGCCACAGCCAATCACCCTGCACGTAAGTATGTCCTAAAATACAAGAGACGATGGGCCAAAAATAGCTCGATAATGCAAATCCTTCGTAATATGACTAATAGATAATAAATTCATATAAAAGTCAGGTGCATGCAACACATTCTGCAGACGCATCGAAGGTGTCAAACTAATCTCCCCATGTCTTGTGATCGGGAAATGAGTCTCATCTGCTATGACAACGATTCTCCCTGAAGGGACATGTTTGTAAGCTGTAAGTTGATCTCTATCACCACATATGTGATGTGTCGCCCCGGAGTCCATAACTTATTATGTAATATCGGATCGATGACAAGCAGTAAGAGCATAGGTACTACATGAGGTACTGGAGGAGGCAGAAGCTGCAACGTCTGAGTGGCCTCCTAGAGTAGAAGAGTCGAGGGAACTCCCTGAAGGCATTCCCGCAATCAAGCAACGAGGTCATCATACCTCTGATCCGAAGAAGTGACAGCACGAGAATTCGCTTGCTCCCTATATGAGCCGATGCAGGAAAACCATGCTTAGAGTAGTAGGTATCCTATGTGTCCAAGATGATGACAATAAGTGTATCGCTGACGAATACGACCTCCTCTACCATGAGGTCCACGTCCACAGAACTGGGAAGAGCCTCTCTTACCACGAGATGCCACCATCGCAGAAGATGTCTGACTAGAAGCAAGAGATGAGACGATCATTCTGTTGAGTCAGCAGAACGCTTTCTGCAGACTCTACCATAGGAGGGATGGTGGCATCCACCAGTATCCGTGAACGGGCCGCCTCATACTCTACAAGGAATACACCAACCATGATGGCATTCCTGTATGTCTTCTGCTGATTTGGAGTAGATGTAAGGGGCATGAAACTGTGGAGCTTCTCAAACATTCCATGTAAGGATGTATATAAAGAATGAAGGGGTTGTATGTTCTGCTTGATGGTAAAAATATTATGTTGTAGATGCAGAATCTTTGTTTCATTCATCGCCTGGGAATAAGTGGTTGTGAGGATATCCCACATCACCTTCGCGATGGGCTTATGTAACACATCATTGGCGATCTCTATCGTCAATGTATCAGAAAGCCAAACCTTGGCATATGCATCATCTGCCTCCCACGAGGCATTGACCTCAGTTTTCTCAATCGACTCTTCCTCGATAAAAATGTTTCTTACCCGCAGACTTCATAAGGCTCATGAACTACATGGCCCAGAGCTCGTAGTTCGTCCCATCCATCTTGAAAATTGGCGATGGAATTCTGAAAGTGCATGTGGCAGGGATATCGACTTTGCTTTCTGACATATTGTCGGAGAAGAAAGCTAGGGTTTTGTAGACCAAAAGACAAGTGTCTACTCAGACATATGGGGATTTGATTGCACGTGTAGACTTATGCAGTCAAATCCATCAACATGAACGGACCTCGATGCGAGAACGGAGGGTCGTGGAGAGGTCTGTCAGCGAGGAGGACCGACGGCAGTGATGACCGTGCCCGAGAAAGAGAGGATGGCGGTGTCGACTCAAGAGAGAGGGTGGCGGTGCCAGTGGAGCTGCCCGGGAAAGAGGGTGGCGATGTTGGCGGTAGGAGGGGGCACCCGGATGAGAAGGGGCGGCTGTGTCTGAAAGAAGGCGACGGCAGCGGTGCCTGGAAGAGGGTGGCGAGTGGGGCTAGGGCTAGGGCTTTCTCGGGTACGAGAGCTCCGACCAAGGCCGCCACTCTGATACCATGTTGGGAAAAGAATGAAAATTGTTTATTCCTGGGAACCCAATGCTCTCTTATATACGGGAGAGACCTATGGGTAAATTACATAAGACCGACATAAGTAAAGATAAATAAAGAAACAGTTCGCCAAACACAAATATATCTCTAAAGAAATTAAATTGGGAGTTTCATAATTTACATCAATAAAAAAGAGAGGAGACATGTTGTGTTCTACTTGGAAATGATGTCCAAAATATACATAAAAAGTTCATAAAGATATATAAGAGCTATTTTAATTGTTTCAGAGCTAGATGTAATAATAGGATGTTCGTTGGACTAAACAATTGGTTGATTTATACCATCATCATGTTTGAACTAAAGTAAATCAATGCATTGTAATTCTCTTGAAACAAAAGGTTGATATTTTTGTATCCTTCGTTATATAAAAAGCCAGAGTGAATAGGAGCCCTACAAACTCTAGGAATGCCATTGAATGTGTAAGTGATTTGGTACGAACATATCAAAAGATCGGTTATATCTAAAGATGGCTTTGTTGACCATTTCATGTAACCTTCTAAAAAAATCATCCCAGAGGAATAGGTTCATTCAAGTTAAATAACTACTATGATTTGTTTGAGGACTATATTATATTTAGCAACAACCATTTCCTTTAGAAGGTTTATATAGTCTAAGTTTCTAAAAGTATGACATTGATTAGGCAAAAAGACACAATTTCTCATTTAAAGAAACCTGCCTCTTCAAATCCAACTGAGGCAACGCCTCACTTCCGCTTCGTCGCCTTAAAACTTACTCGGCTTACTAAGGATTAACCTCATAGGGTTGTAGTTTCGAGGTAGCTGTGCCTCAAAATGCCTCTTAGGCCTCACCGCCTCGATGGTAGTTTTTTTAAAATCATGGTGCATATGGATGTAATTATAGTACGTGGAACCAATATGTATGAAATTAAATATATACATGTGCAGGATTTAGAACTAATATAAGTATGTAAGTGTACATGTAACATAGCTGTGTTTAAATTTTATGTATGTATTTGTGTGCATAAGTATACCTACGCAAATTAGTAATACTTAGAACTAATATAAATCAAACTTAAGTTGAAAATCTAAAAAATGACTAAAAAGAGCAAAAGGCAAAATGTCCCTTCTTACTTCAAGTGTTTGCCTCGAGCACCTAACATATCATGTCAAGTGCTCGCCCGGACAACACCTAGGGCAAAATGCCTCGTATGAAGCAAGCCAAGGCATCGAGGCCTCGCCTCACCTTGACACCTACGTGAGTGTTTTAAGTGTAATTGACAACGCTGTTTAGCATTTAGTTAAGATTCACTTGCTCTTAGATCTTGATCATTGAATGTGTATTGTCTATTTTTTTGCCTACATCAGCATATTTGTTTCTTGTTTGAGTTGTGAAAGAATTGTCTCACATTTTTTGCCTATTTCTTACAACGTCAGTGTATTTGTTTCTTGGCATGAATAATGACATTTTCACCATAGAATCTTTCTTGATGGAATATCACCTCATTTCTTGCAAGCCACATGACCCAGATAATAGTCACAACCCTATCTCTGCGGCTCTGTCTTCCTTCTGGCCATGCCAATTGGAACTAATAGATTCTCAAAATTTTGCAGTGTAGTCTGTTTTGATTCACGGTTCCCAAAGTTCTCCTAAACTCCCACGGAGCTTGCACAGGTGAAGAAGAGGTGGTCCTTATTCTCATTGCCCTCCAATGAGAATTCATAGATACAATGCGCATATTTGATGGAGATGTGATATTGCACTAAATGGCAGTAAATTTGAGAATTGTAATTGTTCTGATGCATACTACAATATGTATAGTAAGTGGCTTGTTAGTATCTTTTCAGATATATATTAAGCTGTGAACGCGCATTAATAATGTATACTAGTACTAATGTCCCAAATACTCTTTATGCCTGATTAGAGTGTAGTTAATCTTTTTTATTAATTTAAGAACTATGAGAACCTGAATTTAGAAGAAAATTATCCCGTTAATCGATCTCCATTATTTCCCCAATCTCAACAATATATCCAGACTTGTCGATACAAGATCAATATCGATAGATAAAACATTGGCAACACTTGGCCTCAACTACTTGGAGTAAGCAGCATTTAGATGTATCGTATTTTTCATAAATGTGTTTTCAACGCTCTTAGAAAATGTCCACATGTTTAGTTTCACTTCCTATTTGTTTCTAAAGAACTTTGATGCCAAACAAGAAGCTCATATGAAAACAGCATTGACACTTGAGAATGGGTATTGGATGGGGGGAAGTAATGTGAAAACAAATCCAAAAGAAATTTAAATAAACCTTGGAAACCAAAAAAGAGTATTTCAGATAACACCCCAACCGTAAACATAGTGTCATACCTAAAACTCACGAAGTGTGGGTATGGTTTATAAGTGGTGGGGATTACTACTTGACAACTTGGGCTTAAGCATTTTGGGTGGTTGTCAACGGGTCCATTTGGGCTCATACCCAACAAGTTGTCAGGGTCAGTTTTCCTCAATAACGGACCGGGGACCTAAGCCCGGGACGTTACAAATGGTATCAGAGCCAATTTCCCTCTGATAGTGGAAAGGGCTACCCGAGAGGTGGAGCCACCCCTACAAAGAGATAGGAGGAAATGGCTACCCGGAGCGTGCAGCCGCCACTATCACTGAGAATAAGTGATGGGCCATGTCGCAAGGAGGACGTTGCGAATATAAGTGGGGGAGGTTGTAACACCCCAACCGTAAACATAGTGCCATACCTAAAACTCACGAAGTGTGGGTATGGTTTATAAGTGATGGGGATTACTACTTGACAACTTGGGCTTAAGCATTTTGGGTGGTTGTCAACGGGTCCATTTGGGCTCATATCCAACAAGTTGTCAGGGTCAGTTTTCCTCAATAACGGACCGGGGACCTAAGCCCGGGACGTTACAAATATATATGAGCCGTTAATACATTAGAAAGATTTCAATGATTGTAGACTCGGTCTAATAAGTGACAGCTTCATTCATTTCTCCTTATAGAATATAACATTAATTAACACCGATTAGAACACACCATACATGCTAAAATCAAGTGCATTCAAAATAACAATCTTGATATGTTAACTAGGAACCCTATTTCCAAGCATGCAAGTTACCGAACAAACTATCACGGAAATAAATACATAACTTTCAACTAGGCAAATGAAGATGATGAAAGAAAATTGCCATTCTGCAATTGGAGTACAGATCCAGAAGAATTGGGCAATATCAATAATTGTTCCCATCAATTTCCGGAAAAAAAGTAAATAGGTACAAAATCCTACAAGAAGAAAAAATGCACCCTTTCATAACAACGACCACTGCATATTTTAAATAGTTTACCTTAAATTTGTTTAGCGCGTCCAGTAGTTTCTTCGGATTAGAACCGCCATCGCAAAGGTACTCTGTCACAATGAGGTTGTGGAGAACCTGAAACCGGGATGATATAAAATTAAACAACCAAAGAACGAAGAAAGCCAAAAGCAAAAATAGAGATAACGTGGAAATTAATGACGCCCTAAAATAAGCACAGGGATGTCGAATAAAAATAAAGTCAAGACAAGACTATTTTCTAACTAAGCAAATTTTAGCTGAATTGGATTGGAAACGAAAAAATCTTCAAGTTTGGATTTTTATAAGAAACATTTCCATTCCCAGACAAGATCAGATAGCTACATTCTCAATCTCCCAAATCCCTCCTTTCCTGCGATCCTTTCTCGGTCTTCTCGGATGCTCCCGAGCATGCCTACATGAACAATGTTGTTTAAAAAGCACAAGCTTTGGGCATCTAGATACCGTGCATCCCTCTGATTACCGTCCTAGAACAGTCTACTCTCCCTTCTCCAACCGCCCTCTAACACTGCTCCTGCACTCCCTCCACGACTACGAACTCCACGGGCAGAGTCTCGATCAAAAACTCACTCTGGACAGACTCCAAATCACAAAATATAACTGCAGAAAAACTAACCCAACCATTTTTGCTACACGCCTACACAAGGATCCCGCAATTTACACCCGGATTCCAAAATTGGCGAGAAGTTACATCCAACCCGATCGGGGGGCATACCGACGGATCTTCTCCCTTCCTCTGAAGGATCTCAGATAGGACATCAGCGCACTCCGAGAAACGCTTAGATTGGAAAAGCGCGGCAGCTTCCTTCGCGCGCGCGATCCCCCAGTCTTCGTCCGCGGTTCCATCCTTCGCCGCCGGCACCGGTAACGCGGGCGGTGGATCCTTCGTCTCCATCGGCACCAGATCGAGCTGCTGGAAGTGGGAACCCTATCGAATTGGGGGGGTTAAAGTTAGGGTTAGGGCTTTCGGTTTCGGTGTGGGTGGGTGGGTGGGTGTGAAGGGGTTAGGGGGAGAAGGGTTCCATTTCTGCGCGCTTCGTAGGTGGTTTAAGGAAGCTGGGGATGTGATGAGAGAGGGAAGAGGTGATAGCTAACGGGAGGAGGAAGATGTTATCGGTTGATATAGAGGGGGTGGGAGGAAGAATAACAACATTCAAGAAATTTTCTTATTTGAACCCAATTCCTTCACTCGTTTACATGCCAATTAAACTACAACAACAACAAGGCCTTTTCCCACAATTAAATAGGGTCGGCTACATGGATTCTTCGCCTCCATTCAGATCTATCTTGGGTCAATCTCGGACTTATATCCAGCAAACTAAGATCCCTTCGTATAGTCTCTTTCCAACACTTCTTGGGCCGTCCTCGCCCTCTCTTAGCTGGCTCAACATCCCAACACTCGCATCTCCTAACCGGTGCATCAGTTGACCTTCTTTGCAAATGACCAAACCATCTTAAGCGGTTTTCTCGCATCTTATCCTCGATCGGAGCTACACCAACTTTCTTTCTGATTGCTTACATGCCAATCAAACTAAAAATGATTAATCTCTTTAAAAAATATATTGAAATATAGTAATTGATGATATGTGCAATGTATAATATACAAATTATCATTGTATACAATACCTAAATGTTTAATAGAGAAGTGTAAATTATGATGGATCAGATTGAAAACATGACAAAGATAGCTTTAAATTATCATTGCGATTTCTTATATAACGAGCAACCATCGCTTAGGCATCCTTTGCTGCGATATCTAAGAAGTTGGTTACATTGAAATAGGAGACAAGCGGGCAACAAGCTGTACCGCTAGTCTTTTTTGAATTGCAAAACCAATCCTTCTAAACACTACATTCGTAAACTTAGGAACCATCACATTATTGTTCATGATTTTTTGAATCCTCTTCAAAAGCTCAAGAGCTTCTGCTGCTAAAAAATCAAAAGTATCAAAATCAAAAGGAATATAAAGAAAAGTAATATTTCCAAAAATAAAAATTATGACATCTAGCAATAGAGTAGTATTATTTTTGGTTTGTGATACCTGAGTTTCATGTTCTTTTATTTTTATTATTATTAATATTATTTGCATTTTGTGCAGAAGAGACCTGCGGCTATGTCTGTATAAGCAGAATCTGCATCCCCTACTCTCAAAGATCAAATCTTCTCTTTTATATATTTTTTTTAGTTTTATTTATTTAAAGTTGAAGATGGGAGGATTTATTTGAAAATTTGAATAATTATTAATATGTATATAGTAGAGAGTACCTAAAATGGTTTTGGTGTACTAAATTTGATTATTCTTATTTTCTAAAATTTAAATATCTAAAATCTATAAGCACATGAAATAAAAGTAAATATACTAAATGCAAAATAAAAATAAAAGAAAATACTGGAAAATTGAGGGTATTCATATACACCCCCTCCCCCCTCTTCAAATAGGCTCAAAGAAATTAAAATCAAATCAAATTTTCTATCCTGCTGAATATCCGCAAGCAAATGTATTTGTTTTTGTTATTTTTCTACTCGTGGAGCACTAGTGCACAATTACCCGAATTCACTTAAGATGTCTTACATGATCTCCATTGGCGTTGGACTTGTTTACAATACTTCTTCGATTTTTATTCCAAAATCATCCCTAATGGAAAGGTCATATGCTAAAAACCAAGGTTTACTGCCTAAAGTCACAGTTATTCCAACATTGATCAATATGTTGATCGCTCCTCCTCCCACTTATCTGGCTTGAATAAGAAGAGCAACACTTCGAAAAGCTCTTATCTAACACCAACTTCTACGATCTAAAAGGCTTCTTACTTAAATCTAAAATTACAAGGATAAACGCCATGGTGTGCCCAGCAAAGTGAACTTGAAGGTCGAAGGACTCGAGCTTTTTTTATGATGGAGGAGGTTCTCTCTTTAGTTATTTGGTTGAGTTATGGCTGACGTTTCAACCTTGCAACATTATTAATGGCATTGCCTGCAAGTACTTGACAATATGGACACAAAAAGAATAGCAAATCGACGGTTAACTCAAATCATGGAGCTTATCTCGTGGATCTCAAATTCAATGTTGAATTACTTGATATACTTACATATTCGTCTCCGATTGCAGCTTGTTGTTACTGTCAAATATTATGTGAAGCCTTCAAACTAATGGAAACTAAAAAAGTCTCACGAGGTTTGGTTTTTTTATGCTCGGTGGGGTATACATTTCGTTCTTGAAATGATCTCGAATGGGGAGCAATCATAACATTGTGTCCCTCATGAAGCCGGACTCTACTATTTGACACTCCTATGATCTTCATACTCACTGAACCCATATTATGCACATACACCAACATTATGAATTACAATCATAGGGAGACAACATTTTATATTGAAGAATTGAACAACTACAGTCATTCCCATTAATCGCATCCAAAAATATTGCCCATGTCCATGATAGTTATAACCTATATGTATGTAATTGTAACAAAATGCTCTCTAGAGTAGATCTCTTTGTACTTACTCTCAACAAAAAGTCATAAATCAGAAGCAAAAAATGCACAAAAAGTAAAAGCACCATGTCTATTGCTTGATGAAGCTCAAAATATCATTGTCATTATTGTTGCAGCTCAGCTATGATGTCACGTTGCTTTCAATCATGAATCTCAGCACGAGCTAGTGATTCTTTTCACAAAGAGGAAACTCCATTTTCTCTATATTTAATCCTAGAAGTTGACATTTGAAAATATAAATATATCTTACGATATTACGGGAAAGGTCGCTTTTCTATCAATGATAAGTTAGTTATAATAAGGTGAAAAGGGTCTAATCAAAATAAATATTTTCTTTGTATTTTACTTAGGCAAGTTTTAAGTCGAACTAGAATATGTAATGGTCCCTAAAAAAGATTTTGGTGACCTAGTGCAGTATTTGATGTTGTTGATACCCACTAGTGCCCCCTCATCTCATCATCCATAGATAGTTGTTGTTGCAAGGTCAAGAATCTTTACCACTCAATTAAGCACATATCCAATGGAGATTGGTTGATTGATATTCAAACATCTATACATCTTGTGGAGACAAAAATCTCCTTAGACATTATGCCCATTACACCCAGGTCGAATAGTTCAGGTTGTTGATGGTAGATTTTCACTAATTGAAGACAGAGGGACGGTTAGCATTACCCCCAAATTATAGGCATTGTGATGCTCTATTCGTTGAAACTTAAGCCCTCAAAGATTTTTTAAGGGTTTTGATTAATATATAAAATATATCTAAGTTCTTGAAGTTATAAAATTATTTATTAAACATATATTAAAAAGTATTCATGCAAATAATTAATTTATGTGACCGATAGTTTGTGATGTTGTCTATAAAGCATGTTTTATTATTAAGCTTCATTGACAAAGAAAGATAGTGTCTTAAGATTAAGATCAGAGCAAACAATTTATTCAAGAGCTTACGAGTTTCTCGTCCAAAGATAAAGCGACTTCAGTTGTGTTGTCTTCTATTAATTGAGTTAGTTTGTAATAACGTTAGATTTAATGAGTTTATTGTAAATAGCCTTGTTAACAAAATTGCACATGTTTTCCTACTTTAATATAGGAAAGTAAATCATATAAATCGGTATATTCTAAAAGAACTTACCAAGTACAAGTTTAACTCATTGTTGAACCAATACATGACCCCCTTGATGCATATGTGAATCATCACTCTAATTAGATGAAAATAGATCTTTGTCCAGAGTAATTAGATGCATTCATGTATTTATAACTCATAGTTATTTTTCAAGCACTTGTAAATAATTTGCACAAATTATCTTTTCATAATGCATTCATATTCACTTGTAAATATCCATCTAACTTCACCGATTTTTTAATTAATTCACATTAACTCCAGTTGACATCAAACCAATTCCATTGTGTACATATCATTAATATTAATCAAGAAAACTATTAAAAAAATACTAGCTTATATATATATATCTGAAATTAACCAAAACCCTATTAAAAAAGCCCTAAATATTGATATTTCTCACATATAATATTTAATTTTACTCTACTCAGTTTTGAACTAATATGCACTTAGTTATATACAAATCAAGACCAAATTCAAAAGAATCAGAGTCCATATATGAAACTTGAGTCTTGGGACCAAACTGTATATTGTATATATTTACTTATTTTTGACTTATTATTTCATGTACACATTTAACTCTTATTTATTTATTTGTCATTTCTTCATTTCACCTTATTTTCTAATTAATTACATAAAAATAAGAATCTAAAAATATCAGAAAAGTCATAAAGAGAGAGAGAGATCCCGACTTGAGCATGCTGACCTTTTCATATGTAAATATTACACTTCCATATTTTATTCTAACTGATTCTTGACCCATAAAAATCTAAAAAATAGCATTTATGTCTATTTCATTATTTTACATCATGTTTGATTTTTTCTTGCATTTATTATTTATAAAAAACAACTAAAAATACAAAATATAAAAATGATATTTTATATACATAAAAATATCAACAAAAAATCATAACTTGTATACTTGAGCCCATTTGCATTTGGATCCTTTATGAGCATTGTAGAATACATTTAAGGCTACATTTTTCATTTTTGGTATTTTTGGATTTGAGGTCATTTTCTATTTTTTATGCATTTTCTTTATTTTTCTCTACATGGTCAACAATCAAAGTACACGTGTTTGCATATGATTTGTCCACCTCAATCGTTGGTCTAACGACCCAAACCAAATCAACATACCCAACCACCTGGAGAGCCATCCCCCCCCCATGCTTCTATCTACTTCCAACCAACTGTAACCCAACTCCGTTATCCTCTTCCATAACTCCTACTCTCAAGCTGACCATCTTAGTCCCTAAGTCTCCATATCCCTTCTCCGTTCCTCCATTGCCTATAAAAACCCATGGTGAACTCCAATCGAGATCATCTGCCATCTTCGTCTACAATGGAATGAGAGAGAGCCAGGGAATTGAGGTCGGTGACAATGACCCACAAACCTCCGGCAACGATCTCCTGTCAGGCATGATACACGAAGCCTCAATACATGCTGTTGCTTCTCCTCCACGAGAAGTTGAGTCTCAGTGTACCTTGTCACGGTTTGATCCTACGACTGGAGTTGAGTTCCTTTACCGCCTCCACCACCAGGTGACACCTCCATGTACGAAATCTTGTATTTGTGTCCTGAATTCTGAGTATTTTTTACATTCAAAAATTTTAAATGACCATCTCATTTTGTATAGCTCGTCGAAATCTTTCCAACGAGCCTAAGAACATCAAATTCTGATATGTTCTATCCCGAGATATTGATGTTTTACTCTCCTTCTATAAATGGATTCGTTTCACTCTCCTTCTATAAATGGGTTATGATAAGATGCCCTCTCAAAAATCTAACCACTGACATCCTTCTCCCTCATTGGAGCACCACCACCTTGGTCGGATTAATCGTCGGAGGGTTATCGTCGACGTCAGAGAAGGTGCTTCGATCGAAGATTCACGACCGCCATCACGTAGGGGAGCTTAAGGTCACCATTGTGTGCGTATTCACGCTGCGATCGAGCGACGGAAATATCGTTTTCGTATGAGAGGAGATCCTGAGAGAACATCTTCAGAGGTAACGAAGTTTTATCCCTCCTTGATGTTGGCTTCACACATTTTAGACCCTATGTTTGGAACATTTTTTAGCATGATGTATCTTTGTACCATAGATGTTAAGATTAACGACGTTTATTTTTCCCTCCTTGATTTTGGTTTTCACATGATTCTCAATCATATGTGTATGAATATGTTAGAGTCTTAGATAAAATTTGTAGGTTGAAATTCATTGTCGATTCGTATGCGGAGACATGTTCCTTTGATAATATAAATCGCATGCATACTATATGATGTCGACACACTGTCTTTTTTTTAATATATAGATACGTTAGATGAGTATAATATTTCTCCTCTTTCAAAATCTGTTAGAACATGTCTACGCTGCTTATGTTTGATATTAGCGAATCTCACATTGGGTAATTAGACCATGCATCTCTTGTAGTAGATATTGATTATGATTCCCATGGTTAGAAGTGGTAGTTCCTTTTCATCATATTAATTTTACCTTAAATCATTAGTTGCAACCTAGATAATTCCTTTCACATATAAAAAAGGGATCTTATACAAATATACGGTAGTATGCTATACATAAAAATGTAACCCCTAGAATTTCCAGACTTCTTATTCACGACATGGGGAGTTTTTGTTTATAATGTTCGAATGGTATCCAATCTTTTACCACCTATGAATCTATAAAGGTTATATTGATCAAATAAGGCTTGGATTCAAATTATCCTTATATGATTCTCCTTTAATATGTTAGTCTACTTCAGATGTAACATGTTGCACGTTAGATTAAATATCAATACCATTTCCGTTTATCCTTTCATATTGAAAATCATATAGTTATTAAGTACCCGAAATGCAAGTTCAATTTTCAAGATTATCTCATTAATGTAGTATGTTGCATACTATTTCAGTATTCACGGGTTTGATATAATAAGATATATATTTTATGTGGTCCTTATTTTAGAGGGAATCGTTAGTTTTCTAGTAGATAAGTATTGTTCCTTTCTTTATTTAAATGTCATCATTCAACTTAATGTCCAATGAGTTAATTGGCATTTACATAAAAGAGGGAAGTTTTTCATAAATCGTTGTAATCTATACATAGGGGAGGGAAATTAAATATGTGGGAGTTACGCTGAACGACCCACACATATATTTCCACGATTGTACTTAAGAAATCCTAAAGGATCATCACCATATTTTAGCACATGGTTATCACTTAAGTAGAAATGTTATGCAAATAACAACTTTGGTACATACTCCCATACAACCATTTTAACTTGCTCAAGATAAATAGCCTAGGGGATTAACTAAAATAATAAAATAAAATATATGGTGAAGGGTCCGAGTGACTTCCTTAGGACGACACACTATTATACGAAATGTCTCATATTTCCTAAAAGTTCACCATCATCACTTACGATTGTGATGATTATTGTCCCATTGGTAAGATTTACAATGATAGGGTAGATGGAGTTAGATGTCTCAATAGATTAGGCATGCACCCCTGGGCCTCGAAAAGATGCCTTGAATGACACAACCCCAACAAAAGAATTGGGTGACGTTGCACCTAGCAGCTCAGTTGCATCCGGAGTTGCTCGACAGAATAGGCAGTTGGCGATGTTGACGTTCTTGGTTTCTCACTTATACATGATTTTAGGACTCGATTTAAATTAAATGTGATCACATCGAATTCTATTTTGATATTATTGTAAAAGATGTTCCGGGATGTGATTTGAAGTTGGAGATTTGAGTTATGATCTTTTCTTGTTCTGGATGAACAAAGGTCCTTGAGAGTTTACTCATGATAACTACCAAGTTCCTGCGCAGCGGAGGTCTGTGAGTCACATACTTGCATGTGCTAAATTAATACGAGAAACGATTCATGATCTCATATCGGTAATTGCAATTGTACCATTGTGAACTTTAACTATTGGGAAGAAATATCAAGATCAACGAGTAGTCCTCAAATGATGATTAAATCAATAAATAAATATAATGATCATACAATCTCTTGTAAATTAGAATAATTTTGTATATTCCAGTTTCTACAATTTATGCATGCATATGTCACTAGATATAGTTAAGTACACATGACTTGTTACCCTTACATTAGTTGTTATAGTATTTATCTCGTTACTAGGCAATTACTCATAACGTTACCCTCCTGTGAACCCAACAAGTGTAGCTGAGCAGCAGTCGCGACAATAGTGGCTTTGAAGGGATCAGACTTTCCATGTCATATTGTATCAGACAGGGTGCGTTTACTTAGATTAAATTTCATTTGCTTCCACATTATTTTCTTTTTCTTTGAAAGATATTGTAATGAGATTTGAAAATATTCTTCTACACAACTTATTATATAGTGTATCACATTCGATGGACATGGACTTGATGATTATTATTAGTGAGAATGAATGTTGCATTTTACATTCTATTTTTTTATTCTCCTATTGTTATATATATTTTTTGAATGCTGATCTAATGTGCATAAGATGATTTGCTGAGTATCAGAGATCATGGACGTTTTGAGATCGTAGGTCTGACACTCCCGTTCCTTCGATTTCAGTAGTCGAAGGGGCGAGGCATCATATCTGGTATCAGGGCATGATACTCCATTCCCTCTTTTGCATGTTAGATTATAAGCGGGATTTGAAATATAAATATAGCGATAAATTAGTTTAAGGAGAATAATTCAAGTCATGTTTAATGTGTTCATTGTCTCTCTAAGTATGAAAATAATTTCTAATATAATGATTCTCGCAGAGAATCATGCCGCCTCATATTGACCCTGATGTTGCACAACAACTGACTTTACTAGTACAGGTTGTGCAGATAATACAACAACTTCAAGAGGTATCGGAGCAGAGGCTCATTCAGCAAGGAGACTATTCGTATTAGCCCTCTCGTGAGGAAGAAGACAATGTTCATCCTTCGATGTCTTAGGACTCCGAAGGATCAAAGGACCTAGTGACATTGCAAAAACATCAGACGACCTTTGTGGCATATGAAAGGTCTAAGGTGCCATAATTCTTCGACACCGGCACACCAGATGAGGTTGAACTGTGTATGGATCGCATATCCAAGGTATTGTAGATGATCCATGCTCCTGAAGAGTATTGGCTTACATTTGTGGAGTTTTCACTAGTAGACTATGTTGAGCATTGGTGGTACGTCACGAAGGAACATCTAGAGGATCTCATAACTTGGAGAATATTTCTTAACGAGTTCCTTTTCCAGTTCTACTCTGATCACAGGGATGAAGATCATAGGAAGTTGTTCGATGAGCTAAAGCAGGGGTCAATGATGGACCAAGAGTACCTCATTCGTTACACTGAGATCTCCTGCCACTCACTAACAATTACTACTTTTCCTGTGGAGAAATTCACAGAAGTTTGTCCATGGTTTGCGGGATGATGTGCAGCACTAGTTGTCCATATTAGACTTTACTTCCATCAAGGAGGTAGTTGCTAAGGCTACCAAGATGGAGGCAACTCAGAGTCAACTTCAGGGAGGCTTGTCACAATTCCAGCTGCAACAATCAGGGAGATCCACTCATCGAGATTTCTACAGATCCTATAGAGAATAACATTTTTACCCAGTGGCGACAACTCCTATAGTTAGTAGATTTACCCCCACACCTACTTTGGGTTTGGCCTTACGATTCGTGGTACTACTTATTTTCGCTCTTCTACATACTCCCAAGGTTGAATTTAGGAGGTGCTAGCATTGTCTTTGGAGGATCCTTTTCTCAGTCAGGATATCATCAATGTTTTCACTGCTAGTAGTTTGTCATTTCAAGGCTAAGTGTCCTTTACTTGCCAGTAACTCAGGTGGTCCTCAACTAAGTATACAACCAAATTTCTCACCTGGGCAATCACATAGATCAGCTTTCCATCATGGAGGTCGAGGTTTTCAACGTCCTCTAACACGACCAACCTTCAATGGTGTAGGTTCTAAAGCCCCATCACAGCCTCAATGATAGTTGAATTCAATCACACATGAGCAAGCCCATGCCTCATGAGTCGTAGTACAAGGTATGATTTCAATGCATGATATATCTTATAATGCCCTATTTGACTCGAGTGCCATACGCTCTTTTCTTCGCTCTTTCTAGCACAATGATTAATTTTTAAATTAGATAAAGCACCATTATCTGTTTCATCCCCTTGTTATATCAAGGGTCCAGGGGGCCAACTATTCATAGTACGACATTCATTTGAGGATGTAGCAGTGCAGATCGGCGGACAACTAATGCATGCATATCTTTTACTTATTCAGTTGGAAAATTTCGATGTTATACCTTGTGTGGATTATCTCAAGTGGAACCATACGTGCCTTGATTGCTTTGAGAAGACGATAGTTTTTTGTCTCCCATGCATGCATGTCTTTCAGCTTGATGGATGTGCCACAGATACGCGTTTAAGGCCCAATAGTTTCTCAATTTGGATTGCATAGGTTTTCTCACTTATGTGGTAGAGTCACCTGCCCAGGATTCATATGATTGAAGCTGGCAGGGTTGTGCGGGATTTTCCTGATGTGTTTCCAAAGAAGTTACTTAGACTACCACCAGAGAGGGAGATCAAGTTCGATATCACTTTGATACCCGATACACAACCGATCTCTATCCCTCCATATCGAATATCACCAGCCAAACTTAGAGATCTTAAGGTACAATTGCATGAGTTGTAGGAAAATGGATTTATCCATCCGATTGCATCACCTTGGGGAGACCCGGTCCGCTCTGTAAAGAAGAATGATGGCTTTATGCGATTGTGCATCGATTACAAACAATTGAATAAGAAGACAATAAAGGATTGTTATCCTCTCCCATGAATAGATGATCTTTTAGATCAGTTGCAGGGCGCAACGGTATTCTCAAAGACTGACCTACGATCAGGTTATCATCAATTAAGGATTAAGGACACATGCATGCTTAAGCCCGCTTTTCGTACTACATTCGTCCACTATGAGTATGTGGTCTTGCCTTTTATAATCACGAACGCACCTGCATGTAATTGGATCGTTTTGTGGTGGTGCTCATTGATGATATTTTGATCTACTCACTTGATGAGCATGACCATGACAAACATCTTTGTACTATTCTTGAGACACTCAGAGAACACAAGTTGTACGCAAAATACAACAAGTGTGAGTTTTGACTTACTAAAGTAGCACTCCTCGATCATGTAATTTCAAGAGCAGACGTGGCAGTTGATCTATCCAAGATAGAGGTTGTAATGTCTTGGGAACACCCAAAGACTGTTACCGAGATAGGCAGTTTCTTGGCCTCGCGGGGTACTATAGACGTCTTATCAGGGGCTTCTCGCAGCTAGCCCTACCACTTACTCATTTAACACAAAAGGATGTCCCCTTCGTTTAGAGCGACAAGTGTGAGCTGAGTTTTCGCACGCTGAAGGAGAGACTGGCCAGTGCTCCAACTCTTAACCCTTCCTTCGGGCATCTTATATTTCACGGTGTATATTGATGCATCAAATGAGGGTTTACGAGCAATATTGATGCAACATGTTCATGTTGTGACATACGCATCACCACAACTAAAAACCATGAACAGAACTACCCTACTCATGAATTGGAGTTGGCAACTATAGTCTTCGCATGGAAGATATGGCATTACTATTTATATGGGGTCACATTTGAGATTTTTACAGAACACAAGAGTCTTAAATATATATTTGATCACTTCGAGTTGAATATGAGGCAAGATGACTAATGGAGCCATTGAAAGATTATGAATGCACGATCTCTTACCATATGGGTAAGGGGAACGTGATAGCAGATACTTTGAGTAGGAGAGCACATATTGATGGCACCGCGACATGGTTACAGACTTGGGATGTGCTTGATGAATCTATGATTCTCACTCTTTATTCTTTTATTTTAGTATTTATATTGGCAAATCTTCATGTAAATAGGTGTAAATACAATAAGTTGGCATTATGCATGCATGTATTAATAAGTTAGCAGAAAGAGATGCTAGCTGTAGTCTTTGCCTTGGACAAATTCAGATCGTATATTCTTAGATCCAAAGTAACTATCTTTACTGATCATACCGCATCAGGTACCTTATGGCTAAGAAGGATGCCAAAGCGAGATTGACTAAATGGATCTTTCTGCTCCAGGAGTTTGATATTGAGACTAAGGATAAATATGGAGTCAAGAATGTGGTGGCGGATCATCTCTCCTGTTTGGAAAATCTTGAGAAATCCAAGCAGATTGATCCTATTTCATAGACCTTCCCAGATGAGGCGATTCTTGCTATCGCCTCTCTCCCATGGTACGTCAAAATTGTAAACTATCTTGTTGCCAAGAAATTTCAACAAGGTTGGCCCAGGCAGCAACTTGAGACTTTCCTTGCGAAGGTCAAGTCCTATCATTGGGAGGATCCCATCCTTTATCATGAAGGAGGGGATAGCATTTGGCGTCGGTGCATTCCTCAGGAGGAGCACCACATCGTCCTCACATACTGCCACGAGCTTGAGGCAGGAGGACATCATTATGGGAGGAGAACATCACATAAAGTGCTCCAATCCGGCCTATGGTGGCCTACCCTATTCAAGGATTCCGATGAATTCGTGAAGAGGTGTACTGACTGTCAGAGGATGGGCACTTGTGGACAGCGTGATATGATGCCAATGCATCCCATTCACTTCTGTGAGGTTTTTGATGCATGGGGCATTGATTCCATGGGTCCATTTCCTAAGAGTCAGGGATTCGAGTACATTCTGTTGGCTGTTGATTATGTGGGTCGTTGGGTTGAGGTCATACCCGCCCGTACCACAGATGCTAAGACTGTTGCAGATATCTGAGGAAGAATATCATTTCACGGTTCAGGGTGCCTAGAGTATCGATATCTGACGGGGGGTCTCACTTTATCAACGACAAGGTAAAGGCTCTTGCTAACGAGTTCAGCATAGACCATCGAGTAGCCACTCCATATCATCCTCAGACCAATGATCTTACTGAAGTATCGAACATGGAGATCAAGATGATACTGCAGAAGGTAGTCCGCCCAGACCGAAAGGATTGGTCACAGCTTTTGGACTCGGTCTTGTGGGCATATCGGACTTCCTTCAAGACTCCTTTGGGTACATCTCCCTTTCGTCTCGTTTATGGCAAGCCCTGCCATTTACCTGTTGAGATTAAGCACAAATCACTTTGGGATGTCACTGATATATTATTGGATCCATAGAATATATGAGATCAAAGGAAGCGGAATTGGCAGCCCTGGAGGAGCTTAGAGAGATAACTTTTTTGAACAGCCTACAATATAAGGAGCATGTAAAGATATGGCATGATTCTCATATTAGCCATAAACGGTTTGAGCCAGATCAGAGAGTATGGTTGTTTGATGCCGGGCTTAGATTATTTCCAGGGAAATTGCAGAGTAAGTGGAAAGGACCATACCTGGTCCGAAAGGTGCATGACAATGGCAGTATTGACATATCTAAAATATCATCTGAGTCTACCTTTCGTGTTAACGGTCAACGCCTCAAACCATATCTAGATCATGAACCGCTGATCGTTGACATCGCCCCGATTCATTTTGCATGAGATGTGGTCTTTGACTCACATCAGTTGCATCTCATGCCTGATTATCACTATCTTCTTCCTTGTATAGATCCAGATGTTTATATCATCTCATTCTTTAGTCTAACACCCCACATGCACCTCGTGATTATGCTATACTTAGGGTGTCTTTACCCTAAGTATAGGGGGTGTCATATTTTTGATTAGTCTCTTAATTCTTTTTACCTCTATCGTGTTGCATATACTTGGCGATATTTTACCCTAAGTATAGGGTAGGTAGACCATGTACATTCTCTCACTCAGTTTTCCCTTTGTATACAGTTTGCTATACTTAGAATTATTTGATCCTAAGTATAGGGGGGATCACCGAGATCTATTCATTCTATTCTTTCATTCATCGTTGTAGTATAGCTCTTCTTTTCACTTCCTTATACTAAGCACGAGTTATGTCTTCTTCATCGCTCTTTGTTCACTCTGAGGACATCGTCCGAGCTACGTATAAGGGGGTGTCATATATATTATATATATACTTTAGCCATAAATCATACTTTGAGTGGGTGTGTTAATAAATAAAATGGCTAAAAATCATTTATTAAAAAACACTAATATTTCAAAAAATTCTTGTACATAAAATCCTTTCTTACACATAGATAATTATTCTAAAAATTATTTTTGTATAAATGTTTGTAAAAATGTTTTATTTATAAAAAGTTTGTAAATACTTTTGTATCAAAATTATGTATATTACAAAATTTTTGTAAAATGTTTGAAAAAGAAAAGGTTTGCAAAAACTCGTATGTAAATGTTTGTAAATAATTTGCAAAACTTCTGCATTCATGCATGCATTCAAACATTTTTCAAAAATTTTGCACATTTTCAAAAACTTTTGCATAAAAAGTTTTTTATAAATATTTGTTATGTCCTTCTGAATCATAGTTGACATTTAAACTAGCCTGGAATTAAATTGAAAAATGGAACTTGGTTAAGACTTTAATCCACCTAATTCTAAGAGGAACCTTATAGGATTTGGGGTTAAGACTTTTCAGGTCCATTGGTGACTCAATTCTTTGAGTCCACTAGGCTATAGTCACATGTCATCTTGATGAGCCTAAGTAGAACACTTAACAACGCACACATGACTTTCATAGACAATGGCTTTACTTGCACCAACACTTTACACTCAGCTCTCTACGGATGAGGTGGTGAGGAGGCAGTTTCCTTTGGTTTGGGGTAGCATACGAGGGTAGTACTTCTAGGCGGAACCTCTCGTCTTCCTTTAGGGAGGGAAGTGTGTCTCAACTTGGTCTGGTGGTGTTGAGGTCTAAAGACAGGAGTTGTGGGTTGTAATAATGCTTCAAAAGAGGGATAGTCTACCAGCTCAAGAAGAAAATGTCCTTATGTATATATGCTGCACCACGTAGATATGTTGTACATATTTGCATTAAAAAAAGTGCAAAAGAAAGAAAGAAAAAACTCCAAAAAAGTGGTAGATCTGATAGAAAATGAAATACCCACCGGAGTGTATATAACCAAATAAAGCAAAGCTTATGTTACCCATTCTCATCTCATGAAGCTTGCAGCGGGAGACTTAGCTACACTGGTTGGGCTCCTAGGGATATGTGGCTACACTAGCCACGGTCCATTCTCTTCTTACCCCTCTTCTTGAGCCGGTTGAACTTGAATTTAGAAGGGAACACCCTGCTCCTCGAGGAAAGAGCTGCTAGACTAGGGCCTTAGAGTTACCTTGTTGAGGGAGGTTGTTGCCTTGTCATTTCTGAGGTGGGGAACTACATATCACTGACACAGTACAAGAAAAGATTCATGGTCATTAGAGTTTGTGTATGTAGACTTGTTCTGATCTGGATTATCGAGGAGTCTTGACCATAGATTGGTGGAACTTAGAGGCTGTTGAGTCTTAAACCCAGGTCCAAATAAGGTTCCAACAAACTAATAATCCAAAGATCTGACCGAGCTCCATACTTCAATTTAATGAGGACAAGTTTAGTAATCAACCTTGATTCCCCTTCTTTTTCTTTTCTTGTTCACTTCTTTTTCGAATAAGTGTTTGCTAAGGGACTAGCAAAGGTAAAGTATAGGGGGGTGATGAATATCTGATTCTCACTCTTTATTCTTTTATTTTAGCTATTTATCTTGGCAAATCATCATGTAAATAGGTGTAAATACAATAAGTTGGCATTATGCATGCATGTGTTAATATTGTTTAATTAGCATGTATTTGTGCGAAAATAAAAGAATAAAGGAAAAGAAAAAGGAAGGAGGTATTTAGAATAAATACAGAGTGACCCAAACCCCAAGAGAAGGTCAAGCCTTGACTAAATCGCAAATAAAATAAGTAGAGAGAGATAGGGCCTACTCTATATTGTACATATTACTTATATCTGTATATAATTATCTATGACAAAATAAAAATAAAATATTCTATTTACTTCCTTGTATATAATCCTAACAATAAAACAAAAATAAAATAAAATTTCGAAAATTAAAATAAAAACAAGAATAAAATCCTCCTTTCTTGTACAAAATACATCTATATAGATAACATCCCTTATTTATGTCAAAATTGTACATAACTAATAAAAATAAGAAAAATATTTTATACTCCTAAAATATGTTGTAAATAAATGAAATACAAAATAGGGGTATTTGTTTTAAAAATAATAAAATAAAATCAATTGTACAAAATACATAGGTATATTATACCTGTATATAATAAATTATACTGTATGGAGATTAATTTATTTTTCATAAAAATAATAAAAATCATAGGAAAAATAGTTTGAAAATAATAAATATTATACACCTTTTATTTTCAAAAACTTTTGCATAAAAATATTTTTATAAATATTTGTATATCCTTCTGAATCATAGTTGATATTTAAACTAGCCTAGAACTAAATTGAAAAATGGAGCTTGGTTAAGGCCTTAATCCACCTAATTCTAAGAGGAACTTTAAGATTTGGGGTTAAGACTTTTCAGGTCCATTGGTGACTCAATTCTTTGAGTCTACTAGGTTATGATCACATGTCATCTTGATGAGCCTAAGTAGACCACTTAACAACGCACACATGACTCTCACAGACAATGGATTTACTTGCACCAACACTTTACACTCAGCTCTCCACGGATGAGGTGGTGAGGAGGCAATTTCCTTTGGTTTAGGGTAGCATACGAGGGTAGTACTTCTAGGCGGAACCTTTCGTCTTCCTTTAGGGAGGGAAATGTGTCTCAACTTGGTCTGGCGGTGTTGAGGTCTAAAGACAGGAGTTGTGGGTTGCAATAACGCTTCAAAAGAGGGATAGTCTACCGGCTCAAGAAGAAAAAGTTCTTATGTTTATATGCTGCACCATGTAGATATGTTGTACATATTTGCATTAAAAAGTGTAAAAGAAAGAAAGAAAAAACTCCAAAAAAGTGATAGGTCTGATAGAAAATGAAATACCCTCCGGAGTGTATATAGCCAAATAAAGCAAAGCTTATGTTACCATTCTCATCTCATGAAGCTTGCAGCGGGAGACTTAGTTACACTGGTTGGGCTCCCAGGGATACGTGGCTACACTGGCCACGGTCCATTCTCTTCTTACCCCTCTTATTGAGCCGGTTGAACTTGAACTTAGAAGGGAATACCCTGCTCCTCGATGAAAGAGCTGCTAGACTATGGCATTAGAGTTACCTTGTTGAGGAGCTTGTTGCCTTGTCATTTCTGAGGTGGGGAGATACATATCACTGACACAGTACAAGAAAAGTTTCATAGTCATTAGAGTTTGTGTATGTAGACTTGTTCTGATCTGGATTATCGAGGAGTCTTGACCATAGATTGGTGGAACTCAGAGGCTGTTGAGTCTTAAACCTAGGTCCAAATAAGGTTCCGACAAACTAATAATCCAAAGATCTGACTGAGCTCCATACTTCAATTTAATGAAGACAAGTTTAATAATCAACCTTGATTCTCTTTCTTTTCCTTTTCTTTTTCACTTCTTTTCCAAATAAGTGTTTGCTAAGGGACTAGCAAAGGTAAAGTATAGGAGGGTGAAGAATATCTGATTCTCACTCTTTATTCTTTTATTTAGCTATTTATCTTGGCAAATCATCCTGTAAATAGGGTGTAAATACAATAAGTTGGCATTATGCATGCATGTGTTAATATTGTGTAATTAGCATGTATTTGTGCAAAAATAAAAGAACAAAGGAAAAGAAAAGGGAATGAGGTATTTAGAATAAATACAGAGTGACCTGAACCCCAAGAGAAGGTCAAGCCTTGACTTGATCGCTAAATAAAATAAGTAGAGAGAGAGATATGGCCTACTCTATATTGTACATATTACATATATCTGTAAATAATTATCTATGACAAAATAAAAATGAAATATTCTTTTTACTTCCTTGTATATAATCCTAAAAATAAAACAAAACAAAATAAAATTTAGAATAGTAAAATAAAAACAAGAATAAAATCCTCCTTTCTTGTACAAAATACATCTATATAGATAGCATCCCCTATTTATTTCAAAATTGTACATAACTAATAAAAATAAGATAAAATTATTTTATACTCCTAAAAATATGTTGTAAATAACTGAAATACAAAATAGGGGTATTTGTGTAAAAATAATAAAATAAAATAAATTGTACAAAATACACAGGTATATTATACCTGTATATAATACATTATACTGTATGGAGATTAATTTATTTTCATAAATATAATTAAAAATCACAAGAAAAATAGTTTGAAAAATAATTAATATTTTTATTTTATACACCTTTTATTTTAAATCCATTTACTATTTTTACTGAATTTGTAAATATTTTGTAAATTCGAAATTTCTGATTGGTCTTGAAGGGTTCGTTGACCCCGGTCAACACCCCCTTCCAGCTCGAGTCGGGTCGAATTTGCATCGCCGAAGCATCTTCTCTAATTTCTTCCGCCCGATTCCTAACCCCTCTTGCCTCGAGATTCAAACTCGAGATTCCTTGTATATCTGACATTCTCACGGGTCCTTCTATCGATCCAAATCTCTCTAGGGTTTCGCGTACCACGTCGATCTTTCTGGACCCTCGAGTTGGCTATAAAAGATTTGATTCCGCCTCCTTGCACGGCAACTCATGCCTCGCTCCTTCTTCCATCCCTAGCCACCTCAGTTCGAGTGACAGGATCCAGAGGGACCCTTCGGATTGGACATTGGAGGCGTATTCACATTGCTCAGTTTCGTGGCCGACGAGCGCCACCGTGATTAGCCTCCCGACCTTCCACAGCTTGGTCGAGGCCACAACCTCCCCTCCCACCTTCGCCTGAAGCTCCAGAGTTCATCTAGAACCTCATGTATTAACCATCTTACTCCATTTCACCCTTTCGATTCATTCTTCCCATTCGCTCTGCCGTCAGTTCATTTGCTCCGACCAGCTGGCCGGAGCTCCGTTACCCGCACTCAACCTTATCGATTGAACCCTCTAT
Organism: Ottelia alismoides; assembly: GCA_037367405.1. Lineage (NCBI taxonomy): Eukaryota > Viridiplantae > Streptophyta > Magnoliopsida > Alismatales > Hydrocharitaceae > Ottelia > Ottelia alismoides. The sequence continues at coordinate 647,740 of JAZKJV010004705.1, forward strand.
GCATACTCACCTTCGCACCATAGTCTGATCACCCTTAGGCTCGACCTTCTGGTCGGGATTAGGGATGCGACTCCCCTCCTTCACCATCGCCGGGAGTCAAACTCCATCCGCCCTCATTTCTTTGTGTTTTGCTCAGTAATAACCCTCGTCGGAGCTTTGCCTCTGAGTGTTGTATCCTTTGCAGGTGTTAGTTCGTGTGAAGGCTCTTGTTTGACCCATTAGCCGACCTGGCAGAGCAGCTCCAGGTGGAGCGCCACTGCCCCGCTCCTCCAACCGTTCGCTGCTCCATCGGAGACCACTATCGGTTGCGGAGTACCTCCCCGATACAACTGGGCATGTCTGATCTTTCATCGGAGCATCAGAGCTCATATGGTGCTTGATCAAAGGTCATTTAGATCCAGTTCTTCCAACATCTTCTGTTGCAGTCGGATTGGAGCACCACCGCCAGATCGCATCCTCGCCGTCCACCCACCCCTTTTGTCAGAGGCGTCAGATGCACGATCAATGACCATCAAGGCCGACATTCCTTGCATCGTCTGATCTCGTCAGAGGACATCAAACCCGTACATCTGCTCTACATGCCTGAGCCGTCGGATCCAGAGCAGAGCAGATCGCCACCTCTAGCAGCTCCCTTCACGCGAGCGCGCCACGTGCCCCTACGAAGGGTATATTGCACTATCTTCCCTGCCTTTTTCATGCGTTATTGTCTAGTCCTGTAAAATAAATTGTAGTTTAGATATTTTTCTTGTGGACCCTTGCTCTTTTTAGTATTTACATTTCAATCCAGTTGAGTTGAACTCACGTGCCGCCCCACGTGGTGTTGTGGTGTTTTTGTAGTATCTACCCTAGACGTTATGGATGTTATGAGTTTAATAGAAGTTTTGGATATTTGCATTTATGCCCCTGTGCATGGTGATTAGAGAATGTGCGTGAATTAATTGGATAAATTGCAGATTGAGCCCTGAACTTTTGACATCTATGTTATTTTGGCCTGCAACTTTTCAATAATTGCAAGCAGGTCCTTGTGAGCTGTGTGTGTTGTTTTTAATCAAATAATCCAGCTAACGTGTTATATTATGGTAATTTTTGTGACTTGATCTAATTTTATTTGTTATTTTCTAAAAATAAAAAACCCTAGAAAGTGTTCTGTCTATTTTATAAAATACATAACAAATACAAAATAGCTTTAAAAATTCCAAAAAAAATAGTAGTTGTTTGATTTCGTATGCTTTGATTCCAGTATAATTTTTGTTGCATTATCTTTTATAAAAACCCTAGAAATCACAAAAGACTAAAAATCTTATAAAAATCATTAAAAATTCTAAAAAATAGAATTTCAGTTACTGTAGTTAGATCTTGTTATCTATTTTTTCATAAAAATCATAACCATGACATTCGAGCATTTTTACTATTTTAAACTTGCCTTTTAGTTCAGGTTGTACATTGCTTCCTTGTTTTGATTTTCTTTTATTTTTATAAAATTAGATAAAAATCAGAAAAGTACCATAAAATTACCAAAACACCTGCATATTTGAAAAATACAAAAACATTTTTGTTTCATGTTTTTGAGCATTTTTAGCCTTAATAAAAATTGCTTGAGCTCGCTTCTCTTTATTTAATTGCTTTGTTTTCCCATTAAAAATATATAAAAAATTACAAACTAAAAACTACAAAAAATATGCCTTTATTTTCTAATTAGGACTACTTCATAGGTTTTACTCGTGCTCCTTGTATTCGACCATGATTGCTATACCAGGTTAAATAAATAGTGGAGACCGCTGACATCGTTTTTTACGATTTATTTGTTTGATTTTGTACCTTGATTGATTTACTTCTTTATGTGGTCTTTATTTTTCTTGTTGAGCTCCGTTCTGTTGATTGGGGTCGCAACGACCCTTGATTTATATTGATATTTAACCCTAGTCGACAAGCAGCTCATCAGTGCTCACGACACTCAGTGAGTGGCACCCATTTGATAGTACTACAAATACTGTAACTGTACCTGCCAAATACAGTGGATTATGGGACGGGGTTGTGTATGGTCATCAGACAGATCAAAAATTACCATGACCTATTACATCGAATTCTGAAAGAGGATTTTGATGGATTCAGGGTCCATGAGTCCATCGTATGGAAGGGAAATCATGTATATGTCCCTCATAATGATGAGTTGAGGAGAGACATCTTAGACAAGGCCCACTGTTCTACACTATCTATCCATCCATGAAGCACCAAGATGTATAGGGACCTCCATCGGCACTTCTTGTGGGAGGGGATGAAGAGAGATGTTGTAGAACATGTTAGTCATTGCCTTACTTATCAATTGGTGAAGGTAGAGCACATGCATCCTCCTGGCTTGTTACAGACACTTCCTAACCCTGTATGAAAATGAAAGAGTATCTCAATGGAATTCGTGACATCCTTACCTCGTACAGTAGGTGGATATGATGTTATCTGGGTTATTGTTGACCGGTTGATCAAGTCCTCATATTTCATTCCAGTGAACAAGACTTGCACTTTGGTAGATCTGGTATCTAGCATTTTTATCCGTTTGTACTGAATTCCTAGAGAGGTTGTATCTGATAGAGACTCTCGTTTTACGTCACATTATTGGAGAGAGTTCATGGAGGCCCTAAAAATCGAACGGTGTCTTAGTTCATTCCATCATCCATAGACAAATGGGCAATCAGAGAGGACAATTCATACCCTTGAGGACCTACTCCGAGCATGTGCCATTGAATGGAAAGGTTCTTAGAAGGATCACCTTCTCTTGGTGGAGTTTACTTATAACAACAACTACCATGCTAGTATATGCATGGCATCTTTTGAGGCATTGTATGGGCGAAGATGCACCACTCGCGTGTGTTGGCAAGAAGTGGCTGAGAAAAACGTTCATTCCACTTAGTTAATTGATGATACTACAAGAGCCGTAGAAATAACTAGAAGGAAATTATTGACTACACAGAGCCGTCGGAAGAATTACGCTAAAGCAAGTATATATAATATATGTATATAATATAGATATTATAGATAATAAATATATAAAATAAAGACAAAATATGGAAAATACCCTAAGGTATAGTCCTTTGTTTCATGGTTTTAAAATATATTTTTGGAATTTTTAATAATTATTATTGTACATAATAATATTTATTAAATGTAGCTATACATATGGAATAGAACTTTTATATTTATAGATATATCTGTAAATACTCAAAAATCTCAAAATAAATTTTTTGTCTTTTTTTCTATTTTCTCTATTTTTGGTATTTTTCTCAAAATTTTTACTATTTTTTGTATTTGTAATTGAAAAAAATCAAAATAATGACTTATATTAATAGGCTGAAGTATTTTGGAATTTAAAATAGATTAAAATCCAAAATTATCCAAAACTATTTTTAATATGTAGTAAATATAATAAAAATATAGGAATAGAAACAAATATTTTTGTATTTTTTAGAATTTTTTATTATTTTTGTGAGGATTATGGAGCTTTTTAATTTTTAGACTTTTCCCATTGTTATTTTAGGCCTTTTGGTCTGTAGTTCCAAAATACCCTAACAAACAATTTATATTTTTTGGATTTTTTTCAAAATGATTTTGTAAATTTTATGTATTTTTAATGCAAACATGCATAAAAAGTAGTGTTTTTAAATCTTCATAAATAGGAAAATATTTTTAAATAGCCCAAAAAAATACTTGTGATTTAATAAATGCCCAAGCACTTAAATAATTTTTCTAGAATTTTTGGACACTAAAATGTATTTTTAATAAATAAATTACAAGAAAATAAAATAATGCACTTGCAAGGACCTAATTGTAATTAGTCAAAAATATTTTGTGATTCCATAACACCCTCTGAAAACCTAAGGGCCAAAAGCACAATATACCCAAATATATCAAATAGTCAATGCTGGTAGGGGTATATTGCAATTTTCAAAAAAACAGCATGTCCACTTTGCAATTTAACCAAAAATTATAATACTAGAATTTTAAATTACAGGACTAAATTGAAATACCAAATAGGATGAGGGCCCCCCTACAAAATGCCAACACCCTCACGTGCACAGGCGATAGAGGTGACGTGGTGAGGGACCAAAGTGAAAATGAGGAAACCTTAGGGGTCCTTTACAAATTTTATAAAAATAATAGAACTACAGATAAATACTCATGTACTAAAAATAAAGGGTTTTATCAGTTGTGCCCCTCTGAGATGTTGCAATTGCAGTTTTGCCCCTCCTTTTTTGGGAATATTAGTTGTGCCCCCGACTTCTTGTCGTTCTATCACTTGTGCCCCTTGGGTTAGTGGCCATCCATATCCAATATAAACGGATGTTAACTTAAAGGATACAAGAGGAATTAAATTGAAAAATGAGGGTTGAAAAGTCATCCCCTTCATCTTCCTCTTCCTGACCCATTTTCATCCTCTCCCCTTCTCTCCCTCCTCCCCAGCCTCCTACTCCTCCTCCCCCGCCCCCAGCTCCTCCCCCCGGCCCCCGTGTCGCCTCCTCCGCCTCGAGCACCTCCCCTACCCCTGCAACCACGCCTCCTCTGCCCCCATGCCTCCACCTCCACTCCCTCCTTCGCTGCAACCTCCTCCTACTCCCCAACCTCCTCCAACTCCGACCGCTACCACCTCCTCCTCCCTCTTTCCTCCGACTTGGCCTCATCGTCCTCCTCCTTCCCCCACCCCGACCTCGTTGTCCTCCTCCTCCCCGTCCTTCACAACGTTCTCTGCCCCCAGCCTCCACCCCCAACCTCCTCCTCCTCCTCCGTCGCAACCTCCTCCTCCTCCCCTCCCTCCAACTCCAATGCCTCCCCCTCCACCCTAAGCTCCTCACCTCGACCCTCCCCTCGACCCCTGCACCTCCCTATCCCCCACTGCCCCCAGCCTCCTCCCCCCCCTCGACTCACATGCCTCTCCGTCCCCATCCGGCGCCCCTAGCCTCCCCCTCCTCCGCCCCTATCCTCCCTACTCCTCCGCCTCCTCTCCCAAGTTTTCTAGTCCACCAAGATGAAACCTCCATTATCCTCTTCTCCTCTTGGACCACAGGGACACCCAAGGTGCAGCAACATCTCACCACAATTGCATCGTCATGATTATTTCTTCACCGATGAGGCGGTCAGGCAGGGGAGGACAAGAGTCACGAAAGGAAATGAGGTCATGCTCTTGATGGTGTCATTGTTCCACTTAGGTTGCATCGTGGTGATGAAGCACACTGCTTTGGGGGAGATGATGGTGATGGCGAACAAGCCAAGCCTTGGGGTTGGAGGGGGAGAACGATGAAGGAGAAGGATCAAAGGAGAAGGTGGTCGGAGAAGGAAGGGTTGGAGGGTAAGTTGGAACTTTTCTTCCACATATGCCCCTCCTAACTACACCATGATTTGATTAAATCATGGTTAAGTTCAACTTATTGATGGTCAAAGTAACGGTGGGGCACAAGTGATAGAACGATAATAAGTTGGGGCACAACTGATATTCCCAAAAAGGGAGGGGCATAACTGAAATTGCAACATCTCAGAGGGGCACAACTGATAAAACTCCAAAAATAAAATACAGAAACTTGAGGGGAGGTGGTGCAAAATACCCTCTACGAAGCGAGTCTACGGTTCTAATATGATCACTTGCGACGCGTCACCTCACCAACGACTAACACCGCTTCGCTTTGGATGGCTGAGATTCGGTCCTCCAGTGGGATTGGACAACTGAAAGCTACTTCACCCAAGGACAGTTGTTTGATCTAGGATGCACTCTTAATCAGTTAGCTGCGAGATGGCCTGGACGAACTGGGTCGAAGCTCCGCCTGAGCGAGCTTCAATCTGGTTGATCTCGGGTCTTCGACCACTTGGGATGCTCCCAACGGGTGCAGAATGGAGCAGGAGCTCCTCCTCAGCTGCTGGAGCCCTCAATCTGGTCCAAGCCCCATCGATGGGGTCTTGGCGCTCGAAGATGCCTACGGGCTACTTCCTAATGTTGTTACTCCTCAGATGTGGTCTTCATCCCGTGCAAATATGATAGAAAGACTTACGGTACAAAAGGGAAGGTATTGGATATTATTGGTGGACGATTGAGATGGAAATGAGGGTGGAGCGGAGAGGTCTGGCAAGCGATGGAGGAGGAACCTCAAATCTTCGATTAAGGAAGGAGCAAAGGGGACTGGATGGTCAGGGCAACGAAGAAGCGGACATGAAGCGAAATGGAGGTGAAAGGGCAGGTCAGAATATTGGTGAAACACGACTCCACTCCACCGAACCACAAAATTAAGATTCTACGCTACTGTAATGAAATAAAATGAGAAATAAAAGCATTAAATTACAACTATAATGAAAAACTACCTGGGAAGCATAAAAAAGGAGCTCGAAACCACAAAATCAAGGAGCTCAAGACCACGTAGTGGAGCTCAGCCGGTGGAGGTGGATCGCCTACTCATGTGTCTACAGCACGTTGCAAATCAACCACCCACGGAGTTGTCACATCCCTCGACATGATGCACTAGGGATTTGAGGGGTTCGGCACTAGGAAAGGGATCAAAAATCAAACGAAGATCCAGCGAGGGGTTGCGTACATGCGGATGATGGATCGAGAAATGCGCTTGATTCAGAGGGCCTCAGATCGAAACATGATGCATACGTGATAGTTCAATGATCGAGGAGCAAAAGATCAGAAGGAATCGAGCAAATAAAGAATCAATGAGAAATAAACAAGGAAGATGGGAGTCTGTCAAACACTAGCCTAGGGGGAGCGTGGAGTTGACCGAGGTCAATTCTGATCGCGCCCCCATTGGTCCACGTAGGCTAGGAAAAATACAAAATAAGATTGGAAATTCATTATTAAATCAAAATAAAATAATAAATGATCTTATTAATTTAGGTTAAGTCTTGAAAAATATTTATTATTTTATTTAGTATTTTATGGTGATTTTTTTTTATTTTTACACGTTAATTTATTGTTACTTTTTGCAAGTATATAAGTAAACATACACATATATTAAGTATTTTATTTTGTATTTTAGATTTTGTTATTTTATACACATAATTTATATATTTATAACTTATTTTAATTCATACAAAAAAATTTTATTTTATTTTCTAAAGTAATTTGTACACATAAATAAATATGTATATTTATTATATAGGTATGTATATGCATATTTCATTTATGTATTTGTGTTTACTAAGTTATTTTATTGTATTTTTAATGGCTTTTCTTTCTTATAATTATGTACATATGCTTTAAATAATATTTACAAAATTCTAAAAAATCATGAAAAATATAAAGATTAAATAAAATGATTATTTTATTCCGGTATAATGTACAATTGGGGTCCAAAATAACTTTTCCATCTCAATACCAAATTATTAAATAGATAATTAAAAGGTATACAAACTAAAGGTGATTTTGGTGAAATTTACGTTCATATGGAGAAGACACAGGTCTGTGAAGTTTGGGTTTTGGGTTTTTATTCTGAGTGTATAAAGCACATTGTGCATTATTTTTATATGAACTCAATTTTGTATTTTTCTTTGTATTTTTATCTACAATATTCATGTACTCAATTTATTTATTTGAGGTATAAAAAAATAAATTAGGCCCCAAAATAGACTTATTAATGAATGAAAATTAAGTTTTTATTGTATTTATTGGCCCCTATCTCTCCCTACTTTATTCCTTGTCGACCCAATCATCATGATGCCTAGGTCTCAGGATTTAGAGTCATTCAATATCTTTCGCATTTCATTTCATTTTTTCTTTTCTTTATTCTTTTATTTTAGCTTTAAATATGTTATTCTGTACAATATTTACATAATAAATAATATAAGTTAATTTATGGAATATAATGTTATATGCATGTATTTAGCTAGGGTTTAAAGACCAAAATGAAAGAATAAATGGAGATTCATCAGTTACAAAGGAGCCCCTTCCGATTTCCAAGATTCTTAGAGAGCCCCCTCACGTGAGTTCTCTCATGTGACTGGGGTAAGCTTCAAGCGCGCTCCCGCCTAGTTATTAGAATCACAAAAGAGGCATTCGGTTTCATTTAATTGAAGATGAGTATTTTACGGACCTTTTTGAGAGACATCTTTTGTTATTTTTATGACAATTAGGTCCCTGGCTTTTAAACTGAACAACTTTTTAACCATTCATCAGATTTTGGTGTTCTTGGTGTCATTTTAAAGCTCATTTAATTGTCTACCTTTTGAGATATTTAGTCATTCATTATGAGATATTATCAAACATCATTAAATTTGAGGAATTATTTGTTAATTGTGAGCACACTATTCTTGAAAAATGATTTTATTGCTCATAAAGTTGTACAAAATTGGGGGTATCTCTTGGGACATTAAATTGATATTTGTTGATTAATTACTCTCCAAAATCGATTAACCTTAGAGATTGGTAATTGAATCAAATTGCATATTGCTTGGCTAGTATGTGTTCTTGCCTCTTTTTACAATCATCTTCATTTTTAAATAATTGCATTATTTATTTTCTCTCACACATTGCATTGTATTATTTTATTGCATAAAAAGTGCAAAAATTCATTCATAATATTTACTTCAATTAATTACATATATTATAAAAAAACTATCAAAATTTGCAAAATCCAAAAACCCATAAAAGTATCATCTCTTTAAAACCTAACACTCTAAGTTGTTTGAAAATTGATTCTAAACCCTCATATTATCTCATTGAGTTTGACATTGGGACTTGTCCAATTAAAATAAACAATCGATTACATTAAATTAATTGATTTTTTGTGATTTTTTATTGATCGATGGAGTTTCATAATACACTAAAAATGGCAAATTAATTAAGGACATTCAACGGTATTCACCCATGCATCAGTACATAACATGACATGCACTAGTATATTTTGGTACACATGTGCATGTCCCGATAACGTTCACGTTGTACTTCATACTTACTATTGCACCAATACATTTCCAATGTACATGTGTACACTTTTGAACTTTGGACATTTGAACTAAGTCATTTCAACATGCCCTTTTGTAACTGATCATGCACCGATACAAAGTTTCCTGCATTACTACATGCTAGTCGTTGAGCATTATTTGTAGTGTGTTTCACTACAATTACACCAATACATGCCCCTTGTGTATGGTACTTCAGCATGCCGAGTACTTTTCTCAACCATTTTACTTGAGATATTTTTGAGATTTTACTAATCTTAGCCCTCTATTATGCCTATGAAAGGATACTGTTCTCTACCCTTGAAATACATACCAAGAGCATAAGTTCTTTACTCACTACTACTCTCTTTATTCTTGTGAGGAAATTTTGTATGCTCAAAAGGAGATGTTTCTAAGCAAAGTTCTTTCCGTTCTTCACGTTCTTTGTGACTGTCAATCTCGATTGCCTAAAGTCTTCTACATCAAAGTCATTATTGGTTTTGTATTTACATTTCTACATATTTTCAAACTCTATTAGAATAACTATAATTATCTTTATTCTTTACTATAATTACTTATATGAGTGGCCCGACTAGAACACAAATAGATTGCTTTGTGATGAGGAGAAGAGATCGGTTGTGATGCAAGGACTATAAAGAATCCCAAGAGAGGGATTGACATCTCAACATCGCTCGCTAGTCATGGATGTTCAAATAAATGGGTTGACAAAGAAGAGGATGGTTCTCATTATCATTAGAACTAAATGGTGGAATCTTCAATTGAAGCAATCAAGCTTCAAGAAGAAGGTTTTAGAAGACTTATCTTAGGATCTAACAGAAGAGCAAGCAAGATGTGGGGGGGTGGTAGCATCTTGTATCTGAAGGGTAGCCAAAGAGATGTTAGGCAAGTCTAAGGGAGGAGTTCCAAATCAAAAGGAGGTTTGGTGCTGGAGTGAAGGGGTGCAAGAAAAGCTTAAAATTAAAAGAGCTTGCTTGAAAGCTATGTATAAGGATAGAACAGAGGAAAGTGTCACAAACTACAAAATAGAGAGGAAGGAAGCAAAGAAGACTGTAAGTGGAGCTACGTCAAAAGCTTATGAATTTTTGTACAAAAAGTTTGACTCGAAGGAGGGCCAGAAGGATATATTCAAATTGACCAAAGAAAGGAAAAGAAAGGCCATAGATACTTCTCAAAGGAAAAGAAAGGCCATAGATACTTCTCAAGTAAGATGCATCAAGGATGAAGGACATGTGCTTGTTACCTAGAAGGATATAGAGACTAGATGGAAATAGTATTTTCCATAGCTTTTCATTGGGGAAGGGAATAAAGAAATTATTTTGGGAGATCTTGCTGATGTTGTGTGCTACCTAAATCGTGCAAGATATAAACGGATACAAAGGAAGGAAGTAGAGGGGGCTCTACATGTTATGAAACTCGGGAAAGGGGTAGACCAGATGATTTTCCTATAGAAGTTTGGAGAGTTCTAGGTAAATGGGATTGATTTGACTCATAAATTTATTCAATGTTATTTGACGACACAAGAAAATACTTGAATAATGGAGAGAAGCATTGTGATGCCTCTTTATAAGAATAAAGTAGGAATTCAAATTTGTTTGAATTACAAAAGTATCTAACTGATGAGTCATACTATGAAAATTTGGGAACATGTAATCGAAAAAGGTTAAGGAAAGTTTCTAAAGTAAACTAAAAACCATTTCGGATTCATGCCATGCCACTCAAATATTGAAGCTATTCACTTGTTGAGGAGAACAATGGAGATTTATAGAGCTAAAGGGAAGAATCTCTATATGATTTTTATTAATTTGGAAAAGACTGATGATTCAGTACCACAAGAGATATTGTGGAGGTTTTCGGAGAAGATATGAGTACATGTCCTCTATATTGACCTTATAAAGGATATGCATGATTGGGCTTCATCTTGTATAAGGATCCAATATGGGAAGACCAACTATTTTAACATCAGCATTGATTTGCATCAAGGTTCAACTTTGAGTCAATTCTTTTTTACTTTGATTATGGATGAGTTGACTAGTCACAATCAGGATATGATACTTTGCTGCATGTTGTTCGTCGATGATATCAAGCTGATTAATTATGTAAGAGATGGAGTAGATGAGAATCTAGAGGCTTGGAGACATTCATTAGATATTAAAGGATTTCACATAAGAAGGTCTAAGACTGAATATATGAAGTGCACATTTGACAGAAATAATGGTGAATGTCTCGAGGTGAAGATTGGAGATGATAACATTCAAAAGAAAGATTCTTTTATATACTTGGGATCTATTTTGTAATAGGACGTGGAAATTGATGTTACTCATAAAATAAATACAATTTGGCTAAAGTGGAGAGGGGCCTCTATTGTTCTTTGTGATAAGAAAATCCCTTAGAAAGTCAAAGAAAAGTATTACAAAGTAGTCGTGAGACCTGCTATGCTCTATATATTAGAGTGTTGTCCTGTGAACCATAGACATATGTAGAGAATGACAATAGGAGAAATGAAAATGCTAAGGTGGATATGTGGTCATACATGAAAAGATCATATTCGAAATGATGTGATCAGAAGGAAAGTTTTTGTAGCTCCGACAGAGGATAAGATGAGAGAAAACCATTTAAGATGGTTTGACCATTTACAAAGAAGGTCAGTTGATGCACCAGTTAGAAGATGCGAGATTTAGGATGTTGAGCTAATTAAGAGAGGACGACAAAGGCCCAAGAAGTGTTGGAGTGGGACTTTCTGAAGGGATCCTAGTTATTTAGATTTAAGCCCGAGTATATCCCAAAATAGATCTGAATAGAGGTGAAAATCCATGTAGTTGACCCTACTTAATTATGGGAAAAGCTTTGTTGTCGTTGATCTTTATTTTCGACTAAAAGACATTATGTATGGAGACCATTCTTTAATGGAAGATAAACACTTGATGAGGTTGTGTACCTCGAGGTTTATCTGTGAAAGATTTTATTCTTGTGTAGAAGATAAACTCGATTGATGTTGCGTACCTTAGAAGGTGTCTTATGTAAAAAATCTTTCTTCATATATAGAAGATGAATTCTTGAAAGTTGTGTGCTATGTAAAAGATACGGACTATACTAGAAGTAGTTCGTTTCGGTGGAGTGTTTGTAACCTCGAGCACATGATGTAGCATGAAAGTGGGTGGACCAGCATAAATCTTCTTGTATCGTGGTCCTGCTTGTTGTGATTTTATTATCTAAATAATTTATTTAAATTGATCATTATTCTACATAAACACTATTTACCCACTCTAATATTTCTTCAATGTTTGTCCTTGAATTTCCCATCAATTTATTATCAGTTAATCATATTTGCAAGGAGCTCAACTATTGAGTTACTTTTGTTGTTGTTTCATTTGTATACCAGATACCTTGATTGAGAAGACAATTAATTGGGTCGTGAAGCGGGGGGTAATTTGTCACATCGGTTCAATCTTTTATCACTACTGGTTTCTATGGGGTCCGATTTTGTCCTTCATATGGTGTATTATGGCACCAACGTCTTGGCCGTACACCCCTTCAGAAGCTTCATTATGTTCTTCCTTAACTTCCTCCTACCACTTCAATGGAATGTGAGGCCTTCCAACTGAGGAAGCATCGCAAGAGTTCTTTTCCTCTTTCAGATATTGTCCATCCATTTAATTGCTTCGTTTAAGTTGGTGTATCTTGATGTTTGAAGATCTAATAGATATCTTGATCGTTAGAGAAATCATTATTATCTGGTCATTGTTGACCATTTTCCCCATGTCTCATGGGTGTTTTCGATGAAGTTTAAGTTCGTCGTGTACGCTATTATTGAAAACTCAGTTCGGTGTCACTATCAAAATCATCCATTCTAACAATATTCGAGAATTTCTCTTTCCTGATACATTAACCTTTTTCTCTTCTCAAGAGATTCTTCATCAAACTACTTGCGCCCACATGTCAAAGTAGAATGGGGTTGTCGAATGGAAACATGAACATATTCACTTTGGTTATTCACTCCCATGTCCCTAGTTTATATTTGGGGGGGGGATTTTCTTACTTCCACTTTTTTAGTTAATAGTATATCCGCTACCTCAATTTAATATGCAATACCCATTGAAATTCTCTACTTGAAAAGTGTTATCTTTCATTTCCCCCTATGGTATTTGGGTATGTCATATTTGTTCACATACTTAACTCTAGAAGAGATAAGTTGGATGGGAAGGGAATTAGATGTGTATTTTTAGAGTATGCCATGAATCGTAAGGGATATTGATGTTATAAAGATCCGACAACACTACATTGGTGTGGATTGGGACATGGAAACCTATGGATCGACCAATGGATAACACCATGGTTGGATCTCGATGGGTGTTTACATGGAAACATAATATAGATAGTTCCATGGTGAGATACAAAGACAAGCTGGTAGACAAAGGCTTTGCAAAGACCTATGTAGTTGACTTCTTTAACACTCTCTCCCTTGTAGAACATCTATCAACTTACTTTTGTGATTGACAATGGCCTCTTCATTAGCTTGATGTCAGGAATGTATCTCTATGGAGACTTACAAGAAGGCATATATACAAGCAACTGCCTGGATTTGAGGCTTATAGGAAGTGTTCGTGTTTTTTTGTTGAAGAAGGCCATTTACGGCCTTAAGCAATGCCCTTGAGCTTGGTTTCAAAAGATGTCAGAAGTTCTTAGAGTATGGGACTTTCTAGATCCTCACCAAATCATTTGTTATTTATAAAAAAGATAGAGAAAGGCATTGTAGTCATGTTGATCTACGTGGATGCATTATTCTCATTTGAGGTGATCTAGATGGCATTTGAAAAGCAGTTTGTTATAAAAGATCTTGGACATCTATGATACTTAATTTGGAGATTGTTATATCCCAAAGAAATTATGCTACTGATTTACTATAGGAGACAGATGTTGGGATCAAAGTTTGCCCTGATCCCAATGGAACCCAAGGTACATATCTATGAGCCTGGAGACATCGGAGACACAATTCTGCATATGACTAGTTGGGAAGATGTTGTATGTGACCATTACTAGGCTTGACATCTCACTTGCAATTCATAGATTGTCTTACTTAATCTCATTCATGCATTCATGATGATCCTAAGGTATGTCAAGTCCTCTACTGGAAAATGATTGATATTTACCAAAGGAGCACTGTAGATCTTACAACCTACTCTGATGCTAATTTTAGTGGAATTTACTGAACGGAAACCCACTACTAGCTTCTATAAATACTTAGCAGGAAATCTGATTAGCTGGAGAAAAAAACATGGTTCTGTATCTTGATATAGACTCAAGAAAAAATATAAGCAATGGTACATGCAATATCAGAACTGGTTTGATTTGATCTATATTTGTATACTTAAAATCACCCCTACTAGAGCTATAGAGCTCAAGTGTGACAACATAGAAACCATGCATGTAGCCAACAATCCAATGTTACACGAGTGAATGAAACATGTGGAAGTTGATTGTTACAACAACTTGGATCTGCTACGAAGAGGGAAACTATGTACAATTATTGCAGCTTCAAAAGACCAAACTGGGGAAATATTTACTTGGCCTCCCGTCTGAGCTCAATTTGAAAGGTGATGCAACAATCTAATCAAAAAATGACATATATGCTCCATCTTAAGGGAGAATATTGAGTGATATGTGTATTTATTGTCAAGAAAACATCATCAACTAAGAGAAGACTCCAATACTAAGTTGGTGATATTTTCTTAATGATAAATGATGATAAATAATAGGATGAGGCAAAGGTTAAGGTTACATCATGGAGTCACCAAAAGAAAAGAAAATATACCACTGTGGGAGTTACAATATATATAACACCCAACATATATTATATATAAAGGGAGCTATGAGCCTACACTCGAGGGTGTAGGTAACTACTTACACTCGACCTTTTTTCTCATTATTTTTAGATTTTTTTTGAAGGAAACCTTAGGAGGATTTGCTTAATATATCGAGGGGAATATGCTTTTTAAGTTTCATGCGAAACAATCTTTCTTAACATGTTCATCTAGAAGGGATTAATTTTAGCAATTCTAAGACTGTTAAAATTTGGTTGTCTTGATGGAGATGATAGAAGCCCTAAATTAAGTTGAATTTGAATGACACCATGGTGATATACATCGATCTAATTCTCTAAAGGATTCATTTAAAAATATCAAAAAATAATGAAAAAAGAGCCAGGTGTAGGTACTTACCTACATCCTCAGGTATAGGCTCCCTATTTCCATATATAAACATTATACATATATATTATATATTACATGTTATACATCTCTATACAAAGTGTCTCTATACACATTATACCCATACAAAGTATGTATATACATATCAACATACTTTACATAAACAGACTATACATATGCTTAGATACATAACACACGCATATTAGACATACAAGTGTGTCATACCTATAGGCATATATACATATACACATACATATAGATACTCAATTATACACATACATATTATACACATACACATATATACATATACATATCACACATTTGCATCCTATGCACACATAGACACACTTCATATAATCATGCCATTTTGGTAGGAGGGTGAACCGATCAACAAATGGTTTGCTGATAATGGTGAACCATTTATCGATTGTAATCCATCATAATCCATGTAGATGAGTGGAGTACCATGTAAGCGAGTCGACGAATGGTTTGACCACTCTGCGAGCCTTATCAATAATCAACAAACCTTTTGCAGATACTAGCCCACTTTGATAAGAAAATATTAGCCCATTTCTACTTAGGGCAAATTCTATGTGTCATGCCTACACCAAGAAAAAACTCCCATGCATACCCAAAGAAAAAAACTCAATTCTTGTTTTCAGGAGTAATAACTTATAGCATGAACTTCACTATAAGTTCAATAATAGCCATGTGGCATTGGATGAAAGTGCACTACTTCTTGATCACATGACCTCAGGTGTTGCTTACATCAGATATAATGAATAATGTATATAAGGGATAAGTAAGGTCAATTTCCCATTCTTGTTCGGTTGATTTGAGTGACGAGAAAGTGTTAAACACTGTGGACAAAAATAATGGATGATGTATTCATTATGTGATCATTTTCTTTTCATATTGTTTATTTATATATAAAATTTGATGCATAAATCCAGGGCATCTATCAATCCGCATCTGAGACTTGAAATCAATAACCTAAGTTTAACTCGAACTCGATTGGTAGAGAACTTTAGCTCCTTAGCATAATCCATGTAATAACTTTTTAAGGTAGCCTTCTAACATACACCATATGAATCTCACAAGCAGAATGACATGCTTTGAAAGCTCCTACATGCTTTTCCTTCGTAGAGAGAGGAATTGAGAGCTCTCTACCAATGTGAGACTAAAAGTGTCCATCCTAAGAAAAAATCGCACTTCAAATCCCCCAATTGGATGGAAACCAAATAATTTTTTTTAAAGTAAGAACGATCAGATGTAAGATAAAGATAATTTACATTGAATCTGACACAGTCTTTCATTTATAACAATCAGGTCCCCATGTCGTTTGCGTACACGGAAGAGGAGTTTACCATTCGAATTTGCAATTGTATTGACCTTAATACACTTGAAATTGAAGTCAATTCCCAATACCCTTTCGACCATATCAGCCCACACTCGACCCCCTTTTCCACTTTTGAAAACCCCTGCCCCCACCTCGACTAGGGTGGAGCATTGGGCTCGACCCGGGCAAACCCGGGAAAGCTCGGTCCGAGCTTATCAATTTTCCGTGGATCTTGGGCCGGGTCGAGGCTCGTTTTTTCCAGCAAACTGAGGATCCGGGCCCGGCCCAAGGCCCGCGGAATCGGGCTCGGGTTCGGGTCGGGCTCGGGTCGGGCTCGGGCTCGGGTCGGGCTCAACCCACACTTATTTTGATTCCATGAAGTTGCATTTTGATTCCAATTTATTGTTATGGATATAATTCATCCATAACACATGAATATTGGATGTATTGTTACGATATAATATTACTATTGATGGATGAAGGAAATATTGGATGTATTGTGACTATAAATCCGTGTCCTGTAATTTAGTTCTAATATAATATTTTGAAATATGAGAGCCCGGGCCTGGCTCATTTGTACTTCGGGTTCAGGCCCGACCCAGCCCAGCTCGAGCATAATATTTCTGAAAAATGAGGACCCAAGTATGGCCCATTTGTACATCGGGTTTGGGTCGGGCCCGGGCTTTTGCGGGTCGGGTCAGGGCCGGCCCGACCTAATGCTCCACCCTAACCTTGACCCTCCCCTGCTGTCCTGTGAATCCCTCCGACGAGCAGCTTCCCCTTGCCGACCTCCCCTCCTGTGGTCGTACAGACCTCAGAGGTCCCCTCGCAGCAGTCGCGCAAACCTTTGAGGTCCCCTTTTCCGTATATATGCTGCAAATCCTACGCTCGCAACCATCTTCACCACGGTCGTATGCCGCATTCCGTTCATCATTCGATGCGTTTGGAGAGGGTTGTCGAAGAGCTCTCATATGGCTATGTATAGAAACAAACAATTATACTCTTCACTCTATGTAAATAAAGAAATCGAAGAGACAAAGGGGGAGTTCACCATCAAATTTGGCCTGGAACCCATCGTCATCATCATCATCATCATCTTGTATGTGTGCGGCCTCCCGAACCCCCCATCCGATTCCTTTTTTTTCCAGTTTTGCCATGCCGATTTTGCATTTGTGCTTCATGATTCTACTTGATCTTTTTCTTCTTGTGGTGGTGTTCTATGGGCTCACCACAGCTGTCGTTTCGCGATCCGACTCGCTCCCGATGCGGAGCTATGATCTCTGGAGGTTTGCAGGGCTACTGTAAGGTGGGGAGCTCCGAGGTCCATGTGATCACAGAAGGGGAGGTTGGGAGGGAGGTTGGAGGTGGGCTGCGACGGTCAAAGGAGTATTCGGAATCGAGTTCACACTTGCACCTTCCGACGGTAAACTCCTCTTTGGTGTATGCAAACGGCGTGATGATCCTAATTGTTACAAATAAAAGATGAAGAGCCAGATTGATATCGGATCCATAAATGAGGATACGTTCTATAAATTACCTAAAGTTCAAAGATGTAACCTCTTACTTTGCAAATAGTCAAGACAACCATCCACACTGTTGATAATGTGCAATAATGATAGGTCCAACTTATATATATATTCATATACATATATTATCAAGTTGAGTTATTGAGTTAAAAACGAGTAGATGGACCATCGGATTCAAAATCAATTACTAATTATTAAATTATATAATATAAGCAATCAAGGCTTTTTTATTTTAATATTGATAATTCTGCTTAATTTTAATGAAAAGATTGAAATTTTAAATTGAGAGCATTATTTAGTCCATTCCTCTGTAATCACGCTACATTAAGATTCGATTCAATTAGTAACATATCATATACAAGAAAAAAATATGGCAATTCCTTTTTCCTAAATTATTAAATAAAGTCATGAAATATTTCAACCTATTTATCTCTTACATTATACATAATGGGTGTTAAAGGCATTGCTCAAACTTGATCCAATAAGCTTGCCCAGTACAACTTATGAGCCATTAATCTGAGCACGAGTTAAGTTCATCGAGTTCGAGTTTTTCTGACACCCCTGCACACATAGAGATGAACTGTGACTGTCTACATTTACTTTGAGGATGAATGTTTTAGCTGATTTCCAAGGAACACACAATTCACGATTGTCGATGGCATGCTACATCTTGTCCCCAGTTGAGCACGTAGAAATGGCCCAAGCACGATCATGTCAGTTGTGGTGCATCACGCAGATGACGAGAAGGTTGCAGCAGGGGTGGACTATTGATGCCAACAGCGTGACCACTGCATTGGGAGGAAACCACCCACCGAATGCTTGAGATGCTAGATCCTGATGCATATGCAATGAGAATCAAGATCACTCAAACATAAACAAGACATAAAAACCAAGATGCTTCATTACATCTTACATGGCCACTGGGCTGCTTAGATCCGCGAATTATAGCATTTTTCTGAGAAACCAGGACATTTCAATGACCCGACGGAGCCAACTGGAAAAGCAGAAGTAAGACAACACCAGAATGCAATAGCAGTTATTGCAGTCCTTGTCAAAAGAACACTTGGATTGCGGCACCAGCTTCTTAGCTGTCACGACTGATGGCGGAGAAACCCCGAGGTTGTACCTCAGTTTTCGCCTGTTTCAGAGAAAGGGCACTTTTTGAAAACGCAGTCGCACTTATTGCAGTCCTTATCAAAGAAAGCTGCGACTGAGGCACACTGGCTTACCAACTGTCATAAACAAGTGGCACTATAATTGAGGCACACTGGCTTATCAACTATCATCAGGAGAAATCATTGATGAAGGTACACAAACCTCAGTTCGGGTTTGTTACAAGGACCACAACGATCCGTCTTTTCAGCACTTTTACCATGATATCTTCTTCTTAAACTATGTGATTCCGCTCGAACAGTGTCAACAAGGATCACGACTCGGCTGCTATGCAGCATGAATAGAATGCGGAACTGAGTTCCCTATCTTCTCAGCATGTCCATGATGCTGTCAACCTTTCGAAGTACTCCACTTCCATTTGGAGAGTGACAAAGAACCCCCAATCGGGACCTAATGCACGACAACTTGCGATCTTTCAATATTGAGCTCTGTCCAGACTTTTTGGGTGCTCAATCAACTTAATTCTTTTACTTCTCGGGCCATGAGGTTCAACATTCACACAACCAAATTCATTTCACGCGTTTTCACAAACTCGTACATCTTTTGGGTTCCTTCAGAGTACAAGTTTGCCTAAATACCCTTTTCGTGATGAATTGTTGTATAGAGGAGTATACTTTAGGAGCAAGATGCCTCCTTGTGGAACATTTACCAGCCCTTTTCGATGAAACCTTTCAAGGGTTGGAAGCAGGCAGTCAGGGTGACACAAGTTCTTGCCTTTGCCAAATGTATTGTTCCAGAATGCTATGGTAACATCAGAAACGGGCTGATGAGAATGATCATGGGTTGACTGCAGAAGAGGCACCAGATGTCTCAAAAGATGAGAATAAAAAATGAGAGGAGGGTTACTCTGCTGGAGGTGTTCTAGCATATGTTCCCAAAACAATCGAAGTTTGTCTAAAATGCATGCGTACTGCACATTCGCTTGAATCGAAGCAAATGAAAATAGCAATTCAGTCAGCGGATCAGAGATGCCCTGGGTATTAAAGAATACAAACATATCACTACGGCATGTTAATGGAAATGGACATAAAATATTTAACTCTGAAATGCAACTGAACGAGAATGTTAAAAAACCGTGCACCTCGATGAGTAATTCAGTATATTGTTTTGACTTGAGGCAGCCAACAATATTAGCTAAATCATCAAAGATCCTAACATTCAATCAAAAAATTAGTTAGGTCATTCCCGTAAATTATAATAGAAAGTCAATAGTCATTTTCAAATAGTAAAATCAGTAAATCGAGTATTGCTGTGTTTTACCTTGCAGCAACCATTAACTGAACTGCTTGGTTTGCTCTGCAAACTTTTAAAGAAGCCTAAGCATGAAAGAAGAGAACAATGCCTTAATTCTATATTCCTTCTAAAACATCAGAGGGACTAATAGAAATTTGATTGGCATGCTTAGGACAGTCATTTAGGCCAAGCAATGACCAATTCAAAAAACACATAATTTGGTGACTGTTGAGAGGCACTCTATTCATAAGCCTTAAGATTATATTAGTCATCTAATGTACAAATTATATTGTAACTTTAAACCCTAACCTTAGGTCTCTCTACCTATATAAAGAGCCCTAGGGATTCCTTTCACAATAAGAAAAACAAAGTTAATCATTCAACTTGGCATCAGAGCCCCCCTCCTCCCTCCCCCCGATTTCCGCCCCCGATCCGCCTCCTACAAAGCTGCCCCCCACCCCGGCCCCTCCTCACGCGCTACTCACCAGCAGAGCCCCGCATGATCGCCCCCAGCACCGCCTCACGCAGAGCCCCCCCCCCACCCCCACCCCTGCCGCTCATCTCCAGGCCCCACCCTACCTCCCACTGCCGCCATCTCCAAGCCCCGCCCAACTGCCTCCAGGCCCCCCCACCCCTCACGTGCTCATCTCCAGGCCCAGTCGTGCCTCCACTTGCCGCCATCTCTAGGCCATGCCCAACCTCTTCTGTCACCTAGACGCCATCTCCAAGGACCCCCTAGCATTGCCTACAATCTTCCAGGATCGATCCCCAAGCATATCGTTCTCCAGCAATCCACCACCATAATTACTATACCATACCGTCACCACTCAACCTCTCGTCTGATATGATTTAGGGACGTTTTATCCTTATTTGATTTTGTCTATACAATAGGTCTGATTCCTTTTATCAATATGTCACAATCAGATGTGACGTCACCTGGATATGATGGAGGGAGCACCCATCTACCCTCGTTTGGGTCGATCCCTAAATTGGACGACACCAATTATCCCAAGTGGTCCCGCATGTTCCTCATGATCGTACGTGGATACGACAATGAACATGTTCTCTTGGAGCCAGAGCCTACTGAAAAGTCAGGTAAAAATACAACTTGGGCCAAAGATGACGGAATGGTCAGTTCCTGGATCATGGCCAACGTCATTGACAGGATTGCAGATGAACTCGTTTATTACAAAACTGCTTATGATATGTGGACCTCTATTCAAGCCACATATGGTCAAGATAAGAATTCAAGCAGGATGTATCAGATGTACTTTGACATGCTCAACATGAAGCAAGCATGGCACTCACTATTAGAGTACTTCTCTCTCTCTCTCTTAAAATCCCTTTTTGAGTGATATAATGCTCGTATTCCAGGCTGCACATGTCCTACTCAGAAACAATATCGCCAACAGATGGCAGTCCTGGTATTCCTTGCCGGACTCGATTCAGACTACTCTGCCGCTCGCGATCAGATGATCAGAGTAGCAACTCTCCCCACTATTGAAGAAGCCTATAGTACCCTGAGTCACCTTGCTCTTCATCATACAAGCATTAAAAGAAATGATCCGAGACAAGTTTCTGCTCTTGCTTCCCCATCTGGACGAGGAAGTCGTGGATCTTTCCAGAGTCGTGGTCGAGGACGCTTCACTCCGGGACGAGGTCGTAGCACAACACAGTGCTCTTACTGTTACAAATTTGGCCACACATAAGCTATATGCTACATTAAGCAGGGATACCCTACTCCTAATGCTCGAATAGCCAATAAAGGAGATGGTCCTCCAGTAGAAGTTCCTAGATGGGACTTCTACGATTTGATGCAATGTCTCAACAGGTTGCAATTGAACGAGTCCTCTACCTCATACCAGGTCGATACCACATATTGGACATGCGAGCTCACAGCGAGCCATTATGCAATAAATGTTATTACAGATATCATTCCCTGATCTGAAATGAAGAATAATTAATTTGCATAATAGGTCCCTTAGTACAATTAGGGTTATGTACCATGGCCATCTTAATGATCATACATCTGTTGATTCAACTGTTGAATCATAGAGGCTGGTGCTTGGATGAATATCTAAAGAGTTAGATTGAGGACTCATCAAGTACTGTCAAATGATTATTAAGAGAGGATCTCCAGCCTGAGTAGGAGATGGCAATCCTTTCTTTAAAGGATGATATCTCACCAACCTCTTGATACAGGTCCTCTGTATAGGAATAGAGATTCGGAGGTGTTAGATAAGTTAGGTCAAATAGTTGGCTTAACGAGATCGAGATAACCAAAGACCTATGTCGTATGCTGTCACGATATAGGCACGCATTCTCTGACCAGAGACATGTGTTTTACTATATATCTGAGTATGTACATTTGGTAGACCATTAGGTTGATGACCTAATCAAGGTCTATAAACCGACGTGCTGGTGTGCATATAAGGACATATGAGTAATACGATCTCTCAAAGGGATCATACAGGTTCGTTTATTGAACTGGAAGACATGAGCTCACTCATGAGATATTGGGAATCGAATTCCGTGTACGGTCGTCTCGCTTTGAAATCTTGACTGAATTTGTAGGTTTGATATATCCTTGAATAAAGTATATGATCAATACCTGAGCATGATACATGCTTTTGGAAAGTATATGATCGATACCAACTCCCAGTGATCGAATGAGAACCTTAATGATAAAATCCTGAAGGAGACAGTCTAAATAGATCTAAAACTTCGGGTTTATTCTGTCTTCCAGTATGCATGATGTGCATGTATTAGGAATATTTGAGGGTAATGTGATCATAAACGATTGTATAACCATGATGCTTTCATTCATACAGAGTGATGAAACAGGTTTGGATTTTAGTGACTCCTCTCAGTAGAGAAGTGATTTGATCTTGGTACAAATGTTGGACATGGATCTGAATGTGATTCAAATGCAATGAGAAGATTAGATTTGTAGTCTTTATTTAATCAAGCATCTATGAGAGGTCCGCAAGATCTAGATTTGAGATGTGATCTCAATATCCAAGTTACTATGCGTGGAACAATACAATTGCCCTATCCTTATCTCCAAGTATCTGCGGAGAAAGCGCATTATCCATGAAAGAGTTCATGGATAATTTCACTGTTGATATATGTATTCGAGTATTGAGAAAATTGATAATTAAATTATCATGAATAATATGCATTCGATTCATTTTATAAGGATAGTTATCTAAGATAATTAAATGTGATTTAATTATCAAAGATGTGAATAATGTGAATGCGATTCATGTTATTTGGACATGAGAATAGAGATCCAAGATGATTAAATATGATTTAATTATCAAGGATGGATATCACTATCCACAATAATCATGGATATTATAAATACAATTTATAATATGACAGAGAGATTTAATTGTAAATAAAATCACAAATTATATATGTTGTTGTGAATTGGATTCACAATAAACAATTAATTGTAAATCTAATTTACATATTATGTTGGATATATGAATATGATTTATATTTATCAATGACTTGTTTGATGTTTTCACAAATTTGATTTGAAATTATTCTTGTGAAGATAAATGCAATAATAGTTGTTTCATTTTATTCTATATAATAAATATATATTAAGGAAGGCAAACCACCAACAAGGGCCGTCCACCTTGACCAAAGTCAAAGGGGGGGACGACCACCCTCTTTTTAAGGTAGTGGTTGCCTCCTTTATTATCTACTTATTATATTTGAAATTAAAATAAATTAATTTGTATCTTCATAAAGGGATATAATTAATTTATTTTAATTAAATTAGTTGTTGCAAATTTGTATCAATAAATCATGGCCATTGATTAATAACCTCTTAATCTAACACGTTGGATTAAGAGGACACATGGATTGAGATCCATATACATCCAACTAATCAAAAAAGGAAGGGTAGCCCTTGCCTTTTAGAATTACACACATAATTTCAAGAGGATTACTCTCTCCATCTCTTTCTCTCTACACACCAAGACTCTCCATCTCTCTCATTGTGACCATCCACCATGGAGCCCTAGAGAGAGTCGCCATGGCCGCTGCATCGTCGTTATGCTGTCGGATCGTTTGCTCGTGGATTTCCTTCTCCTTATGTGCGCTTTGCTCGTGAGGAAGACATCGGATCTCGTGTGATGAGATCAAGAAATTCGTCGCTTGGATCATCAACATGGATTGCGAGGAGCACACGTCTCATCAACGCTCTCGCAAGCATTTCCTCCGTTGGATCGGACTTGAGACAGGAGGTCTCTTTGTTTAGAGACTCGATCGCAACTACGCATCAAGAGGTAAACCTAATACTTATTTATGGTTTAGATGAAATAATCCGAGAAGTGTTCTTAGATCATGTGGTTTCATCGGATTAAATTTTTTTAAATTCTGCTGCCTTGAGCCACTAGTACGACTAGTCGCTCCCGATCGCATATGATGCGATCCTCACGCTTTTGTGATGCGCTTAAGGATTCTCCCATATCCTTCAAGTGGTATCAGAGCCAGGTTGGATGTTTTGGATACGATCCATTAACCTAAGAAGACTTGGGCAATTTTTGGTTGTGTGATGTTTCATCGCGTTTCATTTGCGCAACTGTGTTTAGTGCGTTTTTTGCCCTATTTACAAGTGTTTAATGTAGATATATATTATTCACTTATGTATCTCTTTTGTTATTTGTCTTTCCTGTTGGACTCTTTATGTAATTTACCCATAGGTTACTCTTCTATATAAGAGAGCCTCTGGCTGATGGAATAAACAAGAACTCTTATTTTCCCAACATGGTATCAGAGCGACGGTCCTAGACCGGAGTTCACGAGCCAAACCCTAATCCTATCCCTACCCTCAAGCCTCCGCGCCTCCGCGCAACCCTTGGCGTCGTCGCGCGCCTCCGTGCACCCCTGCGCACCACCGCACACATCATTATTTGTCTCCGCGCGCCCCTGCGCATCGCCACGCGCATCGTTGTGCGCCTCCGTGCACCCCTGCGCATCTCTACGCGCATTGCTGTGCATCTCCGTGCATTACTGTGCGCCTCCGCATGCCCCCGCACGCTCATGTGCGCCATCGCACGCCTCCCTGCTTCGCCTCTGTCTCGCGAAGTAGTCCTTGATCTCACGCAGTAGGTCCTGTGCGTGACCTAGCGCGGTGAGCAGTGACCGTGCATCTTTTGGTTCTTCCGTGCATATTTGCATGACAACCTAGCATTCTGACGCTCGTGATCTTCGTGGGTGTCTCGCGCCTGTGATCGTCTGAAAGACTTGACTCGCACACCCTAAGTCAAGCGCGCGCGCCTCCAAAGTAACGGGTTTGGTTGCTTGAAGTCTACACATGCAACTAAACCCATTTATGTCCGTGTAGACAATTATATCTTCAGTCTACTACTCCAGTCTTCTGTTATCAGTATGTCAGAAAGCAAGGCAGATATTCCATCTATAGGCGTCTTCCGAGGTCCAACGCCGATTGTGAAGATGGATGGTTCGAACTATGAACTGTGGGCTATGCAATTCATGAGTATGATGAAGTCAACCGGTAAGAAACACATTCTTACTGAAGAAGAGCCTGCTGAGAAGACTGGAGTCAATGCCTCATGGGAGGCAGATGATGCATATGCCAAAGTATGGCTATCTGGAACTCTGACAATCGAGATTGTCGATGATATTCTTCATCAGCCCACAACCAAAGCAATGTGGGATATTCTGGCTGCTACATATTCTCAAGCGAAGAATGAGACAAAGATTCTGCAACTCCAGCATGACATATTTACTATCAAGCAGAATGGACATCCTCTACACTCACTGTACACATCTCTACAAGGAATGTTTGAGAAGCTTTATAGCTTCATGCCCCTGACAGCCACACTAGAACAACAGAAGACCTACCGGAATGCTACTATGGTAGGAGTTTTCCTTGCTGCCCTTGATCCTGAGTATGAGGCAGCACGTTCCCAGATCTTGGTGGATTCTACTATTCCTCCTATGGAGGAAGCTTTTCACAGATTGAGCTGCATCACTGTCCCTTCTACGACTACGAATCAGACTGCTTCAGCCATGACAACCAACCGAGGTCGTGGAAGTCACCATCATCAGGATCGTGGCCCTGGCCCTCGTGGCAGAGGAGGCCGTGTTCGACCAACGTGTACCTTTTGCCATCGCACTGGACATACCGAAGACACATGCTACTCTAAGCATGGATTTCCTGCATCTGCACGAGTCGCTGAGCATATCGAGCCTCCATCTGCTGCTTCTTTGGATCAACGCTTTGATGATGTTGTCGCCCGTCTAAGGGGCATCATTCCTCCATCTGGCCCACCACCCACTATGAAAACCACTCTGATGTTGCCGCATCCGCCTCTGCATCTACCGGTGCATCAGGTAGCACATATGCATTTACTAGTAGTGGATCAGATACTTTAGCATGGATTATGGACTCTGGCGCCACACATCATCTATGTGGTGATCAAAGTCTACTTACATGGTACAGACAGATCTCTCCAGGTCGAACAGTGGTCATTGCTAATGGTACACATTCCCCGATTACTGGCCAGGGGGATATTAGACTGACGTCATCTATGCATCTCAAGAATGTGTTACACGCACCTGATTTCTCAATGAATTTGTTGTCTATCAGTCAAATTATAAAGGATTTACAGTGTCGGGCAATTTTTGATCCATCTTCTCTTGTTTTTCAGGACATCCTTACGGGCAACGTGATTGGGCGTGGCTATGAGCAAGAAGGCCTCTATCGCCTCAGTCAGACTCCTTTTGCTGGAACCTCATCCCTACCTGCTAGACCCATCTCTCCTCTACTATAGCACCTGCGCTTTGGACATCTACCGCTTCAGAAACTACGTCGTGTGTTACCTCAGGTTTCACCTCACACGTCTATTCAATGTGAGGCTTGTCAGTTGGGAAAGCATCATCGGTCTACCTTTCCCGGTCGTCAGTGTCGGAGTAGTACCTCCAAGTTTGAGTTGTTTCACGTCGATATCTAGGGTCTGATTCGTGTTCCTGATCATCAGGGACACATTTTTTATATAGTGATTGTAGATGATTTCTCTCATGTGTCATAGGTATTTTTGTTAAAGAATAAATCTGAAGCAAGGAATATTATCATCAATTTTCTTAATGAGATTCGTAATATTTTTCTGCATCTGTTAAAATTGTGAGAAGTGATAATGCCCTGGAATTGTATACTCCCGTCCTATCTAGTTACTTCTCATCCCAAGGGATCATCCACCAGACATCATGTGCCTATATCTCCCAACAGAATGGGATTGCTGAAAGGAAACATCGCCATTTGCTGGATGTAACCAGGTTGCTTCTTATACAGAGTCATGCTCTTCACTCTTTTTGGGGTGATGCTGTACTTACAGCATGTTACCTAATCAATCGTATGTCGTCATCTGTTCTAGGTGAGAAGATTCCTTTCTCTCTTATCTTCCCTGGAAAGGAATTGTTCTCCCTTACTCCTCGTGTGTTCGGTTCGGTCGCTTTTGTCCACCAGTTGTCTCCCGGGACTGACAAGCTCTCTCCTAGGGCTGTCAAGTGTGTCTTCGTTGGGTACTCCAGAACTCAGAAGGGGTACAAGTGTTATGATCCATTGCGCAGGCGGTACCTTGTCAGTGCTGATGTTACATTTTTTGAATCTGTTATGTATTTCTCAGCCTCAGGTGATCAATTGATACCCCCTGCTAATATTGATGCCATTTACATGTCACCACCACCACCACCACCATCAACACCACCACCACCACAACCACCACCACTAGAACCGCTACCATCTTCTACACCTCTTGTCACTACACCTGTTTCACCATTACCATTTCATTATACCCGTAGGCTTACTTTAGCTCATGGTCATCGCTCATCACCTAGCTCGCCTAAGGTATGTTTTGAAGATATTACTATTGATAGATCTGATGATTTTTCTGAGCAGGATGTGTTACAGAGGCCAGACGAGGACACAAATGATTTAGATGTTCCTATAGCTCTACGAAACTCGAAGCAGAGCTCAGAGCTACACATCATATCCTTTAGCAGCTTCTGTGTCATTTGATCGTCTAACTGGAGATTTCAGGAATTTCGTCGTCGCATTGTCAACAATGGCTATTCCACGAAATTACCAAGACGCACTGAAGGATAGCAGATGGCGTCTAGCCATGGAGGAAGAATTGGCAGCTCTTTAGTCTATAGGAACTTGGAGTCTGGTTCCTACACCTGCCGATGTGTCTCCAGTGAGTTGCAAGTGGGTATTTACAGTCAATCAGAATGCAAATGACAGTATTGACAGATACAAGGCTCGTCTTGTTGCTCGTGGCTTTACACAGACATATGGGGTGGATTATCTTGATATATTCTCGCCGGTGGCCCGCCACTCCACTCTACGAATCCTGCCTTCTGTTGCGGTCACTCGTGATTGGCCACTATACCAGTTGGATGTGAAGAATGCGTTCTTATATGGTGACTTACAAGAGGAAGTCTACATACAACAACCTCCTGGTTTTGCTGTTGAGGGGGAGTATCCTACGGGGTGCAGACTTCATAAGGCTATCTATGGCATTAAGCAGAGCCCAGAGCGTGGTTCTAGAAGCTCTCAGATCTCTTTGAGAAACATGGATACAAACATTCTAATGCTGATCATTCCTTGTTTGTACAAAGGACTTCTGAGGCATCATTGCAATCATGGTCTATGTAGATGACATTCTGATTACAGGTGATGATGAACAGGGAATAAATGAGGCAAAAGAAATGCTGGGCCGTGAATTTGTTACCAAGGACCTTGGAGTTCTTAGATATTTCTGGGACTGGAGTTCGCCAGAAATCCTTATGGGTTGGTAATATCTCAGAGGAAATATGTCACTGACCTGTGAGGAAACATGAATGCTTGGTTGCCGACCTGCACCACACCTATGGATCCTAGTATGAAGCTATATGATGGTGATACAGAGGATGTGGATAGGAGAAGATACAGAGAACTGGTGGGCAAACTTCTTTATGTCACTATTACTAGGCCCGATATATCCTTTGTTGTGAGTCGAGTAAGCCAGTTCATGGAGCAACCACGTCAGGTACACATGAATGCCATACATATGATACTCAGGTACCTCAAGTCATCTCCAGGTGCGGGTTTACTGTTTAAGAAAGGCAAGGTAATTACTATCTCAGCATGTGCAGATGCAGATTACGCAGGGTGTCCCAAGGACAGGAAGTCCACCTCTGGTTTGCTGTATATGTTGGAGATTCTCTAGTCTCATGGAGGAGCAAGAAACAAACTGTTGTGGCAAGGTCTAGTGCTGAATCTGAATATAGGGCTATGGCCCAGGTTCGCATAGAAATGATGTGGGTAAAGGCTGTGCTTACAGATTTACATATAGAAGTTCCACTTCCTATGGCTTTGGAATGTGACAATCAGGCGGCCTTGTTCATTGCAAATAATTCAGCATTCCATGAACGAACCAAGTACATTGAAGTTGACTGTCACTTTATACGTGACACGATTCAGAAGGGATTCATTGCTACATCCCATGTTAGTTCAGAGAATCAAACAGCTGACATCTTTACCAAGGCATTATTGCGAGGCCTGTTTCAGAAGTGCGCGTTCAAGCTGATCATGATTGATATCTATGCTCCATCTTGAGGGGGAGTGTACATATATATTATTCACTTATGTATCTCTTTTGGTTATTTGTCTTTCCCGTTCGACTCTTTATGTCATTTACCCATAGGCTACTCTCCTATATAAAAGAGCCTAGGGCTGATGGAATAAACAAGAACTCTTATTTTCCCAACATTTAAATATGTGATTATCAATCGAATAATGATCCCCATTAAATAAGGAAATCGTGGGATTTGAGTTTGTGTGATTTGGAATCCGATTGCTCAAGTTATAATCATTTTTATGAACATGTATCCACTGCTTCAGGGATGGCTAATCTTGACGTAATTAAAGAGTTAATTACGGTTTAAAATGCCTAGAAATACATGAATATCACTTGGATTCTGTTATAAATCAAATTGGCAAATAAAAGAAATTTAGTTTGCTTGATTTGGATTTAAATTGATTGAGATATGCTAGTTTAGTAAGTAGGGGTTACTGTTGGAAATTACATACTTGATCATGAACCTTGTGATTGTCATTCAATTAAAATTAATGGAAAGTAATGGTTAATTTCCTGAAATAATTACTGATGAATATTTGTGAAATATTTAAAGATTGATTACTTTCTTGAATGACATGACCATAACCAACTTGATTAGACATAATCTAGATCACAATTAGTTACATGAACCTTCCAACAAATATTGACGCTTGAATATGATTGGGGATTTGTTTAGAAAATCTCTTTATAATGTTAATAAAATATGTTCTGATTATTATTATATGGTATAACTTCGGTTGAAAGACCGATTATCATCTCAAGTACAAAGTGATCAATTAGCATTATCCTGACCTGAGGCGGATATGATGTCTAGTCGGGGAGCGTTGGGGTAGCAGGTTGCTCTGTGAACGGTCTGTCCCACTCCATTGGAGCTGACCATGACATCGGGTAAGGAAGGGATAATGCTTGAAGCGATCATGGTGTATTTTTATAATTATTAAAATTCGAATAATGTTGAAAATGAGAGTGGGCCAACGAGAATACAGATAGATTACTTGCGTTGAGGAGAAGAGATCGGTTGTGTTGTAAAGACTGTAAAGTAATCCCAGGAGAGAGTTTGACAACCCAACATCGCTTGTTAGTCTTGGATGTACAAATAAAAGGGCTGGTAAAGAAAGGAGGGTTCCTAAGATCACTAGAACTAGATGGTGGAATCTTGCACTGAAGCAATCGAGCTTCAGGGAGAATGTTTTAGAAGATTAATCTTGGGATTGTAGTGGAAGTGCAAACGAGATGTGGGAGGCAGTATCATCTTGTATCCTAAAAGTAGCCAAAGAGTTGCAGGGTGAGTCAAAGAGAGGAGCCCCAGATCAAAAGGAGGCTTGGTGGTGGAGTGAAGGGGTGCAAGAGAAGCTAAAAATTAAAAGAGCATACTTTAAATCTATATCTAAGGATAGAAACAGAGGAAACTGTCACAAACTACAAAATAGCAAAGAAGGAATCAAAGAAGGCTGTAAGCGAAGCTAAGTCGAAAGCTTATGAAGTTTTGTATAAAAATCTCGACTCTAAGGGGGGGGGCAGAAGGATATATTCAGGTTGGCCAAAGAAAGAGAAAAGAAAGACCAAAGACCTTTTTCAAGTGAGATGCATAAGGATGAGGAAGGTCACATGCTTGTTACTCAGAAGGATATAGAGACTAGATGGGAGCAGTACTTCCATAAACTTTTCATTGGGGAAGGAAATAGAGAGACCACTTTGGGTGATCTAGCTAGTAGTGAAAGTTACTTGAATCGTGCAAACTATAAACGGATACAAATAAAGGAAGTAGAGGAGGCTTTAAAGTTATGAGACCTGGGAAAGGTGTAGGACCGGATGACGTCCCTGTAGAAGTATGGAAAGTTTTAGGTGAGCGCGGTTTGACTTGGCTTACGAATCTATTCAATGTTATTTGGCGAAGCAAGAAAATGCCTGAAGATTGGAGGAGGAGTATCGTGGTGCCTCTTTATAAGAATAAAGAAGACATTCAAAATTGTTCAAATTATAGAGGTATCAAGCTGATGAGTCACACTATGAAAATTTGGGAGCGTGTGATCGAGAGAAGGTTTGAGGCAAGTTTCCAACGGCAAAGAAAACCAATTCGGATTCATGCCAGGCCGCTCAACTATTGAAGCCAACCATTTGCTGAGGAGAATAATGGAGATTTATAGAGCTAAAAGGAAGAACCTCCATATGATCTTTATTGATTTGGAGAAGGCTTATGATTCTGTCCCATGAGAGATATTGTGGAGAGTTTTGGAGAAAGAGACAAGTGCATGTCTTATACATTAACCTCATAAGGACATGTATGATAGGGCTTTATCTTGTGTAAGGACTCCGTCTGCGAAGACTGGCTATT
This sequence comes from Ottelia alismoides, assembly GCA_037367405.1. Lineage (NCBI taxonomy): Eukaryota > Viridiplantae > Streptophyta > Magnoliopsida > Alismatales > Hydrocharitaceae > Ottelia > Ottelia alismoides. The sequence continues at coordinate 680,145 of JAZKJV010004705.1, forward strand.
TTGACATCAACATTGGTTTACATCAAGGTTTAGCTTTGAGTCCATTTCTTTTTACTTTGATTATGGATGAGTTGACAAGTCACATTCAGGATGAGTTACCTTGGTGTATGTTATTTGCTGATGATATTGTGTTGATTAACGAGATTAGAGATGGAGTAAATGAGAAGCTTGAGGTCTGGAGACATGAGTTGGAGAGTAAAGGATTTCATATAAGTAGGGCTAAGACAGAATATATGGAGTGCACCTTTGATGGAAGCTATGGTGAAGGAATTGAGGTGAAGATTGGTGATGATAACATTCGGAAGAGAGATTCTTTTAGATATCTGGGATCTACTTTGCAACATGATGGGGAAATTGATGGAGATGTTAATAATAGAATAAATGCAGGTTGGCTAAAGTGGAGAGGAGCCTCAACTATTCTCTGTGATAAGAAAATTCCTTTAAAAATTAAAGGAAAGTTTTACAAAGCAGCCGTGAGACCTGCTATGCTTTATGGATCTGAATGTTAGCCTGTGAACCATAGACATGTGCAGAGAATGGTTGTAGCAGAAATGAAAATGCTAAGCTGGATGGGTGGACACACACGTGAAGATCGGATTCGGAATGATGCAACCAGAAAGAAAGTTGGTGTTGCTCCGATCGATGATAAGATGCGAGAAAACCGCTTAAGATGGTTTGGTCATTTGCAAAGAAGATCAGCTGATGCACCAATTAGGAGATGCGAGTGTTGGGATGTTGAGCTGGCTGAGAGAGGGCGGGGACGACCCAAAAAGTGTTGGAAGGAGACCATATGAAGGGATCTTTATTTTGTGGATATAAGCCCGGGATTGACCCAAGATAGATCTGAATGGAGGTGAAGAATCCATGTAACCGACCCTACTTAATTGTGGGAAAAGGCTTTGTTGTTGTTGTTATATTAAAATTCGAATAATACGTATTTGAGATAATACTATAATTCAAGTAACAATAAAGAATGTTTGTTGGATATTAATTGGATCATTAATTTAATATGATTAAATAAATTTGAATCCAATTAAAATTAAAATACTCTACTATGAATAGAGTTGTTATTTTCCGTGAAAGGATTAATTATGTGAATATGATTCATAATAATTAATTAGAATTTGAACATGATATGGAGGATCACATAAGTGACATCCATGGTCTTCCATCAAGGCTAAGGGTTCCATCGCTAGGGATTGTATGTAGGAGACGTATACCCGAAGTGACAGCTCTTGCATACATGTGCATCTGGATCGGGCTATTTGCTTCTCGAAAGAGTAAGATCATATGCGTAGTGACCCCAATATCGGGTCCTCAAATTATTGGGGAGATATTGGATTGTGCATAACGAGTTCTATTCCTGTTGCTGGTTGGTTCAATTAATGAGGGGTCAACATCACCTTAAGGGTGGTGGGTCCGAGTGTTAAAGATCGAATAGGGAATGCAAGTTGGACTTACAAGGTGGAATGTGTTTGCGCTTCTTTTTATCCGAGTTACAGGTTCTCATATTATTGAGATGTAACAAAGATAAGAAAGGAGATCACAGATCTTGCTTGAGATATAATGGTAAGTATATCTCTTACATTGAAAGTGATTAAGGGAACGAACTTTCAGTGTTGACAAGACAAGACAACTTTGATATAAAAATTCCTAAATCAAAGTAAAGTATGTATAAATATATATATTTATGCAAATTTCTTATTTCAGATAATCATTCATTAAACCCACTCAATACTATACTTAATAATAACCAGTAAAATATCATGGATTGGATCCATGATCAAGATATTGTACTTGCAGTTAAGCACATAATGTATGTGGTTGGAATGTGCAAGTTTCCTCATAATAATGAGGAATGACAATTGTAGAGACAGTTCATAGTTTTATTAACTTTTTATATAGTTTATCGTTATTTCTTTATCTTCTATAGACCTCTCTGTAATTTACCCTTTAGGTCTCTCCCTATATAAGAGAGCCTAGGGTTTTCTGAATAAACATCGAAGTCTCTTTTCCCAACATGGTATGAGAGCCGCCCTAGGGCTCTCCACCCGCCGCCTCCCTCTCCCCACCCGCCGCCCGCTCTCTCTCTCTCTCTCTCTCTCCTCGGCGCGTCCTCTGTCGCCGCCTCTTCCTCTCTACGGGTCTCCGCGCCTTGCCGGCGATCCCAGCCAGCACCTAGCGCCCCCGCGCCTAGGCCCAGCCCCACCACTAGGCCCTCCCGACCTCCGCTAGCACCGCCAGTCAACGGCGGCGGCTTCCAGTCCTCCGCCATCGGTCTCCTGGCGATTCCAGTAGCCTCCCGCAGCCCTAAAGTGATGCTGTAGGTCCCACCAGTCGCTCTAGCCGGTTCCAGACGGTCTATCCAAGCCACCGCCAGTCGCTCCAGCCACCTCTGTAGGTCCCGGTGGTCCCAGCAAGTTGCGTCGACATCTAGGCGGCACCCAACAAGTCAGTTTAAGGGCTGTAAGCCTTATCTAAGGCGTGCCCTAGTTCTCTCTTCGACCGATATAAGGATTTGAGTGCATAACGTCTACATACATACTCATATCCGATGCAGTTGGTGTAGACATTTATCACAGTGTCTATATATCCTTGTTCTTCTCCAAGCGGCAGTATGTCAGAATCCAAAGCCGATACGCCCTCCACCGGCGCATTCAAAGGTCCAACGCCAATAGTGAAGATGGACGGGTCTAACTATGAGCTCTGGGCGATGCAGTTCATGAGCCTCATGAAGTCAAATGGTAAGAAACACATTCTTACCGAGGATGAGCCTGCGGAGAAGACATGAATCTATGCCTCATGGGAGGCTGACGACGCCTATGCAAAGGTCTGGTTGTCTGGTACATTGATGATGGAGATTGCTAACGACGTCCCCCATCAGCCCACTGCCAAGGCAATGTGGGACATTCTGGCCACTACTTATTTGCAGGTGCGAAATGAGACAAAGATGTTGCAGCTTCAGCATGACATTTTCACTATGAAGCAGAGTGGCCGACCTCTCCATTCCCTATACACATCCCTAAGAGGGATGTTTGAGAAGCTATACAGTACCATTCCTCTCACTGCTACTCCTGAACAGCAGAAGACGTTTCGGAATGCCACCATGGTGGGCGTTCTACTTGCAGCTCTTTATCCTGAGTACGATGCTGCCCGGTCCCAGATCCTAGCTGATGCAGTTATTCCTCCAGTGGAGGATGTTTACAGAAGGCTCAGTCACATTCCAGTTTCCTCCAGCTCTTCTACTCTACCCCCATCTGCGATGGCAGTCTCGTGTGGGAGAGGTGGACCGCCTTCTGGTCATGGACGTGGACGTGGCCGTGGACCACAGGGAAGGGGTGGTCGCTTCAGTCAGACATGCTCCTATTGTCACCGCATAGGACACTCAGAGGACACATGCTATTCTAAGCATGGTTTTCCAGCATCAGCACGTGTTGCAGAGCACTCCCAGTCTCCACTGACCTCTACTGTAGATAATCGATTTGACGAACTTGTGGCCTGTCTCCGAGATATTATGCCACATGCTTCTGGTGATTCGTCTGGTGGTTCCTCAGATATTGCTGCCACTGCCTCTGCCGGTTCATCCGCTGCTGCTAGATCCTCAGGTAGATCTACTGCATTCACAACACCTCATGATATATCTGACTGGATTATCGATTCCGGAGCCACACATCATCTCTGCCGAGAAAGAGGTAGATTACATGCCTACAGGGACATTCCTCCCGATCGTTCAGTGCAGATTGCAGATGGTACCCATTCGCCACTTGTTGGACAGGGGGAGGTCTTCCTATCCTCCACTTTGCATTTACAGAACGTCCTGCATGCTCCTGAATTCTCAATGAATTTGCTATCTATTAGTCAGATTATGAAGGATTTGAATTGTCGTGCTATATTTGACCCGTCTTCTCTCATTTTTCAGGACATACTCACGGGCAAGGTGATTGGCTATGGCTCTGAGCAGAATGGTTTATATCGACTGGTTCGGGATTCCTACGCTGGCGTCTCCTCTCATTCTGCTGGACCAGTCTCTCCGTACATTTGGCATCTCCGGTTTGGTCACCTTCCACTTCAGAAAATGCGTCATCTTCGGCCTCAGATCCCTGCTAGCTCGTCGTTTCGATGTGAAGCATGTCAGTTGGGAAAGCATCACAGGTCGAGCTTCCCACGTCGTCTGAGTCGGAGCAGTAGCTCCCCTTTTGAGTTGTTACATATAGATATATGGGGTCCGAGTCGTGTTCCTGATCATCAGGGGCACATGTTTTATCTTGTGGTAGTGGATGATTTTTCTCGTGTGTCGTGGGTCTTTCTTTTGAAAAATAAATCTAAAGCTGGAAATGTGATCAAGAACTTGATTAATGAAGTACACAATGTCTTTTCTGCCAATGTCAAATATGTTCGGACGGATAATGCCCTTGAATTTTGTACACGCCTACTTTCACAATTCCTTTCATCAAAGGGTAGTATTCACCAAACCACTTGTGCATATACCTCACAACAAAATGGTGTGGCAGAGAGAAAGCATCGCCATCTCTTAGATATTACTCGCACATTGTTGATTTAGAGTTGTGTCCCTATTTCTTTCTGGGGCGATGCTGTTCTTACTGCTTGTTATCTGGTCAAACCGAATGCCATCCTCAGTTCTTGGTGAGAAGATACCTATGTCCATTACTTTTCCAAACAAGGAGTTATTTTCACTAACTCCACGTGTCTTTGGTACTGTGGCTTTCGTGTATTGTCTATCTCCCGGACTTGACAAACTCTCTCCTAGAGCAGCCAAGTGCGTCTTTGTTGGATATTCCAGAACTCAGAAGGGCTACCGGTGTTATGATCCTGCAACTAAGAGGTACTTCGTGAGTGCTGATGTCACTTTCTTTGAGTCTGTCATGTATTTCTCTCTTGCAGGTGACAGAATGGTACCATCCACTACCACTGATGACATCTATGTTCCTCCACCACCTACATTGAGTACACCTGGGTCGTCCCCTGTACCCGTCTCCATGCCAGCACCACCTCCACCACCTCCACCTCCACCCATTCCACGGCCCATCATATCACCGTTACCTAAATTCTATACACGCCGGTCAGGTCCTGCTCAGACTACACAACAACCGATCATCACGCCTTAGGTATGTTCAGATGGCATTACTACTGACGGGTCAGGTTTGGTACGTGTGCAGGATCCTTCAGTACATGCAGACACTAGCCCATCCAGTTCAGCAGATGATGATCTTGATGTTCCGATTGCTATTCGGAAGCAGAGGAGGCAATGTGCCTTGTATCCATTCGCTTCACAGGTTTCTTTTCACCGTCTCACTGGTGATTTTCAGAGATTTGCCACAGCCTTGTCTTCCGTGGATATACCACGGACATACCAGGAAGCTTTGCAGAATGATTGCTGGAGGTTAGCAATGGAGGAAGAAATGAGGGCCTTACAGTCTCGTGGCACATGGTCTTTGGTCCCTGCACCTTCTGATACATCCTGGTGAGCTGTAAATGGGTCTTCAATGTCAAATATCATGCATATAACACATTGGACAGATACAAAGCACGCTTGGTCGCCCGTGGGTTTACACAAACCTACGGTGTGAATTACATGGATACTTTCTCTCCAGTGGCGAGACATTCTACACTTCGTATTCTCTTATCTGTTGCTGTGAAATGTGATTGGAGCATATCTCAACTATATGTCAAGAATGCATTTCTGTACGGAGACTTACAGGAGGAAGTCTACATGCAGCAGCCACCTGGGTTTACTGCCGAGGGGGAGAAGCATATGGCCTGTAGACTTCACAAGGCGATATATGGCCTCAAACAGAGTCCGAGAGCATGGTTCCAGAAGTTGTCTAATCTTATTGAGCAACAGGGATTCAAGAGGTCAAATGCCGATCACTCATTGTTTGTCCAGAAGTCATCGGCATGTACGGTTGTCATTATGGTTTGTGTGGATGATATTCTTGTTACAGGAGATGATGCTCAGGGTTAGAGAGGGCGAAGGCATTCCTAGGCCGTCAGTTCATTACAAAGGATCTTGGAACCCTAAGATATTTTCTGAGGTTGGAATTTGCAAGGAATGCACAAGGTTTGGTGATGACACAACGGAAGTATATTACAGACTTCCTGATTGAGACTGGCATGGATGGGTGCAAACCATCAAGTATTCCCATGGACCCCAGCATGAAGCTGTATGATGGTGATACAGATGAAGTAGATAAGAGGAGATATAGATAAATGGTGGGAAAACTCCTCTACATTACCATTACTCGTCCAGACATTGCATTTGCAGTTAGCAGGGTGAGTCAATTTATGGAGCAGCCAAGACAGGTTCACATGGATGCTATACACATGATACTGAGGTATCTGAAGCCTTCTCTAGGGCCAGGGCTGCTATTCAGAAAGGGCACAGACTTATCCGTCTCAGCATGTGCAGATGCAGATTATGCAGGATGTCCTAAGGACCGAAAATCAACCTCAGGGTTTGCAGTGTTTGTTGGAGGCTCTTTGGTTTCTTGGAAAAGCAAGAAACAAACTGTTGTGGCAAGATCCAGTGCCGAATCCGAATATAGGGCCATGGCTCAAGCCAGCACGGAAATGATGTGGGTTCGCTTTGTACTAGAAGATCTACATGTAGCTGTGCCCCTACCTATGAAGGTTCAGTGTGACAATCAGGCAGCATTGTTTATTGCCAACAATCCAGCTTTCCATGAAAGGACCAAGCATATTGAAGTTGACTGCCATTACACGAGGGACTTGATCCAGAGAGGATTGATATCTACTGTACATGTGAGCTCAGGAGATCAGACAACAGATGTATTCACCAAGCCACTACTCAGAGGACCGTTTCAGAAATGTTCATCCAAGCTGAGCATGATAGATATCTATGCTCCACCTTGAGGGGGAGTGTAGAGATAGTTCATAGTTTTATTAACTCTTTATATAGTTTATCGTTATTTCTTTATCTTCTATAGACCTCTCTGTAATTTACCGTTTAGGTCTCTCCCTATATAAGAGAGCCTAGGGTTTTCTGAATAAACATCGAAGTCTCTTTTCCCAACAACAATTAAATAGACAATAGGACAACAACCTAGGGTCTGTGTGTCTCTATATTCTTGATCTTTCATCGAATGTACTTTGGAAGTGACATATCGATGATGATCGTAATTATCAAACAATCCTTATAAAATCTAAGATGTTCTAGCATACATATGTGCTCTCGACATTTAATCATGAATGACATGGTTCACTGCATCATGCAGAATGGTGGCTCTATAAGAGATGATGTACTCAAAATTTGAGTACCTACATGAACCGAAAAATCTTTAGGAGTTTATATGGATGTGAATACGATGAGTGCCATCATTCTACTATCTTACTCAAGTCATTCATGAAGCTTTATAATATTCATATTGTATGAATTGAATGAAGCATGTATAAATGTTGAAATACTGTCTTAAGCAATGGTTGTTTATAGATGAATGGATCGCAGTGGAAGCATGGGTCGGACCCAAGTTAGAAGGAAAGTCAAAGAGTTGATTGTATTTCTATGGTTTCCATACATATAACATCCAAAGAGTTGGATGAATGACAATACTACAATAAGATGATGCATTGATAGTATGACTATCTAGACTATCTAGAATAATTAGAGAATGACCTAGATAGTGCATCGGAATAATTTATATCTACATATCATCACTGATATTGGCTTACTTATTAGATAAGATCAAAGTCTAATAATTATATCTCATTCTTCTAATAACACTTGCAATTGGTTGCATATGTTTTTTTAGAAGACTAGAAAATTTGATCATAATGTTTAATAGTCATCCGCATGGATATTGATGCAATTGTTGCAACAATTTCTATTGAATAGATAGACTTCATATTTTTCGTGAGAGAGCCCTTAGTCTTAGAGAATGTCTATATGACCTAGATATTAGAATATGCTCATTGTTTATTTCTAAATGTTGGGAGTAAACATAAATTCTGGAATAAATCTATCATAAAGAGTTATGATGGATATATTTCAGATAGTAATCTGACATATGGAGGACTCTGCTAAATTAGAAAATTAAGACATTAACATTTCTAATACTGAAAATTAAACCTTAAAAGATCAATAGGAGGATGAAGATCATTTGACAATGATCTGGCATCAAACCTTGGACATATGTATGTTGATGTGATCAATAGACTAGTAAGATATTGAACTTTAGATTGACTAAAGGTTCGAAACTTACATACTTATGAATATTGTATTTAAAGTAAAAATGTCCAATACATCCATATTTGGGAATGGTATAGAATGCCAAGGTATCCAAGATCCCATACATATTGATGTATGTGGATCATCTGTATCATAATAAACATTGATGATATATGATATCATTCGATGATTATTTGTGATATGAGATTTCTTCCCTTCACCTTAGAAAGCTTTGAAATTTTCAAAGATTTCACAATTTTGGTTTAGAGCCAAAGTTTGAAGGAAGATGAAATGAATTTGATCTAACTTAGGTAGCAAGTACCTATTAGATGAATTCAAGGAATACCTTATGGAGAAAGGAATATCATTCCTATCTCACTCCTCCTAATACAGCTAAACTCAATAGAGTTATAGGAAGATGCAATTGGATCATGTGTGACATGATTTGATCAATGATGAATTTTAGCATAATTACCTCTGAGTTTCCAAGGTATATATGTAGTATAGACTACAATATATATCCTTAATAAGATTGCATGCGTATCTAAACCCAAAAACCCTCATAAGCTATGGTTTGGAATCTAGCCTAGTGTTGGACACTTGAGGATTTATGGTTACTTGGTCCATAACATTGTCATGGATGCAAGTAAGCTAGAATCTAGCACCAAAGAGTGCTACTTCATTAGAAATATAAAGGATGGTATTGGATACCTACTTTATGACCTTGAGATTCTTAAAAGATTTCATCTCTAAGGATATGATTCTTAGAGGATGACTCTCTTGAGAATCAAGATGAAAATTAAGTGAAGGAACTCATTTATTCTTGAGAAGATAATGAGACTCCTAAAATCAGAACTAAAAGGATAATTAAAGATGAAACACTCATACCTCTTCAAATAAGTTTGAGGATAGATTCCGTGTGTCAGTTAAATCTGACAATGATCTTACTTCATGTGATGAAGTTTCTGAAGATCATGACATGGAAAGATGGATGTCAGCATTAAAAGTCTAAAGTAGACTTCATATACAAGTGTTGTATATGGACCCTCGAGGATCCACCTACATGGTTAAGACCCGTTAAGGTGTAAATGGATCTTCAGGAGAAAGAGGGAACCTGATGAGAAGGTAGGGACCTTCAAAGCACGACTCGTATCCTTAAGACACACACGAAGAGAAGACATTGCTTGCGATGAGACTTACTCTTCAGTGGTCATGCTTAAACCCATAAGAATATTGCTGACTATAGCTACACAACTTGACTATGACATCTTCAAGATGTGAGTCAAGATTGCATTCCTCTATGAATATCTCTCCAAGGATATTCATGTGAAGTAGCCCCAGGGCTTCATGGTTGAGGAAAGCAAGGTGTGCAAGCTGAGGAACTCCATCTATGGACTCAAATAAGCTTCTTGTAGTTGGAACATTAGATTTGATGAAATATAAATGTTATGATTTCAGATAGAATCTTGATGAACCATGTGAAGCTTAGTGGGAGTGCCGTTGTCATGTTAAATGTAGATCATATCCTAATCATTTGGAATGATATAAGGATAATAATAAGTGTTTTGTAATCTGGTTGTTTCATACCTTGAGATGAGATCTCTAGGATATCTCTTAGATCTTAGTTCTGAAGTTGTTCAGAAGGAAAGAAAAGATGGTATTGGGACTGTCACATTAGTGGTACACCTTGAACATTTACATTTTCTGAAAAATCAAGAAAATACTTCTTTCCCTCAAGATATGGATGTGAATACCAAAGCTGCATGCCCGAATGCATCAGCTTTGGGAAGCTCAGTGTATGCTAGATATGTACAAAAGCCAGATGCCTGCCATGCAATTAAAGTAGTAAACTGTTACTAATCCTATTATAGAGATAAAACACTTGATTGCGGTAATAACAATATCTTCAAAGATGACAAGACTTAGAGATAGTGATCTCAAGGTTTTATCTTCAAGAAACTAAGACTTTATAGATAGAGATCTAAAATGTCTTAACTGCAGATACCTTAGGAGAGAGAGATCTCCAGGAATAAGGATATTCTGACAAGGATAATAGAAATACTGGTTAATAATAATGTGAATGCGATTCATGTTATTTGGACATGAGAATAGAGTATTAAATATGATTTAATTATCAAGGATATGATTAATGTGGACATCACTATCCACAATAATCACGGATATTATAATTATGATTTATATAATGGAGAGATTTAATTGTAATAGAATTACAAATTATATATATTGTTGTGAATTGGATTCACAATAAACAATTAATTGTAAATTTAATTTACATGTTATGTTGGATATATGAATATGATTCATATTTATCAATGACATGATTATTGGTTTCATAAATTTAATTTGGAATTATTTTTGTGAAGATAAATGCAATAATAGTTGTTGCATTTTATTCTATATAATGAATATATATATTAAGGAAGGAAAACCACTAACAAGGTAGTCGTCCACCTTAACCAAAGTCAAACGGGGGGACAACTGCCCTCTTTTTAGGGCGGTGGTTGCCTCCTTTATTATCTATTTATTATATTTGAAATTAAAACGAATTAATTTGTATCTTGATAAAGGGATATAAATAATTTATTTTAATTAAATTAGTTGTTGAAAATTTGTAGCAATAAATCATGGCCATTGATTAATAACCTCTTAATTTAAATTGTTAGATTAGGAGGGCACATGGATTGAGATCCATATACATCCAACTAGTATAAAAGGAAGGACAACCCTTACCTTTTAGAATTGCACACATAATCCCAAGAGGAATTACTCTCTCCATCTCTCTCTCTCTATACGCCAAGACTCTCCATCTCTCTCATTGTGACCATCCACCATGGGGCCTTAGAGAGAGTCACCATCGTCGTTGCATCGTCGTTATGCTGCCGGATCGTTTGCTCGTGGATTTCGTCTCCTTCGGTGCGCTTCACTCGTGAAGAAGACATCGGATCTCGTATGATGAGATCAAGAGATTTGTTACTTTGATCATCAACATGGATTGCGAGGAGCATGCGTCTCATCAACGCGCTCACAAGCATCTCCTCCGTTGGATCGAACTTGAGACAGGAGGTCTCTTCGTTTAGATACTCGATCGCAACCACGCTTCAAGAGGTAAACCTAATACTTGCTTGTGGTTTAGATGAAACGATCCGAGAAGTGTCCTTGGATCATATGATTTCATCGGATTACATTTTTTAAAATTCCGCTGCCTCGAGCAGCTAGTACGACTAGTCGCTCCCGATCGCATACGATGCGATCCTCACGATTCTGTGATGCGCTAAGGATTTTCCCATATCCTTCACTACATACATTGCAACAATGGCTCGATCAGGTATCTTTATCGCGACTACCAATAAAATTGCAAAATCCGAATGACTGATTGATATAGGTGCCTCCACTCATCTATGTGGAGAATGGACCCTCCTACAACAGAGGCGTAATGTCTTTCCTGGACGGACTGTACAGGTTGCTGATGGACGATTTTCCCCAATAAGAGGAAAAGGTGATGTCGATCTAATTCCTAATATCAGACTCAATAATGTTTTATTTGTTTCGGATTTTCCCATCAGTCTTCTTTCAATTAGCCAGATTTGCAAAAAACTCAACTGTCGAGCAATATTTGACGCTATATCTCGTGTGTTTCAGGACATACTAACTGGGAGGACGATTGGTGCGGACCGTGAAAAAGGGGGTGTATACCACCTTGTCCAGTCCTCTGACATTATTGCCTACTCTGGAACCACTTTCTCTGCATCCTCTGGTGCTCTCTAACACCAACGTCTGGGTTATCCTTCCATTCACAAGCTTCGACGGGTTCTTCCCCAGCTCCCTCCCATTGTCAACCTAGAGTGTGAGGCCTGCCAACTGGGGAAACATCACATGAATTCTTTTCCTTCATCGGGTACCATTCATTATAGTAGTTTATTTGAACTTGTCGATCTTGACATATGGGGACCCAATCGTTATCCTAATCGACTAGGGAATAGATATTATTTAGTTATTATAGATGACTTTTCTCATGTGTCTTGGTTTTTCTTGATGAAAATAAGTCTGATATCTTTCAATGTTGTTCAATTCATACATGAAATAAAAAATCAATTCGGTATCACCATAAAAATCCTAAGATCTGACAATGCTAAGGAGTTGGTCTCGCATGGCATGCAGTCATTTTTAGCGTCTCAAGAGATTCTGCATCAAACCACTTGTCCTCATACAATCCCAGCAGAATGGAGTGGCAGAGCGTAAACATATATATATTCTTGATATCGCTCGCACAATACTCATTGACTATCATGTACCATGTACTTATTGAGGTGATGCTGTACTGACTGTCACATTTCTTATTAACCGTATGCCTTCTACTACAATTAACGAGCAGATACCTATTGAGGTCCTTTTTCTAAGAAAAGCCGTATTCCATGTCCCTCCAGAAGTCTTTGGCTGTGTCGCCTTTGTTCATATTCTTGATCATGGTTGGGATAAACTTTCTGCTAGAGCAGTAAAATGTATTTACCTGGGTTATGCTCGAAATCAGAAAGGTTATAGGTGCTACGACCCATGTTCCAAGAGACACTACATAAGTACTTATGTTACTTTCTTTGAGTCTCTCTCTTACTACTCAAGGTCTGGCAGACATGTATCACCTCCCCCAATTACCACTGCTCCTCTTCATGTTCCTCTTCCTCAGGTTGACCACACCCATTTTGTGCATGCACCATCTCTTCAGATATGTCCTTCGACTGAGCTTTTACAAACTGAAGACACAGATACATCAATGAATGCAGATACATGTATCTCCGCCAACCCAAGGGAAGCCCCAAGTGACATACCTATATCTCTACGGAAGGGGACCAGACAGTGTCCATCTCGATGCAGTACGAAGCACCCAATCTCTGTTGTTGTAACCTTCTCCGGACTTGGCTCTACATAAAATAGTTTGCCCAAGCAATCTCGAGTACAGTTATCCCCCGTACTCATACATAGGCAATTCAGGACTTAAAATGACGCTTAGCAATGGAAGAGATGACTGCCTTGATCTCTCGAAACACCTAGACACTTGTTGATCCACCATGAGATAATAGAATTGTTGGGTCCAAATGGGTCTTCATGGTGAAGTACAATCCAGATGGGTCTGTTTCTCGCTATAAAGCCCGACTTGTGGAAAAAGGATTTACACAGACTTATGGTGTTGATTTCTTTGACACCTTCTCGCCAGTTGCTCATCTATCCACCACAAGGATTCTCATGGCAGTAGCAGTATAACTTGATTGGCCCTTGCATCAGCTAGATGCGAAAAACGTGTTCCATTATGGTGACCTCCAAGAAATTGTGTATATGCAACAACCACCCGAGTTCGAGGTTCACAGGAGTGTCAGAAGGTTTGTCTACTACGCAAGGCCATATATGGCCTCAAACAGAGCCCTCGTGCATGGTTTCAAAAATTATCAGAAGTATTAGAGAATCTGGGCCTCATCCGATCTTCAGTGGATCATTTTTTATTCATACGGAAGAATGGAAAAGAAACTGTGGCTATGCCGGTATATGTGGATGACATTATCCTCACAAGAGATGACCATGATGGTATTGTAGAAGTGAATAACCAACTAGCAGAACAATTTGTGATCAAGGACTGAGGACCTCTAAGATGTTTCCTAGGGATTGAAATAGCAAGATCCAAGCCCGAGATTGTCATATCTCAACAAAAGTACATTACTGACATGCTCCAAGAAATCGGGATGCTAGGATCCAAGCTAGCTCAAATACCCATGTATCCTAAGGGACACATCTATGAGGTAGGTGATGTTGAAGATAGTGGTCGATACAAACGTCTAGTGGGTAAGTTATTATATCTTACCATTACTCGACCAGATATCTCTCTTGCTGTCGGAAAACTGAGCCAGTTCATGGACTCCCCTACTTCAGCTCACTATGATGCATGCATGATGATTCTAAGATACATCAAATCATCTCCAGGAAAAGGACTACTATTCACCAAAGGCAACAACCCTCATGGCATATTCAGATGTAGACTATGGAGGAAGCTTGATAGATAGAAAGCCTATTACAGGGTTCTGCACTTATCTTGCAGGAAATTTGGTCACGTGGAGAAGCAAGAAATAAGCTGTGGTTTCTCGCGTGAGCATTGAAAGTAAATACCAAGCCGTGGCTCAGGCTGCAGCAGAACTTGTATGGATCCGACCTATACTTATAGATCTTCATATCACTCCCAACAATATCATGGAACTCAGGTGTGACAACCAAGCAGCAGTGCATATAGCCAACAATCCTATGTTCCACGAACGCACCAAACATGTGAAAATTGACTGCCACTATACTAGAGACCTGATACAAAAAGAGCTTCTTCGTACTCAGAGCGTACCTTCCTCGGATCAAGCGACAGATATATTCACCAAACCACTTGCACGCATACAATTCGAAATATATTGTAACAAGATGAGCATGATTGATATATATGCTCCAGCTTGAAGGGAGTGTTGAGAGGCACTCTATTCATAAGCCCTAGGTTTATAGTAGTCATCTAATATGCAAATTATATTGTAACCCTAAACCCTAACCCTAGGTCTCTCTATCTAAATAAAGAGCCCTAGGATTCCTTTCACAATAAGAAAAACAAAGTTAATCCTTCAACTGTGAACATCGGGAATAATTTGAAATTAAAATCAATAGCAGAAATCAACTTCAATATTCTCTAAAAGAAACTATGAAGTCAACTGGGGCAGTGTACATTCACAGAAAAGGAAGATCAAAGGCCCAAATTTAACCATTGAGGGGGGACAGTTGTGTTTGGCATGTGATGCACGACACCCTTGTATGGGTGTCCCATTTTCTCTCGTCCTGCCGAGGGCAATGTGATGCATTCTATTACACTCTAGCATGGGTTGGCTTTCCAATATTTCATGCACCCATTCCCATTACAACATTTTTTGGGCCCCCTCTCCCTGCACACTCTTATCAAACTTCCCTAAATTATCTCCTCATTCGAAACTTCTCTCATCAATCCCCTCTTCTCAAATCAATCAACTGAATAAATAATTATGTGCAAATAAGAGATCTGTTCCCATATACATCTACCGTTGATTATGAACCCTATAACATCAATTTTAGATATGATAATCACAAGGTTTTTTTATGGCAATTATAATCACAATACATAAAGTGCAAAGTATACAACAACAAAGCATTTTTCACATTAAGTAGGGTCGGCTACATGGATTCATTGAATCCATTCAGATCTATATTGGGTCATTTTCATGCTTAGATCAAAAAAACTAAGATCCTTTCGTATAGTCGCATTACAACACTTCTTGGACCTTCCTCGCCCTCTCTTAGCCAGCTCAACATCCCGAAACTCAC
Organism: Ottelia alismoides; assembly: GCA_037367405.1. Taxonomy (NCBI): domain Eukaryota; kingdom Viridiplantae; phylum Streptophyta; class Magnoliopsida; order Alismatales; family Hydrocharitaceae; genus Ottelia; species Ottelia alismoides. Next base: position 695,737 of record JAZKJV010004705.1, read on the forward strand.
ATCTCCTAACTAGTGCATCAGTTGAACTCCTTGCAAATGGCTAAATTAGCTTAAGCAATTTTCCCGCATCTTATCCTCAATCAGAGCTACATCAACTTTCCTTCGGATTGCATCATTTCGAATCCGATCTTTACGTGTGTGTGTGTGTGTATGTGTGTCTACACATCCACCTTAGCATTTTCATTTTTGCTACTGCCACTCTCTGCATATGTTTATGGTTCACATGCCAACATTCAGATCCATAGAGCATAACAGGTCTCACGGCTGCTTTGTAAACCTTTACTTTGATTTTCAAAGGAATTTTTGTATCACAAAGAACAATAGAGGCTCCTCTCCACTTTAGCCATCTTTCATTTATTCTATTGGTAACATCTCCATCAATTTTCTCGTCATGTTGCAAAATAGATCGAATCTCTTTTCTGAATGTTACCATCATCAATCTTCACCTCGATTCCTTCACCATTGCTTCCATCAAAAGTACACTCCATATATTCAGTCCTCTCACTACTTATACAAAATCCTTTAGTCTCCGATGCATGTCTCCAGACTTCAGGATTCTCATTTACTCTGTCTTTAATCTCATTAATCAACACAATATCATCAGTGAATAGCATACACCGAGATATCTCATCCTAAATGCGATTTGTCAACTCGTCCATAATTAAAGTAAAAATGAATGGACCAAAGCTGAACCTTGATGCAGACCAATGTTGATGTCAAAATAGTCAGTCTTCCTAGACCGGATCCTTAGACAAGATAAAGTCCTATCATACATATCCTTTATGAGGTTAATGTATAGGACATGTACTTGTCTCTTCTCCAAAACTCTCCACAATATCTTCCATGGGACAAAATCATAAGCCTTCTCCAAATCAATAAAAATCATATGGAAATTCTTCCTTTTGGCTCTATAAATCTCCATTATTCTCCTCAACAAGTGGATGGCTTCAATAGTTGAGCGACCTGACATGAATCCGAATTGAATTTTTCGTCAACCTTCTTTCAATCACACGTTCCCAAATTTTTATAGTGTGCCTTATCAGCTTTAAACCTCTGTAATTTGAATAATTTTGAATGTCTCCTTTGTTCTTATAAAGAGGCATCACAATACTTCTCCAATCTTCATGCATGTTCTTGCTTTGCCAAATAATATTGAATAAATTTGTAAGACAAGTCAAACCATGCTCACTTAAAACACTCCATACTTCTATAAGAATGTCATCAGGTCCTATACCTTTCCCAGGTCTCATAACCTTCAAAGCCTCCTCTATTTCCTTCTTTTGTATTCTTCTGTAGCTTGCACGATTCAAGCAACTTTCACTACTAGCTAGATATCCCAATGTGATCTCTCTATTTCCATCACTAATGAAAAGCTTATGGAGATAATGCTTCCATCTAACCCACACCCTTCTGAATAACAACCACGTGACCTTCCTCATCCTTATTGTATCTCACTTGAGAAAGGTCTTTGGACTTTCTTTCTCTTGCTTTGGCCACAACCTAAATATGTCCTTTTCTTTTGGCCCTCTATAGAGTTGAGATTTTTATACAAAACATCATAAGTTTTTGACTTAGCTTCGCTTACAACCTTCTTTGCTTCCTTCTTTGCTATTTTGTAGTTTGTGACAATTTCCTCTGTTCTATCCTTAGACATAGCTTTAAAGCATGCTATTTTAATTTTGAGATTCTCTTGCACCCATCCACTCCACCACCAAGCCTCCTTTTGTCTTGGAGCTCCTCTCTTTGACTCATCTAACATCTCTTTGTCTACCCTTCGGATAAAAGATGCTACCGCCTCCCACATCTCATTTGCACTTCCATTACAATCCCAAGATAAGTCTTTTAAAACCTTCTTCCTAAAGCTTGATTGCTTCAATTGAAAATTCCATCATCTAGTTCTAGTGATCTTGGAAACCATCATTTTTTTACCAATCCTTTTATTTACACATCCATGACCAACAAGCGGTGTTAGGTTGGAAAACTCTCTCCTGGGATTACTTTGCAGTCTTTGCAACACAACCGATCTCTTCTCCTCAACGCAAAGTAATCTATATGTGTTCTAATCGTGCCACTCTTATAAGAAATTAAATACTCCTCCCTCTTCTTGAAAGCATGTTTGCTATGAAAAGATCATAACAACAACAAAGCCTTTTCCCACATTAAGTAGGGTTGGCTACATGGATTCTTTACTTCCATTCAGATATATCTCGGGTCAATCTCGGTCTTAGATCCAAAAATCTAAGAACCATTTGTACAGTCTCATTTCAACACTTCTTAGACCTTCCTCGCCCTCTCTTAGCCAGCTCAACATCCCAAAACTCACATATCCTAACTGGTGCATCAACCAATCTCCTTTGCAAATGGTCAAACCACATTAAGCGATTTTCTCGCATCTTATCCTGGATCGGAACTATACCAACTTTCCTTTCGATTGCATCATTCTGAATCCGATCTTTGTGCGTGTGTGTGTCCACACATCCACCTTATTCATTTCTGTTACTGTGAATCTCTACACATGTCTATGGTTTACAGGCCAACATTCAAATCCATAAAGCATAGCAGGTCTCACGGTTGCTTTGTAAAACTTTCCTTTGATTTTCAAAGGAATTTTCTTATCACAGAGAAAATAGAGGCTCCTCTCCACTTTAGCCAACAAGCATCTATTCTATTAGTAACATCTCCATCAATTTTCTCATCACGTTGCAAAATAGATCCCAAGTATCTAAAAGAATCTTATTTCTGAATGTTATCATCACAATATTCACCTCGATTCATTCATCACTGTTTCCATAAAAACTACACCCCATATACTCATTCTTAGACCTAGTTATACGAAATCCTTTAGTCTCCAATGCATGTCTCCAGAACCCAAGCTTCTCATTTACTTCATCTCTAGTCTCATCAATCAACATAATATCATCAACGAATAACATACACCAAGGTGTATCATCATGAATGTAACTTGTCAACTTGTCCATAATCAAAGTAAAAAGGAATGGCTCAAAGTTGAACCTTGATGCAGACCAATGTTGACATCAAAATAATCAGTCTGCCCAGACTGGATCCTTACATAAGATGAAGACCTATCATACATATCCTTTATGAGGTTAATGTATAGGATAAATACTTGTCTCTTTTCTAAATCTCTCTACAATATCTCTCGTGCGATATAATCATTAGCCTTCTCCAAATCAATAAAAATCATATGGAAGTTCTTCCTTTTAGCTCTATAAATCTCCATCATTCTCCTCAGCAAGTAGATGGCTTCAACAGTTGAGCGACCTGGCATGAATCCGAATTGACTTTCTTTTACATTGGAAACTTGCCTTAACCTTCTTTCGATCACATGTTCCAAAATTTTCATAGTGTGACTCATCAACTTTATATCTTTGTAATTTGAACAATTTTGAATATCTCATTTGTTCTTATAAAGAGGCATCATGATGTTTCTCCTCTAGTATTCATGCATTTTCTTGTTTTGCCAACATGGAATAAATTTGTAAGCCAAGTCAAACCACGCTCACCTAAAACTATCGATACTTCTATAGGAATGTCATCAAGTCCTACACATTTCCCAGGTCTCATAACCTTCAAAGCTTCCTCTACTTCCTTTGTATTCTTCTATAGCTTGCACGATTCAAGTAACTTTCACTATTAGCTAGATCTCCCAAAGTGTCCTCTCTAATTTTGAGTAACAAGCACGTGACCTTCAACCGACCTGAATATATCCTTCTGGCCCTCCTTAGAATCAAGATTTTAGTACAAAACTTCATAAGCTTTTGACTTAGCTTCATATACAGTCTTCTTTGCTTCAGTCTTCGCTATTTTGTAGTTTGTAATAGTTTCCTCTATTCTATCCTTAGACATAGCTCTAAAGCATGCTCTTCTAATTTTGAGCTTCTCTTGCATCCCTACACTACACCACCAAGCCTCATTTTGTATGGAGCTCCTCCCTTTGACTCATCTAGCATCTCTTTAGCTACCTTTCGAATACAATATGTCACTGCCTCCCACATCTCGTTTGCACTTCTGTTACAATCCCAAGATAAGTCTTCTGAAACATTCCCCGAAGCTAGATTGCTTCAATTGAAGATTCCACCATCTAGATCTAGTGATCTTGGAAACCCTATTTTTCTTTACCACCTCTTTTATTTGCACATCCATGAATAACAAACGATGTTGGGTTGCCAAACTCTCTCCTGGGATTACTTTGCAGTCTTTGCAACACAACCGATCTCTTCTCCTCAATGCAAAGTAATCTATCTATGTTCTAGTCGGGACACTCTTATAAGTAATTAAATGATCCTCCCTCTTCTTGAAGAGAGTTTTGTTATGAAAAGATCATAAAGCATTGCAAAATCCAAAGTGACTTTTCCCTCTTCATTTCTATCCCCGAAGTCATGGACTTCATGAATACTAGCATACCCTAAAGCATTGTTTCAAACATGTCCATTAAGATCTCCACATAGGCAAATCGTTTCTCTTTCTGGGATTCCTTGCATAATCTTATCCAAATCCTCCCAAAAAGCTAGTTTAATCCTTTCATCTAAACCAATATGCAGTGCATAAACTGAAATGATATTCAGAACTTCTTCGAGCATAAAAAAATGGCGAAGTCTCTCCCACTATAAGTATGGTCAGCTACATGGATTCTTGCTCAAATCCATGTTGAAAGATTCGACTATTTTATACGCTGGTTGTCGACTACCCAACGCAACCACACAATGGTGGGATTTGAACCCTGGTCATTTGGGTGGTAGGCACACTGCACTACCACCAGACCATTTAAGTGGGTATCTTCGAGCATCAATTTTAGCAAAATAATCAGATCCCCGAATCTTTGCACCTCAACCATACAATCCTTCAAATCGCTATGAAAACCATTACAACACCATTTTTCCCCTTATCTTTACCTGAATACTGAAGTTTAAAGCATGTCTTCTTGATCACCCTTGCTTTCTCTCGAACCCATTTTGTCTCTTGGAGATAATATATGAATCTTCATTCATTCCATCGTATCTACTATCTCCATCGATTTACCAATCAAAGTGCCAATATTCCAACTACATATCCGTAACTTCATTTGCAACCTCTTTTGGACTAATTTATTTACTCACATGCATCCATCATGCGAGAACCCTTGCAAATTTTGGCCTGCATCCAGGCGACGATGCAAAGAAACTAGCGTATTTACTCGCATGTGTTCCTCATGCGAGAACCCTTGCAAAATTTGAACCACATCCGAGCAACAATGTAGCGGTCTTTGTCAATTTCTCATTGCATTCGAGTGATGCAATGCATCGCTAGTAGGTAACGCCCCAAAGAAATCTAAATATTTTCTTAATCCATGTTGAAAACTGTTTTGAGACAAATTCCTAAATAGTGTTCTTAAAAAGAACATTATTTAGGAATTTGTCTCTTACGTTGGTTGTCGGCTACCTAACATGCAACCCTCCTCAACTTAACCGGGCTTGGGACCGGTCATGGATGAGTTAAAGTGCAAAGTATGAGTTAAAAAATTGATATATCAAATATATGAATAATTCCATTTCATAAAACAACCTATGGATGTGGTGAAAACATACTTGAAATAAGGGTATGCATGTAAATATGAATTTAATAATTATATTTATATCTTCTACCACATTGAATGCCAATTACTTAAGCTTTTCTTTTTAGTTAAAATGAAGATTAATGAAGATGTATATGGCATGGATTTTTGTAGTTTCAAAAATCCTCTACTTGGAATAAATTAGAGCTATCCATAAGGTTGAATTGTCAGAGTATGTGCACATAGGTGGGTAATTGGATCCCCAAGCACCTATGTTAGTCTCACATCATCTATTAGTGGGACTTGATCATTGTGGTGGGGCAATATAAGAAACCATGCACCTTTTGTATTCAATGAGAGAATTCAATATACAAATCAACCCATTGAGGCGGTTCTCCTGTGATTTCATTCCGCTCCTTATGGAGTAGGGTTCCACGTAAAACATGTATGTTCTTCAAGTTTATCTGATTATATTTGAATATTAGCTTTCGCATTGTCATATTCTACATGGTATCATAGCAGGTTCATTCTGAGTTTTCCTAAAGATTTATATTTGATTATTCCATGTTCATATTCAATATATGTTCAAGTTGGAGAGTTTTAGAGTTTTTGTTGAAACCTTAATTTTTGGGCGGCAGTAAGAAATTACCAAACGCGCTCTAATCATTCTCTGTGCATGATCGGTTGGTGATACCGCTCCCGCACCCTATGTTAATTCGGTCAAATTAATGTCCAAATTACTTAATGTGTTTCATTGCAGTCGGATACGAGGGGTTAATCAAAAACCACTTATCGATTAATGTTAAGTGATGAATTTTTTTACTTGGTGGAGTCCAAGGTCGATCTCAGGGAGGCATCTGTCTCCTTAGATAAATTTTAAGCAATTATCCAAGTGTGAGATTTTCGGGAAGTAATTTTTTTGTCTTTTTCAATTTCTGTGGAGACTTATGCAGACAATGCAGGCCAATTTAATCAAATGAAGTCCAAAAATTATGCAAATTGGCCAGAGGATTAATGATGATGAAAATGGCCTACATTAATTTTTTTGGAATTTTTTGACACTAAATAAATTTACTGTGAATTAAACGAGCAGACAGTGTGATTTTCAATATTTTAATTTTAATAAATATCAAACCATAATTTTTTCAAGAACTAAAATTATCCTAGGTGGCTCTAATGATAAGGGACCTAGGAAAATTAACAGATCTTAATTTCACTATGAAATGAATTAATTAAAATTAATCTAAGAAAATCACTTAACAATTTATTAAGGCCTCGATATGCGTGCAAATGCCATGAAATTTTTATGGTATGCTAAGAATAATGTCCTTAAGCTACCGTGAATTTTTGATAATTTTTGGAAGCACAGAGAATTAACTATAAATCAAAAGGTGTCACAGGGCAAAATATGTCAAAAATTGACCAATTAATTCATTAATAATTCAACTGAAATTACAAAAATATGACACGTGGATCAATAGACAGAGGACAAAATTCTCAACAAAATGCAATTTTTAGATTTGCAAAATGATCTAAAATGTAATCTAGGGATGCGTGCAAACACAAGGGTGTAAATGCAATACAGGAATTGAAATTACAATAAACAAATATGCAGACAGGGACTAAAATGCAATTACCTATAATGTTGTGGACTCTTGTGCAAATTCTCCACAAAGCACGTGCTCCTCACGTGGGGTCTGCTTCACAGGGACCTTTTTGCAATTATGAAAAGCTCCAGGGGCCTCGGTGTAATTTACCCAGGCCGCACATGCTCCTCACATGGGCGGCCTAGGCTCGGATGGCCGCGGCGGCTCGGAGCGAGGGTCGGGCGCTTTGGAGGTCTGGAGTGAGGCTCGGAGTAGCCTCGGGTCGCCCGAGCCTAGGTTTGGGGCCGAGGCTCGGTCCTCGTCGACGTGGCGGCCTGCGGGCCTTTGGATCAAGATAGATCCAAAGGGTGGCGGTGATGACGCGTGGCGACGTGAGGAGCCGTCAGATCTGGAGAGATCCAACGGTGGTCAACGATGGCAGAAGATAATGACGTGGCTTGCTGAGGTCCGCTGGATCAGAGGGGCGATCAACGGTTGGAGACGACTGCGGTGAGGTGACGCGTGGCGACGTGAGGGCCGTTCGATCGATGGGATCGAACGGTAGCTGCTCGTCTGCTCCGACGATCCTCCGCCGCCTGCGGAGGAGAAGGTGGGTATCCGACGAAGATGCTGTAGCTCCGCCCGTCCTTCCTCGAGGTGCTGACGCTCTCCGGCTTGTCGGAGATAGCCCCGAAGATGCGTGGCGATGAGGCGGAGATGATGGTGGTATCAGGAGCGTCGGAAGGCGGCCTGATGTCGAGGGCGATGAAGCTCGAAGATGGTTCCGGCGACCTTCCGTTCAATGAGAAGCTGGGTACCTGCAAGGGGTTAGAGGAGATAGCCGAAGCGTGCGCGTGCTCGTGGAGAGATGGCGATGGTCGGCAAGGCCTAGGGCGTGAAGGAGGTCGTCTGGAGATGAGCTCCGGCCAAATGGCGGAGCTGGTGATCGGAATATTGCGAGAGGCGTCGTCGGAGGATGTAAATGGGACCGCAAGGATGGGAGCTTCGACGCGAAGCTCGTCGAGATGGATTGGAAGCGAGAAGGTGGCCGGTGGAGTCAAATAAAATCGGAGAAAACAAAGATAAAAACAAGAAACGATCGAAGGGGAAATGGAGGAGTTTCACCTGGGGATTGGGCCTCTTGCTTGAGGTCCAGGTCGTCGCTCGAGGGCTGGTGATCGCCCGAGCTCATGCAGCTGCTCGTGGGAGTCGCTGCGACACGACGGAGCTGCCGTGGATCTCGCCAGAGCTGATACCCTTCGTCGCTCGAAGACGCGTCTAATTGCTGTCACCAATGGGAAGGTCTGAGCTCAAGGAAGCTCTCTGGAGTGGCGGATGGGGGTGGAGTCGGCCGGTGGTGGCGTATTTATAAGTTGAAGGTGGTGGGTCGGCTGGTGACGAGGTGAAGTTGGTGGGCGACGTGGAGCTTCTATGGTGGAGGTCGTGGGGCGTGGGAGAGCTGGAGAGGGAGTGGGATGAGTGGGGCTCATCGTGGGGGTGTTAGCGGTCGGAGAGGATGGCTGACGTGCATCCGGAAATAGAAAGGGGGTGCCCCTCCCGCAAGGCAAGGGACGTGGGAGAGAGGGGCACCCAGAGGTAGGTGACGAGGCCTCCACCGTTGGATCTTGTGATCCAACGGTGGTGATCAAACCGAAGAGGACGAGTAGGATTAGATCGGGGCGCGTAGATGATGGGCCGTGATCGCGCCATGTGGCGAGCGCTGGGCGAAGTGCGAGCGGACGGTTTGGATGAGGAGATAGAGATGATCGAAGGGACGAGACTCGCTGGGAGAAGGGCGGCTGCGATGGAGAGATCAAGGGCCTGATCAAGCGGTGTAGATGCTGCCACGTGGAGGGCTCAGGTGAAGGCGCTAATGTGCGGCGTAGATCAAGGCAGGAGAAGATCTGATGGCCCAGGCAAAGGGGCGTGCGTGGAAAAGGCTGGACCGTTGGATCTGAAGCGAGATCCAACGGCTGAGGATGCAGGCGGATGAGGCGAGGGGAAGCGGGCCGCGTGGCGCAACCAGAGGGCGCCACGTGGCCTGTTTTGAGTGGCTGGAAGAAGAGACACGTGTAGAGAGAAGAGAGGGCCGAATTTGGAAAAAATCAAAACATGAAAGTTGTAGATCTCGATGAGATCTACAAGTTTCATGTTGACCAAAGATGGAGATGAGGTCAAATATGATACATAAGTACAAGGATACATAGATATACATATGTAGTGTACAAAGTGGCCCAAAAACCCAACTTTCTCATACAAGCTCCAAATTCAATGAAATTAGTCTCATTTTAAAGGTCTTTTAATGTGTAGTATTCTAAGAGTAAGTAGACCTAATTCGGAGTTTGCATGAGGGCTTTATGTGAATTTTTAGTGTACAAGGGGTCCAGGGCTTTATTGACTAATTGACAAGGGGGATTTTTGGCATTCTTCCCTATATTATTAACTAAGGAGTACATAGTATAGAGAAGAGGTTATTTTAGTGAATGGGTATTTTACAAGGGATTTTTGGCTTCTTATTAAATGCAAATGGACCGCTAAAATGTATGAATTATGCATGTATGCATGAATGCTATTTATGCAATATAAAGGGAAATATGCCTCCATTTTCTCGGGAACAAGGCTCTATTTTTGACTTTTGAAGTGATGAATCATAGATTCATCAACCCCCTATACTTAAACCTTGCTCGTCTCCGAGCAACTAATTGGAATGCAAGAGTGAAATGATTTTGGGTTCCAAACCAAGGTCATGAACAAAAGTTGAAAAATGGAGCCTGACTCGACCTTTGGATTAATTGTGTGGCGGAACCTTATTTGGAACTGAACTTAAGACCTAACAGACTTCAAGTTCCACAAGTCTTCTATTCACGACGCCTCAATAGTCAGGTCAGAACAAATCCTCAAACGCAAATTTCTGATGACTATGATTCTTACTTGTACTGTGTAAGTGATTTGTAACTCTCCACATCAGAAATGGCTCGGAACCAGCCTCCTCTAACAAGGTAACTCAATAACCCGGTCCAGCAACTCTTTCCTCGAGGAGCGGGGTATTCCCTTCTAAGTTCAAGTGCAACCAACTCAAGAGGAGGGGGTAGAGAAAAGAATGGACGGTAGCCAGTGTAGCTACCTATCCCGGGATGCCTGACCAGTGTAGCCAAGTCATCCAGCTGCATTTCTTTACTAGTATACAGTCTTCGACAGGTATTTTATTTTCTTCTTGAACCTGTCTGATTTTTTTGGAGTTTTTGCTTTTTTTTTCTTCCGAAAAGAGCAGCATGTACATCATGAGTTTTTCCTCTTGAGCCAGTAGACTATCCCTCTTTTGAAGCATTATTGCAACCCACAACATCCTGTCCTTAGATGTCAACACCACCAGACTAGGTTGAGATGCACTACCCTCCCTAGAGGAGGACGGATGTTTCCACCCGTGTGCTACTCAAAGCTAAAGGATTCTACCTCCTCACCATCTCATCAATGAAGAGCTACGTGCATAGTGCTTGTCCAAGTTAGGTCATTATCTAAAAGAATCCTGCGTATGCACGAGATATTCTACTTAGACTAATCAAGATGACATGTGAACATAGACATGCGGACTCAAAGAATTAAGTCACTTGACCTGAGAAATCTTAACTCCAGTTCCTATAAGGTTCCTCTGAAATTAGGTGGATTAAGGTCAAATCAAGTCCATCCTCAATATCTACTCATAACTTGGTCCAGAACCCACTAGCTTTTCACTTTGCATATGCAAAGATATGCAGATGAGATGAGATGTCATGCTATGAAAATGCAAGACTCTTTTTATTTCTCTTGGATGCAGAGATGACATGCATGAGTGAGAAGCCTTTTTTCATCATTTTTTTGTCAATTTTTTACCCACCCGTAATTATTGTAAAATATATACAAAAATACACGAAAGTACGAGCTATGGGTAAAGTATATATGTAATATATACACACCCCCCTATACTTAGCGTGTGCTATGTCCTCAGAGCACGAAGAGCGAGGAAAAAGACACAGATCGTGCTAAGCGTAGGAGAGCTAAAGGAACAAAAAGTATAGAAGTCGTCTCGCCCCCCTATACTTAGGCTCTGACAGTCTAAGTGTAGCATAAGATCAGAAAAATGGGGCGGACGAGGGAGAGATGGGAAGTGGATGAAAATCAATGCGGGCATCGGTCCCCCCTATACTTAGGCTCAGGTCAGCCTAAGTATCGGTAGGAAATGAATATGAGGACCAATGTGATCTGGAGAATGTACAGAGAACCGACTCAGGTGACCCCTCCCCCCTATACTTAGGATCTGGTCATCCTAAGTATAGTCCAAGATACTGGTTCGATGATGTGGGGATGGGTTACTAGAATCGCGGGGGTAAAAGATAGGATATACAGGAAGAATGATATATACAGATGAGTCGGTCTGAATCTTTCAAGATGCTGCTGATGGCTGGAATTCATTGCTGCAAGGTTTCATACGCGGCTCGATGTGAATCTGCTGTATCTGTCTCGCGCATGAATACAATCTCCTCAACATGGACTAACTGCTCATAGGATTCGACGACGTGCTTCAACAGCTGTCCATTCACTAGGAATGTCGGTGCGTCATCTGCGAGATCTGAGATCTCGACACATCCACTATCGTGCACCGTACGGACTACAAATGGTCCCGTCCACTTAGACTTCAACTTGCCTTGGAAAATCTTCAGCCTAGCATTGAACAACCATACCTTCTGTCCAGGAACAAAGGTCTTTCGTCTGATATATCTATCATGCCAACGTTTCACCTTGTCCTTGTACACTAAACTGTTGTCGTATGCTCGGTTTCTGACTTCCACAAGCTCATTCAGATCCATGTCTCTCTGATTCTGACCCAGGTGTGTGTTCCAGTTGACCTTTTTTATTGCCCATTCTGATTTGTGCACTAACTCTGCGGGCAAATGGCACGGCTTTCCGAATACCATTCGGAATGGGGAGGTGCCTAACGGTGTCTTGTAAGCCGTCCTATACGCCCAGAGAAATTGATCCAAGATCTGAGACCAGTCCTTCCTGTCCGGGCAGACAAGCTTTTGCAATATGATTTTCACCTCCCTATTCGACACCTCAGCCATACCATTGGTTTGTGGGTGGTAAGGACTCGCGCCACGGTGTTCGATGTCGTAGTCCTTCAGGAGTTTCTTCACCTCCCGATTCACAAAGTGGCTACCCCCATATGATATCATCATCTTGGGGATCCCGAACCTAGAGATTATGTGCTCTCTGATGAATTTACAGACAGTCCTGCTGTCTGCGGCTCGGGTCGGGATAGCCTCCACCCATCTGGACAGATAATCTACCGCAAGGAGTATATATTCCAACCCATGGCTGACAGGGAATGGGCCCATGAAATCAATGCCCCAGGCGTCAAAGACATCACAAATGATGACCGTCTGCATTGGCATCTCATCCTTGGAACCGACGGTTCCTCCCATTCTCTGGCAAACTGGGCACGACTTCGCGAAGGCGGTGGCATCGCAAAACAGAGTCGGCCAATAGAAGCCACACTGAAGTACCTTCCATGCGGTCCTCTTCCCGGAGTGGTGTCCTCCTGCCTCTAAGCTATGGCATAAAGAAAGGACACTTTGGTATTCCTCCTGAGGAATACAACGTCTCCAGACACAATCCGGTCCTTCAAAGAAAAGGATCGGATCCTCCCAATGGTAGTGTCTTGCGTCCGACTTTAGTCGGTCGATTTGGCTTTTGGGCCAATCTTCGGGAACTTTCTTGGAGACAAGATAATTCACGATATTGGCGTACCATGGGAGTGAGTCGATAACAAAAATCGACTCGTCAGGGAAGGAGTCTCGAATTGGTGAAACCTCGGAAGTATTAAGATCTTCGAGACGAGAAAGATGATCGGCCACTACGTTCTTCTTTCCAGGTTTATCACGGATGTCCAAATCAAATTCCTGGATAAGTAAAATCCAACGAAGAAGACGCGCCTTCGCGTCCTTCTTCTCCATCAAATATCGTAGTGCCGTGTGGTCTGTGAACACAGTTACCTTGGATCCAATTAGGTGAGATCTGAATTTGTCCAAGGCAAACACTACCGCAAGCATTTCCTTTTCTGTAACTGTATAGTTACGCTGAGCAGAATCAAGCACTTTGCTTGCGTAGTGTATTGCAAACGGGACGCCGTCTCTTCTTTGTCCCAATACAGCCCCGACAGCATAATCAGAGGCGTCCGTCATGATCTCAAAAGGTAGAGACCAATCTGGGGCTTGTAGGATGGGTGCGTCCATGATCATTCCTTGTAAAAGCTTAAAGGCCTCAAGACATTTGTGATCTACAATGAACTCCATGTCTTTGCCTAAAAGCTCAGTTAGCGGTCGGGCAATCTTAGAAAAATCCTTAATAAATCTCCGATAAAATCCAACATGCCCGAGGAACGACTGCAACTGCCTCACGTTGGTTGGTGGCTGGAGTCATCTGATCACGTCCACCTTGGCAGGGTCAACCTCCATTCCTCTCTTGGAGATGACATGTCCCAACACTATGCCCTCCGTCACCATGAAGTGACTTTTCTCCCAGGAGAGCACCAGATTAACCTCACAACACCTTTTGAGGACTCGGTCCAGATTCCTAAGATAGGAATCGAAAGAATCGTCGTGGACCGAGAAGTCATCCATGAAGACTTCCAGGAATTCGCCGACCATTTCGGCGAATACAGCAATCATGCACCTTTGAAAAGTACCTGGAGCATTGCATAGCCCAAAAGGCATGCGCCTGAAAGCATAGGTACCAAAGGGGCATGTAAACGTGGTTTTTTCCTGGTCCTCCGGAGCTATGGCTACTTGATTGTAGCCCGAGAACCCATCAAGGAAGCAAAAGAATTCTTTCCCCGCTAGTCTCTCTAGGATCTGATCAATGAACGGTAGGGGGAAATGATCCTTTTTCGTCGCGGCATTCAGGCGTCTGTAATCCACACAGACGCGCCATGACGTGGGTACTCTCGTCACGATCTCCTCTCCGTCCTCGTTGGTGGTCGTCTGAATTCTCGACTTCTTCAGGATAACATGGATTGGGGCCACCCACTTCGAGTCGGAGATTGGGTAAATGAAACCCGCGTCGCACCATTTTTCTATCTCTTTTTTCACGACCTCTCGTAAATTTGGATTCAACCGGCGTTGGAATTCACGAGAGGGTTTGGCCTCATTCTCCAAATAAATATGGTGCGAACACAGAGCGGGATTTATCCCGTGGAGATCGGAAATGCTCCAGCCTATCACCTTGCGGTTTTTCTCCAGGATATCTAGCAAGCGAGATTCCTGCTCCTCGGTCAACTGCGAGCTGATAATGACCGTAAATTTCTTGTCTTGGCCCGCAAGGAAGGCATATTTCAAGGTTGTGGGTAAAGGTTTGAGCTCAGGAATAGTTTGATCGTCTAAGAAATCTGGCTCAATCTGTTCTGGTTCAGTGTTAAACGTGGCTGGATCGTCTTCTGTGATAGATGCCACCAAGCGCGGCTCTGGAGTCGGATCGTCAAAGGTCTCCATGCAATCGGCAAACGCCTCGTCCGACTCGTCATCCTCATCTTCCGATTGTCCTAAGGATGTAAGGACTGACAGGTCCAACTGGGCCTCTACGTCATCAAAGATGTAGGGCGATGCAGGCTCAGAGCTGTACTCGTTCCTGAGGATCTCACAGACTGGCTCATGCACTGGATCATCATCAAAGGAGATGGACACATCGGTGCTGGCTGGGTTCTGTCTCCATGGCCCAACTAAGTCTACATGCTCACAGTCTGTTCCGGTAGAAGAGTACTCTGTGCTGGATTCGGAGTCCGGTCTCTGCCATCTGGTCTGCTTCATTTCAAGTTCCTCATCTCCGCCTGGAGTTTGGAACTGAATCTTCCCATTCTTATAATCAAACAAGGCCCCCGCTGTTCTGAGGAAGGGCCTACCTAGAATGATCTGGGAATCTCTTCAATTGCGAGGGGTTTCCATATCTAGGACAGTGAAGTCCACCATGTATTCTTGTCCCTCGACTTTGATCACAATGTTCCTTAACTCTCCTTGGGACCTCTTAGTTGATTTGTCAGCAAACTGCAGAATAGCTCTAGATTTCCTAAGAGGTCCGAGATTAAGCCGCTCATAGAGGGCTGTGGGCATCAAGTTGATCGAGGAACCATTGTCCAGGAGAGTGCGTGCAAACGCGATGTCATCAACATGACTCACTACATAATGTGCACCCATGTCTCTTCGTTTTCGAGGAAACGAGTTCTTTATTGCACAAGTCGTGGCTAATGATAAAACGTGTTTCTCAACACGGCTTTTAGTCTTCCTGCTAACCCTAGTAGGTGTACATCTCATCTTAAGGTATTTTTGGAATGCAGGGGTCATTTCCACGAACTTGTCAAAAGGGATTGTGACCTTGATATGTTTATTGCAGAATTCAACCATCTCAGGGTCATCTTTTTGGATTTTTTTGATTTTCTTCTTTTCACCCTTGAGAGCTCGGGGGAAAGGGATTATTGACTCCAACTCAGGTTCTGGAACTGAAATATTTTCATTAGCTGCTGGAACTGAGTTCTTAACATGACTCTGACTCTGACTCTGATACAGACTCGGACTCGGACTCTGACCAAAAAGAAAATGCTGAGGCGAAACCGGTGACGCTTCTTCCGCTTCTTCAGGACAATCCTCCTCAGATGGAGGTGCGGGCTCATCGGTGTCGTCTGACTCTACGTGGATGCGCGAATGCTGCTTCGAGGACTCAGATGTCCTCTTCTTCTACTGACGATGGTGGTGGTGATGCTCCTCCTCTTCTTCCTCCGAATTCTCCTCAGGTAGAGTTTCGGAGGCTCCTTCCTTTTGCGCCCGTGCCCGATCAGGTATGGTCATGGTTCTTCCGCTCCTGAGGGACATATGATTTACATTATCGTACGAAAGGATCTCATGTTCAGGTAAATAATTATCTGAATAGTATACCTGATCTCGAGGTCGGCCCTGGCCCTGGTGTACGCTGTTCGGGTTGGCCTGAACCTGTGCGGGAATTGGGGTTCTTGGCGCCATTTGTTGGTCCTGGGCACGAGAGACCCGATTGATGTCGGTCCTCATGTCCAGGTAGTCATTCTGCATTTGTTGGACCCTATCAGACAGGGTCTGGATCACCAAGGTAAGGGACTCCAATTCGGTGGGCTGGGCTGGCTGCTGTGCAGATGCGGTCCTGTATTGGCCCTGCTGGCCGTGCCGATACTGCTGCTGATGGGACGGTGCTGGCCCCTGCTGGTAGGTGCGCTGCTGCGGCTAGTACCCCTGTTCTAGCCTGGACTGGAAGCGCGGGACTGTGACGGGCCTGGTTTCTTGGTAGACTGGGGATGGGCGGTGTAGCTGATCCTTCCCCATCTCGATTTGCCGGACTATCGGGTCACGGCTATACCAAAGCCCGTTGATCTCGTATACTGGCGGAGGCTCCTCGTATTCCGTCTCCACTTGTGGGGGTGCATGATGGTTCTGCTGGGTATAAGTCTGATCCCAGCTGCTCTGAGACCCCGGTGCCTGAACCTGTACAAGATGGACTCGATGTACAGGTACAGGTGGTGCAGAAGGGGTAGGTAGCTTGATCTTAGCTACCTTTTCAGAGAGTTCCTCCACTTTCTTGGGTAGGCTCGAAAGAGACTCCATCTCCACGACTCTCTTGTGGATCTGCTCGACCATGGTCAGCTTGTTGGCTATCATCCCCATGCTGGGGATGAGGTCCTCAGTCAGATCTGCAACAGTCCTTCTAGTTGTCTCATTGGATAAGATTGAGGGAGACAACTGATAGGCCCTTGTGGCCTGTGACCTGCCGGTTTCTGCCATCTGTTCTAGGATCTTCCATACAACGTGCTCGTTCTTGTTCAGATAGCTTCCTCCACAGGCGGCGCTGACTAACCCCTGCATCTCCGAGGTTAGACCACAGAACAAGGTCTGGACTAAGATCACCTTCGAAATGCCGTGGCATGGGCATTTCTGTACTAAATCAATGAACCTGTCCCAAGCCTCATGGAAAGGTTCACTGGGTCCTTGAGCGAAGTTGGCGATCTTCGTTCTCATCTGATTAGTCCTACTGAGAGGGTAGAACTTCTTCAAGAAAAGATCCTTGAACTGCATCCAGGTAGTACATACCACCCCTAAGTTTTTCAACCAATGAGCAGCCTTATCTCCTAAGGCAAACGGGGTGTCCTTCAGCCGGATATAATCTTGGCCAACATTGGGATGGCTAAGATTATTGCACACTAGTTCGAAGTCACGGAGGAAGGTGTATGGCTCTTCACTGAGGTTTCCGTTGAACTTTGGAAGCAGACTAAGGAAGTGGGGCTTCAGCTCGAATGCCTGGTCGGGAACTGCAGGTGCTAACCAGTTTTGGATCTCGTTCTCCGCCGGGTTGTAGGTATCGACCATTGGTCGGTCGATCCCTTCAGCTACTATGATCTGTCCCATCCGCGCCGTGAGATCTGCATTTTTCTGTTCGGCTTCGGCGAGGCGTCTAAGAATCTGCCGCATCTGGTCCTCATCTGGTAGCATCCTTGGCGGCATCTCGCCCTCCAGTTCTGGGGATTGGGAGATAAGATTGGTGTTAGAGGGAAAATCAAGGAAGGGATTACCGAGGCGATGGTCTTCCTCGGTAGTCTCGGAGGAGATAAAAGGGTTGGTTTGAGAGTAACCACCCTGAGCATGAGGGAACCAGGACTCAAGAGGGTCATGAGTCCTGGGTGGTCCAAGGTGCGCTCGGATTGATAAAGATGAGTTACTCGGGGGACTCATAGAGAGATTAGTGAATAACGCGTCGTGATCTCCCCAGTCACTCATCTTGATGAAGCGAGAAGAGGATAGGATTTTACTCCTACCTGAAGCAAGCAAAAAGAAAAATCCAAGACCCTGGGTTCACACTCAACACAGTGAAGGACTCAAAGTTGAGTCCAATTAATCTTGTAGTTTTTAAGTGTGATATTCAAGCAAAAATAGCAAGGATTACGCGACATATAGGGAAGTCGGCTTAGAGCCGGATGTGTCTTCCCTGTTTATCCTATCGCCTAAGATACCGCCGCTCCTTCCTTTCTTCGCTCCTATCCCAAGCCGATGGATTCAGTGACCACACCCCTATCTACCTGCAAGCAGGCAGAGGCTGACAAGGCCGGAACTTCACCCCGGGGGGTTATTGGCAGCTTGTCGCAAAGTACCGCAATTTCGCCCCTATCTACCTGAGACAGGCGGAGGCTACTTGGTACTAGTCAAAGAATCTGAGATTATTCGGCTTGTGATATTTGCTAGGATTAGTTAGAACATGATATGGAAGACGAGGATTTGGGCTCTACCTTAAGGTGTTCACACACACTCAAGTACCCTCACTCAGCCTGAATACAAGGTCGGGGATTAGTCTCCCGCAAACAATTTTCAGATTTTATTCTTTTTTTTGGTCAATACTGTTAGCAGTCCCGATTTTAAAGTTAAGTTATCACTTTATTAAGTCCACCACAAAGCACGCCTATCAGACAGTCCCAATTTCCTGTTTAATTTAAATGAGAAAATCAGAGGGGGAAATCGAAAAAGCCGATGCACGAAAAATCGATGATGCTATGCTGAGTGAAGAATACTTACAGTGATCCCTTCGCTTTTATGCAGGATGCAATACAGAATTGAAAGCTTTATCTACATGCAAATGCAGGCGAAGAAAGCCGCTCCTAGACAGGCAGTTCTATTAGCGTGAAGAACAGTTTAATTTTGACTAAGTACCGCGGTCTAGGTGCGTCTATTAAGTGTTTTGTGTGGTCCTATTGATTACGAGCACAAGCAATTCCTAGATTGGCTTGGGGAGCCGCTAGTGCAAGCTAAGTTACAATTCACCCACACAGCACACGGGACACAGTTCCACTATCTTTACACGCGCGAGATCCCAAACGGGAACCGCTGGAAATGTGCGAAATAAAATGAAATAAAATGTAATTACAAAGCCTCTCTTTCACTCAACACAAATTTAAATGCTAAGTCCTCGAAGCGTCGCCGACTCCTCGCGGTCCTCGCACAAAAATAAATGGAGGTCAGAGAGTTACACAAAAATAAAATAATGCAAAAATAAAGGAGAAAAAATAATTACAAGAAAACCGGGGGTCAGACTACCCGGGGAAGGAAAATCAAACACTCAAAAATTCGCTAAAATTTAACCTAAGCCGTGCCTCCCCGGCAACGACGCCATTTTGATACCGCTCCCGCACCCTATGTTAATTCGGTCAAATTAATGTCCAAATTACTTAATGTGTTTCGTTGCAGTCGGATACGAGGGGTTAATCAAAAACCACTTATCGATTAATGTTAAGTGATGAATTTTTTTACTTGGTGGAGTCCAAGGTCGATCTCAGGGAGGCATCTGTCTCCTTAGATAAATTTTAAGCAATTATCCAAGTGTGAGATTTTCGGGAAGTAAATTTTTTGTCTTTTTCAATTTATGTGGAGACTTATGCAGACAATGCAGGCCAATTTAATCAAATGAAGTCCAAAAATTATGCAAATTGGCCAGAGGATTAATGATGATGAAAATGACCTACACTAATTTTTTTGGAATTTTTCGACACTAAATAAATTTACTGTGAATTAAACGAGCAGACAGTGTGATTTTCAATATTTTAATTTTAATAAATATCAAACCACAATTTTTTCAAGAACTAAAATTATCCTAGGTGGCTCTAATGATAAGGGACCTAGGAAAATTAACAGATCTTAATTTCACTGTGAAATGAATTAATTAAAATTAATCTAATAAAATCACTTAACAATTTATTAAGGCCTCGATATGCGTGCAAATGCCATGAAATTTTTATGGTATGCTAAGAATAATGTCCTTAAGCTACCGTGAATTTTTGATAATTTTTGGAAGCACAGAGAATTAACTATAAATCAAAAGGTGTCACAGGGCAAAATATGTCAAAAATTCACCAATTAATTCATTAATAATTCAACTGAAATTACAAAAATATGACACGTGGACCAATAGACAGAGGACAAAATTCTCAACAAAATGCAATTTTTGGATTTGCAAAATGATCTAAAATGCAATCTAGGGATGCTTGCAAACACAAGGGTGTAAATGCAATACATGAAATTGAAATTACAATAAACAAATATGCAGACAGGGACTAAAATGCAATTACCTATAATGTTGTGGACTCTTGTGCAAATTCTCCACAAAGCACGTGCTCCTCACGTGGGGTCTGCTTCACAAGGACCTTTTTGCAATTATGGAAAGCTCCAGGGGCCTCGGTGTAATTTACCCTGGCCGCACGTGCTCCTCACATGGGCGGCCTAGGCTCGGATGGCTGCGGCGGCTCGGAGCGAGGGTCGGGCGCTTTGGAGGTCTGGAGTGAGGCTCGGAGTAGCCTCGGGTCGCCCGAGCCTAGGTTTGGGGCCGAGGCTCGGTCCTCGTCGACGTGGCGGCCTGCGGGCCTTTGGATCAAGATAGATCCAAAGGGTGGCGGTGATGACGCGTGGCGACGTGAGGAGCCGTCAGATCTGGAGAGATCCAACGGTGGTCAACGATGGCAGAAGATAATGACGTGGCTTGCTGAGGTCCGCTGGATCAGAGGGGCGATCAACGGTTGGAGACGGCTGCGGTGAGGTGACGCGTGGCGACGTGAGGGCCGTTCGATCGATGGGATCGAACGGTAGCTGCTCGTCTGCTCCGACGATCCTCCGCCGCCTGCGGAGGAGAAGGCGGGGCTCCGGCGAAGATGCTGTAGCTCCGCCCGTCCTTCCTCAAGGTGCTGACGCTCTCCGGCTTGTCGGAGATAGCCCCGAAGATGCGTGGCGAGGAGGCGGAGATGATGGTGGTATCAGGAGCGTCGGAAGGCGGCCTCATGTCGAGGGCGATGAAGCTCGAAGATGGTTCCGGCGACCTTCCGTTCAGTGAGAAGCTGGGTACCTGCAGGGGGTTAGAGGAGATAGCCGAAGCGTGCGCGTGCTCGTGGAGAGATGGCGATGGTCGGCGAGGCCTAGGGCATGAAGGAGGTCGCCTGGAGATGAGCTCCGGCCAAATGGCGGAGCTGGTGATCAGAATATTGCGAGAGGCATCGTCGGAGGATGTAAATGGGACCGCGAGGATGGGAGCTTCGATGCGAAGCTCGTCGAGATGGATTGGAAGCGAGAAGGTGGCCGGTGGAGTCGAATAAAATCGGAGAAAACAAAGATAAAAACAAGAAACGATCGGAGGGGAAATGGAGGAGTTTCACCTGGGGATTGGGCCTCTTGCTTGAGGTCCAGGTCGTCGCTCGAGGGCCGGTGATCGCCCGAGCTCGTGCAGCTGCTCGTGGGAGTCGCTGCGACACGACGGAGCTGCCGTGGATCTCGCCGGAGCTGATACCCTTCGTCGCTCGAAGACGCGTCTAATTGCTGTCACCAATGGGAAGGTCTGAGCTCAAGGAAGCTCTCTGGAGTGGCTGATGGGGGTGGAGTCGGCCGGTGGTGGCGTATTTATAAGTTGAAGGTGGTGGGTCGGCTGGTGACGAGGTGAAGTTGGTGGGCGACGTGGAGCTTCTATGGTGGAGGTCGTGGGGCGTGGGAGAGCCGGCGAGGGAGAGGGATGAGTGGGGCTCATCGTGGGGGTGTTAGCGGTCGGAGAGGATGGCTGACATGCAGTCGGAAATAGAAAGGGGGTGCCCCTCCCGCAAGGCAAGGGACGTGGGAGAGAGGGGCGCCCAGAGGTAGGTGACGAGGCCTCCACCGTTGGATCTTGTGATCCAACGGTGGTGATCGAACCGAAGGGGACGAGTAGGATTAGATCGGGGTGCGTAGATGATGGGCCGTGATCGCGCCATGTGGCGAGCGCTGGGCGAAGTGCGAGCGGACGGTTTGGATGAGGATATAGAGATGATCGAAGCGACGAGACTCGCTGGGAGAAGGGCGGCTGCGATGGAGAGATCAAGGGCCTGATCAAGCGGTGTAGATGCTGCCACGTGGAGGGCTCAAGTGAAGGCGCTAATGTGCGGCGTAGATCAAGGCAGGAGAAGATCTGATGGCCCAGGCAAAGGGGCGTGCATGGAAAAGGCTGGACCGTTGGATCTGAAGCGAGATCCAACGGCTGAGGACGCAGGCGGATGAGGCGAGGGGAAGCGGGCCGCGTGGCGCAACCAGAGGGCGCCACGTGGCCTGTTTTGAGTGGCTGGAAGAAGAGACACGTGTAGAGAGAAGAGGGGGCCGAATTTGGAAAAACTCAAAACATGAAAGTTGTAGATCTCGATGAGATCTACAAGTTTCATGTTGACCAAAGATGGAGATGAGGTCAAATATGATACATAAGTACAAGGATACATAGATAAACATATGTAGCGTACAAAGTGGCCCAAAAACCCAACTTTCTCATACAAGCTCCAAATTCAATGAAATTAGTCTCATTTTAAAGGTCTTTTAATGTGTAGTATTCTAAGAGTAAGTAGACCTAATTCGGAGTTTGCATGAGGGCTTTATGTGCATTTTTAGTGTACAAGGGGTCTAGGGCTTTATTGACTAATTTACAAGGGGGATTTTTGGCATTCTTCCCTATATTATTAACTAAGGAGTACATAGTATAGAGAAGAGGTTATTTTAGTGAATGGGTATTTTACAAGGGATTTTTGGATTCTTATTAAATGCAAATGGACTGCTAAAATGTATGAATTATGCATGTATGCATGAATGCTATTTATGCAATATAAAGGGAAATATGCCTCCATTTTCTCGGGAACAAGGCTCTATTTTTGACTTTTGAAGTGATGAATCACAGATTCATCAGTTGGCAATGAACATGCATCTCCATACAACATCCCCACACAAACTTCTCCAGCCAGCATACAACCGGCACCGCATGCGGGCTCCAACCATCATCCCCATGATCTCTTCATCACTGAGCACAAGTCCGATTATCGTCTGGGTCCCCTTTCTTAGCACGAACGATCATCACCAACACCAATGGAGAAGAAGACCCATAACCATTTTTGATGGGTACAGTGGTTGGAACCTAAATCCTAGAAGATGGGTCACTTCGCTGCCTCATGCACCCAACACACCTACTATACTCCATCTCTTTTGCCAACACCAACGCCAAGCCATGCCCCATGTCTAGTTCTTGATCGATAGCTCCCATCTGGGGTTTCGAAGGCCCTGCACTCCAGGCATGAGACAACTCCCATTTCCTCCCGAGTCCGGGCCAATTTGGCCATATTCATAAAAAGGGGGTGCGATTTATCAGAGCCAATTGGGCTAGACTGCAACATGAGAAGAAAAAGAAGGGGGCTTTGTTCTTTGGCCCAACATGCCCAGATTGATTAGAAAAGACTATCGTATAAAAAACTGTAAGAAATAAATGATGTAAAAAGAGAGAGAAAAGTCTATTTGAAAAAGCGACGACTTGTTTAAAAAAGGAAGAAGAGACTATGATTTTTT
Source organism: Ottelia alismoides (assembly GCA_037367405.1). Taxonomy (NCBI): domain Eukaryota; kingdom Viridiplantae; phylum Streptophyta; class Magnoliopsida; order Alismatales; family Hydrocharitaceae; genus Ottelia; species Ottelia alismoides. The sequence continues at coordinate 719,292 of JAZKJV010004705.1, forward strand.
CCTCTCGTTAATTCTTCTCCCAACTTGGATGAGAGTTACATTTTCCAACAAGAAAGGGAGAAAGAGGGATCATTATGCAGAGTTCTCACGTTCATTTTTTGACTCTACTAGTTCGAGGCATGCCATGCTCGAGTGACCCAGTTTCTCAAAGTTCTCCGACGAGGAAACTCATTCCAGTTTCAGTGTCTGACAGATGCAGAGCACAAGTTCTCCGACGAGGAGACTCATTATGGTTCATGTGACTCTGTGCAGTACATAGAACATGTTCTCCAAAGAGGAGACGCATTCCGGTTCAAATGATTTTACGCAGTACATAGCACATGTTCTCCGACGAGGAGACTTAGTTCAGTCCTGGTAACTTCAATAGATGCAGTACAGAGACAAAATTCTCTGACAATGAGACTCTTTCTACTCCAACCCTTTAGTTCCTCCTCACCAGCATGACATAAGAAGCAATATCCTCAGCAGCAAGTCAGCGAAGTATATGTTGATTTGTTATTGCCTGTAGTGTCTTGTATTCTGAGTGAGTGCTTTCTTTCTATTTGTCCACCTTGAGCAGGAGCGTTAGAGTATGCGTCCATAGGAGGCACATGCACATATATGTTAGTCCCACATAGTCTATTAGTGGTACTAGGTAACTATGATTAGTGTTCACGAGATCGGTTGGAGCGACCGCATATGCGTGTACATACCTTTAGCGCACCGCATTCGTGAAGCCCCTCAATATACGCCAATTGCACATATGTGGACCGCATATGCGGGCTGTGCAGCCGCATATGCGGACCATGCGCCCGCTCTATGGTTAGGCGGTGATGAATCGCTGAATATGATAAATAAATTGGGCATGTTGTAGTACGTGTACTTAGCGAATCAATCAGAACCGAGAGAAGATCTCCATGAAGAGTGTCTCGGCTTAATTTATATCCCGGGCAAGTCCGGGGTCGAACACAGGGAGGCAAAGGAACAACTTTGGGTTTAGTTCAAAAATTAAGAATTAGATTTTCAATGCGGATTTTTTTATATTTTTATGCAAAAACAAAAGCAAATGCAAATGCGGGTGAATCAATACACTAAGAAATCACACAATTGGCCAAATTAATTTTTAATGTCAAATTAGTCCAATTCAACCAAACTATATTTTTCCTAGGATCTTAATTCAGTGAGGAACACAAAACATATTTTTTTTTGTATTTTTAGGAATTAAAATGCAACAAATAAAAATACACACTTTTTATGGTTTTTTTCACAATTTCTCATACAAACAGTAAGCAAAAATTATGAAAAATTTACTGGAATGAAAACATGATGCAAGGATACTACAGTAATATTTTTGGAATTTTTTGACAAAATATGAATTTTTTAGAGATTTTTTAGTGAAAACAGAGTGACAACGAGTAAATAATTCCTAATTTATCCAAAATATCAGATTAGCCGGAGAATGAATTATCTCAAATGGGTATTTTCATTTGGCATCCAGGAGACTTGAAATTTTGTAAAAAGGATGTATGTCAATTTAATTAAAAATCAAATACGAAAATCACTCCACAATTTATTTATGCACATGACAACTCCGATTTGGATGAAATTTGGATAGTTATTAAAGCACATATCAGGGCATCATTTTAAATTTATTTGGAATTTTTAGAGCAACCATGAGTTAGATATCAATTTTAGAGTCCAGATTGGGTAAAATATGAAGAATTTCAATTGAACAATTTTAATTAATTACCCATAACTCACAAAAATACAAATAAATATGAAATTGTAGAGAATAAGTTGCTCAACACAATGACGTTTTTCCTGAATAAAATGATACAAAGTTGGAGTCCAAATTAAAATGTGAACACAGGGGTGTCGGTGCAAATACAGAAACTAAAATTACAAACGAAACATGCACATGAACTAAGTTGTAATTACAAAAACTTAACGAGAAATATATGCAATTTTTACATAAAATAATAAAAAAGGAACCTTCTTCTCCAACGGATTGGGGCGGAAGAGGGGGAAGAGGGCGACGCACCGCGCGCAGGCGGGGCGGCGCCGTTGGGGAAGGCGCGGGGCGGTTGGAGCGCCGTAGACGGTGGCGGAGGGCGGCTGCGGGCGTCGGTGGTGCGGGTCCGTGCGGTGGGCCGCGGAGGGCTGATGGCGGTGCGGGCGTCGGTGGTACGGGTCCGGCACGTGCGCGGCTGCGCCGGCGCACGAAGGGGAAGGCGGCTGCGGGCGGGGCGGCACCGTAGCCGCTGGGAGGAGCGGCGATGGGCGGCGGCGGTGGGTGCTCCCACTGATGCTACTGCTTGTTTTTTTATTTTTTATTTTTATTTTTTGATTTTTTAATGCTGTGATTTGAATTTTTTTGTTTTAGGTTTTTAATATTTTTTTCTTAAACAGGAATAGAATAAAATAAAAAAATAAAGATGAGCTTGTGGTGGTGATGTGATAAATTAAGGCTAATGGAGGAGGGTGGGTAGTGATATGATGTGCTAAAAAATGCAAAAATGACAAGATAATAAAATGAAAAGAAAAATTACCTACGATGGAGACGGTCGCCTATGATGTGCTCACGAGAGCACGGTCTTCGCTCGAATCGCCGGCAAGCGATGAGCTCGAGCAGCACGCGGGTGCGGCTGTGATGTTGGTCAAAAAGCCAACGGATCTCACCGGAGAGAGGGTCGTCGCCGCTCGACCGCGGTTGCGTCGCTGTCACCGATTCAACTCTGGAAACTAGGCTCTCCTCACATAAAGATGGATCAAAGGCAAAAATGAGGAGAATGAGATGTATATAAAGAGGAAAGAATGAGAAGTTATTAAGGTGGTGGGGTTGAATGGGAGGTTTTATTATTAATGGAGTTGAATGGGAAGTTGAAAAAAATGGTGGAATAATAGAGTTGAATTGGTGGTTATTGTAGAGAATGTAAAAATAAATAATAAAATAAATAATGATATAAAGTAGGCTACTTTAAATACAATAAAAAATAAAGAAGGAAAAAATAGTTGTGGATTTACAAGTGAATACATACAACATTTACATTTTTTGTTTGCTTTACTAATATGTAATTTTTTTGTCTTTTTAATAAGAAATATTTCCTACAAAAAAATACAATAAAATACTATAATCAAAATATAACACAAGCATGATTTTTTTTGTATTTTTAATAATTAAGAAAGATAAAATAAAAAATGAAGAAAGAATGAATATTTACATGATCTAAAATGTACATCTAGGTCCCAAAACCCAACTTTTGCAAATGAGCTCCGATTTTAATGAAACACTTCCGTTGGATAGATAATTTTCTAACTTGAACTTTAAAAATGAGTTTGATGAATTCAGAGTTCATATGGAGCGGGAATTTGGCTTGGAAGTTGGACTTTGCAGCTTTTTCTCTTTGGGATCTAGGAGCATTTATTTGAGCTAAAATTTATTTTATATTTTTGTATTTTTATGTACATTTTTATGAACAAGTTAGAGAAAGAATTAGCCAAAAAGGAGTTGAAATGAAATTTTTAAAAATATATGAAGTTTTTGGACTATTTACAGGTGAAATACTCTTTTATTTGCGGCTTTTTAGTGTTAATTTATTTTGTACAATCTAATATACAATAATTAATGTATTTTATTTACAAGAGTCATTTTGTTAATTTATTGATTTTATAGACATTTATTAGGGAATTTACTCGTAGATTTTGTTAAGATCAAGATATTGAGATGATGAATCGTGGATCCATCACCCACTATACTTAAACTTTGCTAGTCCTCGAGTAAATAAAAAATGAATAAGCTAGAATAATCCCTGACTGTGCATGTGAATACAAGACTTGATCCGTTCAAGAACTCTCGGTTTTAGAGATCCTAAAATTCTAAGCTGAACCAAGCTCTAGTTAAAAGGTATCCAATGTCCCTAATCATCAGACTCTCTTTGTATACATACACACACACACACACACACACACACACACACACACACACACACACACACACACACACACATATATATATATATAAGGGATATGACTTTAAGTGTGGACTGCAGTTACTAGAGTAGAGTCGCAACGCCACCTAAGGTTCTGGTCTAAGAGACTCTCCTAAGAACCCAATCCTCAACACTAGGGAATAAACCATTTCTTGCATCCAATCCACCGTCTCTTTAGTTGTCAGACTTGAAAGTGTAGATGGAAGGCCAGATGATGGAGGGCATAGGATTGTGTCATTTCTTCTCTCCCTCTCATTGGAATAAGGATTCTCTCAAGTGCCTTATTTCTCAATGCATTTTTTTGGTGTTGATCAGTGCGTCCATCAAGAGAAGTTGGAGTCGTCTGCACTTGTTTTCCTAGGAGTACACCGGGGTGTGTTTTTTGAGTACCTATCGTACCTTCTACATCCAAACTTGTAGCATTTACGAGCAGAGCCCTTTTTTAGTGCAAGCCTGACTCCTGGTCCTAATAGCGGTGGTCCAAGTGGACACTTTGAAATGGTTGGGAGCGCTCGCCTTTGGTGGAATCTCTTTGATATTTGACTTTGTGGAATGAGAGCTTTTCTTTGATATTTCATTGCTTTATAATATTTGTGGCTAGCTCCACTGCTTTTACCAAGAGGTGGCGCACACTGATCAACAATTTTTTTTATCACACCCTGGCACATAGGTAAATGTCAAGAGATAGTACAAGAACCATGTTCTCATACTAGCTAAAGATGCTGACACTCAGGTTTCATGAAGCCTTCATTGGTTTTATCCCATCCTCGAGTATCATCAAACCAGGTCCAAACTTAAATCCCTCATTCCAGTTCCTCAAGTGAAATTTCAACTCATCTCATCATAACTGCAGTCGTGTTTGTGAGGTGCTGATCATTTAAGGTAGGGACTAAGCATGCAATATAGCACACAAATCTTTTAAACTAGGTAAATATGAATAATTAAGTCAAGACCCTAATGACTAAGGCTGGTTAACTCAAAATCTCAAGACCTCATACACCAAGTGTTCTTGAACATCACTAGTCTTGTGTGAATGTGAATGTGTCAGGGATTAAACTAACTTATTAGTTAGTTTTTTTTCATTTGAGTTAGTTTTTTTTATTTTTTAGAGTTTTTTTCTCTTTTTTTTGAAAAACAAAGGAAAAGAAGAAAGTTTTTTTAGAAAAAGTGTTTTTTTGTTTTTTTTTCAAAAGTTTTTTTTGAAAAAGATTTTTTTAAGAGATTTTTTTGAAATGGTTTTTTTGGCCAATAAGAGAGGACACATTTTTTTTGAAAAAGTTTTTTTAAAAAAAAAACAAATAAGGAAAGTTTTTTTTTGAATTTTTTAGAGCTTTTTTATAAAAAAAGTTTTTTTACCCACCCCATAATTATAATATAATAAAAATACGTGAAAGTACGAGCTATGGGTAAAGTATATATGTAATATATACACGCCCCCCTATACTTAGCATGTGCTATGTCCTCATGGCACAAGAAGCGAGAAAAAGACATAGCTCGTGCTAAGCGTAGGATGGCAAAAATAATAAAAAGTATAGAAGTCGATCCACCCCCCTATACTTAGGCTCTGGACAGCCTAAGTGTAGAAGAAGAGCAAAAATGGGGCGGACGAGGTCAAGAGGATAAATGGATGAGTATATACATATGGCGGGCATCGGTTCCCCCTATACTTAGGCTCTTGGTAAGCCTTAGTATAGGACAAGAGTAAGTGTGAGAACCGATGTGATCTGGAGAATATACAAGGAAGGGAGAATGTACAAGAGTGATTGAATCTTCTAAGATGTTGAATCTAGATGCTGCATCTTCATGAAGAGTAATATGATGTATCTGCTCTGTGCTCACTCTGTATGAAGTTGATGACCTCAACTTGGACTAACTGCTCTTTTGAATCTACAAAATGTTTCAACAGTTGTCCATTTACCACATGAGATTGTGCACCATCTATGAGATCAGCTATCTCTATACTTCCATTCTCGTGCACTTTCTTAACAACAAAGGGACCCATCCATTTAGATTTGAGCTTCCCATGGAACATCTTCAACCTGGCATTGAACAACCATACCTTTTGTCCAGGGATAAAGTCTTTGCACCTAATGTGCTGATCATGCCATCTCTTTACTTTGTCCTTATAAATCAAACTGTTGTCATATGCCCTGTTTCGAATTTCCACGAGCTCGTTCAAGTTCAAGTCTCGACAAAGCTTCCCTAGGTGACAACTCCAATTAATCTTATTAATTGCCATTCGGATTTATGAATCAACTCTACTGGAAAATGACATGGCTTGCCATAGATCATTCTAAATGGTGAAGTACCCAATGGTGTCTTGTAGGTTGTCCTATAAGCCCACAGAACTTGGTCCAAGAGCTGAGACCAGTTCTTCCTATCCGGGCGAACCAATTTCTGCAAAATACTTTTCACCTCTCTGTTTGAAACCTCTGCCATGCCGTTGGACTGTGGGTGGTAAGGACTAGTAACTCTATGCTCAAATCCATAGTCCTTAGCTAAAGATCTCATATCTCGGTTCACAAAATGGCTACCCCCATCAGATATCAAAACTTTTGGCACCCCGAACCTAGCAATGATATGGTCTCTCACAAACTTACAAACATTCTTGTTGTATGCAGTTCGGGTTGGGATAGCCTCCACCCACCTGGATAAATAATCAACTGCCAACAATATGTACTCATGTCCTTGGCTGTTGGGAAAGGGACCCATAAAATCTATGCCCCATGCATCAAAAACATCACAAATAATCATCGGTTGCATGGGCATCTCATCTCTCTGTCTAACTGTCCTTCCCATCCTTTGACAGATAGGGCACGGCCGTACAAAATCAATAACATCTCTAAACAAGGTCGGCTAATACAATCTACATTGAAGTACTTTGTGAGCGGTTCTCTTTCCCGAATGGTGTCCTCTAGCCTCGAGTGAATGACAATATGTGAGGACACTCTGGTACTCCTCCTGAGGAATACACCTTCTCCAAACACAATCTGGTCCTTCGAAGAAAAGGAAAGGATCGTCCCAGTGGTATCTCCTCGAATCCGACTTGAGTCGGTCAATGCTGCTCCTAGTCCAACCATGGGGAACCTGCTTGGAGACAAGATAGTTCAGCATGTTGGCATATCACGGGAGTGAGTCAATAACACAAATTGACTTGTCTGGGAAGGTCTCTCTAATTCGCTCATGATCAGGAGAATCGTTAAGTTCAATCTGAGAAAGGTGATCAGCCACAACATTCTTCACTCAAGGTTAATCTTTATCTCCAAATCAAATTCCTGGAGGAGTAAAATCCACCTAAGAAGATACGCCTTCGCGTCCTTCTTTTCTATTAAATATTGAATGGTTGTATGATCAGTGTAGATTGTCACCTTAGAGCCCAAAATATTTGATCTAAACTTCTCGAGGGCCCATACTACTGCGAGCATTTCCTTTTCAGTCACTATATACTTCTTCTGTGTAGGATCTAATATTTTGCTCGCGTAGTGAATCGCAAACGGAACCCCCTCTCGTCGTTGTCCTAACACAACTCCTATAGCGAAATCTGAAGCATCGGTCATGATCTCAAAGGGGAGAGACTAGTCAGGAGCTTGTAGGATAGGCGAGGCACAAATCTTCCTCTTCAAGAGCTCAAAGGCCTCCAGACACCTGTGATCTACAATGAACTCTGTGTCTTTCCCTAAGAGCTCAGTCAGTGGGCGGGCGATCTTTGAAAAATCCTGAATGAATCTTCTATAGAATCCAACATGTCCTAAGAATGACCGCACTGACTTCACATTGGTAGGTGGATCGAGTTTCTTGATCACCTCCACCTTGGCAGGGTCAACCTCCATTCCCCTTTTGGAGATGACATGCCCCAACACGATACCCTCCATCACCATAAAGTGACTCTTCTCCCAGGAGAGTACCAGATTCACCTCTCTACACCTTATGAGGACTCGGTCCAAGTGCGCTAAACATGTATCAAAAGAATCACCATGGACCGAGAAGTCATCCACGAACACTTCCAAGAAATATCCCACCATCTCGACAAATATGGCGATCATGCACCGCTGAAATGTGCCTGGGGCATTGCAGAGCCCGAATGGCATGCGCCTGAAAGCATAAGTGCCAAATGGACATGTCAATGTGGTCTTTTCCTGATCCTCAGGGGATATGGCCACTTGGTTGTAGCCTGAGTACCCATCAAGAAAACAAAAGAACTCTTTCCCTGCGAGTCTCTCCAAGATCTGATCAATAAAAGGCAAGGGAAAGTGATCTTTCTTGATCGCGCCATTCAGGCGCCTGTAGTCAACACAGACACGCCACGACGTAGGTACTCGTGCTGCGATCTCTACCCCCTCCTCGTTGATGACCATCTGAATTCCCGACTTCTTCGGGACAACACGAAGCGGTGCGACCCACTTGGAGTCAAAAATAGGGTATATAAACCCTGCTTTGCACCATTTCTCAATCTTCTTCTTCACCACTTCCCGTAGATTGGGGTTAAGTCTCCTTTGGAACTCACGGAAAGGTCTCAATTATCCGCAATAAAAATGTGGTGCGAGCAGAGAGCGGGGTTGATCCCCACGAGATCCGACACTGTCCAGCCTATTGCTTTGTCGTTCCTCTCTAAGACTTCTAACAACCTAGACTCCTGTTCTAAAGTCAAGTCTGAGCTAATGATGACAGGATATCTTTCTTTGGGTCCTACAAGAAAGGCGTACTTGAGTGTAGGAGGTAGTGATTTCAGTTCTGGCAATGTGGTATCATCAAGCAATTCTGGCTGAGCTGAATCTGAATCTGGTTCCGTGCTGCATGAAGGCGGGCTAAGCTGAGTAGTACTCGCCTCCAAATCAGAAGTATCTGGAGTCAGATCGTCAAAAATATCCAGACAGTCGGCAAAAGCCACGTCCGACTCGTCATCTATGTCCCATGATTGTTCCGAAGAGGATGGAACTGACAGATCCAGATGGATCTCTACGTCATCATAGGAATAGGTAGATTCATCTCTAACAAGATCAGACAACACCTGGCAAACTGCATCATGCACTATGTCCTCTCCAGATGAAAGGGTCTCGCTCTGTCCTGAAGGAATCTGTCCCCAAATCCCAACGGTGCTAATCATTCTGCAATCTGCCTCTGATGATGAGTACTCTGTGCTACTCTCTGAATCGGGTCGCTGACACTTGGTTTGCTTCATCTCAAGGTTCACTTCTCCGCCTGGAGAACGAAACTTCATCATTCCCGTACCATAATCGAAAGCTGTGCCTACGGTACTAAGGAAGGGCCGCCTAAGAATGATCTGAGATTCTCTCCAATGATTGGGAGTCTCCATGTCCAAGACTGTGAAGTCAACCTATAGTTCTGCCCCTCAATCGAGATAACTACATTCTTCACTTCTCCCTTAGGTCTCTTCACTGAACGATCTGCAAATTGGAGTAAAGCTCTAGATTTGCGAAGTGGTCCCAACTCCAATTTCTGATATAAGGCTAAGGGAAGTAAGTTGATTGAAAAACCATTATCCAAGAGTGTGCGTGCAAACGCAATGTCGTCAATACGACTCTCCACATACTGAGCACCCATGTCTCTCTTTTTCCTTGCCAAAGTCCGATTCTTGAGACAATAGGTTGTGGCTACTGATAAGATATGTTTCTTTATATTTCGGTTATCTTTCTTCCTGCTAACCCTTGTAGGTGTGCATCTCACCTTAAGGTATTTTTGGAATGCAGGATGGTTAGCCACATATTCATCAAATGGCACCTTTACAGTGATGTTTTCTTTACAAAACCATGCCATATCGGGGTCATTTCTGAATCTTTTTGATGCGCTTTCCTGCCGTAAGAGCACGGGGGAAAGGGATTGAAGCTAGGGAAACAGAAGATGAAGAGCCTGAATCATGAAATTGAAAGATCATTCTTGGCATTAACTGAAACAGAGTTCTTCATACATGAATCTTTTTGATGCAACATGGAATCGAAATCAAAACTACTACAGGTTGTGGAATACAAGCTGGAGTGGTATCCGCCACAATCGGAGATGCAAGGTCCTTCGTAGACTCAGAAGAATATCTATGCTGCTGATGCGGCATACACGCTCTCCTCCTCCTCTCAGCTCCCTGAGTAGAAATCCTCAAATGATGTTGATGGGGCTCCGAAATATGATGCCTCTCCTCGTCGTCCTCTGAAGACTCCTCAGGTAGAGCTCTAGAGATGCCCCTCCTCGTGTCCCTCACTCGGTCAGGTACGGTCACGGTTCTTCCGCTCCTGAGTGACATGTGGTTAGCCTCGTCACACGAAAAAATCTCATGTTCAGATCTAGGAGATGCTATATAGTGTACCTGACTAAAATGCTGCTGAGAATTAGATCGGTTCAGGCTATTGGGGTTAGCCTGAACTTGGGCTGGAATCAAGGTAGAAGGTGCAGTCTGCTCGTCTCGCCATCTGGATAGGCGGTTGACATCCACCCGTAAGTCATGAATTTCGTTCTTGTAGGAACGGAGCTCGTCGAGTATCTGCTGCTGTATATCCACGGGACTAGACGAAGAAGGAAGTGGATAAGACTGGGAAGAAGAACGGGAAGACTAGCCCTACTGGCCAGGGTACTGCCTCTGCTATTGCTGTTGGGGTTGCGGGCCCTGCTAGCCCGTCTGGTAATGGCCCTGTCAGCCATACTGCTGGTACTGCTGCCGCTGCTGCTGGGGTAGCTGGAATCCAGGGCTCTGCTGTGATGAAGGTGGTGCGGAGGTGAATGCAGTGTTGTGAAAGGTCGGGGGACGCTGATAGGTTTGTCAGTCTCCCGTACTTCCCTGCCTGGTAGGGTCCTGAGTGTACCATACTCCATTCACCTCCCAAACCAGTGGAGGCTCCTCCTGAACTGTCTCTGCTAATGGAGGTGGCTGCTGGAAAGAGTGGGTGTAGGATTGGTCCTGCTCCCACGACTGGGGTTGCCCTGACACCAACTGCTCCTGAATATGGTGAACTCGGTATACAGGAGCAGAGGGTGCAGTCACGACAGGTATCTTTATCTTATATACCCTATCAGTCAACTCCTCCATTTGTTTTGGAATCTTGGAGACGCTCCGGTCCAATTCATCAATTCTCCTGTCAATCCTCTCAACCACAGAAAGCTTGTCAGCAAGAAGTCCCATGCTAGGGATCATGTCCTGAGAGAGAACAACTACAGCTGACTTTTCCCCTCCAGATGAGAGTGAACTAGGGGAAGGTGTATAGGCCCTGTTGGCCATCTGTGAGCGGCTAGTTTCAGCCATCTGCTCGAATACCCTCCAGACGGTATCCGCTCCTCGTGATGTATAACTGCCTCCACAGGCAGTGCTCACTAAACCTTGCATCTCAGGGTTGAGACCAGTGAAAAACGACTGGACCAAGATGTTGTCATCTAATTCATGACATGGACACTTCAACAGGATATCTTTGAATCTTTCCCAAGAATCACAAAAGGCTTCATGGGGTAATTGGGAGAAACTCGTAATTCGCATCCTCATCATGTTAGTTCTACTCAACGGGTAGAACTTCTTCAGAAACAGGTCCTTGAACTGGGCATAAGTGGTGACGGTAATCCCCAAGTTCTTTACCGAGTAGTCGGCTTTGCCACCCAAGGCAAATGGAAGGGCTTTGAGCCTAATATAATCCTGGCTAACATTATTATGTTTGAGGTTAGCACAGATGATCTCAAAGTCCCTTAGAAATGCATATGGCTCCTCAGATGCATTCCCATCAAAATGTGGCAGTAGATTCAGAAAGTGCGCCTTCAACTCAAAATCAACATTGGGTTCGACCGGACTCAAGTGTTATGAATTTGATATCGTCCGGGGTTGTACGCCGCATCCATTGGTGGTTCGACCCCAACATTTAGTTGTCCTAGCTGAGCTCGGAGTAGTGCGTGTTGCTGCTCAGATGCAGCTAATCTGGCAAGTACCATTCTCAACGGGTCTTCATGGTTCTCTTCTTCCTCTTCTTTCTTCTTTGGAGGTATTTTTCTTGTATCTTCTTTATGGCCTGAATCAGCAATGTGTCCTTGACTAGAAGAGGATTTATGAATAGATATATTCTCACCGAGGCGAAGGTCTTCCTCGGTGAGGTGGGAAGAGAGAAATGGAATGGTTTGAGAGTAACCATCCCGAGAGTGGGTGATCCCGGGCTCAAGAGGGTCATGAGTCCAGGTTGGTCCAACTTGCGCATGGACTTGTGAAGACGTACTTCTTGAAGGGTTCAACGAGAGATTCGCAAAGTTCGAATAAATATCCCCCCAATCAGTCATCTTCGATGTCAAAAGAACCGATTAGAACACGATAGTCAATGAGGCGCTAGTTCTACGGTGCACGTAAATGTGCGGAGTGAACTCACACAATACAAACGCAATTCAAACTCTCAATTTCACCAACTCAACAAGTGATGGCCATAAGAGTTCGGCCGAATTATCTTGTCAATTTTAGTTGGCGAGAATACAATCTTGGAAAGATTAACGAGCTGTTAGGTGCCCGTATTTTCCTACAGACTGGCCTGGTTCTTACGACTAGTTGGACCTACTTTCAGCCAGTATAGGAGTAAGTACAGACTGTATAAATACGGCTACCCGTTCCTTGAGGACTAAGGCATCCTCTAAACCTCCCACTCTGCTAAGGAAGTCCGGACCGTTTACCGGCTACCCGTATTCCTCACTGAAGAGTAGTTAATCGCCTAAAAATAAAGAACCAGTAGTAAGTAAGAAATTCAGGATTGGCTCTATCCTAGGGTCGTCTCTCTCTCACTTGCAAGTAAAACAAACAATGAGGGCTTTATGCACCCGAGAAAAAGGGTTCTTTTTATTCTAATTAATTAAATCGACCTGCTAAATTCAGTCCCAATTTTAGATTTAGGTTATCACTTGAAATTAATCTGAACACAAAAGCACGTCTACCATTCAGTCTCAATTTCCTTTTTAATCTTAAGTTGTGAAACAAGAAGGGAGTCGGAAATCAGAATGCAAACGAGAAACTATGATGCATGCTCAGAAGAAAGTATACTTATAGTGAATCCCAGCACTCTCCATGCGTTATGCAGAACTGAATCTGTAAATTGTACACTAAATGCAATGCAGATCGAGAAAACCGCACCTAAACAATATACTATTAGCGGGGAAGAATTGATTTAATTTTGAGCTAAGTAGTACGTGTCTATGTGCGTCTCATTATGAATCTTATAAGATATGTGAATCTTCTAAGATATGTGTGGCCTAAATTACGATGGGCACAAACAAATTTGATTCTATACTACCATATGCCTAATCCTTAAAATCGCCACTCAAGTCGAGCCCCACCCTCACCGGAGAGTGAAACAGGTCTCGACACACCACAAAGAATGTCCAAGCCTTTTTTACACGCGCGAGCTCTCAAACAAGAGCCGCTATAAAGAAGCAAACTACCTAAATAATTACAACATGATAATTACAAAAATTTACAAAAATTTCTCTCGAAAATAAATTAGCAATTCCTTGATCTTCAGCAGTCGGCGCGTGTCGCGTCCGTCGACCTCCGATGCACTACAAGTCCACCAAGCCCTCACAAGGAAAATAAAATTTATATTAGAGAGTTAAACAATAAAATATATATAAAAATGAGAACAAAAATAATTGCAAAAAAGATGGAATAAATACAAGTGGATCGGGGGTCAGACTACCCGAGTAAGGAAAATCTAAATCCAAATTTTTAAATTACTCCCTAAGTCGTTTGCCTCCCCGGCAATGGTGCCATCTGATGAGTCACTGAATACGATAAATAAATTGGGCACGTTGTAGTACGTGTACTTAGCGAATCAATCAGAAGCGAGAGAAGATCTCCGTGAAGAGTGTCTCGGCTTAATTTATATCCCAGGCAAGTCCGGGGTCGAACACAGAGAGGCAAAGGAACAACTTTAGGTTTAATTCGAAAATTAAGAATTAGTTTTTCAATGCGGATTTTTTTAATATTTTTTATGCAAAAACAAAAGCAATGCGGGTGAATCAAGACACTAAGAAATCACACAATTGGCCAAATTAATTTTTAATGTCAAATTAGTCCAATTCAACCAAACTATATTTTTCCTAGGATCTTAATTCAGTGAGGAACACAAAACATATATTTTTTTGTATTTTTAGGAATTAAAAAATAACAAATAAAAATACAGACTTTTTATGGGTTTTTTTGCAATTTCTCACACAAATAGTAAGCAAAAATTATGAAAAATTTACTGGAATGAAAATATGATGCAAGGATACTACAGTAATATTTTTGGAATTTTTTGACAAAATATGATTTTTTTAGAGATTTTTTAGTGAAAACAGAGTGACAACGAGTAAATAATTCCTAATTAACCCAAAATATCAGATTAGTCAGAGAACAATTATCTCAAATAGGTACTTTCATTTAGCATCCAAGAGACTTGAAATTTTGTAAAAAGGATGTATGTGGATTTAACTAAAAATCAAATATGAAAATCACTCCACAATTTATTTCAGGCACATGACAACTCCGATTTGGATGAAATTTGGATAGTGATTAAAGCACATATCAGGGCATCCTTTTAAATTTATTTCGAATTTTTAGAGCAACCGTGAGTTAAATATCAATTTTAGAGTCCAGATTGGGTAAAATATGAAGAATTTCAATTAAATAATTTTAATTACTTACCCATAACTCACAAAAATACAAATAAATATGAAAATTGTAGACAATAAGTTGCTCAACACAATGATGTTTTTTCCTGAATAAAATGATATAAAGTTGGAGTCCAAATTAAAATGTGAACACAGGGGTGTCGGTGCAAATGCAGAAACTAAAATTACAAAAGAAAACATGCACAAGAACTAAGTTGTAATTACAAAAACTTAACGAGAAATATATGCAATTTTTACATAAAATAATAAAAAAGGAACCTTCTTCTCCAGAGGATTGGGGCAAAAGAGAGGGAAGAGGGCGGCGCCTGCGGCGCGGCCGCGCGCGGCCGCAAGGAGGGCGGCGCACCGCACGTAGTTGGGGTGGCGCCGCTGGGGAAGGCACGAGGCGGTTGGAGCGCTGGAGACGGTGGCGGAGGGCGGCTGTGGACGTCGGTGGTGCGGGTCTGTGCGGTGGGCAGCGGAGGGCTGATGGCGGTGCGGGCGTCGGTGGTGCGGGTCCGGCGTGCGGCCGCGCCGGCACGCAGAGGGGAAGGCGGCTGCGGGCGGGGCGTTGCCGTGGCCCCTGGGGGGAGCGGCAATGGGCGGCGGCAGTGGGTGCTCCCACTGCTACTACTGCTTGTTTTTTTATTTTATTTTTTTGATTTTTTAATGTTGTGCTTTGTATTTTTTTATTTTAGATTTTTAGTATTTTTTTCTTAAACAGGAATAGAATAAAATAAACAAAATAAAGATAAGCTTGTGGTGGTGATGCGATAAATTAAGGCTAATGGAGGAGGGTGGGTAGTGATATGATGTGCTAAAAAAATACAAAAATGATAAGATAATAAAATGAAAAGAAAAATTACTCACGATGGAAACGGTCGCCTATGATGTACTCACGAGAGCACGGTCTTCGCTCGAATCGCCGGCGAGCGACGAGCTCGAGCGGCGCGCGGGTGCGGCTGCGATGTTGGCCAAAAAGCCAACGGATCTCGCCGGAGAGAGGGCCGTCGTCGCTCGACCGCGGTTGCGTCGCTATCACCGATTCAACTCTGGGAACTAGGCTCTCCTCACATAAAGATGGATCAGAGGCAAAAATGAGGAGAATGAGATGTATATAAAGAGGAAAGAATAAGAAGTTATTAAGGTGGTGGGGTTGAATGGGAGGTTGTATTATTAATGGAGTTGAATGGGAAGTTGGAAAAAATGATGAAATATTGGAGTTGAATTGGTGGTTATTGTAGAGAATGTAAAAATAAATAATAAAATAAATAATGATATAAAGTAAGCTACTTTAAATACAACAAAAAATAAAGAAGGAAAAAAATAGTGGTGAATTTACAAGTGAATACATACAACATTTACATTTTTTGTTTGCTTTTCTAATATGTAATTTTTTTGTCTTTTTAATAAGAGATATTTACTACAGAAAAATAAAATAAAATATTACAATCAAAATATAAAATAAGCATGATTTTTTTGTATTTTTAGTAATTAAGAAAGATAAAATAAAAAATGAAGAAAGAATGAATATGTACATGATATACAATGTACATCTAGGTCCCAAAACCCAACTTTTGCAAATGAGCTCCGATTTTAATGAAACCACTTCCGTTGGATAGATAATTTTCTAACTTGAACTTTAAAAGTGAGTTTGATGAATTTGGAGTTCATACGGAGCGGGAATTTGGCTTGAAAGTTGGACTTTACGGCTTTTTCTCTTTGGGATCTAGGAGCATTTATTTGAGATAAAATTTATTTTAGTATTTTTATGTACATTTTTATGAACAAGTTAGAAAAAGAATTAGCCAAAAAGGAGTTGAAATGAAATTATTAAAAATACATGAAGTTTTTGGACTATTTACAGGTGAAATACTCCTTTAATTTGCGGCTTTTAGTGTTAATTTATTTTGTACAATCTAATATACAATAATTAATGTATTTTATTTACAAGAGTCATTTTGCTAATTTATTGATTTTATAGGCATTTATTAGGGAATTTACTCGTGGATTTTGCTAAGATCAAGATATTGAGATGATGAATCGTGGATTCATCAGGCGGGTTATCATATATGGATCATAAGATCCGATTAAATTATTAACCCTAACCCCGATCCCCCCGAATCCTAATCCCTAATCGACCCGATTACCTTCTCCAACCCGCGAGCCTGCACCTCCGCTGCCTCCTCCTCCCAGTTGCGCCTTCACCGCGTCCTGTCAGCTCCTCCGCGTCCTCCCAGCTCCTCCGCATGCTCCCAACTGCACCTCCGCCGCCTTCTCCACGCAACTCCTCCGCCTCCTAGTTACAACGCCTCCTCCCAGGTAAAAAAAGTGTACATTGTATTTTTGCAATCCATGCACGGATATAAACATACTCATGAGTAATGATTCTCACCCAATCCCTGACATGCCATTTTCCCATAAAACACATGTTCAAGATAAGGCGAGTAAGCCTTATCTATGCCATTTTCCCATAAGCATACTCATGATTCTCACCCAATCCCTACATGGAAGGGCTTTTATGTGATTATCAATCAGCGTCAAATGAAATGGTTAATGTGGGTTGATAACTGTCGAAGATCCCAGGTGTAATGAACCAATCTCCACATATTTACATCAACTGTCGTTATGCAGGAGATTGTTAAAATCCTAAAATTCTACATTAGATTGTGACATGACCTTCTGCTTTTTGCTCCTTCAAATCACCATATTATTTATCAAAATGGTGTAAAAATCATTTAGGGACTTTCTATCTATACAATTACCAGCATAATTAGCATTTGCATGCACCACAATATCAAGTAACGGATACGTAATGAACAGTAAGTCCTCTTCTCTGGGCAGAGCCTCCAATATAGCATCATTTTCACTACATTATGATAGTTTTGGTCGCTTGACCAATTAATATTTTCCTAAAACTCTTATTTTTATATGCATATTAACTCTTTTTTGTTGATTTTTCTAATTATGATTGAATGTTAGGCAACTATGACTTCCAGACTACCATCTGACAATGGTTCTTCTCCTGCGCCTGGAATTGGAAGTGGAAGCGAACCTCCTATTCAAAGGAGCAACATCGGAGTTTTTTGTTCCTCATAGATCCAATGATCCGAGATGGAAGTATGCTTTTCTAGCGAATCCAAGTAGCCCTAGCATGGTCACTTGCCGATTATATCGGAAGGTCGTGACATGAGGGATCAATCGCATGAAGCAACATTTGGCTCATATTAAAGGCAACACAACATCTTGTCCCAAGGTGACTCCTGAGGTGAAGAAAGAAATCATGGACAACATTAAGGAAATTAAAGTGAAAAAGAATGAGAAGACTATGTGGATGAAAGATATTCAAGGGCAAGTCTCCATCAAGATTAATCAACCCTTGGTTGATGAAGAGAGAGATAGGAAAAGGCCTCGAACTTCAGCAGAAGATGTGCTCGTGGAGAATCTCCGCCGATCCACAATCAAAGATACATTTGCCAAGGAGGACGTGCACGTGTGAATTCATTCATGGCAAAGTACTTTAATGACAATGACATTGCTTTCAATGATGTTAAAAATGACTCCATTCTTCGAATGCGTAAGCAATTGGGCAGTATGGAAGGTCATACAAGCCTCCAACATATTATGAACTTACATAAACTCTTTTGAAAGAACAGGTTGAGGAAAAAACAGAGTTCTTGCAAGCTCATCGTGATACATGGAAGACTTCTGGATGTTCCATTATGACGAATGTATGGACTGGTAGGAAAGGAAGGAGCATAATGAATATTTGCGTCAATTACGAGCTTGGAACTAGTTTTCTGAATTCTATTGCTCGTCTACATATTCTCATACAACGGAGTACATCGCTTCCTTAGTGGATAAGTCCATTGAGGAAGTTGGGTCCGAGAATGTAGTCCACGTGGTGACAGACAATGCATCTGCAAATATGGTTGTTGGTAAAATCTTGAGAATCAGGTACCCACGGATATTCTGGAGTTCTTGTGCAGCACATTGCATCGACCTTATTCTAAAAGAGATTGGCAAAGAATCGAAGGTGAAAACTGCCATCACAAAGGTAAGAACATTGACTGTATTCATATACAGTCATGCCATTGAGATTTGATGAGACAATTTACGCAAAGGGCGAGATAGCAAGGTCGAGAACAACAAGATTTTTTCATATATCTCACTTTGCAGTATGTGATGGAGAAGAAAGATGAGTTGAGACTTATGTTTTCTTATGATGAATGGAGAGCTTGTAAATGGTACAAGACAAGAAGGGGGAAATGCCTTCAGCCATAGTTTTGGGTCCTTCATTTTGGACTCAAGTGTCTTTAACATTGAAGGTCTTTTCTCCGTTGGTATATGCTTTGCGGATTGTTGATGGAGATAGGAGGCTGGTTATGGGGTTTATATACGGTGAGTTGCAAGATGCTAGAAAAGAGATCATGGGCATTTTCAAAGATGTCGAAGCATCTTACAAACATTTTGTTGATGCCATTGACTCAAAGTCAAAAGGAAGAGTGGATAGCCCCCTCCACCTTGCTGCATACTTTTTGAGTCCCTATTTTTTATAGGGATAATGCTCAAATCGTGAGGGAAGGCATCGCTTTGGAGGGATTCTTGGATTGTATGGATATTTTCTATCATGATTTAGATATCCAAGATATCATCACCGGGAAGGAGTTGCCTTTATATGAAGGGGTGGAAGGACTATTTGGCAAACCTTTGGCTATCAGACAGAGGTCAATCATTGATGATGATTTCAATCAAGGTATAATTTCTCATTAGAATTAATAAACTTATATGTTTAATGATTATTAACCATTTTTTTAAAATAACTCGTTGGTGGTGATCGCATGGCATGGAAACACCACATTTGAAGGAAATGGCAATGAAAGTTTTAAAGTTGATAGCTTCTTCCTCGGGTTGTGAAAGGAATTGGGGCACTTTTGAGGCGGTAAAGTTAAAAAAATGGTGCAACATGTCATATGATGTGTCTCATTAATGATGTGGTAAATGATATATTTATGGTTATTTTGTAGATCCACACGAAGAAAAGGAACATGCTTGAATTCAAGCGATAAAATGACTTGGTGTATGTCAGATTCAATGCCAAATTGAGAGATCGTCGTATTAAAAAATGAAATGACCCATTTACTATAAATGATAGAACCCATTTGAGAGATTGGATTTATGAAGAAGATGAAGGGGATGATGAAGTTTTTCAAGGATCGGGGCTGACGTGGAACTTAGTGGCTGATGCAACTGGCGCAAAAGATTTGGTGCAACATCGAAGAAGCCAAAGGCATGCTACTAGTTCAACCTCATTGCCAAGTTTGAATGAGGAAGAACTCCCATTTGAGGAGGAAAGTGAAGATGAAGACAATATCGCACTAGAATTTGATGATGATCTAGTTTAGAATTGCTTTGTACTCAGTAGAATATTATCGCTTGAACATTTTAGTTTTCTTATGTTATTTTAATTAGTACTTTGCTAATGTTATTTGTTTTAAATATCGATTTTCTTTCGGATACTTACATATTTTGTTGGTGATTGTTTTACTTACATATTTTGTTGGCGATTGCTGTCAATTATTATGTGTGCTAATTTTTTTATTGAGCTATTGATATTTGATTGATAGATACTATCTTGTGTTCTGCATGAAAGTCATTTTTCTTAGATCTTCTGTTGGACCACAATTATATATAAATTTAGTTCAGTTGTAGTCACTTTTGTATATATATAAATAAATAAAGGAAAATCGTGTAGAATCACTTATACCCCGAATATGCCCTCACATACCGCTTAATTGCTATTCGGCGACCTTTCCGAACGCATATGCATATCGCTTTCCTGAACCTTGATTATGATTGTGTTATATAAAAAGCCTCACACCTTCTATTTATGTGAGAGAATTCAATATACAAATCATCCCTTTGAGGAGGTTCTCTCGTGATTTCATCACACTCCTTGTGGAGTAGGGTTCCACGTAAAATATTTGTGTTCTTCATGGTTATTAGATTATTTTATTCGCTTTCGCATTGTCATTTTCTACATGAATGATTAAAAATAGATCATAATCTATGTAAAATACCAAGTTTTTAAGAAGCTAAATAGTGATCATCTAGGAAGAATGTTATCCAAATTTTATTGAAAAAGTACAATAAGATTATAACCCTAGCTTACAACAATTGTACACATCTAATTACCCTTCTAACAATGCAGCATCACCCACAATGCATATAATGTCTTATGATGCACAACATGTTGTCCAAATAGATTCTCTCTCCTGTGAAATTCAATTTGTTCCCTTCGATTTAGAGCATCTAAAGAACCACCAATGCCATGTCTTAATCTTGAGTATAGTCCCCACATCAATCCCATTGATCCTGAAGTGAGCCCAAAACGACAGTCCCACTCACTTCCACACATGCAACACCCATCAGCTCCCAAACCAAGGTCATGCAAGGACATGAGTAAAGTAGGTGGTCTATGTTATCATCCGCGCATATACACAATAGCCTTCCCCTCCCCCCTCCCCATCCCCACCACCACATAAAAGGCATGCTTCTAAGCCTTTGTAAACAGGCTTTTCCATCTCAACCACATATACAACCTCTTATCTTCACCAATGTCAACTTTCAAGTTCAATCGAACATCTAAGGCAAAATCCACTTCAGCAACCAGCCCATACTTCCTTGATGACTCACAGTCCTAGATATCGAAAACTTTTCTCCTTTCCATTCCCATGCATAAAGTACATGTTCCATAATCCCCCTCCAGCAACGTGATAAGCGCAATGAAATCCAGGAACCTTTCATCTATAAGTGTTAACATGGCATGTGAGCAAAACCACATCCCAACAGTGTCAGCACATCCACCATGTCGATCAGCAAATCTCAAGAAATGCACCACCATCACCCCTTTTTCCAAATATATCATCCATCCAAAAAACTTGAGATCTTCCAAATTTCCGTCTCAACAACCCCACGATTTGTAGAAAATGCATCAAACTTTTCCAAGACAATGAAGCCATCTCAGGATATTCAATCATCTCTTCAAATGAAGACTCCTACCTACAATAGCAAGCCTACCACACCTCCCCCTTCCACTTAACAAGACATGTGCATCGCTCTCCTTCGAATCCCATACACCCACTTCACACGCAGGGGCGGATCCAGTATACACTATAGGGGGGCCATGGCCCTCCTTAATTCCTATATTTCACTTGTATAATGTATTAGAATTTCGATAGTGCCCCTTCTTAAATGTTTAATAAGTAAAATTTGTGTAAATACAGATAACTCGTTATATGGTATGGTGGTAAAGTGATGTTCTAGTACATTGTTGAGTACGGTTCGAATCCCCTCAGCAACAATTATTTTTGTTAAAAAAATTTAGTTCCTCTATAATTTGATATTAAATGAGATTAAAGCTAATTTGTTCTTCCATTTTTCTAGAATTCCTTACAAACAAAATAAACTTTATTGTTTCCTTTTAATCATGGATTTTTTGTGTAAAATTTTCACTTGATCATTTAGAGTTTAGAAAATTTTAAATAATTATATTTAACAGAATTTAAAATTAATAATTTATTTGAAAATCTAACATGTTAGTAACATTTAAATCGTAAATCACATTCTTACCAAAATTTTGAAAAAAAATCATTTGAAAATATTAGCTTTATTGAAAAATATCATTCCAAAATATAATATATTTTTTTTCATTTTTAGTATACATTTAAGTGCTATAGTTGGTCCCTCCTTGATAAAATTTCTGGTTCCGCCCCTATCCACACCCCTGTCAACATCCTGAAAATAGACATGTACACGAAGGGAAAACCAGCACAACCAAGCGACAACCCCAAGAAAGCAACTTCCCAAACCTATACTTTAACTTCTCCAATGTTAGTGGCCCGCGACAAGCGAATTAATCATTGGCTAGTTCACAGATCTTATGCCTCAAACTGCTTCATTATGATCTTCTTGGTGACATCGTATCAAATATTGTGACATATCGTCGACATATTTAGTATTTTGTATATATCATTACTATCATATATATCATTTTCTTAGATATTGGTTGATTTTTATGAAGATATCGTCAATATCAAGATATCGATAGATATCGATCAAAATTCGAAATTCTGAATAGAAATTTCTCCCATTTTGAAGATATCGTCAATATCGATTCTCCATCTTGACATATCGTGCTGTTAAGATTTCTTACGGGTAACTTCTTTTTAGCTCTGGAGAAGGCTTTCCAAAGGTGATTTTCATCAATTTATTTGTTTTTTGAGGCAGATTTATTACGATTAACGTTCGGTATGCGATATTTGTTCGATCCTGCGGTCTGAAGCGATAAGCGGATATGAAAACGTATACGCAGATTATGCGGTTTGTATTATTTTAAATAAAAATCACCCATTTAGATAAAAGAGTTGGTCGTAACAAAAATTTCAAAGGTAAAATTAGTTAGCGTATTTACTATTTGTTAGAGATTAAAATAGATTGCATTGTTGGGAGTATATTA